>CM032925.1:857500-2057500 GCA_019202795.1 Arabidopsis thaliana x Arabidopsis arenosa
TTCAGAAGTGTTGATTTTGTAAATTTGGCTTTCGCACAATCAATGTCAGAATATGTATTGCCGTTGGCTTAATTTTTTGTGTATTTTTCTATATCCAACACAGATTTCCTTATAGTTTTGAGTTTTGATCTAGCCGAGGGACACTTTTTTTTTCAATAACTTCATAGCCAAAACTCATATATATTCGTAGGTCATAGCCAAAACTCATGTATATTCGTAGGGACAGCTAATAATTACATAACACGCCTAAATCCTCCCCTTCCCTTTATATCATTAGTTTTATTCACCATCTTGAATATTAGATTTCTTCGTCTTATGTAAGCTTTAGTGTTTCTAATACTAAAAATCACGGCATATAACACTTAAGTTCCTCTTGGTTTGCTAGAAAACCTTTAAGAGAGAACCATAGACTAATAAACTCAATCTTGAACTCTTTCCAATCTGCAAAAAACCCAACATATATGAGAAGGGTTACAAAATCATTGATTGGTCAATTCATCACGTCCTCGTTTCATTCTTTTCTTCTTCTATTCATCACCTCCTTGTTTCATTCTTTTCTTCTTCTATTCATCACCTCCTCGTTTCATTCTTTTCTTCACCTATTCTAATAAAACAGTTGTGCTTATCGTCGATATTTTGTTTTTAAACCTAAAAATTTAACTCAAACAACATCAAAATCAAGGTCTTCTAATTCATAACCGATATGAAAGAGTACAAACATAACCAATTAGTGATGCTTTTATCGATCTTTCTTCTTCAAACCAATTTTTTTGCGCAAACGACATCATACACAAACACGGCGCCATTAAAAGTAGTAACCAACCCTAGTTATGACTGACGGTTTGAAATTTACTAAATAAAAAATTATGATCGAATGGAATGCCTCTGCTTATTATTTATATTGAAAATATCTAGGATTAGCATAATATATTTTTGGTTATATTCTTTTTTTTTGTTGGAAATTAAGAAGATTAACAAAATAAATATGGAAGTTTATTAATTAGAAAAAAGTAAATTGACACATTTGCCTTTCTTTCTTTTTTTCTTTGATAAAAAGTAGTAAACTTTTAAAAAGGTAATTATCATAATGGCAAAAAATGTTAATCGATGAGATGTCCAACCGCGATTGGTCGTTTAAAATCCTAGGTGGACGTCTTTAGAAGCTTATAGCTTCGACTTTTATATAGTATAGATTTTCATTATTTTCGTTTATAAATGTAATAAACTTTGAAAAAATACTTTACATTTTGATTAATTAATTCATTTTAAATATTTCCATATAATATATTATATCTAGAAAGTTTTCCATATTTCCATATATTTCTCTTATTTTCATATGCTACTTTTTTCCTTTTTTAAAAAATCTTAATATAGAAAATTAATAAAATTTAAAAATGCTAATTAATGAGGTGTCTTATCTCGATTGGTCGTTTAAAATCCTAGGTGGACGTCCTCAGGAGCTTATAGCCTCGACTTTTATATAGTATAGATTAATCCTATATATATCTTTCATCTTTGTATCACGTTCTCATCAGAAACCCTAATAATATTCTGAAACCCTATTCCCTCAATGTCTTCCACCCAAACTGATGAAAATCAATAACCAAACGTAAGTATCATATATCCTTTTATTCATTCATCACCTCATGTGTAACTTTTTGAATATTTTTCATGGCATCGTTTTTTTCTTTTCATTACGTATTGCTTTTCTTTTTGATTGAATATATGTTTCGATTTGTTTTCTCGAATAGAAATTCACTTGCTTTTTGATTGAATTCAACGTTATTTACAATTTGTCCCATTACTTGATGCAATTTTTGATGTTAAACCAAATGCATAAAGTACTATCTTGTTACAAAATTTCTTTATTTTTGAATAATTATTTAGTACTTTATTTATGGTTTTAATTATTAAGCATGTTCAATTTTCTAATATTATCATAATAATATATTGGTGTTTTTATTTCTTTTTTTTTGTAATATTTTTTATTTATTTCGGTCATTTTTTATTTTACTGCTACCGCACCCGCTGGTTTACCAGTCATAAAACTCCCGCAAACGCACCCATTTTCAAACGCTAAACCAGTCGTTCAAAACGTTTGATAACGCTTGAAGCCGCAACCGCCCGCTTCCGCAAACTCCCGCAACCGCAACCGCAACCGCTGCGTTTAAACCAGTCAAGCCCTTAGTCAAATTTGATTTAGTTAGTCAATAACAAAACTGCTAACGATTTACTTCTCCCTTCCCTTCAAGACCTATCTATCACCTACGGTTTAAATTTGTTTCATAGATTTTGTAGCCTTAAATAACGGAATATTTCCTATTTTTGTAATCAATGCAAAGCCTTTTTAATCAAAAACGAAAAGAAATAAAAAAAAAGATAGAGAGAAATAAACAGAAACTCTTTTTTAAAAAAGTATCTACTTTAGGAAAAAAAAAACAAAATGGCTTCTCTTTGGCTGAAGTTATTCTTCATAAGTCTAATATACCTCAATGTAATCGCTAAATCAACTCCGGTATGTTCGTTATCAAGTAATTTGGTATATACTAAACTAATTTAAGAATTTCTCATATTGAAATGGTTGCATTTGTATTGCAGCATCAAGAAACCGAATTCGAATGCGTCTCTATAGACAAACAATCTGCATTACAACATCCTCTAATGAAGAATCATCGTATACAGGTATCATTCATTTGCCATTAAACATAGTAAACAAGTTTTATAAAGAAATATGTTTGAATAATAAAGCTAAATGTTTTTGTAGACTAGACCAAGTCGAGAGCTTTTATCAATACTCTCTACGTCCAAAGATGACAGAATTAGAAAGATTGATTTGAAGGGATTAGAAGAATGTCCAAAGGGACAAGTACCTATTCATAAACCAAAAACCAATAATCTTATTCATCCCCAACAAATTCCAAAAGCAGGTAAGCACTCTTGCCTTTGGCTTCTAAAAAGGTTATAATTTCGTTAGTGTAACTAATTAAATCTTTAATAAATAAATAATATAAACTTAACCACAATATTTGTTTTTCGATTATTTCAGGCCGTCTCCTGAAACAAACTCGCAGTCGCAGGGATAAAAAGAAGAAAAAGAACAATCGACCTAAAAACGATAAAAATAAACTTATCTCTTCTTCTGCACTGTTGTCTCAAAAAAATAAGAAACCTATCCACCGGCCAAAATTATTTACAGAGACTCATCTACATGTAAGTACCTCAAGCAACAAAAACTACTATATATATATATATATATATATATATATATATATATATATATATATATATATATATTGGTGAGGATTGTCTTAATTAATACTCCCTCCGTATGTAAATAGATATATGAGTAATGATTTTATGTGTAGTATGCAATTGTTAGGACATTTGAAAATACGACAAAAAAATGGCGTGGAGCACAAGCATTGTTCAGTATTAACAAGCCCCGAGTGGTGCAAAATCAATTTAGTAAGGCTTGGATTTGGCTTAATTACATACAAGGAAGCGTAATGAGCAGCATCCAGTTTGGTTGGGCTGTAAGTATTTTACTACAAATTGAACTCCATTGATCGATTTGAATAATCATTTAACGAAACTAATTGAGGTTTGTCAATTTATATTCTAATCTAAACCCTAAACTTCTCTCTCGATCCGTCACTATAGGTACATACGAATTTATATCCAGACGATCGTCCAAGACTAACCACGTTTTGGATGGTGAGTGATGGTTTCTTATAATTATTCTCTCGAGTTTCATGATTATTTTAACATGTTCTTGGTTAATTTTGGGATGAACATAATAAATTTGTTATATATATATATAACAGTCAGATAACCATCAAAAAGGATGTTACAATGCGTTATGTCCGGGAGGTTATGTACAAATTCATAAATCAATCTACCCCGGTTTGGTTTATGATAAAGTCAATGTTCCAGGAGGAAAACAAAACACTGTCCATCTTTCTGTTGCTGAGGTACAAATCCAAAACCCTAACTTAAGAAACAAATAAGGCTTACTCGTTTTGCATTTTTATCACTTTTCTATGAATGTTTACATGTTAACTTTTTGTGTTGGACTTCAAAAATGTTTTAGTCTTTTCTAGTCAACATTATTTGAAAATCATAGCATAGCTACGCAAAAGGAAAATTTCTTTTGTGTTTCGCGTTGAAGGCAAAATTTTGTAAAGAAAGACGCAAAAATAACGAATGGGTTATTTTGTTGCATGGGCGTCTTGACAAAAAAAACGATACTATAATTTTTGACGAGAAATTTTCTACGAACAAATTTCGTAGGAAAATGGTAAAAAAAAACAACAGATTCTCACTATTTTTAAATAAATTAAAATCGCGTATAACTAACACAAACAACCCTAGTTTTGGACTTTGGTTCTCTCTCCTTGGTGGGCGTAATTCGCATGTGGGCTTGGGCATTTTCTAATTTTAATTTTTTTAATTATTGATTATTGCAATCCATCTGCTTGTAGGGTTTAAAAGTCCGTTATGTGAGCCCATGTAAAATCCCGAAAATTAATACAAAAAGCCAAAAACCCTTTAGCAAAAAAAAAAAAACCACTAAGAGAATAATCTATATATACATTTTTGGAGTACACTTAGCAAATAAATCCTAGAGTTGTTAAGTATTTACGAGCCTATGCCATTGGCATTTATTATTACTTTTACAAAATTTAAATAAAAGATATTAACCAAACAATATCTTGCCTAATTTGTTTCTAAAAATCTCTACACAATCTTTCCATATATCTTCAAAAAACATTTATAGCAAATATTTATATTAACATTTTGCATAGTAATAAAAATACTAATTTATAATAATCATAATATTCACATAGAAAAATCATATACACATACAGGAAAAAGAAATATATCTATCATCATTTAAGCCGTTGCTTTATTTAAATAAAAAAAAAACACAAAAACTTGAAATCATATACTTTATATGATAAATTTAAAATATATATTAGTAGTATAAATTTAAAATCGTTTAAAGAACGGTATACCACGGGTGAGATCCTAAAATTATTAAATTTTATAACAATAATAATTTATTTTCTTGAATTTATAACACTAATAATTTAGCTAACGAGATAATATAGACGGGTTTATATGGGATGACGGGTTTGGGTCGATATTAATAAAAACGGTATATCACGGATGAAATCCTAAAATTAACAATCAAAATACAGTTATACAATCTTAAACACAAAACAAAAGAAACAATATTAACAAAACAAATCCAACTAAAATTTAAAATTTTTAGTTATAAAAAAAACTGACCCACGGTATACTGCAGAGTAAAATATTCAAAATTTTAAAATCCACCATACATCGTTACTTAAAAAAATATATGTTTTCGTATCTATACTTCAGAAATTGATAGATAGATATCTACATTTTAAAATACAAATTAATATGATATATCTTCAGTTAATCTTAAAAAAAATAACATTACATTTTGAAAAAAAATACAGTCCCGCGGTATACCGCGGGTTAAATTCTAGTAACCACTATAAAATCAAATTTGTAAAAGCATGGTTTAATTTCCTTTAAATTTATATACAAGTCACTAAACATGTGAAGTTACAATGCAGGATCCAGTGACCAAAAATTGGGTATTGACGATAGGATCCATAATGATAGGCTATTGGCCACGTCAAAGTCACATGGCAGAAGGAGCTTCTGAAGTATATTTCGGTGGATTTGCAGGAATCAGTGATTTGTCTCGACCCACGACAAGCCCACCTATGGGAACTGGAGATTTTCCGACAAAAGATTTGAGTCGGTCTTGTTTCATGAAACAACTTAAATATGTTCTTTCGGATTATACGGTTGTGGATATCAATCCCAACGAGGTAGAAGATTATGTGGATAATCGTAAGTGTTATGGTTTAATGTTTCATAAGTATGTAGATTATGATTCCAGAGAGACTCTTACGTTTGGAGGACCTGGTGGACAATGTTGATACGGTTGTTTTCAATTTGTTTGAGATATATGTTTTCTTCGGTAGGTTATATGTGTGTTTAATTTTAATAATTAACTTAGATCATTGGTTAAAATTTAGTGTATACTTTTTGGACCAAAAATAATTTTTTTATAGAATTAAAAATAAAAAAATTTAGAAAATTTAATGACATGTTAGAAAAATATTTGCATTAATCAAAAGATATTCAACTTTAGCACCGCAAAGATTTTTATACGAGTTATATTTGTCTTGACAACAACGGATACTTGATTTTTTAAACTATATAAATACTTAATGAATACAAGAGAAATTTAAAGTATACAAGATAATTATAAAAAACAAAAAGAAAAAAACGGAAAATATAAAATGTTGAACAGAAAAAAAAGGACAAGTATAAAGGTAAAAAAATTGATGTTTTAAGAGATGTTTGTTTGTTTAATATCTCTCTCTATCATGTTATTTTGTAGTAATACACGTTTCTATTATGATCACATGTGATTTCTTTAAAAATTTTTTTTTTTTTTTTTTTAATTTTTTTTATTTTTACTTTAAATTTCCATTAAAAACAAAAAACAATACAAGCCAAAAAGGCCAAGACAGGCACGCAGGCCCAATAGAGGAAAAATACAATTAACAACGAGGCCCAAAAAACAGGAAAAATACAATTAACAACGAGGCCCAAAAAACAAACTTGACCACGACCTGCAAAAGGCACCAAAAGAAACCTGCAGAGAAACTGAGAAACTCATAATAAGGAAGAGGTGCGCTGGAACAAATCAAACCAAGAACACAACAAAGAAGAGCCAGGTTGAGCACGCTGCAACCGGGAGAGAGGATCGAGACGAGCCCGGATGATAAGCTGAATCTCCTTTATAATCAAGTGAGGAGGTCTCTCAATACCCGAATGGATGCGAAGGTTACGCTCCTTCCAAATAAAGTAAACCGAGGCTTGAAACAGAAGCTTAATAATAAGAGAGAGGTTGCTGTCCCTGGAGGCAGAGAGAAGCCATAAGAGGCAGTTCATGAACTGAGGCGGAGGAACCAATCTCGCAGAAGCGGTGAAGAATCCCCAAATCTCTGAACTGAAACGACAATTGAAGAAAAGATGATCCCTGGACTCATCCAAATCATTACAAATCATCTCTGAACATAAAAAAAAATTCTTATTTTCTAGTTATTCACGGTTTTTATTAAGATCACATGTTATTTCTTTAAAAAAAGATTATATTTAAACTATTTAAAAAAAAAAACACTACGTAACAATGTTTTTTCTTAAAAAATCACTACGTTTTTTGAAATAGCATGTCTTTTAGTTAAATATAACATGTGAAATTTAGATATTACGTGCTATTTTGGAAAATCTCACGAAACAATCTCGCCTACTGTTGATCTCAAAACAAACGGAGGATGGTTTTGTTATTTCACATCCTCTGACAATGTGGGTCCATCGTGTTTTCCGACAAAAACTTTTCTCTCTGCTAGTTTCCTAATTTATGTGTTTTATTTGGCTATTCACTAATATTACCCAATTCTTAATGAATACAAGAGAATTTTAAAGTATACAAGATAATTATAAAAAATAAAAAGAAAAAAAGGAAAATATAAAATGTTGAACAGAAAAAAAAGGACAAGTATAAAGGTAAAAAAATTGATGTTTTAAGAGATTTGAGCCTTAAAAATAAATTTTAGGTTTAAGATGTTGTTTGTTTTTTTTTTTTTTTTTTTGTGTCATTGGGTTTAGAGATGTTTGTTTTGAGAGACTAACACCGAATCGAAAACAAAAGTTAGAGACTCTCTTCATATAACCGAAACAGATCAATCAAAGTAACACCTCGCCATCTTCTCTCTCCTCTGCAACAGACAAAAATCACAAATCTCTCTCTCTCTCTAACAATTAGGACAAAGGTTTCTTCTTTTCTCCCGAGAGGCCTCTGAGAATCTTCAATCACCTTTGTATGTTCTTTGCTTGAATTGATTTCTTTTCTGATTCTCCAATTGACCAATTTTCAAATTGAATCATAAAAATTGTTCCTTTCAGTTTTTTCTTATCCTCCCAATTCTCAAATTTCAGTTTTTTTTTTTAGGGTTCCTCTCAGATTTTGATTCTTTCTCTGATTAGTTCAAAGTTTGATTCTTTGCTTTCTCTTGTTTCAGGGTTTTGTAATTTCCAAAACAGCCAACAATGGTTGAGCGTGGGAAGAGGACTCATAATCGTTTTAGAGACAATATTAATGACAACAACAGGAATCAAAAGAGACGACTTTCTTACGAAACCGAAGAAAAGACCGATAACAAAGACGATCTTGTTGTTGTTTACAGAATCTTATGCCCTAGTGGAGTCATGGGAAGTGTTATAGGCAAAAGTGGCAAAGTTATTAACTTGATTAGGCAAGAAACTAGAGCTAGAATCAAAGTTGTTGATCCTTTTCCAGGTTGTAGCGAAAGAGTCATAACGATCTTTTGCTCGGTTACTGAGAAGAAAGACATTGTCGACATTGAGAATAGCGAATTGAATTACTCAATTCCTTTGTGTTCTGCTCAAGAGGCTCTTCTTAAAGTCCATGATGCTATTGTGGCTTCTTTAGCTACTGCTGCTGAGAACACTAAGATTGATAGAGATGATATTCGAGAATGTCGCCTTTTAGTTCCGTCTAGTCAATGTTCTAATGTCATTGGTAAATCTGGTTCGATTATTAAGAAGATTAGAAGTAGAACTAGAGCTAACGTTAAGGTTGTCTCTAAAGATGTTTCGGATCCTTCACACACTTGTGCTATGGATTTTGACAACATTGTTTTGGTTAGTATCTGAATTCTCAGCAAAATCTGTTAGCATATGTTTGCTTGTTTCTTTGCTTGTTTTAATCGATGTTTCTTATTTTTTTGATCATTTAGATATCCGGTGAGTCTGAATCCGTGAAGAAGGCACTTTTCGCTGTTTCTGCGATCATGTACAAAGTCAGTCCTCGCGAACAGATTCCTCTGGAAACAACTGTCCAAGAAGTTCCCGCTAGTATTATAATTCCGTCTGATCTATCTATCTATCCACAAGGCGGTTTATACCCAAATCAGGATCCTATTTTTCAACATGGGGCCAATGTTTCATCGTTTATCGGTACACTACCTCAAGGTTATGGAGAAAACGCTGCAAATCCAATGCCTGTTTTTTCTGCTTCTGCTCTTCCTGTGGTTCATGGTTTTGGTGGGTCTTCCAAATCAGAAAAGTTGGTTATAAAAGTTATTTGCTCTTCTTCCAAAATCGGCCGTGTTATCGGGAAAGGAGGATCAACCATTAAGGGAATAAGACAAGCAAGCGGGTCTCATATCGAGGTTAATGACTCGAGGGCAAATCATGATGAGGACTGTGTTATCACTGTCACTGCTACAGAGTCTCCTGATGATTTGAAGTCTATGGCGGTTGAAGCTGTTCTTTTACTTCAAGAGAAAATTAATGATGAAGACGAGGAAAAAGTTAAAATGCAACTTCTTGTACCTTCTAAGGTAATAGGATGCATTATAGGGAAAAGTGGCTCAATCATAAGTGAAATCAGGAAAAGGACAAAGGCCAATATTCACATCTCAAAAGGGAGTAATAAGCCTAAGTGTGCCGATCCCAATGATGAGCTCGTTGAGGTAATGATTTTTAGATTCGTTCAGCTCTGCTTTATATAATTTCTCCAATAGTGTATGATTTTTTTGCTTACTTTAAATAGATATCGGGTGAAGTAAGCGATGTGAGAGATGCTCTTATTCAGATAGTTCTGAGGCTTCGAGATGATGTATTAAGGGATAGAGAGATTGGTTCCAGGAATCAACCTCCTGCAAGATCTGAGAATAACAATTTCTTCTCTTCGGGTAGTAGTAATACTGGTCTTGCACTTCCTTCATCTTTCATGTCTTCTGTTCCGCAAGTTGCTTCTGTAGATTTTGATAGGAGACCAGAAACTGGGAGCAGCATGAGCATGCTTCCTTCGAGCGGTGGACTCTATGGTTATGGAAGTTTTCCGGTAACATCTCCTCCTTCTGCTCAAACTAGATTATCTCATTTTTTGTGTTTATAACTCATACTCATAAAAGTCTTTCGGACAACAGGTGGGCAATAACAGTTATGGATCCAAGTCTTCTTACTCATCCAATCTATATGGAGGGTAAGTTAGTTTCGTTTTTATTTTATTATATTTTCAACTCTTTCCCCTGTTGATTATCTTGTGCATTCACAGATTGCCTCAATCTACTACTATGGAGGTTCGAATCCCCGCAAATGCAGTGGGTAAAGTTATGGGCAGAGGAGGAGGCAACTTGGATAACATAAGAAGGGTTTGTTCAAAAGTTTTTGATTTTCCTTCCTCATTACTCTCTGATCACCATAGCTTCGTTCGTCTCTTCTTCCCTCTTTCCTATATAACATTTTCACATGATGTGTGCCCTTTCTCTCTCTCTCTCTCTCTCAGATATCAGGAGCTATGATAGAAATTTCTGATTCCAAAAATTCCCATGGCGGTCGCATTGCTCTCATTTCTGGAACACCTGAACAGAAGCGTACCGCAGAGAACTTGTTCCAAGCTTTTATCATGTCCACTTGAATAGTTTGCTCTGCCCCGTAATCATTTTCCATGGAAGTGTGTTCGATCTATCTAGCTCTCAGTGGATTTCTTTGATCGGGTTTCTCAGGCTTTCCTCCTTCCATCAAGCTCATGTTTAGATATGGTTGCATATCTCATCAAACTTTTCGGTATCTCCATCTCGATTCGGTTACTTTTGGTTTCTCGTGCTAGACATTTATAGTCTTTCAGGATCATTCTTTTTCCCTTTCCCTGCGAGCTGTTCGTACAATAACTACTTATCTCCGTGCAATAAAACAAAATCGTTCTTATATCAATCAAACTTTGTTTATTCCCCATATATGGAATCAGGTCTGCTTTGTTCTTAGTCCAAAGCAGTCTTATCAGTTATGTGTTAGTTTACCGACTCTGCAAATCCCATTTCTCAGCTTCTTCATATGTGATGCCTAGTGATACTTATCACATCATAGTTCTGCGGTGAACAGCCATAGGTTAGATCTAAAGGCTTCAAGAACAGTAGCCTTTAGATCTCTTCTCGTTAATGACCGTAATTGTTTCTGCTTCTTAGAAGTTTTACGGTGTTAGTGCTTTGATCTTGCGATCTTATTATTTGAAAATCCATGGGTTTATCGGTAGAGGAATTTCTCACTCTTGCTGATCATCCCATTCTCTGCTACGATTTTACAGTCTTTAGGTCAAACTCCACTGATTGATCTTCTTTATCTTAGCCTCTGTTTCTGATTTATTCTTTCCCAGATAAACCTCCCTGGAACTCTGATCATCTATGTGTTCATTTCAAATATCATTTTTAACTTAAAATCATGATCTTATAGTTCTTGTAGTATAATTAGAATCTGCAACACTAAAAGCTTTTATGTATGTGATGTGTTTTCGATTTAGTTTATATGGGTCTGGTCATTCCCGCATACTAGGTTGCCACTCTAGGATTTTAGCATTTGAACCCGCAACACTAATAAAATTTCTGATTATGCTAACGTTTGTGGTCTAATCACTTCGGCTGGCATTTATCTGACGAGCCTCGGTTTCCACAACATACTAGGTTATCAGAAACCTGCAACACTAAAAGCTTTTCTGATTCTGCTAGCATTTGTGGTCTGATTTACTTCGGGCTGGATTTCCACAACATAATATAGCTTGTCAAAAACCTGCAACACAAAGCTTTTTTGATTCTGCTAGCATTTGTGGTCTGATTTACTTCGGGCTGGGATTTATCCGGTAAAGCTGGGGTTCTACAACATAATATAGCTTGTCAAAAACCTGCAACACAAAGCTTTTTTGATTCTGCTAGTGTTTGCATTCTGATCACTTCAGGCTGCCATTTATCGGATAAACCTGGGGTTCCACAACACACTAGGTTGTCAGAAACCAGCCACAATTTAGTTTTTGCGGTTTGATGATTTCTCGGACATGCCTTAATGGTCAGTAGCCATTATCGACGTCTATTGAATGATATCTAGCCATAAAATATTCTGCGATATCCGCTGGGACTATATTTGTCTCCTCTAACAAAAACTTGATTTTTTCTAATTAAATAAATGACGATCATCAAGATCTAAGTAATTCTTGGCAAGAATCTTGAAGGCTTCATAGGTGCAATATGTAAAATGTACATATTAATTCTTCCTCTCCAAAGTAAGACTGGGTCGAGTTTTTTTAGGAACTGGTTGGTAGTGATTACTATGATCCTTTCTTGCGTATAAGCTGAACGAAGACCATCGAGAGAGTGAAGAAGCCCAGAGAGAGTAATCGAGTTTTTGTGTAAACCATGTCCTTCATTCCTTTCCACCAAGTAGCTAGAGCCATCTAAGTCTTCTGTCACAATAATAGACTTCTTGCATGTACTGGTGAGTAGCTTCATCAAATCTGAGTTATTCAGTATAGCTGCGTTTGAGTTCAAAGATACGATAGTTCAGAAGATTAGCCATGGCTGCAATCATGGTGGACTTACAGGTCCCAGGTGGTCGATTAAGAAAGTAACCACTCTTCCAAGTTTTTCCAATCTTCTTGCAATATTCCTTGGCATTACTGAAAGCAACAAGATCATCAATGATGTATTGTTTCTTCTATGTATCCATAGCTAATGTCTGGACACTTGCTGGGTGCTCAAACTCACTAAATCTTCCACCATTTGGAACCCTCATACTCTTTGCTGACACTCTGCGCTGGCTAGGTTGTCTCTGTAGGGTTGTAAACACTCAAGTCTTCAAACGGTTTTCTGATTGAGCTGTGTTTTCGCTTTGGTGTTTGCTCTTATCACTTCAGGGTGGCATTTAGTTGGGGTTCCAAAATACTAGGATGTTTGGAAACCCACAACAATTTTTTTTGATGTTTCTGGTTTAGCTTTTCCGGTTTGAATAGTTTTCCGACAATTCTGAGCCTAACATTCCAACACATCCCGGGATTTTTAAGCGGGTGTGTAGACAGTTTATTCATTCTTCGTCTGCGGACTGGTATTTACGCAGTTCCTTTTTCGCAAAAACGGGGTTTCACGAATGTGATATAGTTTAGCTGTAGGCAATTGTATAGTCTTTAGCATTGTTTTGATCAAAAAACCACTGAGGATAAGTTTGTTAGAAAAGGATAGATGTATCCATTTGGAAACTTTTGTATTCAATGGTCATGTAGTAGTAGTTTACTTTACGTTACGCAAGTGCTTTCTCAATTTTCTAATATAAATGTGAATTTCGGTTAAGTGTTATTAACTAACAAAGTTCATTTCTTCTAATCTCTCTATTGCATATCACACATTTGACAATTTGTTATTTATTTTCAAACTCATTGAAATAAAAGTGTTTACTTATATTCATTTTTTACATATGCTGGAAATATTCGAATATCCATAATTCTAAACTAAAATTTGAGAAATGAATTTCCCATATTGAAAATTGAGTCTAAAAGTATACAAAAAAATAACGAACAAATCAAATTACAATTTTGTAAAAATTAAAAAATAAATCAGATTACCATATTGTAATCGAAGCTTATGGATGAAATTAAATCCAGAAAAAATTAAACCGAAATCAAATTTACCATTTTTAGAATTCGGATAAAATTAGCATCCCGAGAAAGTCAGAAAAACGATCATTTTCTGGGAAAACGAACAGAGGCAGAGATTAGATAAACAGAGCGAAACAAAAAAAACGTTTGCTTCAAGCTCTGAAAGACTCTCTCTAATGGCAGCCACCACGAGACGGTTGCTTTACTGTGTATCTAAAAGAATTACAACCGCCGGAGTACGGCGGAGCTATGGCGGTCTGCCACAATCGAATTCCAAATCTCCTCCGTCTTCTTCTCAACGATTGATGGAATTAGAATCTGAATTCAGTGCCCACAAGTAAAGTCTCTTTCTTTCTCCGATTTGAATATATCTTCGATGGAATCACTTAACTTTTCTCTTTAGGGGCTCTGGGTTTTGCTCGTTTCATCAAAAGTTTTGATATTTGGGTTTTGTTTGTTTCGATCAGAATTATCTGTGAATCTCTCGGTTCTTGATTAAATGTTTATTATGCTTCAACATGGTTATTAATCATTTTGATTTGTATCCAGTTATATAGTTGGTTCTTGTTTTCGAAATTTGAAAAATTCTGAAGCTTAGCTTCTTCTTGATGTATTAAATCCTGCTAATTAGCTTTAGTCTGTAAATTTCTCTTGTTTGTATCCAAAATCCAGTTACCATCCTGTCCCGGTTGTGTTTTCTCGTGCAAATGGCTCAACCATATGGGATCCTGAAGGAAAGAGATACATTGATTTTCTTGCAGCTTACTCTGCAGTTAACCAGGTAATCATAATGCCAAAACAACCTCGCTTCACTTAAAGATATAATATGTGGAAAGTTTCATACTTTTTAGATTCATTTTGTGTTTCAATGTAAAGATAATGTTTAATTTGTATGTCGTTGCAGGGACATTGTCATCCTAAGATCGTGAAGGCATTGCAGGACCAAGTGGAGAAACTCACTTTAAGTTCACGAGCGTTTTATAACGATAAATTCCCGGTATTTGCGGAGCGTCTCACGAATATGTTCGGTTATGATATGGTGCTTCCTATGAACACGGGTGCTGAAGGTGTCGAAACCGCTTTGAAATTAGCAAGAAAATGGGGTCATGAAAAGAAAAATATTCCCAAAGATGAGGTACTGGTTCTTTCGGTTTTGTTTTAAAGAAAGATCTCATTACAAGCAGCTAACGAAATTTTGTTACAGGTTATAATTGTCTCTTGTTGTGGCTGCTTCCATGGTCGTACATTAGCAATTATTTCCATGAGTTGTGACAATGATGCTACGCGTGGATTTGGGCCATTGTTGCCTGGGAATCTTAAAGTTGATTTTGGTGACGCTGATTCACTTGAGAAAATCTTTAAAGGTATGCAATTGCTTCCTGTTTCAAATTTCTTACCAAGAATCTCAATTCCGAGAATAAGATTGAGCTTGAGCGAATGAGTTGATCATGTTCTTGTTATGATAACTCCAGAAAAAGGAGATAAAATAGCAGGATTTCTTTTCGAACCTATTCAAGGCGAAGCTGGAGTAAGTTCCTTCATTTGAGCTTTATTAATTATTTCGGTATACTATTCTAGAGGATGATCATACTGATTTTGTTTCTAAAATGTTTATGGCTTTGGTTTAGGTCATTATTCCTCCCGACGGTTATTTGAAAACTGTTAGAGAACTCTGCACAAAACACAATGTTTTAATGATAGCGGATGAAGTACAAAGCGGTCTAGCTAGATCCGGAAAGATGTTAGCTTGTGACTGGGAAGAAATTCGTCCCGACATGGTGGTATGTTCTCTTACTATTTATAAGCTCTTTATTTCATTTTCTTTATGATTTTCTCCCAATAGCATTAATCCATTACATAGATTAATAGTTCAATTCTTGAATCTGTTTCTTGAAAGATACTTGGGAAAGCATTAGGTGGAGGAGTAATTCCAGTAAGTGCAGTACTTGCTGATAAAGATGTGATGCTTCATATCAAACCCGGTCAACACGGAAGGTTTGCACTAATGTTACTTTGCTCTCTTATTAACTATAAGTAGCATATACAAACATTTCGTGGTTTGATTGTGATAAAGCTTCGTCATCATTTTTGTATTATGTTTGTCAAAATCAGCACATTTGGTGGGAATCCTTTAGCTAGTGCTGTAGCTATGGCCTCTTTAGACGTTATCGAGGAAGAAAAACTCATGGAAAGGTACCATTTTTGTTTCTAATACAATTCGGGTTCCTTAGATAATAAAACTCAGATCTTGTGTTGGTTGGAATCTATAGATCAGCAAGTCTTGGAGAGGAACTGAGGGTTCAATTGAATGAAATCAAGAAACAGTTTCCGAAATACATAAAGGAAGTGCGGGGAAGAGGATTGTTTAATGCGATTGAGTTCAATAGCGAAAGCTTGTCCCCTGTTTCAGCTTACGATATTTGCTTGAGCTTGAAGGAGAGAGGAGTCTTGGCTAAACCGACTCACAACACTATTGTCCGGTTAACTCCACCACTCTCCATAAGGTAAATTTAAAACAGCTGAACCTGTCTGGTTTATTTAGCAGCTTATCATCGGTTTATTGATTGAATCAATTATCGGTTTTTTCTCTTTTGCCAGCTCTGATGAACTCCGAGAAGGCTCTAAGGCTCTTCACGATGTTCTTGAGCTCGATCTTCCAAATCTGCGGAAAATCAATTCCGGTAAAACCCCGGTTTCTCATATAACCGAGTGTGATCGCTGTGGAAGAAACCTCTATGCTTGAACCGGTTTGAAACTTGACTAGGTTCTGGTTTAATTAGATTCTTTGTATTGTTAAGACAATGTGTAATGTGTATCTTGTGATTTCACAAGAGACATCACCGGTTTGGTATAGAAAATATATAATACGTATAAGGCCGAACCGGATTGTACCGAGCTCGGTAGAAATAACTCTGGTTTATTTCTGGTTTGGCATTAAATAAACCGATTTGTCTGTTTGCACAATTATCGGTTTAGCGGCTATATTTCTGGTACGAAATCAAAAGAAGTTTAAATCCGAAGGGCCTTTAATTATGTTGTTCTTTTTGAACAAACTCTATGATAATATGATAATATGAAAACCATTGTTTAATGTATTGTGAGAATATGGATTTTTTTTTACTTCAAATTTTGTAAACAAATTAGAATCATATTTCCATTATTAATAGAATTTCAGTTGTTTTGAAATAGTGACGTAATTCGTATATTTCCACAAGAAAAATAAAATGCTGCCTGTTTTCATAGGTGTTACATGATATTTCAACAAACAAATAAATGTTACATAATAATATGTATGGAATTATGGATGTACTAATGCATACGTACACGTGTTCGCATGTGTAGATAGATATTGATATGGAACATGAAATCATGAATAAACATATGCTTGTCTTCTATAATTTGCTCAACCCAAACATGTTGAGGCGTGAAACCCCATATGATTGGTTGGCTCTCCAATATTTAAATTACATATATCATAACCTGATTAAAATTAAATTAAAATAACAAATACATACTTAAATAACTATCTAAAACATGTAAATTATATACCACACTATGGCCTCGTGATCTCGATTTTCTTTCTAAATCTAGTGCAAGAATATTACTCTTTTCTTATTGTCAAATGCAATAAAACTATTTAGAGGGAAGAAACTTAGATGTTTCGTTTATGAATCTGCATTTAATAGTCACATGTGTCTCTATTGTATCCTACTAATCATTTTGCAACTAAGTCAAATAGTATAATTAAGGAAAACGTCGAGGCGTGCGAAATGGGAAATCACACATGACACAACGTGCATGTTAATCGCAAAATCAACACATGACTTGTCTGCCTAGTCACTAGTGCATTATGCATATCTTCTAGTATTATATGATTAAGGATAATGAAGTTCGGTAGGATATGCAATGGTGGAATAAACTAAGTTTGATAGTAACCGGTTGCATAAGGGATATATTATAGCACTACTAAAAAAAACCGGCATAGCCACGGCAATTATCGTGGCTGTAACCTAGAATCCGTGGCTATAAGCCTTCATACCCACGAATTGCCACGGACAAAATCCGTGGGTATAGCGTCGTGGCTGTGAATTTTCCGTGGTTTTTCGTGGCATTTTGCCACAGATTTGCTACAAATTAACCACGGAAGTTTTTAAAAGTATTTTGTGGCTAGTTCGTGGGTTTTTCGTGGCTACTTATATTTAGCCACGGACACGTTGTGGCTAGGCCGTGGCTATATGTATAGATTTTAGTAGTGTAGACATTATATTGTCATCTAGTTACCAATGAATAATTCTAAATTTACATACCTAAAACTTTAAGTACATCTTTTTTCTTAAGAAATATAAGTATGTTTTTTCCAAATAAAATAAAATCGTATAAAACAAAATTATGTATTTAAATAGATTAACTTCATAGATTTGTAATGAACCACTTTTTTTTTTTTTTTTTTTTTTTTTTTTTTTTTTTTTTTTTGCGTATACACAAGTATAAGCACCAAGTAGGCGAGAATGTAAAACATGGGTGATGTGTCGATTAATCTTAGCTAAAGAAAGGTACAAAGTGATATGCAAATCTTGTGTCAACTTTTATTATTCCTTTTGTAAACAATGACATTGAAATGTCTCTAACAAAACTCAATAAGAAGGAGAAAAAAATACCACTCCTTAAAATTTTTATAATCCGTTTTATATATAACAAAATATCACCTACTTTACTATTTGTAAACATATTTTTCCTCCTATGACTATGAATAAGTCTAGCATTAGACAAATCCAATTCATTCTCATGTGGTACAGCTACCTATAAATTTGATTGTCTATTTTTATCAAACTGACAATAAATACTCTTTTGGCAATATAAAAAAAAATTCAAATTGTCACATCAATTGTTGATTACAAAAAAAAAAACACTTCACGCAATACACGCGCTCATAATGTTTATTCACGCGCTTTAAAGTAGAGACAAAACCTCGTGGATCTATCTCCTCCCACCATTTGATTTTTTTTTCCTCTCTAGAAACATCTTCATGCGTTATCTTCTCCAAAAGCTCTGATTCTGATTCTGAATCATCTCAAAAAACCCTAGAAAAAAATTTCCCCCAAAAATCTCAAAGATCTATGGCCGTAATTATCCCTCGTTCAGATCCACCGTCACGAATCCATCCCGAACCACCACAAACCCTAGAAATCGACCATTTCGATCGTCTTCCTGACTCAATCCTCCTCCTAGTTTTCAACAAAATCGGTGACGTCAAAGCTCTCGGACGATGCTGTGTTGTTTCCCGGAGATTTCATTCTCTCGTTCCTCAAGTTGATAACGTCGTTGTTCGTGTCGATTGTGTTATCTCCGATGACGATTCGTCGTCTTTATCGTCTATCAAATCTCGCTCCGGTTCTTCCGCTGGATCGTTTTCGGCTATATTTCGTCTTGTTGTTGGTGGCATTGTTAAGCCGTTACAAGCTTTAGGTCAATTCCTTGGTACGAAGAGATCATCATGTGGTGGTTCTGGATCTTCTTCTTCGTTGTCTATTAGTGGAGATGATGAAGGTGGAGAGATCGAACAAGGCGGTGTTACGCATCATTCTCCTACACAGGTTTTGAAAAACTTCGATGAGATTCGTTACTTACGTATTGAGCTTCCTAGTGGTGAATTAGGGATTGATGATGGAGTTTTGTTGAAATGGAGAGCTGAATTTGGTTCAACTCTTGATAATTGTGTGATTCTCGGTGCTTCTTCGGTGATTCAACCGAATCCGATGAGAATTTCTCAAGCCGTGGACACTAGTACAGTCGTTGAAGCTTCAGGTTCCGGCTCTGATGATAATGGGAGTATACCGGAATCGTTTTACACTAACGGAGGTTTGAAATTGCGTGTTGTATGGACAATTAGCTCTTTGATTGCTGCATCAGCACGACATTACTTGTTACAGCCGATAATCGCGGAGCATAAGACACTCGATAGTTTAGTTCTCACTGATTCTGATGGGCAAGGTGTGCTTTGTATGAACAGAGAGCAGCTTGAAGAGCTAAGGGTGAAACCATTAGCAGCTTCATCGGCTTCAAAGAGGACACTTGTACCTGCTCTGAATATGAGACTTTGGTATGCTCCAACCTTGGAATTGCCTGATGGAACTGTGTTAAAAGGTGCGACTTTAGTGGCGATTAGACCGAGCGAATCGAAAAGGGAAGTGTCTGATATCTCTTGGGTATCTTCGGCTTTCGAGGAGCCTTATGAAACAGCTGCGAAGATGCTGGTTAAGAGAAGGACTTACTGTCTTGAAATGAACTCGTTCTAGCTTGCAAACTTTAAGTTAAAATCTGAGGTAAGATAAATGCTCATGTTCTGTATCATCTGTTTATGAAGTGATTTGTGAATCATTTGCGCGAGTATCAATATTGCTTGTCGTGAAACCATTAAGATTTAACCCTTTTGCATAGGTAAAGCTAATAGTTTATCATCAACAGTAGTAACTTGAAAATTGTCTTATTAATATCTTATAAGTAACACTATCCCGTAATGCATTGCATTTTATGCTTTGTTAAGCATTTGTGATCATAGGGTAAGTTTAAAAATTGGGAATCTGTGTTATCTTCACATCTTTCTTTTGATATTTTAGAAAACACACAACTATCTCAATGTTATGAATCTTGTTTGTCAGGGAACCCGGTGGCGAATTCAGGATATGAAAATTAAAAGCTTATAATGAAGGAAGCAGGGAATGAAATAAAATTAAAGTTTTGATGAATCCAGAAACAAGTTTTGCTGCCTACTACTGCATCTGCTAGCTAGTTTTTTCATTGAAGCATATGCCTTTGCAGGATCTCTCAATCATATATAATATATCAACAAATTACAGATATCATGTAAGAGTTTTTCTTATCTTTTTTCTGTTTGTCTTCTCCTTTGCTTGCTCTTCTCTATTTATGTGAATATTGTAGGTATTGCTTATTCCCCCTGTCATTTATACAAGTTATTTAAGATTGTAGTTTTGGAATTGCTATAATCACTCCTTTTTTGGATTTCCTACTGGTTCTGATTAGTAAGTGAGCCAAAACAAAAAATCTACAAAATTACAGATTTATTGTGCTAAAATTTTTTTAGTGTGATTGTTGAATTACATAAATTTTTGATATCTTGGTTATAAATAATGTTGAATGCAGAATGGCAGAACATATATATCACTCTGTGATTGGAAGAAAAATGTTAAAAAGGATTTCAATTGAAACAATCGAGCCATAATAATTCACAAACTCAAAAATCCAAACTTAAACACGGATTAAACACCCTTATAGCGGAAATGCCTAAAGTTGGAGACTTTTCAAGTTTTAAGCCTCTTACTTTTTTAGAACACAACTAAGTTGAGACTTGAGAAGAATTAATAGAAACCATATTCTGGATGGGGAAGAATCTAAGTAAGGTTTAGGGTTTTATATCTCATGCAATATGTCGAGCCAAAGCAAGAACGTGAGATGTTTCATCTTGGGAAGGTCATACAGAATATGACCAAACACTTGTGCTAACCGGTCCCAGATATATGACTACCAATAATAACAACCGCATTATCATCGAACTTAACTTCGCTTCCATCAACACAACCTTTCTACATCTCAGCTTGAACAACCACACCATAAACTACTTTCTCCAAAGGCAATTTGATGATGTTTAATTATGATGACAATTTACTTTTCGACCAAGTTACTTTAAGAATAAGCGGGTTGCTTAAATTAATCAACATATTCATCTTTTACAGTTATAACAGTATCCTCAATCCTAATAGAAAACACATAAAGAAAAATATTTTTCTCAGTTTAACAATGATAAACATATCCGTCAAAACCAACATATATAAAAGAAAAATTCAACATTATAATTTATAAGGTATTATTTATTATTATCCTCTTTCTTTTTTTCTGTTTTATTTCTTAAAATAACATACAACGACTTGAAGCCCAACATTCATTTGTTTGGGCCAAAAGTAGAAATTAAAAAGACTATTACCATTATACCCCTAACTAAACCTTGTAATTTACTTTTGTTGCCATGCTTAAATCTTTCCTTGTTACCGTCCTCATCCGCCTCGATCTCTCTCCCTCTCCGTCAGTCGTCACTGCTGCAACGAATCTGTATTTGTTTTTCTCAAGTAACAACGACTCTGTAAGATTGAATTTTTATGCAATCGATCTCTTTCAGTATAAGCCCTTTTGTTCTCTTTTATGTAACTATTTGTACTAAGATTGAAATTTTCATTTGCAGAAATGGCGGCTGCTTTTGCTTCCAGATTATCCCGAGGTAAGAGACTACCTTATTCGATCTCATCTTGTTTCTTGAAACCAGAGATTCTGTTTTGTTTTGAAGATTGAATCTTATAATATAGACTGTGATGGGTTTTGGTTATTATTGATGGGTTTGTTTAAAAATCACATCTTTATGAAGTTAAAGATTCCCATTTTCAACATATATAGATTGTATCATCTTCAAAAGTTTTGATTTTTTAATTGAGTTTGCAAAGTTAGAGCCAAATGTTCAAAATCTGTTGTCTTACTTTGTTTTTGGTTATAGTGTCTGATTTTGATTCATTCACTAATTATGAGCAGGAGGACGTTCATTGCTTGGAGGTCTTAACAATGGTGGTTTGATTAATTCTTCTAATGGAATGATGAATGAAAGTATCCTCTCTCAGGTCAGAAACCAATTATTATACAGTTTACACAAATATCTGCCCCTTTGAATTGTCGATTTGAACGGATATTGGTTTTTCGTATTCGCTTAGCTTTGTGGAGTTATGGTTATCTGAAATTTTTGGATTGAATCAGAATGGATATTACAGATTTTATAGTGTCTTAAGCTTATTCATTTTGTTGATGTTGGCGGAAGCAGCAGCAACAGCGAAGGACATTCATTCAAATGGGGACAGTTCTCAAAGTCGTGGACAATTCAGGTGCGAAGAAAGTGATGTGTATTCAAGCTCTAAAGGGGAAAAAAGGAGCTAGACTTGGTGATACTATAGTTGCTTCAGTGAAAGAAGCGATGCCAAACGGTAAAGTGAAGAAAGGAGCGGTTGTGTATGGTGTGGTTGTACGTGCTGCGATGCAGAGAGGTCGTGTTGATGGAAGTGAAGTTCGGTTTGATGATAACGCGGTTGTTCTTGTCGACAGTAAAGACAAGAATACCAAAACCGATCGCCAGCCGATTGGTACTAGAGTGTTTGGTCCTGTTCCGCATGAGCTTCGTAAGAAGAAGCATCTCAAGATTCTTGCTTTGGCTCAACACATTGCTTGAGAAGCAACAAAAACCCTAAACCTCCTAATGTCTTTTTTTTTTATGTAAACTCTAGTTACCACATTTTTTTTTTTGTGTTCTACAGAATTAAGAGGCTTAAAACTTTAACAAGTCCCTAAACTTCTTTAAAAAGTTTCCAATATTTTTTTATATATCATAAATAGTTTTGCTTATAACTTATTTTCCTCAATTGTTTTCTTTATCACAATTGATCCATTTTCTTATTTCTTTTTTCTTTAAACATGTTTATCTATGTTTTTGTTTCTTTGTGATTAACCTTATATATTAGTTTATTGCATTTATACCCTGTAAGTAATAAGCTAAAATTTTCAAATTTAGTCCTCAGTTTCTAAAATTTTTGGTTATTTTCTCTTTTTTTTTTTCAAGTTCAAACTTTTTTTCATGTACTTTTAATTTTATTGAAGAGAAAAAAAAAAAGAATTAATTTATAAATTCAAGAACAAAATCTTAGATCAGGTGAATCTACCTGAGACCACGCGATTCTAGATCGATCCACCGGAGTTTTATCCCCGCCGCGAAGAGAGGAAACCTTTTCTCCTTCCCGATGAATTGGTGAAGTAGTCAAGAGAGGGGATAATGATGGAAGTGGAAGGATCGATGAATCGTGCTCCTGATCAATCCTCCTTCTTAAGATCAAGACGATCCAAAGGTAAATCATAACACTTTCTTATCTACGGATTTCGAAATTTTCAATCAAAAGCCTTAGTTTAAGTTCTTACGGGTTTAATTTAGGGCAAAAATTGCTGTGATTTGGTATCGATTGTTACATTGGTAACGAATCATTTGCGTGTTTGATTTGGCAGCTCTGTATCAGTTTAAGCAGCAGAATCTCCCAGCTTGTAAACCAGTCTTAACACCAATATCGGTTAGTAACATTAATCTTTGTGACCTTATAAAAGCTAAGCAAGCTTTTCTTCTGATTTTCTAAGAAGAAGAATCAATGTTCTTGCAGGTTATAACAGTGTTTATGTTAATGGGTTTTGTTTTCATTCCCATTGGCCTCATTACTCTTCGTGCTTCTCGTGATGTAAGTCGGAAAAGTTAACTCTTGCATTTTGAGCTGTAAGTTTCTTGAGTAAACTTTTTAAATCCTTTAATGGCAGGCTATTGAAATTATAGATCGGTATGATGTTGAGTGCATTCCTGAAGAATATAAAACCAACAAACTGTCGTACATAACAGATTCATCTATCCTGAAGAATTGTACTCGTTACTTGAAGGTATTTCCTTTATGCTCGCATTCAATGAAAATATTAAAAGTCTCTTCATTGTTACCTAGTGGTGGTTTTTTTAGACTTTCAAAATTGGCAGTTTTTGTATGCACATTTGTAGGTACAAAAGTATATGAAAGCTCCCATTTTTATCTACTACCAGCTCGATAACTACTATCAAAACCACCGCCGGTAAAATAGCTAGATCACTTATTGATTTACTTTTCAAATGCAGTGATGAGAAAGTCAGCCATTTGGTAGCTGATGATTCTTTTGCAGGTATGTAAAGAGCAGAAGTGATCAGCAACTTTTACATGGACTGGAGTATAGCCACACAAGTTCTTGTGAACCTGAGGAGTCATCTAATGGTCTCCCGATTGTTCCCTGTGGGTTGATAGCTTGGAGTATGTTCAATGATACATTTACGTTTTCTCGTGAAAGGACAAAACTGAAGGTGAGCCGGAATAACATTGCGTGGAAGAGTGACCGCGAGCAAAAGTTTGGAAAGAATGTGTATCCTGTCAATTTCCAGAATGGAACTTTGATTGGTGGAGCAAAGTTGGATCCAAAAATTCCAGTATGCATTCTTAACCACTTGATTCTACTACCATAAAAATTTTAATCATATATTTTAACTTAGGCAATGCTGTTTACTTTGTAGCTAAGTGACCAAGAGGATTTTATAGTGTGGATGCGAGCAGCTGCTTTGCTAAGCTTCCGGAAATTATATGGAAGAATTGAAGAGGACTTGGAACCAGGAACCGTTGTTGAAGTAAATTTGATGAACAATTACAACACTTATAGCTTTAGTGGGCAGAAGAAGCTTATTCTTTCCACATCAAATTGGTTAGGAGGAAGAAATGATTTCCTAGGCATCACCTATCTTGTCGTTGGTTCCTCTTCCATAGTCATATCCATCATCTTCATGTTGCTCCATTTGAAAAATCCGAGGTAAAAAGGATTAGATTCCTAGAAACCCTTTTTTTTGTTCATTTTCTTATATGAATCATTCTCAATCTCAGGCCTTATGGCGACAATTCTTGGAACAAGAAAAGCCTTGCAAGTTGAGAAGCTGTTACATTCTTTCTCTAACAGATTCATATTCCAGGTTCATATATATTCCTACATACTCAAGAGCTGTACTTTATCTATATATATGATCATCTAGGTTTAAGGAGTATATAACTTAATGTATGAGCCTATAGTTCTAGAAAACTGATAAGGTTCCTCTGTTTTTATGACCCTTTTGTGTTCGGATTTCGGGTTCTAAAGATTAAACAAAAAGATATTGTTTGACCCTTCTTTTACTCTTAAACCTCTAATGTGATGGGTTTATTTGGGTATATCTGTTTTTAGAGCCTCTAAGTTTAGAAAATCTAACAAAAGCATTATAGAGAATGCATCATTGGCTATCTGCAAACCGTACATTTTTTTCATCCATATCCCGAAAAATCCTCATGTTTTCTTCTCATTTTTCCATATTTGTCACCTTAGTATCTCTATTTAACCTCTCCCATTTGTCTCCTCCACATCATATGCACCTCTAAGTTCTCCCATTGAAAGATCTTTCATTCATTTAGTCAAAAGCAGCACCTTTCAATCTTCCTCTGCCCTCGTCACCCGTAGACAATCCGTTTTTTCTTTCTCAAACTAAACCCGTGTTTTCCTTCTGCTGCATCGGATTGTTGTCGGGGAAAAGAAAACTGGGTGTAGGAAAAAAAAATGGCCAAGGAAATGAGGTTTGTTCAAACATGGGGAGAGGTAGCCCCAAGGCTTATTGCATCTCACCAAAAACAACAACAGCAATTCTCAGACTTGCCAAAGCTTGAGACGATTTTTGAAGAAGGATGCTGCGTCGATAGTCTTACTGTTAGGGCGCCGAAGCGGATTGTAATCTTTCTTCCTCTTGCACTCTCGATGATTTTGTACATGGTGTTGCACAAGAGTATCATAGGTTATTGATTTGACTGTCTATTGGTTTTGAGACTTTTTTTAAATGTGTGATGATGAGAAGAAGATAATGTTCAAGACGATAAAAGAGAGAGATTGGAAATGTTGTTAATGGTGGAAAGTTGATGACAAAATCTCAATATGAATTTAGGTCAAGAGAGAGTTGAAACTTGAAATGTCTGTTTTATTTTTTTCTCCTTTTTTTCATTTTCCAGGATTTTAAATCTGATTCCTGAAGTGATTCGCTTAACTGAATAAATTATGATGAGTTCCAGACAAAAAATATAAGCTTTAATTCCGATTTTGGTTTAGATTCAATTCTTCACATTTCGGACAAAATTCACTACTACACATACAAAATTAGCCACATCTTTATATTTTGGTCCTATGTTCATTGAAGAAGCATGTCAAGCTGCGACCCAATATCCATATTTTACCGTGTACTTCCTCCATTTTTTAAAAAATGCCAACATATATATTGTCCTTAAAAAAATTTCTAATAGCAGATTCTCGAATAATATGGATACACTCTTGAGCCACAAATTGGGGAGTGATGTTCATAATCCATTCATTTGCCACAAGATTAATCATAATCGATTCCTTTGTTTCCTCTAAATTGGTAGGCCTGCACGAGGTCTAGCTATGTCCTTAATCACAATGTGTTTTTTTATGTGACCATTCCTCTATGGCTATGCGACCATTTGGAGAATCGTCGCCAGAATCTGCGAGTTCAAGAATGTAATACTCAAGTAACATATGCGGGTAGATTGGCATAGACGAGTACCACCGATCAATCTTGTTATTGTTGTGTCTCGGCCACATGTAATTAACAACGTTGACCTGATTAATCATACAACTAGACCTACTAGTATAGTAATCTATATATAATAGCAATCTAATAAATACCATTTGCACATCTGAACGGTTGCGTCTTTTTATCGCAACCTTTCGTTTAAATCGGTTATTTTTTTACGGTTATTTTGGTTGCGTCTTTTTATATCGCAATTTTCGTTTTAATCGGTTATTTTTTTACGGTTATGTCGTTTCCAATAAATACCATTTGCACATCTGAACGGTTGCGTCTTTTTATTGCAACCTTTCGTTTAAATATTTATGGTTGTTTTTCTTACAGTTATTTTTGTACGGTCATGTTGTTTTATTGAATTTCTTTTTACGTAAACCAATAAACTACATATAAAATTGGTTTTATTTCATAGTTTACATATGGATATATTTAGTAGTATAACCTCCTTAATTATATCATTCATTTAACATTTACGTGATATCATGGGAAAACAATAATATAGAGGTTTAAATAATTTTGGACATACGTGAGTGAAATGAGCCCTACACAGTAAAGCTGTAACGGACACGTTCGTCTACGTAATGGACTTATCGAATAGTTGTAAAATCGTGCCTTTTCAATACTATATATTGTCTTTCTTTTCGAAACTCCAATTTTTTGTCCTGCTACAACGATTATTTGTTCTACGATGATAATAGGCAAACCATATCCTTATTTAGTAGAACCATTGCAACATTTAGTTTATTTCATGAACAATTGCAACTTTAAGTTTATTTTATAAATCTTCATAACATTTAATGATCTACCGTCGGTGTAACCTTTCATAAATTATTATTTTTAGTTCTTAATTTTTAACTATTAAAATGTATTTAAATGAGATTGTAACTATTTGATTGAACTGTTGCAATATTTGGATTATTTGACGAATCATTGCAACTTTTGGTTTTGTTTTACAAACCATTGTAATCTTTAGTATATTTGATGAACCATTGCAATATTTGGTATATTTGACGAACCGTTGCAGCTTTCGGTATATTTGATATCTACGGTCACGTCTCTCGGTTAAAGTTTGTCATATTTTGTAAAAAATATTTAATTACTAAAATGTATTTAAATAAATTATTGTCACCGTTTAATTTAACATAGTAGCATTTGGTTTATTTGACGTTGAATATTTTAGTTTATTTATCAAACCGTTGTAACCTTTGGTTTATTATTTGATGCTTTTTGCATTTGGGATTAGTTTTTTAGTTACAAATTAATGTTTTATTAATATTCATATAATTAATAAATGCTTGTGAGGGTTTTCTTTATCATAATTTTTGTAAAATATATATTGATTTGATATTTAAAAAAAAATCAAAATTATTACAATTCATTATGATTTTTTGTTTGATATTTTTTTAAACGATTTTTGAAATATATTCCCTCGCGACATCGCGGAGGTCTTGAGTCCTAGTTACTGTAATAGAAAAGAATGAAAAGCTTACGATGACATTTTTGAATACAAGAGGCTTCACGAGTCGGTTGAGAAGTTGAAACATTTTGCTAAATGTTCTAAACTATTGTGGTTATTTATTGTGTGTATATCTCAGCCGAATTGTCTATTGAGATAACCTTGAACAAAATGTTATCTCTTGGGTTAAGAAAATAATATTAAATTAAAGAACATTAATGAGAGAATAATATTTTCTAAGGAAATAAAAAAAGTTTGGACACCAAGTTCAAGCATATAAATTAGGCATGACAAATTCGAAGGAAACAATCAAAACCTGCATATAAAGAGTATCATAGGTTCTTGATTCGACTTTGTAATTTGGTTTTGATCAGACCCTTTTAATGTGTGATGGTGAGAATATTCGGGACAAGAAAAGAAAGAGATTTTGGAAATGTTATAAAGATGGAAAGTTGATGACAAAATCTCTATATGGATTTAGGCAAGAGAACTGTTATAAAGATGGAAAGCTGATGAAATTGAATTGTCTATTTTTTTTTTCTCTTATTCTGATTCCCTTAATTGAAAGTTTTAAACATGAACCGTTGAATTAAATCTTATAACTTTTTTTTTCTTCCAACCATCAAATATGTCCAATTATTTATTTCCTTAAAAAATTATTCTCGTCTTTAATGTCAACTTGGTGTTCAAGCATAAATCTCTCTAGAGAAGACGAGAGACCACACTAAAAATCATCACCTCAACATAGTTTAGAGATTTTAGAAATATGCCTCAACTTTTCAGCCAAATCTTGAAGCCCTTTGTCAACAAAAATGTCTTCGTAAGTTTTCTTTTTAATTCTCTATACAATAATTGGTGTTTATTTAACTAGCTACTACAGATTAATTCTTGTTGTATGATTAGTTTAACGTACTTACATTTTGATAGAGACACAACATAATGGTTCGGACGTGGCGTTCGTCTACGCAAGGCCACGGTTGCTACCCGATTATGTTAATTGACCACATCCTTAAGGTCGGAGATTCTTCAGATGGTCGCATAGAGAGAGGGGACGAATCATTAGGTGAAAAAGAAGTCTTGATTAAAGACCCAAAACTCGCTGAAGTTGTTCGTAGTACAATGAATATCATATTAAACCAAAGGGGACAAGATATTCACATGGTGGAGAAGACAGAGTATACACTCCCCAAGTTTATTGATAATGTTCATCTCTACATGGAATACGTATCATCTCGAAAGATAACCAAGAATTTTTACTTTCCATCTCTTCCTAAAGGTTCTCAAGTCCAAAACATAGCGATGTCCTCTTGTCCTGACATAAACAATGAAGATTGGGTTATGGCTGTCAAGTTTTCAGGATCTAAGTTGAAGCTTTATAGACATAATAAAGACTTTCGGTGGATTGATATCGAAACCACGCATGAGTCTATAAGTCCTCATTCGAGTCTCATGTATTCTAAGAAAGATCAAAGGTTCTACGTTCCAACTCCTGGATGCAATTACTTGTGCTCCTTTGATCTTAACTTCAAGGAGAAGGATAAGCTCGAGTTTGTCGAGGTGCGAAAAAAAGATCTTCCTAAGTATGAGTTGTTCGAGTTGATGGAGATGAATTCCTTTACCAGGACAGACCACATGGTGGAGTCACCCTCCGGTGAACACTTCCTTATCTCATGGTATATAATTCTTAACTTTGTTACACTTATTATGATATCTTAGTGTAAATCAGTTTTCGTGTTGATACATTAACGACTCTCTCATGTGTTTGAAGGTTCTATGGCGACGAGTTTGAACTTTACAAAACGTTAACAGTCATTCACAAAACAAAGTCGTTCAAGGTGTTTAGAGAGGATGAACAGTTAACCGATAGAAAAACAAAATTCATGTCTTACACCGAAAACATTGGCGATCTTTGTATTTTTCTTGGACATGGTGAAGCTATGTGTGTCCCAGCGAGCACCATTCCTGGTCTAAAGCCTAATTGCATCTACTTCGCGGGACATAACTATGGTGTTTTCGATATCACCAGCCAAACTTGCAGTCTCTTCTCCACCGATGAAGGTTTATTAAGCTCCACTCAATTTCCTTCTTGGCCTCATCCACTTTCGCTCACTCCTAATTAATATGATGTCATGTTGTATTTTTTTTTTTATATGCTTTATTTGAAAGGACACTTTTTACAATAAAAATATTTAAATTTATATTGATTTGTAAGTGAAAAGTCTTAGTATTTGAAGTTATTATGAAAGAATTTATTTGATCCATATTTTGATATGCATGAAACTGCTGAATGGTGGGAATTTATGTTGCGAAGACAATATATAATATAGCTAGGGTGATTTTAGTAGATGACTATATGGGGAAAGGGTGATAACTAATTGGCTAAAAAAAAACTATGTACAGTATATTGAAGAATATTGATGAGATTATGTAAACTAGTATGTCATTTGATAAAAAATTTCTGGTATTTACATTTTTAGCTAAAAAATAATCCGGCAATGAGGCCGATGGATACTCAAATATCAAAGGTCAAACGAATTCTTTATATTTGCTTTCCTTTTCTACCTTCATATATGTCTAATTTATTTATTTCCTTAAGAATATTATTCTCCTCTTCAATGTCAACTTGGTCATCAAGCATAAGTCTCTATAGAGTACTAGAGAAGACCCACGCGAGAAATCACCTCAACATAGTTTTAAAGATTCAAGAAAAATGTCTCAACCTCTCAGCCGAATGTTGAAGCCCCTTGTCTACACAAATGTCCTTGTAAGTTTTTTCTTTCTAATTCTTAATTTCTACTATAATTGTGGATTTATTTTAGGGTTCTACTAGTGAATTTCGTTTTGTATGATTAGTGCAACGTACTTACATATTGGCAGAGAAACAATAACTTGGTTCGGTGGTGTTCGTCTACACCAATCTACCCGTTTATGTTAATTGACCACCTCCTTAAGGTCGGAGGTTCTTCAAATGGTAGCAATGCAATATCAAGAAGGTCCGGAGCAGAAGGTGAAAATGAAATCATAATTAAGAGCAAGTTTCTCGCTAGAGAAGTCAGCGACGCAATGAGTATCGGATTGAATCAAAGTGGACTGAATATTCACATGAAGGAAAAAAAATTCCTCCGTGATATGGATAACGTTCGTCTAAACATCTATTACAAGCCCTCTGACCCTAAATCAAAATCTGTTTCTGTTCGTCTACCTCCTCTTCCAAAAGGCTCTCAAATCCAAAACCTAGCCATGTCCTCTCTTCCTGACCTAGAAAATGATGATTGGGTCGTTGCTATCAAGTTTTCCGTATCTCGGCTTATGCTATATAGGCATAAAGACTTACGGTGGATCGATATAGAAACCACGCATGGGCATGAGTCTATATGCCCATACTCAAGTCTCATGTACTCTAAGAAAGATCAAAGATTTTACACTCCAACTCCTGGTGGCCAATACTTTTGCTCATTTGGTCTCAACTTCAAAGAGAAAGACGAGCCCAAGTATGATTTAATTTATAAAAAAGATCTTCCTCAGTATATGTTGTACGAGTTGGAGGAGATGAATTCGTTTACCAGGACAGATCATCTAGTGGAGTCACCTTCCGGGGAACAATTCCTCATCTCATGGTACACTACATAGTTTTTGTTATTTTCTTTTACAAGTATACAGTAGCTGTTTCATTAATGGCTCTCTCATGTTGTGTTCAAAGGTACTACGGGGACGACTTTGAGTCAGACACAGTCGTGCACAAAACAAAGCGGTTCTTGGTGTTTAAAGAGCAAGAAAAGGTTAAAAGAGACAAAGATATGTATTACACTGAAAATATTGGAGATCTTTGTATTTTTCTTGGACATGGTGAACCTATGTGTGTCCCAGCAAGCTCGTCTCCAGGTCTTAAGCCTAATTGCATCTATTTCGCGGGACATAACTTTGGTGTTTTCGATATCACAACCCAAACAATCACTCTCTTCTACACAGAGGAAGAAGGTCCATTAAGATCTACTGCATTTCCTTACTGGCCTCATCCATTTTCACTCACTCCTAGCTAGTTGATATGTTGTTGGGTTTTTTATTACTTCAATATTAATTTCTGTTTACGTTTTCTTTGAAGTTATAGCAAACATCAATTTTTTAACAAAAATAATTATAATTTTATTACTTTAAGTGTAAGGATCTTTTTACTATATCATAGATCCGAAAACAAACTTTTCTTTAGCTCTCGAGTAATTAAACCATATGTAGTGTATCAAATCTATTTTTATACAAGGTCTAAATCTAGACATCATTTTCATAATTAGCAAAAGTAGCAATTTGTTCTTCCACTATGCAAAGATTTTTCTACTTAATTGGCTATATTTACAGTAGTTTATAAATTAGTTCTAACGGCTTGGTCCAACCATTTAACATAATGCTGTATTGCTGTTGAAAAAAAAAAAAAAAACTCCATTTCAATACATTTCAATTATTTTGTAACGCAAAGAGTTCCTTTCAAGCTAGCTTCTAAAATGTGATTTGTATATCATCATCATTTGTAATATATATGTTTATGAATAAAACAAAGGAGCAAATGAATACAAAAGAACAAGACACAAACACTAATCTCGTTTCCGTTTAATTTGAATTTGACCGAAACAAACGTATAAATAATATAAATAAAACACTTCAACACCAAGTCTAATCTGGTCCAAGTGGTCGGAGCCTAACGCTAAGATTCCACGTAAAGCTTGGGACCAGGTTTCGATTCTTGGTACCTTCCTCTCTCTATCTCTCCGTCTCTCTTTAGTCAGTCCATGACAAGCTTGCGGTTGTTGATGTTGTTGTGTTCTCTCTAGAGAAATGAGGTAATCCAAATTACCTTTCTTTTTTACTTCAATTATTTTTTATTTTATTTTTTGACGTCACTTCAATTATTTTTATAATATCAATCAGTTAAATTTATTATTTATTCAAGGATTATCTTTGTTCTCCTATAATTTATGTAAGAACAGAAGGCAGGAAAATCCTATTATAATAAATTACAAGTCACTTTCAAAAATACTGCAGCTCTCTCTATTTGACACCTGTTATAAGTCTCAAATTCTACTCTTTTACTTTTATTTTATTTTTAAAACCAATTTACGACAAAAATAAATAAATTAAAAAACAGTTTTTCTTCCCCATATCCCCCACGATCTCTACAATATCTTTTTGAAAAATCTTTTGACTCAATGTATATACAAAATTTGTAACTAATAACTAAAAAAATAATATAATTTGCTAATCATTTAAGTAAAAAATAAATTGCAATACTAATTTGACCGCGCAAAGCGCGGGCTATTAAACTAGTAACTCAATAAGATAAAAGTTTGTTTGTAAAGTAGTACGTTTTCAAAACTTAATCTGTAAAGTAATACGGTTACTATTTAGAATTAGTAAAATAGTCAGTTTTTGTTGGGTGAGAGAGAGAGAGACGTGTGGGGGCTTTAGTGGGTCAGGTTTTTTTTTAAAAAAAAATTTCTTTCTTTATTACACATTCCCTCAAAGTTTATTAATTAAAATGCTCTTTAGTAAATTTTATTTTTCTAAAATTGATCATATAAATAAAAATCTATGTTTTTTCTCTATCATTTGATATGCATTTTGTTTAATGATTTTTAAAATTTATATTATAGGGCACTGTACAAATAATATCTATACAGATATAGACCGCTGTACAGATATAGACTACTTTACAGATATAGACCACTGTACAGATATAGACCACTGTACAGAATAGTGCATCTGTACAAAAGGATATTTGTTCGTTTTACAGTAAATTATGATTTCGTTTAACAGATGCATCATTCTGTACAGTGGTCTATATCTGCACAGTAGTCTATATCTGTACATTGGTCTATATTTGTATAGTGGTTTATAACTGTATAGATATTATATGTACAGTACTCTGTAATATAAAATTTAAAAATCATTAAACAAAATGCATATAAAATGATAGAGAAAAAAACATAGATTTTTATTTATATGATCAATTTTAGAAAAATAAAATTTACTAGAAAGCATTTTAATTATTAAACTTTGAGAGAATGGGTAATAATAAAAAAAAAAAAAAGCCCACTAAAACTGACCCCACACGTTTCTCTCTCTCTCACCCCACTTTTTTTCTATTAGTGAGTTTTTTTATCTCACAAACTGGTGGACCCGAGTAATATCCCAATATTAAATAGTTCATGTATAGTTTTCCAATTAAGTTTGGAAAACGTATTGTTTTCCAACTTATTCCATAAGAAAAATATGTAGGGTTGATGAAAAAAAAAAAAAGACGCAAAATATTGTATGTAGGTATAATATGAAATCAGAGTGTCTTGATCCAAGTCGAAGCATATTATGAAATCAACCTCGGTTTTTGGAAAATAATTATCTGGAAAAGAGGAAGCCATCTCAAGGAGCTTAGTAGAATCAGAGTGAATATTGTCTGTTGTCAATGCCACCATACTTCTTGGACTATCATTACAGCTAGCTCCAACCAACGACCCACAATATGAAAAGTCCACTATCTCGAGATGTTTGAGTTTAGAAATGTTTAGGGAAACACATCGTAAATTGTTGCATCCATTCATACGTAGGCAATATAGGCGAGAGAATTTCTCAATCCACCAAGGTACCTCTGCTATCGCTGTTTCGCATAGACGGAGCTGTGATATGTTGGTTGATATACTCGGAAAACTTCTCAACTTTGAGCATCCACTGAGATCGAGGCAATAGAGATATTGGAGGTTGATTCCGGTGGGAAGGGTTTCCAGATTTATGCAGCGTGTAATGCTCAAATGCGTGAGTTTATCAAGATTATGAAATGAAGAAGGAAGCTCCTTCAAAGTCGGGATATCCGAGAGTGACAGCATCCTCAAAGAGGGAGACAACATAGTCATGAGTGGTGTAAGCGGCTGAACCTAAACAAAAAAATTAGAGATAAACAAAATCACCACAAACTTTTCTTCCTTCTCCAACCCTAGTAAATTTTTTTTCGGTTTCTAAGTTTGTTAGTTAAAACTTACTAGTCGAAATATCCAATGACAAAATTACATTACCAATGGGATCCTTTGATTGTAGCACCAATCTTTCTACGTTAATAGATAGTATGTTAATTATATCATAATAGTTTTTCTGTATCAACTTTTTCCACAACGTTTGAGAAACACCAACCTAGTGACAACTAAATTTTAAAAAGTGTGAGTTCAAAAAAAGGCTGAAGAAAAGATTAGGTTAAATACATACCTGCACTCTTTCCCACAATTGCTCACTCTTCATTTGACACATATCAAGAGCAACAAGATTCTCTAGACGCAAGTTAGAAGGACATTCTGCAATGGATGTTCCTTCTAGATCAAGCTCTAAGATGTTGGTTGATATATCAGGAAAACTCATCAACCGTGAGCATCCATTGAGATTGAGCCGATTGAGAGATTGAAGGTTGATTCTAGTGGGAAGAGTCTCCAGATTTTTGCAAAATGGCATCTCCAGTTTCTTCAGTTTATTAAGATATTGAATAGAGGAGGGAAGCTCCACCAAACTCGAGCAAAACCCAAGATTAAGTTTTTCCAGGTTAGTAGCCATAGAAAGATTTGGGATTTCTTTCAGTTTTTTTGACCCATACATATCCACTGTTTTTAGGCCTGTAAGTGACTGAAGTATAGGTAAGTTACACATAACTTGAAAGGATTGTAATCTAAAATGTAAAAACACATTCTTATCTCAATAATCATAATTTTACCAGAAACTTACATGAACTCCTTCCCACAGCTTCTCAAGATTGCTCTCTCGCATTTGGAGCTTAACAAGGTTTTTAGGACAAAACTTAGAAGGTAAACATCTCATCGGATATCCATCTAATCTCAATAATCTAAGCTTAGGAGGCAAATAGTCGAAGCCTTCCGATAAACGCCATTTAACTTCTTTCTTTTGTTTAGTGTAAAATTTTAGAAAAAGGAGATTACACATCCCATTGAAGGCAGTGTCCTTTACATACAATTCATCCGTCTCATCCATATTGAGTGATATACCTAAAACCATTTTAGTATCCTGAAAAAGATTATTAATAAAGAAAAAGAGACAACATCATAAGGTTAAGGAACACTTACATTAATCTTTTATCATCTGACATTATTTTACTCTTATAAAGCGAGTTATATAAGAGAAGTAGGCAAAGAACTTACAGTGTTATTGTCAAGTACATTGCATATATCCTTCGAATCTATAAGGAATTCCCGTTCTCCAGGTTCATTGGACTGTGTGCGGACAATCAACTTACCCATTTCTTGTAGCAAACGATGCATCTCAACAATACCCTCTTTTACATGTATGAGAGACTTATCAACAAGGTTTTTAAACCCGATACCAACATCTAAGTCACTATCTAATAGCAGTTGCTTAATGTTACTGATTTTCTCACCATTGAAAAGACATGCAATGTGACGAAATATCGCTTCATCTTTTTTGTTATTTAACCCATCATAGCTAACCTTTAATGTTTTCTCAATTCTTCCATCCAAATCATTTCGAAGCCTAGGAAGTATATTCATCCAATCCTCTTTATCTCTACCTCGGAAAAAAGAGCCCATAACATGAAGACCTAAAGGAAGATAACCGGCACGCAATGCAACTTCAGTAGCAAGCTCCCTCAAACCCTCAGGTGGAAATTTTTTCTTGAAAGCATATTGACATAATATCTGAAGAGCGACCGCTGGTGGTGGAAGACAGACCTCGTAAATATGACTAATCCCATGGGCCCTTAGAAAATGCATATCCTTGGTAATCACAATGATTCTACTCCCACATCCAAACCAATGAGTTTGGCCCGCCAATGTATCTAACACTACGTGATCATCCAAATCATCAATAACAATAAGAACTTTTTTGTTCTTTAGCCTGTCTTCCATAACACCTAAATGATCTATCTTCATGTCCTTTTCCCCAAAAATTTTGGAAAGGAAATCTTCTTGTAATTGCAACTTCATGTTGTAGTCGTCTGGGTTGCATGCATTGTAAATTTTCATACTCTTAGATATGAAAGCCTTGTCTATGAAAACACTACCTTGAAATTGACGGAAAAGTCGGCTAAATAAAGCTCTTGCAATGATAGTCTTGCCAATTCCCGTAGTACCCCATATCCCAACCATCCTCACTTCTTTGGATTCCAAATTCAGCAATAAACTCATCTTTGCGATATGATCTTCGATACCGACATATTCTTTAAAATCCCTTGATGGAGTTAAATTCAGTTTACTCAAAACATCATTGGCAATTTCTTCTATCATGTTTGCTTCGTCATCCCTTAGAAAAGAGAAAGATAATTTAATAAACAAATAAACATGAAATAACATTAAACGTAATTATTAATTAGTAAGTAGTCAAATAATCACTATATATATTCAAGATACAAAAACGAAAATAATGCTTCGGTATAATGTTTGTACCAAGTCTGCGTATGAAAGCCGGCAAGATTTGATACGTCTTCCAACGCTTGCCGCCATGATTTGATCTCATTTTCTGTTTTTTCCTTACAAGTTTTCTCAAAGACCTTTCCAAAGTCTCCCTCCTGATATCTAATTTGAGATGGATCCAAACCGTAGAAAATTGGTATAACCAGTTGACCCAGCTCGTCCTTGCATTTTACTATCTCTAGTAACTCATTAAGGCACCAACTAGAAGAGGCGTAGTTTTTTGAAAACACAACGATCGCAATCCTTGAATCTCTAATTGCCTGTTTAAGCTCCGGATCAAGACATTGGCTTCTCTCGATCTTGTTGTCTTTGAAAGCAGTGATCAATTTTCGATCCAGCTCCTTTAGAAAGTGGCTGAGGAATGTCTTACGGATATCTTCTCCTCTGAAGCTTGGGAAGACGTCAAATACCCAATTGCGAGACGAGAAAGAAGAAGACATTATAAAATAAAAGTTCCTGATGAAGCAACGATTATACAGAATGGGAGGATTGAAACTGTCGTTGTGATAGATAAAGCTTATTCACGCATAAGATAACAAGAATGAAAAAGTTGACAGATGTTTTTTATACGATCCAAAGAAACAGAGACGAAGACGATGAGACAAGAAATACAGTAGGCAGGGAAAAAGAGTTAACCTCATTCATTATTAAAACATGAACTATAGTTAACTAAACTATTAAAAAGAGTTAACATACAAAGTAGTTGATTACACGATTAGCTCGGCTGCCTTAAATAGTTTTCAAATGTGTTATATTTTATTAGAAATATTTAAAAATAACTTCCCAAGAGTTGACCAAAAAAAAAAAAAAACTTCCCAAGAGTAAGTTATTAATTATTTGTCAATATAATCAAACAAAAACAATCTTTTTTTCTTTTATAAATAATATTATAACTTGCTCTTGGAAACTTATATTTTTAACTAAAGAAAAACAAAGTTTTTTAATCAAAAAATTTCGATCTTATATTTCTAGCCAAATAAACTTTATAAAAACATGCATCTATTATCCATGTAACCAAACACAAATATATTAATTTATATCTTTTGAAAAATTCAACACATTCTCTAAAATATTACTATTTCAAAAATACATTAGAGAAAACAACATTTAATTATAGAATATTACATAGAATGCTATTGCAAAATAATAAAGATAATTAGATTAGAAAATAGTTTTATTTTCTTTTGTATTATTTTAAATATATAATTAATTTCCTTAATTATTAAGATCCTATAAACATTTGAAAAATCCAATAATAGTTTTTTTTTGTTCTTTTTGTTTTTCAGTTTGGTTATGTGAAGTAGTTAAAAGAAAACAATCTGCCACCAAATCGGGTCTGGTTCAAGTGGTTGGATTCTAGTCTGACTACGTTATTCGATGCTTGAAATCTAGAGTTCGATCTGGTGCCATGTCCCTCTCTCTCTGTCTTTCCAATCTAGTGACCAAACAATTACTTCGCTTTGGTTACACATAATTTGAGGTAATTTAAATTACCTTTTTGTATATAAAGTTCTGAGTAATTTTATATTATGGAGAAGTATATATTTTTTCCCCATTAATCATGATTTGCAGATAAAGTTTCATCAGGTGCTTCAAAAAATTCAACACTCTTACATGTTGTTTTCCCCATTATCAATGAGATGTTGATAGTCTTCAATCAGTAAATTAGTTATATAATTTTTTGTTTTAGCTATGAAAGATAAAAATCTCTAAAGTAAACTACAAAAACTGGTGCTTACCAAAAAAAAACTACATAACTTTACGGTTACTCGTCCGAATGAAAAAGAAAATTTCCAACAAAATGAAACATAATTAAATCTAAAACAAACAAATATCAATCTCTTTACTTAAATCTACCATCGTGATTTCCATAAGCATCGCTTCTGTAGTTAAATTGATCGTTGTCACTGTTATTGTTTTCGTCGTTGTTTGTGTGAATCTCATGATGGCCATAGAGACCATAACCATGTCCTGTCTCACGGACAAAGGCTGGCTCTTGCTCGTTTTCCTCATCCATCGTGCTCCGGTGATTCTCTGGCATGAATAAAATATGGTTTTTAACGGTTACTCCGGTTAAAATTTGGCGGTTTCTTGCTAGTGTTTGCGGAAGAAAGAAAGATGCGATGAAGAAGGTGAGACAGAGAAGAGACGTAAGGTTTAGTGATTGAGCCATTTTTGGTGGTTTATGTTGGTCGATTAGAAATTATACATATATATAGGTGGTTTTTTTGCCATTTTTGTTGAAAATTACCAAACATTAGGTCGAGTTAATTGGTCAAAATAATTAGACATATATTACCAAACGTTCCGTACAATAAAAATAAATGATATGAGTTCACAAAAAAGAGTGATGAGAAAGTAACGAAAAGAGACTAACGAGTTTAATTAGTTTGGTTGCTTGATTTGCGGAAAAGCAATTCGAATGATCGACCACCGAAAATATATAAGAGCATGTGCAGTGGGGAGTTATCACATGGATTCTCAATAGTAAAAAATAAGAAAATAATAAAAAGTGGGAGAGAGAAACCAGAATCGATTCTCATTTGAGAACATTTGAGAACCTTTGAGAGACTACCTTTACACATGTCAGAATATAATTGGTTTTTAATTTTCTTTTATTATTTAAAATTAAAATAAATAACTAAATTAAATGATATGTATTAAAATAATATATTTGAGAGACTTGCAAAGTCTCTATGCACTACACATGCTCTAAAGAAAATTTTAATTCATATCCCTAAATTCATGACACTATTTTATCTAACATTAATATATTTACAAAAATAGAGAGAAATAAATATTGGTATCTAACTATGTTGTGGTGTACCTACTACGTTATGCATTATATGGTGAATCATTATGCAAATTAGAGTTAGAAACGGTTTTTGTGGCAGCTCATGATTCAAGAAACCCATTTGTCAAAAAAAAAAAAAAAAGACAACGCTTTTAACTTTTGTCTGTTTTATAACACTAGAACTCCATACATTTCATTAACAATCTAATCAAAATCTTTAGTCTTTGGAAAACCCAAAACAAAAGATGGGCATTGTGTCGACAGTAGAGTGCGATTTTTTTTTTTTTTTTTCCACTAAACAGAGCACTTTATTATAAAGCTGAGGTATAATCCTCATGGAGTATTTGGACAAGGAAATTAGGAACATAATAATGAGATACAAAACAAGAATTATTTGGAAAATTCTCCTTGGCCAAACGGTCTGCTGCTCTGTTACTTCCTCGTGGCGTCCATTTAATCATTGCACTTGTAAATCGATTCCTCCATTGTTGTATCTCTCTCACCAAATTGTGAAGCTGAAAGTCTTTTGTAGTTCCCATTATAAGACATGAAGCAAGTCTATTATCTCCTTCAAAGACGATGTTTCTGTGACCCCTTATCCAGACATGTTGCATAGCCATTAATAGGGCTTGTAGTTCTGCCTCTAATGGTGAGTTACATATTCTTCCTTTGCTCTGAACCGCTTCAATGTAGTAACCATCAGCATCACGAAGGATCCAGCCAGCGTTAGAGCCAACTCCATTTTGGAAAAAACTGCAGTCATAATTGCATTTCACATAGTTCCCCTCTGGTTTCTTCCAATGGTTTCGCTGAGACGTAATATGCTGAGTTCTTGTAGTTGTGGGATGTTGAAACGACGACCATTCATAAGCATCAGTGGTAGCCTGTTGCACGTCCTTGAACCAAAAACTACCTTTCCGTTGATAGACTAGGAAATTTCTGCTCTTCCAAATCCTCCATAAAATCCATAGGGGAAGCTGTCGCGTGAGAGAGTCTAAGTTCTTATCCTTGCAGCATTCGAGAATGTGTCTGAACTTGTCATCAAAAGAGAGATTAGTATCAAAAAATGATGAATGAGCAACATTTGAACCTCTCCAAACTGCTTGAGCATAGGTGCATCCAAAAAAGAGGTGTTCCTTTGTTTCTTCAGCCATACAACATCGTTTACAAACTGAATCTCTCGTTACTCTTCTTCTTGTTAGAATTGAACCAATTGCCATAGAATTTGTGATGATTCTCCAAAGAAAATGCCTGATTTTTGGTGCTGTATTCAACCTCCAAATTGCTTCCTTGAACTCTATTAAACCAGGAGGTTTATAACACGTTAACAGAAAAAGAAAAAAACGAATAAAATTCGCACTTTACTATCGACGATGATGATTCTTTTTAACTTATATAACACATATAATATTACAAAAACAATATATAACCAATTTAAAGAAATTACGTACCAGATGAAAAAAAAATTAGCAAGAGCAAAAAAATACATATTATGCCTTTTATCCGTCAAGATACTAGGATCTTGATTCCTTAATACAAAGATAAATTAAAATTTAACTCTACGATGATGGGTATAAGAGCACATAAATAGATTATTATGCCTTTTATCCGTCAAGATAATTGCATATCAAAAGAAATGGAAATGTTCTCCATTAAAAACAGAATAAAAAATTATATATAACTTTTCAGAAAGCAAAAAAAAACAAAGAAAGGAAAAACTCGAAAACAATGGTTGATGGTACAATACAACATACTATTGCATTTGGTTATTTATTATATAAATATATTCATCGGAGGACTTGTTTATGCAACCGTCGACCGCCGTCTTCCGCCGCTCTCTAAGCTTTCTTTCCTTGCTGAAGCAAAAGAAGATCCAATTCTCATATTAATCATCTTTTTTCTCAAGATCCAAAACAATTCATATATTTATTATTAAGCAAAATTTCTTAAGCTCTGTTGTGAAAAATGAGCTAATGTGAATAATGAACTGACCCTTTTCTCTTCTTCAATCTTGGCCTTAATGATAGAGTACATTGCAACTCCAGCAATGGCTATTCCTGTTCCTATACCTGTCTGTGTCGATATCTTGTTTCCTGCAAATAGTAAACAAGTGAAAATTTATTAACTGTTACATTCGTGATAGGCTAGTAAGTAAAAATATATGAAGCAAGTTTTGTAATCTTTTACCGAAGATAACGATGGAGAAACCAATCACGAACACACGTTTCAGCACGTTTCCAACCGCGTGAGTAAGCGGTGCGACCCTCTCCAAGGTATTAGTAGCCAACTGCAACCCCGGTTTTCTAAAAAGTTTTAGTTTCCTTTATAAACGCAGAGTCAAGGTTGAAGATAGAATTTTACATTACCTGATTGTAGAGATGGTAAAACATTCCAACCCAGAAGAGATCAGAGATGAATTTAGTCATTCCGACTTTAGCAATCGCGTCGGCGAAACCATGGTTCAGTAGTTTAGGACCTTCAACCTAAGAACAAAGTTTAACCAAAAACCCTAATTAATAACAAAAAGAAAACACATTACTTCTCTCAAACGTAACTAGTGAGAAATAATGGAAGTGACTTAACGATGATGGCAGGAGGAATGCAGACGAAGAGAGCGATAATGGAGATGTAAGCGTAGACATTGGTACTGTCCATATCAGTCTGCAAAAACACAATCCGGTTTCAAAAATCAAAACTTGACGCGAGTTAGTAGAGTTAAGAAGAAGAGATAAGAATCAAGAACCATGGCTTTCTTGGAGAAGATGCTTCGGTAAGTGAAAGAAATGTTTGAGATCATGGCACTGATGAAACCGAGCCAGTTGAATGATAACTCAGTAAGTGAAGCCATTGCAACACCTGCAAAATTTTTACTAGGTCGTTAATCCAAGTAACTTAGGACAGAAGAAACACGAAAAGAGTTTGATTGAGTGTTTACCAAGAACAACAGGAGCTAGAGACAACCATAATGTTATGGGGATGGATTGTCCCATAATGAATTGAGAAGCAGCCGCATTGAAGAATGGCTCAAGTGCTGTGTTTTGGCAAAAACATAAATGTTAGATTTTCATTTAATGAAATGTTATGTTTTATGTTGTATAAATTTGTATCAAAAATACCTTTGATGGTGTGGGTGAAGGAGACAGCAACCGCGGCGAAGGAAACATTGCTAGTGACATGGCCTAAGGCGTGACAGACTGCAACTGGTATCAAAACCTTGAGGAGGTTCGAGTCAATTGGCTGCAACCATCAAATCATTCACATGAGCCAAGAGAATATTAATTAATAACATTAACAAATAATGTAACACCAACTGGGCGTTTGGTCTAGTGGTATGATTCTCGCTTTGGGTGCGAGAGGTCCCGAGTTCGATTCTCGGAACGCCCCAATTTATTGCATTTTGCATCTCATAAACTAAAAACTGTAAAGTGAGCTATAAAGAGATGAACTTACGGCTCGTTTAGGAAGGCCCACGGACCAGCTAATCAAGCAGTATACAACTCCCACGAACAAGTGTATCACCGATACAAAACTGAAACAAAAAAAACACAACATTATTAATTAATTTATATTTAAAATTAAGAAAAGACAAATAGATTCTTTTTCGAACAAATGTATTCTCTTGATACAATATTCAGATTCGATTCTTAATCGGACCAACAGAACAATATTTGGCCCCAAAAACAATTTGGACCACAGAATATAGTTAGATCACAAATTGAAAATATAGCGATTAACAAACATTAATCCACAAATAAATAAAATTAAACACAAATGTAAAAATGTGTAAAAAACTTACTAGGGATAAGGGAAGTAATTATAGATCTTCTTGTTAAGGATGTTGAAAATCACATTCAAGAAGTACCTGTTAACACCAAATGAGGGTAAAACCGTAAATTCACACTGAATTCCAAAACTTGGCGGTAAAATCACAAGAATCTGCTAAAGTGCGCATGATAAAATTTAAGATAAGCGCGTGAAAGACACGTACCACATGAAGAAGAAGAATCCAGTGACTAGCCATGGATACTTGGCGAGGAATCCAACTTTAGCTTCCCTGTGAAATAAACGAGTTCAGATTCACCGAGTCAAATGAGTCAACACCGAGTAAGCTAGAAACGGACCTCTTACCCAGCGGTATCTCCACCTTCAGCAGCGGCGGCTTTAACCGGTTTGAGAATCTCTCTTTTCTCTCCGCCGTTGATCGCCGACGAATCGAGAAGAAGAATCGGACGAAGCTGACGACCGGAGATCAGATTCGCTCCTTCTCCGATTCCTCCGATTGGTTTAACTGAGAACGACGAGGAAGACGACGACGCAGTGCTGAATTGACGGTGAATCGCTCCGATTGGTCGTCTCAATTTCGGAATTCCGACGACATTCGCGGTGGCGCGTAACAGCACGCGTGACTCCATTGAAATCGAAATTCAGAGTTTTAGACAGTGAGAGCAAAGAGGAAGCGAAGATATGAGGTTTTCGAGTATTTCAAGAGATGATTTGGTTAATCTAGTGTATCGCGGTGTATGGGCTTATGGTATGGTTAATGGTGAATTTGATCTAACGGTGGAGAATGAAGTGATTAGATAAGAATCGTGAGATATTGGTTTAGATTGGATGAGTGTAGGGTCCATCTTATCTTGATAAGTGGATGGTTTTTAGAGAGACACAGTGAATATTAGCCAATCGAAGTTCCATATCATCATCATCTGTATAATTTTGTTTTTTTGGAAGATAATAATAATTGAAGTTTTGTAGATTTTTTTTTTTTTGATTATTTACCTTATATGTTGAGTGGTCTTCAAATTATTGAACGTGACAGAGTCACAAGAAAGTATATTTTTTTTTTTATGATATTTACTTGTTTACAGGTAAATATCTCTATTTTTAGTTTCTTTTGTTTATTGGTTGTCTGTCAGCATTTGACTTGCAGTTTCATTATTCTAGGTTTTTTTAATATCTTATTATTTGTTTTGGTAATATATTTTTGTAATTTCTCAAAGTTATATAATCATAACTTGAAATAGGGTTTTCTATAAATAAAAAACTCTCTAAATATCATTTTTTGCAAATTTACCCTTAGCTTATAAAAAAGTACAAATTAATCCCACAAAATCTAATTAACATATAATATAACCCAAGATTACCAGTTTTAATTTTTTAATGAACATATTAAATCAAAGCCCTCGCAAAGAGAAGCCTAAATTTACTCTACAATTTGAAAACCCTAATGAAGGTGACCGTACAAACATTTCAAAAACACATACAAGGGTTATACTGCACATTAAATTCGACTTCGTTTGTTTAGTTTACTTTTTTTTTAAGTTGAAGGTAAATTTTAAAAATTATTATTTGGAAGGTTTTTTTTTTGGTTCTTGGATTATAAACTAATACAAACTTTCAAACAACCAAATTTATACTCAATTTGCAGCTTTTCTTTTTTCTTCTCAATTTGTAGCCTTCCAATATAGCACAGGCAGATCGACGGATGTGATCATCTATTTCTGCACAGTTAAAAACCCTCCAAGCACAAGTTCTTCAACCCCCTTTTCAATCATCATATCATACATGATTTCATTAGCTTATGAAAATTCTGTTTTCCCAAAAGGAATGTGAAAATTATGTAGAATTCATCCCCATAATTTTCAGTAATTAACGCTTCTATCTTTTCGTTATGTGCTTGAGTGATTATTGAATCAAAATCATCTAGTTTGCTTCCGAGCTATGTGATTAATTTTATTGTTGATTGAGTGATTATTGTGTTAGTATGTAAGCAAGAGTAATTGTTCTCATTGGGTAATTTGTTACTCTGCTCTTTTTATAAGGCATATAAGGTCATTTTAAAATTTTAGTTATTTAAATTTTTATGTGAAAACTAGGTGCATAGACATATTTTGGAAGATAATTAAGGATATATCAATGACTTTAATTCCTTTGCATGACCAGAGAGAAAAATAATAAAAATAACTAAAATATCTTTTTGTTCAGAATCTATTACACATCGAATCCAATTCAATATCGTCACTCGAATTTTACGATGAGACCATGTTTACTTCGAACACAATCATATTTCAAGTGGAAAAGCGGAGGCACGTTTAATATATAAACTTTGAGATTGATTACTTTTCCGGTTTACTTATCATCTATCGTTTGTGTTTTGTGATTATCGTTATTTATCGATGACGATGAAATTTCGAACTCTGTGAAATTGAAATTCGACTTTATAATAGAGGTGATTTTTACCGGAAAAATAAAACTAATATGAAGAAATCAAATAATTAATATTTTGAAAGTTAACCAATTCAATAATTGGAATAAACCAAACCGGCCGGTCTTGCTTATCCCTTAACCGACTTAGATTCAGCAACCGACGGATTCAACCCACGACGAATCATCGGTTCTGGTCGGTTAGGAACGGTTTACGCTGCGATTATTCCAGATCATAAAAACCTCGTCGCAGTTAAAAGAACGGTTTACGCTGCGTTTAGTTTTGAGTAAACCGGGTTTCGGTTTTTCCACGGTTATTATATCGCTTTCTTCTTCTCATCATCCAAACGTCGTTTCAATCTTAGGATTCTCAGAAGCTCCCGGAGAAAGAATCGTAGTTACAGAATTCGTCGGAGAAGGTAAGAGCTTGAGTGATCACTTACACGAAGAATCAGCGGTTGAGGTTGAATTTGGTTGGAAAACGCGTTTTAAAATCGCGGCGGGAGCAGCGAGAGGATTGGAGTATCTACACGAAATCGCAAACCCTAGAATCGTTCACGGTCGATTTACGTCATCGATTATATTGATAGACGAGAAATCAACGGCTAAGATTTGCGATTACGGATTTGGGTTTTTGATTCCGATTGAAAAATCTGGGATTTTTGGGTATATAGAAGAAGGTTATTGCAAAGAGAGTGATTGCTCTCTCTATTCGTTGGCTTTGATGATCGAATGATTTTAGCTGGTCTGTGTTTCACTGATTTGGTCTGAGGTAACTGAAATCGTTAATGCACACAACCTGTTCGACGTAATGCGTAGCTGAGATTCTCTAGCAAAAGGTTTATTCTTTACTATTGTTTAGTAATGGGTAGCAAAATGATGATGTTCAAGTGGTCTAAGAATATCACGCCTTCACAAGTTATCAAACTGATGCGAGCTGAAAAAGACGTGGAGAAGTCAATTGCGGTTTTTGATTCCGCAACGGCGGAATACGCAAATGGGTACTTACATGATCAGAGTTCTTTTGGTTATATGGTGTCGAGGTTGGTCTCTGCTAATAAGTTCAAAGCAGCTGAAGATCTGATTGTAAGAATGAAGATTGAGAATTGTGTTGTTAGTGAAGATATATTGCTTTCGATATGTAGAGGGTATGGTCGGGTTCATAGGCCATTTGATTCTTTGAGGGTTTTTCACAAAATGAAGGATTTTGATTGTGATCCTAGCCAGAAGGCTTATGTCACTGTTCTTGCTATTCTCGTGGAAGAGAATCAGTTAAATTTGGCCTTTAAGTTTTACAGGAATATGAGAGAGATTGGTTTGCCTCCTATCGTGGCATCTCTCAATGTTTTGATCAAAGCTCTTTGCAGAAATGACGGGACAGTTGATGCTGGTCTTAAGATTTTTCATGAAATGCCTAAACGAGGGTGTGATCCAGATTCTTACACGTATGGAACCTTGATTAGTGGTTTGTGTCGGTTTGGAAGGATTGATGAGGCGAAGAAGTTGTTTAAGGAGATGGTTGAAAAAGAGTGTGCACCAACTGTTGTTACATATACTTCTTTGATTAACGGTTTGTGTGGATCGAAAAATGTTGATGAAGCTATGAGATATCTTGAAGAGATGAAAGGTAAAGGCATTGAGCCGAATGTTTTCACTTACAGTTCTTTAATGGACGGTCTTTGCAAAGATGGTCGTTCTTTGCAAGCCATAGAATTATTTGAGATGATGATGGCTAGAGGATGTAGGCCAAACATGGTCACATATACCACTTTGATCACTGGTCTCTGTAAGGAGCAGAAGATTCAAGAAGCCGTTGAACTTCTCGATAGAATGAATCTTCAGGGTTTAAAACCTGATGCTGGATTATATGGGAAAGTAATCAGTGGGTTTTGTGCTGTCAGTAAGTTTCGTGAAGCTGCCAATTTCCTCGACGAGATGATTCTTGGAGGAATTACTCCAAATCGTTTAACTTGGAACATCCATGTTAAGACAAGTAATGAAGTAGTCCGAGGTCTTTGTACAGACTATCCAAGTCGTGCATTTACTCTATATCTAAGCATGAGGAGTAGAGGCATCTCGGTTGAGGTTGAAACACTAGATTCCTTGGTGAAGTGTTTGTGCAAAAAGGGTGAATTCCACAAAGCTGTTCAATTAGTTGACGAGATAGTGACTGATGGATGTATTCCAAATAAAGGAACATGGAAGCTACTTATAGGTCACACGTTGGATAACACAATTGTAGGAGAAGCTTCAGATTCTTTTCTCAGAGATTTGGATATCTAAGTTAGTGCAAGGAAGATTAGAAGAAGACAGCTGAAGCAAACATATCGCGTGGAACAACATACACAAACATTGAGATATTCTATTCAAAAGACCATCTCAGAAGAATGGTAAAGCACAAGATACAACAGAGAATTTCAGAGATTCCAAAGGGGTTATGAAGATTTTTACATTTTGGTTCAGAACATCATTTGGCAGAGAGGGGAAAACCAATACCGTGGCGTGTAGTAGGAAACGTAGCGAACACCATACTGCAGAAGACTCCTACGGCTACGGGCAAAGTTGTGAGAAGCTCTGCTACTTCAGCTGATGGTTCAGGAAAGAAACATTTAACCGCATTCTGATCAAACAAAACCACGGCTCCAAAAACCAGAAACGACATAATGGCATGTACGAAGTCTATAAACCGTAGTTTGTAGCTTTTGGAACGTTCTTGAGGAAGAGTAGCTGAGCCATCAATTATCCAAAAACCATGGATTGTTGCAAATCCATAGCAGACATTTCCATTCAAGTCCTTGTAAGAATCTGTGAAGCTAAGTATGAAACAAGAGAACCCACAGATGGAAACTAGCAATGCAGTCATGACTCTGCTAGCTAGATCGCATTGCCCAACATTTGTGCAAATTGGCGATAAGATCTGGAACGCAAGAACTGTCCCCGTTGGTAAAAGATTAGCTAGATTAGCTGTGGTCTGAAAAGTCTTACCTATTGCCTTTTGCATCATAGTGTTCCTTTCTATGTCAGGAAAGTCCCGATTTCGATTTCGATCATCCAGGAGTGGAACAGTTTCTTCTTTGATGCGGCGAGCGCCGATGATCCCAGCTTCTTCATCAACCTTAATCTCCATAACACTCAAGATTCAAATCTCTTTTTCCAGGTGCTTTGTTGTTTTGACCAAATGCTTGTGTTTTAATGTAACTTTGGCTGCTTACTTTGTTATGTATTGCAAGCAAGTCTGAAACCAAACCTAAGTCATTTGTTTATGTGAAGGATAAGCTTTTGACCTTGTCTACTAAAGGATTATAATTTTGTTTTAAAATTTTTGGTTCCATGATTGGATGTATTAAATGGTTTGGGAGATGTGATTCTGATTTTGAATTCCCATGAACATTTTTTATTGAAAATGAGAATGATGTTTATGTTTTAATCTAAATGAAAATGTTTTTAAAGCCTTTGGATAATTTTGAGTAGTTCCTGCGTGGAGGCCAAGTAAGATTATAAACTATACGTAGTCATTTGCTAAAACATAGTAATATATTACACGTTGACAAAGCACTTGTTTGTAATTAAATGATTAGTTCTATTATTAAATGTTAACTAACGTCAAAATCAGTTTAGGTGTACGCATTCTCGGGTGTGTCATGCGATTAGACTTGCACGTTACATTTTTTCATTATGATATTTCAAATATTAACGATAATTAACGAAGTGTCGTTGACAAAGAAACGAAATGTCTTGGAAAAGATTTGGGATTGTGTTTCCCAACGATATGTTTTGGAGCATTTTGATATGCGAACTAAAAGCCCATACAAAGAATCCTTAACAAGAAGCCCAACTATTTTGAATGATTTGGACTGCATTATGAATCCAATTTTTTTTTAGATTAGACTGGATTCGACCCAAATATTTTTTGGTTCAGATTATCTGATATGTATAAGTTCATGGTAATTACATTTTATGGATCATTTGGTTATAAAATTTGATATAGACTCGAATAGTCATTTGGTTAACCAAAAAAAAAACAAAATACTCAATTTTTAGTAAATGAGCTTAACCAGAATCCAACATTTATCTGATTTAGTGAGAGTCTAAACAGTAATTTTAGGTACATATGAACTATATCGTACTTTGTTGGATATGTTTTATACACATGAATTACCACTACTATAATGTTAATTACTTGCTATTCTCAGTCATGATACCCAAAATACACAGTTCTAATAAAAAAAAAATTACAAACTCAGTTTTTCCACAATATCTGTTTTATGTGATCAACAATATGTGTATGTGTTATGCGGATTTGGATTTGCATAACAGTTAGTTAGGCAACAAGTTGGTGGTTCTTTTACAATATTTTTACTATCATCTTTTAAAGGTTTATATATATGTGTGCCCAATAAAAATCCACATCCTACAATTTAGTTTGTTATGCACATTTTTCAAAATAAATATTTCCATTTTTAAAGTTTGTCATAAAGATATTTAAAGCTAAAGTAAGAACTCGTAAGCCTAAATTTATACTGATACTCTATAGACTATAGCTAACCAATATCAACGTCTTTATGTTTGAGCTAAAGATCTCTAAAATATATACTGTTTAAATCTCTAATATATGATGTTGAGCCGTAATATGAATATATATAAGTATAAACAACAACTTAGGCTATTTTTGCCACCAGAAAGAAAAGGTGGAAGAAAAGTAGAAAACACTAAAATGAAAATTCACAAATTAGATGGATGATACAGTGCATCTGTCTTCGTTTTGCAACACTATTTTAGTATTACTTGTTGTTTAGAAAAGAGAGAATCTACGGACATATGTAATGAATGAAATGAAATAATTTTATAATACAAGTTCAATGATTATTATTGGTGAGCATGGGCTTTAGATAATAAAACAATATATGTTTGGTATATCGATCTTCTCATATATCTTTTTAGTAATTTCGGAATTTAAGGAAATTTGATGGTGTAACTAACGTACCAAATTTATAATAGTGGATCATTAGTAAATGGTTAACTAAGAATTCCAGGATTTAGGGTGCTTGTAGATATGACAAACAATACCGTAACCGTAGTCATCGTTTACTCTTAATATACTACTACTTAGCTTACATAGTTACATTATACAGTCAGAAAATATATTTAAGAATTAAGATAGTTTTAGATTTTTGATATTTCCACACCATACCAAAAAAATATAATATGTGATTGGTAATGGAACTTCCTAAGATCATTATTGGATAACTAAAATCACTGGCCAGTGGATTTAAAGCCCACACAGGCCCATGATAGCTCAAAACTAGATCAACGAGTGATGGCCCATTGTGTCGCTTTACAAACAAATATTCATTTTCAAAAAAAAAAAAAAAATTCGTTTTCAAGTAAAATTTTAAAATTTAAGAAAGTAGATTATATTTTGCAAACGCTAAGTCACAGCTGAACTTTTTCGAGATATCTCAACAAAGCATCAGCCCGCGATGATTTAACTGACATAGTTTTGTTCATTCTCTAGTAGTTGAAATGCTACACTTTCTTCCCCAGAAATCCAACATAATCTTGATGGGAAATACTGTACAATATAGGTTAATACATAGTAGGTAAACTTTTTGTGATATGTATATATAAATAGAATGGGAAAAATGTCGTTTTTTCTCCCAACTTTCAAAAAGTGGTCAATCAATACGTCAACTTCATATGTGGCCATTTAAAACATGAAATAAACGTTGACTAACGCTTGAGACATAAAAATTCGTTGACCAGGCCAAAATAGAGATGCCGTTATCAGTCGTTAACGGAACCTCTAACGCCCGTTATCACCCGTAACGACTCTGTTAATCAAGTTTCAAATTGTGGCCATTTTAAACATCAACTTCATATGTGGCCATTTAAAACATGAACTAATCGTTGACTAACATTTGAAACATTAGAATTCGTTGACCAGGCCAAAATAGACATGTCGTCATCATTCGTTAAAAGAACCTATAACATCCGTTATCACCCGTTAACGACTCTGTTAGTATGTCCAAAACGACTTCGTTTTGAGGATAATCGAGAGAAAATCAAGATTTTTCCCAAATGAAAACACCAAATCCCCAAATCTATTTCTTTTTGATAACCCAGTATCCAGACCACACAGTGATCTGACTAGCCCACTGGGCCTAAGCCCGCGTCACAGGGATTTTTAAGCCTCCACTTAAGGGCCCCCTGATAAACTGGTGGTCTGGGGCGCCTGAGCAAGTCCGCAGGTAAATTCCCAGGTGGCCACAGGAGTGAGAGAGCGAAACTGCAAATCTATTTCTACAACAGCTCAAACAAGATGAATAGTCCTATTATCTCCATCTCCATCTCCATTTCAGAAAAGCTACATTTAGTCCTATGATGGGTCTACAAGTTTGCTTCCATGATTCCTTTTTAGATTTAAAACAAATATATAAACGATGTTTGCTTCTAATTACTGGCTCTACGATTGTCTCTATATCAAACCATGTCCTTAGATTATGCTTTAAACAAAAAATTTGTCCTGATTTTCTCTCGATTATTTTCAAAACGACGTCGTTTTGGGCAGACTAACAGACTCGATAACGGGTAATAACAAGTATTATAGGTTCTGTTAACGAATGATGACGACATGTCTATTTTGGCCTGGTCAACGAATTCTAATGTTTCAAATTGTTAGTCAACGTTTAGTTCATGTTTTAAATGACCACATATGAAGTTGATGTTTAAAATGGCCACAATTTGAAAGTTGATTAACAGAGTCGTTACGGATGATAACGGGCGTTAGAGGTTCCGTTAACGACTGATAACGGCATGTCTATTTTGGCCTGGTCAACGAATTTTCATGTCTCAAACGTTAGTCAACGTTTATTTCATGTTTTAAATGGCCACATATGAAGTTGACGTATTGATTGACCACTTTTTGAAAGTTGGGAGATAAAACGACATTTTTCCCTAAATAGAATAATCAAAAGTTGAAATAAATATAATTTACTTTATATAAATGGCATTAGTTATATTAGGTGTGAGTTTCACCTGCCAAAGTTAGATGGGTCCTTCTCAAATATTTCATTCTCATAAGATTTAATATACTCTTAGCTTTTCATATCACTTTGACCATTTATTTTCAGTGTGTGATTCTTACAACACATTCTTTTGATCTAATACATTTATCATAAGTTGAACACTAGTTTAGATCAAATACTAGTAAGTCAATTTGTTTTGATATCATATGAACATCTACAATTTCATATCTTTCAATGAGTAGGTAATGAGTAAAGTGTCAATATCAATATCTTAAAAAAAAAAAAAAAAAAAAAAAAGTGTCAATATCTTTTATAGTGTAGGGTATGAATTTATGATATAGTGTGTCATCTTCTGATTATGCAAGCTCCGTTTTTCACTCTAAAATTCATCGAATTGAATGTTAGGTGCTCATGTGATATTATGCGTTTGTTCTTTAAATTTTTGAAGGACCGACAAACTTACACCATGAAAAAGACAATCGAAATTCCTCGAGATACTAGTAGTATCGTCCGAAAACTCTCCATTCTCCAACGATCGAATTTATGCATACTATTATTACTAACATGTTTGTATTTGTTAATGTGTTAAATTTTTTTTTGGTTAAAATGTGTTAACTTTTCTTACGTATGATTATTAATTTTTTTGAGAAATTAACGCGTCTTAGTAACTTCTATAATTTAATGAAGATAACTCAAACTGAAATATTGTAGAATCTAACAAAATTGAAAATCTTACCATGTAAATATAACATAAGAATATCTTCATATATTTATGAAAAGTAATGATTTTCTTCCTAACCTAAAGAGTCCATGAATATTTATTGACCATCTAGACGAAATTTTTTCCTTCATTTGTCTTTTTTGACCTTTATTTTATTTTATTATTCTCTTCGTATATATATATTACACAACCCCCATAATCAAAATCATACATTTATTTTTTATTGTATAAAATGGACAAATCTGAAAAAATCGCATACGCTTCAGTTTTGTCTCTTCTCTCTCTTTCTCTTCTTCTTCTCATAATCTTCCTCTTCTTACTATGCAGAAAAAAACCAAACCGGTCCGACGACGAATCTCTTCTTCCAGAAACCAAACCGGCTGGTCTTTCTTATCCCTTAACCGAATTAGATTCAGCAACCGACGGATTCAGCCAGCGACGAATCATCGGTTCTGGTCGGTTAGGAACGGTTTACGCTGCTATTATTCCAGACCATAAAAACCTCGTCGCGGTCAAAAGAATACATCCCGGTTTGGTTTTGAGTAAACCGGGTTTCGGTTTTTCCACGGTTATTAAATCGCTTTCTTCTTCTCATCATCCAAACGTCGTTTCAATCTTAGGATTCTCAGAAGCTCCCGGAGAAAGAATCGTCGTGACAGAATTCGTCGGAGAAGGAAAAAGCTTGAGTGATCACTTACACGAAGAATCAGCGGTTGCGGTTGAATTTGGTTGGAAAACGCGTTTTAAAATCGCGGCGGGAGCAGCGAGAGGATTGGAGTATTTACACGAAATCGCAAACCCTAGAATCGTACACGGTCGATTCACATCATCGAATATATTGATTGACGAGAAATCAACGGCTAAGATTTGCGATTACGGATTTGGGTTTTTGATTCCGATTGAAAAATCTGGGATTTTTGGGTATGTAGAAGAAGGTTATTGCAAAGAGAGTGATGTGTATGGATACGGCGTCGTTTTAATGGAGATTTTGAGTGGAAGAAGAAGTGAAAATGGATTGATTGTGAAATGGGCAACACCATTGATTAAAGAACAGAGATTTGGTGAGTTATTAGATCCGAGGATTGTTGTACAAAGTGAGATTAAGAGTTTGGTAATAAGATTAGCGAAGGTTGCTTTGGCTTGTGTCGGGAATTCACGGAGGAGTCGGCCGTCGATTTCTGAAGTGGCGGCGATTTTGAATAGTTTGGAGATGGAAGGAGGGTGATTTGGATAGTTTTAAAAGTTTTGGGGTTTTAGAGAGAAAATTTGGAATTAAAGGGGTATAGTTGTTAGTAGTGGAACAGCAACGTAAATGTTGTTTTAATGCCGTGTATATTATATAGTTTTATTTTTTAGAGTTAGAATTCGGTTTCATCTTTGACAAAAAAAAAAAAAAAAAAATTCGGTTTCATATGAATTAATGTTTCATTAATCATGTTGCTGGGTGATTTTGTAACATTTGATTTTACAGAGAAAACTGAAAACATTAGAAGGGGTTTTGTAGAAAATGTAATGATTTTTTTTTCGACGTATAAACTCGGTTTCATATAAATCAATTAAATTTATATTGATGATGTTATATATTCTGAATCAATCTACAAAATCATAAAATACTATATTTTAAGTACTATTGATATAAAATGAATTTTCGTGTTCGAAACAATCATAGATTAGGAGGAGTTATATATGGTTAAGTGTGTACGAAAGAATATTTTAACTCATTCTGATATTTTTGACGAGACTTGGAAGCTAAATTTTTGTCAAATTTGGACGGTGGACCTAATCTTACAACTTGTGGAACAAGTCATATATATCTTTTTTGGTGAAAAATGTTCGGTAGATTTTATTTTGTTTAATTCAATTTTGATTCATGTAAGGTGGCATCAGACTTAAGTGCTTGATTTAATGTAACAGTTGTTATAAAATTACAAATTTATTAGAAATCAATAACATGAATGAAAATTTATCTTTTTGACTAAACTTTATTTTCTTTTTGACTGACCTTTATTTTTTGTAACATCTTTTGTAAAAACTGTACTCCCTCTGTTCCAAATTATAAGATGCTTTTGTTAAAAGCACAAAGATTAAGAAGTAATAAATGTTTATTTATTTATAAAAATTTAACCAATAGAATAAAGGAAACAGAATTCAAAAGGTCATAAATAAACTAAATAAACATAAATTATGCATAAAAATCTGAAAAAATCTTATATTGTGGAACAAGAAAAAAAAGCTTAAACATCCTATAATTTGGAACAGAGAGAGTAATTTTTTAGAATGGAAACGTAATTTATTAGGACTCCTAATAATATCATTTATTACTTGAGAGACTTATCAAACCACGCAAATGCACATGTAATCGTTTAACTAATTTCTTCTCGGTGTGTCACATCCCATAAATATAAGTTAAAATACTCTTAGAATCATTCTTTTAAAAACCCAATTAGTCAATAATGCTGACTTAAAATTGAAGAGTAGTATTCAAAGCAAACGGTCGATCTCAAACTCGTTACAGAATTCTGAAAAAGACTTGAAGAGTCTAAAAATCAAAAAGTCCAAACACCAAACCGACTCAAACCCCACACAAATTAATAATACCAACACAAAAACACACTCATAAAAAAACCCTAAACCTCAGATTCAATACAACTTTCTAATTCGGTTTACTTTCTCCAGTCCCAGGTAAACCGATAAAAACCGATAAAAAGATAGAAACAATACTCAGAGTCAGAGCCTTAACTAAATCCAACTCTTTACTAATCTCTAAAGATCGAAACTTTTGAGATTAAAACATGTTTATCTCATCCTTACTCTGTACAGAGTCTTGTCCTCTAAGACGAAGTGACTTCTCTCTGTCTCTTTCTCTCTTCCTCTTTCACTAAAGCTTTCTTTGGAAGAACATGAGCTTCATACAAAGCAAGAATCTCTTTCTTGTTTTGATGGCCTCTGTTCAATAACAAATGTCCACAATCATACTTGGTCAGCTCATGCTTTAGATTCTGCACAGTAAGCTTCCTGTAATCTTCTTCTTCTTCCTCCTCGCCATTGTCTTGATGGCTTAGAAAGTCCTCATCGCCTTCGTCAGTAGGACCGTGATCATCTCCTCTCGTGCTTCGAGCTCGTTTATTAGTCCTCAAGACTCTATCACCTGCATCTCCAATGTCCATATCAACATCTTCAAATCTACTCCGCTTCCCATGTGAGGAACTCGCAGCTCTGATTTTGTTGTCAAGTGCGGTTTCTTTTAACCTAGCTTGAGCTAATTCTTGCTGAAGATTATCAACGTGTGCCTGTGCAGCTTGCAGCTCAAGAGAAAGAGCTTCAGCTCTTCGATTTGCAGCTATATGAGCCTTACGCTCTTCATCCAACAGCTTTTCAAGTGACTTCACGTTATGAGCCCTCTGTTCATTGGTTTCCTTTATCAATGACCCGATTTCTTTCTCTCGTTCTTCGACTCTTGCTTCTAAGATTGTAACTTTGGAGACAGCCTCCATCTCAGACACACGAAGTCTGTGCAATTCATCCTCCAAGTCAGTCTTCTGTCTCTCTAAGTTTTCGACTTGCCTCTCAGCTCGTTCGATCTGAGCAAGTCTTTCCATCGCCAACCTCTGACTCTCACTTTTCTCCTTTTGCGAAGTGACAGCATCAGTTCGAGCTTTGTCTGCCAGTTCAGTAGCGCGTTTAGCTTCTATTTCGGCTGCCTTACATCTCTCTTTGACTTCATCGAAGCGTTGAAACTCAGATCGATACTTTTGTTCCATACGGATTTTCTCCTGCTCCAACTTATTAGCCTCCTTTTCATATGTTAGAGCCTTTTTGTTGGCACTGTCCAACTTATCAGTCATTTCACTTAATTTTAATCTCAGTGATGCTAACTCTACGTCAAAGCTTTCAAGTTTTGACTCAGCCACCTGCAAAAGACACAAGACAAGCTAAGATCCACATTTCACAAAGGTAAACTACTTCCACAGATGTTTACAACATAGGAAGATAGATTAACAAGGCGAGGTTAACATAGATATACTATCATTTTCATAAAGCTCACCTTCAAATCTGAACTTAGAACAGTTAGAGACTGCTCCGCCTTCTCAAGTTTTGTAGCCTGCTCCTTAATTTCTTCATCCTGCAATTGATTAACACCGAAAATAAATAATATACTGATGATAACAAGCTTAAATTCATCCCTTAAACGAATGGGACAAAGAGTGATACCTTCTTAGCTAAAGTGATACTAAATTCCTCTCTAAGAGCATCTTCCCTCAACTGTGTTTCCTTGCCTGAACGTTCTTGCACTGAAGCAGCCTTTTGAAGAGCAGATCTAGCCTCTCCCACCGCATAATCACACTTCCTTTTCCATTCCTTAGTCTCTTCTTCAGCAGATTTGGCTTGTTCTCTAGCTGCAGCAACCCTAGCTTCAGAAGTAGTACTTCTTGTCCTAAGGACTTCCATTTCAGAACTAAGCTGATCTTGAACACCTTTCTGCTTCAAAACAATCTGGTCATAACTTCTTTTCCATTCTTTGATTTCTTCTTTTTTAGATTCCACGGTTTTAACCAACGTAGAACATCGCTCGTTCAGCGAACTATTCTCCCCCTGTAGTTTAGTTATGCGCTCTCTGTATATATCTTCCAGCTTCTTCTTGTCATTGTTGGATTCATCATAACGTTTCTGGTATTCCAACTTGTATCTCTCACTATCATCCAACTGCTGTTTTAAATGTTTCATCGCATCTTCAACAGAACGGAATTTCATTGCAAGGGAATTCTTCTCTATAGCGATGCTATCTATAAGCCTTTTGGTGAGATCATATATAGGTCCTTCCAAGCTGCATGAGTAAAAAGTAGACCACAAAGCACAAATTACATGATCGCACCTCAAACAAAACCTAAACATAAATGAAAAACAGTGGGGAGTGGAAGTAGTAAAATACCTTTGCTGCAAAAACACAGAAAGTTTCTGCCATTTCCCCGGGCCATGGCATGATGCCTCATACTCTGCCAAACAAGCTTCTAGAACCTGAGACACAGTCGATCATTACAAACAAGCAAAAAAAAAATCACGGAACCTTTAAACCTAATCCTTCTATGCCAAAAAAAATATCCACAAATAACAAACCTTGACAACATTATCCATATTTGCGTTAGAGGCATGGCAAGCGGCTCTAAGCTGCTTTTCCATGCGCTGGATAGTACTCGTACATCGCAAATCTGCCTCCATAAAAGCGTTCTTCTTGTAATCCTGAATCACCAAAGTATTGTCTATATTAGCATAAGACAATGAGAGGAGAAATCTCATGTGAAAGATGCGTAAATGAGTTATACAAAACAGGAAGAATTCAAAAACAAATGCTTCCTACTGAACAACACTGTTTTAGAATCTATCACCTCAAATTTTTTCTTCAAGTCCTTGTGGAGAAGATCCTCGAATTTTTTTCTTGCTGAACCAGCCCCTACAGCATTAGAGTTAAACATAGCCAAGGCTTTTCGAACTGCTTCTACATGTTCTTCCCTCAGTGCACCCTACACATAGCAGAATTGACATGAATCATATATTACAAAAATAAACAAGAGGCTAAAGCCAAGATAAGATACTTACTTCTTCAGGAGCTTTTGATTGGTCAAAGGCAGCCATATAGGCTTCTACACCAGAATCATATGCTCTTCGACACTCAGTTTCTTCGACACTCTACAAGGACATAGTCAAGAAAAATAACGTTATTGATCTGGGAGAAAATAGGCTAGAGAATGCATTGGTAAAAACATTACAACTAAGCCACACAATGGTTTGAAGTACATAGATGTATGAATACAATAATCAACCATATGTTCACCCATTAAGATGTAATGTATCAGACAGTGTAAAGTAAGCCTTGCCATATCCAGTCAAATCCTTCAATATTTTTAAATCTTACAAAATAAAAAGAATGGCTTTTGATTAAATGCATTGAACATCCATAGAGGTAAGAGATATCAAACCTGCCAAGATGAGGTTATTGTTGGCACGGCACCATTATTCAAAGCATCCAGATATGACTGTGTAATACCGACAAGAATAGGGCCAGTCATCACAGTACCCCCTAATTGCTTGGGCCTCGTCTTCTCAAAAACAAACTTGGTAAATGCATCCAGGCCAGCACCAAATTCAGGTCTCAATTTTTCCAACTGCATAAGCACACAGGATATAATCCAACTACGCACTAAACAACTAAGTATTATTATAGGTAAAGGGGCATGATAGAACAATACTAACCGAAATTTGATCAAGTCTCTGCAGGTCCTTTTCATTGTTCAGAGGCCTTACAAGGGTAAAGCACTCTCTGTCCGGAAAAAGAGCACGGATTGAATCTCGGATCTGCAAAACGAAATTGTTTTCAGTTACACTGACATACAATTATTCTACCAAAGGAATTACACTTGATCACCAAACCAGGGTTTCTCAAGAGTGCCTGACTATCTAAATAAACATACTCGAAAAATTAATAACATAGTACCTCGTTTTTAGCACCAATATCTCCTCCAGTACCTTGAACTGGCCTTAAGGCAATCTCTAAATAGTCACGTGGGCTAATCTTCCGATTATCTTCCACTAGATCCAAATAAAAGTCCTACAGTAAAGTATATCAATGTTAATACTTATCTCTAAGAAATAATATCTACAAACAAAAATAACAGAGGATTACCCTCAACAGCCAGACAAAGATGGGAGAAAATTGCCCAAGTTCCGAACGTGAGCTCGTTCCTCCAGAAGCTTTTACACGGATATGCTTTGTCATTTGAGTGACAAGAGAAAGGCGATCCAGTGAAGCTTCGTCAATGCCTCCCATCTGACACATACCAACAAAAAAACATCAGTCAACACAAGTGTGAAAATATTTTCACAAAAGCTTAAATTAAGTTCAAACTGAAAATTCTAACAAACCTGATTGTATACGAACATGCTTGACAAAAGAACAGCTAATGAGAATATTTGAGTGCTATAGGTACCCTGTGGAAATGGAAGTAAAGGGAATCAAAAAATGTTAGTAAACACAAATTCTTGGAAAAAGATCAAATTCATAAGTAGCAAATTCGCTAAATGTTACTTACAGTTTGGTCGTAAGCATCAATTCCTTCGCTATCTAACAACAAAAGATTGTATTCGCTGCCGTCAAGAGCTGTTCTTTTTATAGGAGAACTCCACAACCAAAGCCCCTTGGTACACGGCTTGTGTGTTGATGCTACTTGAAACCCATTACTGCGTCCAAGAAGCTACAAAACCGTAACATCACAAAACAATTTAAGAAACACAAAAAAACAGAAACCCTAGACCTCAAAACAGTGTACACAGAAGCAAATCACACAGACATTAAGAAGCTTCCAAAACCTAACAAATCAATTCGAGGTAATATAAACAAGAACCCTAATTTGCCAAAACCCTAGAACCTCAAAACAATGTACAAAGAACCCAATTGAAAACAAACCCCATTTTTCCAACGAGAACCCAAAAACGAACTCTTAAAGAAGAAGCGAAACCCTTACCTGATTCAAAATAAAGCTCTTTCCTTGACGAGCCCTACCACAAACAGAAACAACACCAATTGGCTCCTTAACGAGTTGCAAAGTAGCAACAGCTTCAGGGTCCATACGAAACTTCCCTTTCTCATCACAATAAACTAAACGAATTGGTCTCGGTGGTCCCGTCACAGCAGATGAAGACGCCGGAGACGTCGAAGGGTATGATCTCGGTGACGGAGAAGTGGAATCAGACGGTGAATCCTTCCCTCCTCTACTGAACATCCTCATCATCTCTGCAAATTTTACTTGAAATTCGAATTCAGACGATTCGTCGTGTACTTTTAATTTCGCTCAAATTCTGAAATTCCTAAATCTACTGATTTTGAAAAAGTGAGGAAAAGGAGAGAGAGACCTAAGTAGAAGATCCGTCGCGAGAGAGAGAATACAGCGATTAAACCAGGAATTGTGTATAATAGGCCTTTACGGGCCCAAATATATGGGTTTTATTTCTTTTGTGTTAAGAGAGTTTCTCTATTTCTTTTGTTATGAACGGGTTTGCAAAGCTTTCACCAAACATTATTAGGGTATGGTGGAATAAGATTTTAAATACTTAAGTACTTTGGGAAAATGTATATGGATGGACTGCAACGGTAATATAGAAATCATTGAGTATTGCAATGTAAATTAAACAAAAGACAAGATATGACAAAAGCAAATAATATATTATCGCACATTCCTTAAAAGAAATATTGTCCCTTGGAAAAGCAAAAACATAAATAGTCTTACTTTCATGTGCTGAACCAAAATATAAAGCAATTAAATACGCTAAAAAGGAATTGATTTGGCTGAAAAATCTTCTTAATGATTTTGGAAATAAGAAGTCTGAAGCCGATTACAAAAGAATCCACAAGAGAAGAAAAAATGTGTAGAACATTCCATATATTCCTAGTGCAGTTATCAACTTCATCCTTTTCGCGTTTTTTAGATGTCTTTTTGGTATACCCTCCGTAAAAGATCATCAGCAGTGTTAGCATATTCATAAAAGAATGCCGAACTTCATAAATAATTCTTCATACTGTGAATTTGTGTAGATGTTGATAATTCTCCTTTAATCCTCTTTTCATTTACTTTCTTTTTTATTCTCTTTGTTTTTTTAATATTTTTTTTATCTATTCTATCCAATGTTATAAACGCTAGAAAAAAATAAAATTATTTAAGCTTTTACTTTGTTGTTATCTGTGGAAGTCGAAACTAACACAATCAAGATTTGTCTAGGGTTTTATTTTAGGGATACGATAAACGTGAATTCTCAAAGAACAACAGAAACAATTGTAACCAAAGATGGTGTTCTTGATCTTATTGATGAAAAGAATAGTTCTGATCGTACAAGAGTTTGATCGTAAAAGAAAAAGGTGTTTATGCTGTAAGAGCTTTGTGTAGTGAAAATTCTTGAGCGATATTCCCTGTCCCTCTGTGAGAGCCTCAAGTCTCTTTATATAGGGATGATAAACCGCCTCTCCAGCGATATTCTCGGAAAATTTCTATTTATCTTGAAGTCGGCTTAGAATATCGCGGATTAGGATACTTTCCTTATTCTTCGGAGCTTTTCGGAAGTTTCCCTGATTTGAGTCGATCCTTCGAGATACTCCTTTATCATTTCCGAGTATTTCGGAAATGATCCTTCTTTTCCGGAAATGCTGTTAAGATACTTCAAAGGTATTTATTCACTAAGTCTTTGCTTCGGGTGATGAAGAAGACTTCCTCCTCGGGTGACTGAGAACTTCACCTCGGGGTGACTGATGACTTCGCCTCGGGTAGCTTGGAGGCTGCCTGGTGACGACTGGTGTGTTTGGCTCGGGGCAGGATGACAGTGTGATACACAACCTGAGCCGAGGCACCGAGGAGATCGGCTCGGGTACCCCAGGACGACTAGGCTCGGGTACCCCGAGGTGACTGGGCTCGGGTACCCTGAGATGACTGGTTCGGGTACCCCCGAGTTGATGGGCTCGGGTACCCCGAGGTGACTGGGCTCGGGTACCCCAGGACGACTAGGCTCGGGTACCTGAGATGACTGGTTCGGGTACCCCCGAGGTGATGGGCTCGGGTACCCCAGGACGACTGGGCTCGGGTACCCCGAGGTGACTGGACTCGGGTACCCTGAGATGACTGGTTCGGGTACCCCCGAGGTGATGGGCTCGGGTACCCCAGGGCGACTGGGCTCGGGTACCCCGAGGTGACTGGGCTCGGGTACCCCAGGACGACTGGGTTCGGGTACTCCGAGGTGACTGGGCTCGGGTATCCGAGCTGACTGGCAGGGTACCCGAGCTGACTGACAGGGTACCCCAGCTGACTGGCAGGGTACCCCAAGCTGATTGACAGGATAACCCGAGGTGTTGAAATTTGGCTCGGTCTCAAAGGATGGATGAAATCCGACCCCAACAGTTAGCCCCCCAGCTCGTTGACTTGGGGAGCAAGTGTGACGAGCTTCATGAATGAGTCGACCGAGCCGTTTACCATTCTTGGTGCTTCATCCCTGACGGTTCGCATCTCTTCGGGAGAATGAGGTGGCTTGTGCGAAGAAGGCCGCGAAGAGGGAGGTCGCCGCCGAATTTACCCAGGAAGTCAAGGTGGCCGAGGTGAAAGTCGCTCTATTTGACCAAGTGTTAGACCGATACATGCACTTTATGCAGGAGAAAGCGTATGATGAGTTGATCGCCGAGCTGGAGAGCGGCAAAAAGATTGAGGATGAGAAGGAAGAAGTGCTGAAGTGGAAAAGCGGAGTACGCCGATGCTGAGGCTGAATACATCAGACTTGGTTCTTGAGCTGCAGGAGGATCTGAAGGTTTTCCCAGGGTCTCCGGACTCTGTCCACGAAAACCTCGGAAATAGATCGATTAAAGGCAACGCAGTTGAAGTAGGTGTCACCGACTTAGGGATCAAGTGTAACGAGCTTCATGAACGAGCAGACCGAGCTGTTAACTTCTGCTTCGAGTCGTCAGTGAACCTGAGGCGGCACTCTTAGAACCGTCCTTTTTCTTCCTTTTTGGTTGTAGTGTAAGATTGTGCATGGATGGCTTTGTCGTTGTATTTTTACAAAGTAAATACAAACGCTATTTTCAAAGATCCTTGTCTTCGAAGAGAATACAATGATTTTGAATAGTTTCCGTATCGAAACATCTTTTCGTCCTAAGTAAAAAAGAATTATGTAGCCGGAGCGAAAGATAGATACCAGTGTTAAGATAAACTGGGTTTTAGCAGCCGGAGCGAAAGATAGGTACCAGTGTTAAGATAAACTGGGTTTTAGCAGCCGGAGCGAAAGATAGGTACCCGTGTTAAGATAAACTGGGTTTTAGCAAATAGATTTGAACGTTCACGGTCGCGACCCGATTCGATTCAATCGATAACCAGTGCTTAGAAGCGAACTGGGGCACCAGTGTTAAGATTTTACTAGGGTTTCTGAAGACAATTTCATCTTTGGTCGGATATCTTCGACCAGATTGTCTCGAATGCTTATATAGCGCTGTAACCGTGGAGGTGTAGATGAATTTAGTTTGCGGGCGTGGCCATCGCCCAAACAAACCGAACGGAGTTTAGACCGTGTTGATTTCCCGAGGCGAGTTTCGGGGTAAAGACCGAGGTGGATTTGATCGGATAAAAACCCGAAGTGTAAATTTAGAGGCAAAATTTGTTAAAAATTTGAGTTGGAGTATGTGTATACGGACCCCACTCCCCCTTTTTTAATTAGGGGGGGTAGCTGAACTCGTCCGAGGACGAGCTGCCTACGTACCCTTATTAGGGATCAAGCCACCTCGTAGTTCAAGTTTATGCGTACCTTAAGTTTTTAGCGGTAGTATTTCCTGAGGTGTTTCCACAACTGAGATAGTCTCGGCCTCCTCGGGACCGGTTGTGACGGCAATGGGGCTAGGATTCGTCATCTCCACCTCAGGCTCATCAGTTGCTTTGGGAGGAGCAAGAGTTCCGAGAACGGCCTCCAAAGCTTTCTTCTCTACGGCCGCCTTCTTTTCCGCGAGGTACTTCTCCTTGCTTCGGCCAATCTTTGCCTTTTTATGATTGACCTCGGCTTTAGATTCGGCGACAAGGTTCCGAAGTTTATATGCGGCCATGAAGCACATCCTAGAATTCTTTTGGCTTCCCCATATCGTTTTTACACCGTTAGGCGTCGAGAACTTCAAGCAAAGATGGTATGTCGAGGCGACGACTCGCATTAGGTTTAACCAAGGGGTGCCCATAATAGCGTTGTAGATGGTCGGCCGATCTGTGACAGAGAAATCAACTATCTTCGTTATTCCACTGGCCTGGACTGGCATCTGAATAGTTCCGAGTGTCATCAGGGTTTCTCCAGAGAATCCAAGTACTGGCCTCGGAGTCTGGTTTACTTGCGACATGCTGATGTTCAATTGCCGAAGCGTCTCGCAGAGAATTACGTTAATAGTGCTGCCAGTGTCGATCAACACCCTTGATACGTCGTGATCTCCAATGGCAAGCGTGATGACCAGAGGGTCGTTATGAGGCCTGTCGAGCCCATTTGTCTCACTTTCTTCGAACATGATTACATCGTTAGGTTGGTCGAATGGCTTTAACCAGTTGCTGGGTGCTTCGGCTCGTCTCTGATAAGCTTTGATCGCGGCTACGGTGTCGGGACAAAACGCTGATCCTCCCATTATCGTGTGGATTCTTTGCCGTGTTCCGTCATGCTCCTCGTCGGGTGTTCCCCGGATTCTCTTCGGAGCCTCTGGCTCCCTTGGCTCGGGACCCCTTGCTGTGTCCACCTGCTCGGGCTGAACTTGTTCTGGCTCTAGGTCTTTGAGGGTTATGTTCGTCCCAAGCTCTCCGGCTAGAAATTTGGCCGTTAATTTTTCTCCAAGGCTCCTGCATCTGGAAGTGTGATGCCCGAAGGTATTGTGATGCTCGCAGTATTCTTGTTCATCACCTGATGGTTGACTTCTCGTCCAAGTAAAAGAGTCTCTTCCTCGCCCTCGGCCTGCATCGATTTGGTAGTTATGGGCTTCTGGGAAATTGCGCCCCTCATGGTGTGTATATATTCCGCTTTGAATCGTCTTGTTCTGGATCGGAGGTGCTGTTTGAGTTTTCTCGGCTCGGGACGCTTGCTTCGTTGGCTCGTGCCTCTTCGCTAGCAGCGCCATCTCTTCTTCATGGGCAACAAAATCTGAGGCTCGGTGCAGTGCGTCGCGAATTGTCGTAGGTTTGGATAGGTTCAGCTCTTTTCTGAATTCCGACTTGTACCAGAGAGCTTTCTTCAAAGCCGAAAGGGCTGCAACGTCCGTGATTCCCTCAACCTTGGCTAGCGTTGATTTGAAAGTCGTGAGGAAATCTCTTAACGGCTCGTTGGGCTGTTGGGACAGAGACCATAGATCGGCGTCAGAAGTTCCGGGGTCGATGAGCACGGAGTATTGCTTCAGGAAAAGTGTTGACAGCTCATCGAAACTGTCAATCGAGTTTCGTTCCAGTCTTGAAAACCAATCCAATGCGGGTCCCTTGAGGTGTTCCACGAACAGTAAACATAGACCGGCATCCTTTTCTACGGGTTTGAATCTGACTCGGGCCACAGATATCACGAATGATTTGATGTGACCCTTTGGGTCGGTTGTCCCGTTGTAGGAGTCGATCTTGAACTTTCCCAGATTGGACATCTTTGCTTCGGAAATTCTTTTGGTGAAAGGCGTATTCCGAGATTCTTCCAAGATTCGGTCGATATTAGGTGCAGAGGAGGAAACACTATGTATCTGGGTTTTGACGAGCTTCATATCGGCTTCCGCCTTGGCTAGGGAGGCTCGGATCGCGCCGAGCTCGCGTTCTCTTTCGGACTCCTCGGCCCATCTTATGTTTTCCTCGGTTTCCTCATCATCTGTGAGATCGGTTCGCTCGGCGGAGTTAGCTCTGGTTCGGGTACGCTCGTCTTGCGGATCATCCGGCTCGTTTGTCAGGTCCACTGCGTCCGGCTCGGTGGGATCATCCTGGTTCTCTCGTCTGGCAGGGTCGGATCGGGTTGCGACTCTGGTGTTGTCGGTTGGCGTCGCGAACGTGAGCCTCGTTGGGTTGATGCCGTGCAAGTCCCTCCGGGCTCGTAGCGGCCGAGTCTGGAAACGCGTGGTTTTGTGTTGCCCACGGGATGCGATTTCATCGATTTGCTGTGCCAAGGTCTTGTTAGCTTTCTCTTGATCGTTAGCCTTCTTCTGGAATTTAACCATCATATCCTTCAGTTCGGCTAGGGTCGCTGAGATTGCTGGATCGGCTTGAGGATTTTGAGGGTTCGGAGGGTTAGGGTTCCCTCCTCCGGCTGGCTGTATCTGACGATCTTCTTCGTTCATCGTCTTCTTCGGTGATCGGGTTTAGTGTTCTTAGGGTAAGAGAATTCTAAAGTATCCCCACAGACGGCGCCAAACTGTGGAAGTCGAAACTAACACAATCAAGATTTGTCTAGGGTTTTATTTTAGGGATACGATAAACGTGAATTCTCAAAGAACAACAGAAACAATTGTAACCAAAGATGGTGTTCTTGATCTTATTGATGAAAAGAATAGTTCTGATCGTACAAGAGTTTGATCGTAAAAGAAAAAGGTGTTTATGCTGTAAGAGCTTTGTGTAGTGAAAATTCTTGAGCGATATTCCCTGTCCCTCTGTGAGAGCCTCAAGTCTCTTTATATAGGGATGATAAACCGCCTCTCCAGCGATATTCTCGGAAAATTTCTATTTATCTTGAAGTCAGCTTTTCGGAAGTTTCCCTGATTTGAGTCGATCCTTCGAGATACTCCTTTATCATTTCCGAGTATTTCGGAAATGATCCTTCTTTTCCGGAAATGCTGTTAAGATACTTCAAAGGTATTTATTCACTAAGTCTTTGCTTCGGGTGATGAAGAAGACTTCCTCCTCGGGTGACTGAGAACTTCACCTCGGGGTGACTGATGACTTCGCCTCGGGTAGCTTGGAGGCTGCCTGGTGACGACTGGTGTGTTTGGCTCGGGGCAGGATGACGGTGTGATACACAACCTGAGCCGAGGCACCGAGGAGATCGGCTCGGGTACCCCAGGACGACTAGGCTCGGGTACCCCGAGGTGACTGGGCTCGGGTACCCTGAGATGACTGGTTCGGGTACCCCCGAGTTGATGGGCTCGGGTACCCCGAGGTGACTGGGCTCGGGTACCCCAGGACGACTGGGCTCGGGTACCTGTGATGACTGGTTCGGGTACCCCCGAGGTGATGGGCTCGGGTACCCCAGGACGACTGGGCTCGGGTACCCCGAGGTGACTGGACTCGGGTACCCTGAGATGACTGGTTCGGGTACCCCCGAGGTGATGGGCTCGGGTACCCCAGGGCGACTGGGCTCGGGTACCCCGAGGTGACTGGGCTCGGGTACCCCAGGACGACTGGGTTCGGGTACCCCGAGGTGACTGGGCTCGGGTATCCGAGCTGACTGGCAGGGTACCCGAGCTGACTGACAGGGTACCCCAGCTGACTGGCAGGGTACCCCAAGCTGATTAACAGGATAACCCGAGGTGTTGAAATTTGGCTCGGTCTCAAAGGATGGATGAAATCCGACCCCAACATTATCCAAAAAGAAACTAACATGTGAACGATTCACTTGATTAACTCCTATCTTCAACTTTTTCTTCTTCCGATATTTTGAAGCATCAATCACGAAATCACATTTTCATACAATGTATGATATCTCCCTAACAAATCTATTACTGCTAGCTCTCCTCAAATCGAGTGGTTATTATAAGAAATATGAATCCGGATTGAATTTTAAACTTTGGTTTGGCTCGTTTCATGTTTTTTTAAGGAACAAAAATATGAATGTAATCTGTGTGCTCAGTTATCTAAATATAGTTCATATATAGCATTATAGTTCACATCCAGCTTATCGTGCAAGTTTTATGCAGTATTATTATGTTTATAAATATATATATATATATATATATATATATATATATATATATATATATATATATATATATATATATATCCCTTATATATTAATAGAGAAACACTTTAAAAAATAAACCTTACCTTAACGTGTTATTAACAAGATTGCCATGCTGACGTATCGCTCTCAGAATGATTTGTCACCTATTTAAATAATTGCCCAAATTTTATTAGATTATTTACAGAATTTGCCATTAATATTATACACACATATATCCTATTAATCAAAACAAATTTTTAATTAAAATTGTAAATAATTATGCAACAAATCTTTCCAAAATAAATATACCACAAACTTAAGCAAATGATTACGTAACTAATATTAGTAACACAGGCTACGAGACCACATTTATCTCTATATTAGCAAGATCATTAAAATGTAACAAAGGCTACGTCCAACCTTAAGCAAATCTTATCAAATAACTAATACTTCCAAACTAAATATACAACTGCCTTACAATTTTTCCATATAAATATTAGATATCTATATTAATTAGCAAAGACATTAAAATGTGACAAACATTTATGTTTATATTTAAGGGACAAAGACATTAAAATGTAACAGACGGTGGAAGCGGATTTATCAGTGAGAGTGGCTTCACTTCTTCAGTCACGAGCAACACTGTCCCGGGAGAATAGCCAGTTGAAGCAGCAGATGGCGATACTAAACAGGACAAGCTCATAAGAGAAGGTAAATAAACCACACATTCAAGGAGTCTGAATACAAAAAAAAAAAAAAAACTAAAATCCTATATTTTATGATTTGTTTTTTATCCGATATCCGGTAAGTTCAACCGATTTATCAGGTACGGGTTAATAGCAGATTTTTGTGGGTTTTTTATTCGGTTTTGAAAAAACCGGACATCTGAGCAAAAAAAAAAAAAAAATTACCGGACATTAGCACTAAACCTAAACCGGAGAAGTGTACGGATTGCATGTTAACTGATCATACTAAACGGTTCGGGTCGGACGTGAAAACACTAATTTATATGTATATAAAAATTTTTATTAAAAGTCACAAAATATTCAACTCTTTAAAGATTGAACAATTTCTTTACTTATACAGAAAATTGTGACCATCAACCATTTCCCGCGCAAGGCGCGGGTCCTGTATCTAGTTCATATGTAAAGAAGAATAATATACAGAAATACAAGAAAAAATGTGTTCTTCATTTTCTTTTTCTCTCCACATAAAAGAGGATACAAAATGAAAATTTTGATTTTTGATATTATTCATCACTAGATCAAACTCTTTTTCGATATTCAGGTATAGGAAGACTAACAACGAATAACCAACAAACTAGCTCGGATTGGACAAGTTCAATCTAAACATTGTTGTGTATATATATACCACCACTTGTATTCATCAAGTACTCTTTCAATAGTTTGTTTAAACTTTCTAGGACTAATAAAAATTAGATGCTAAATTTTTTGAAAAATAACTATCTTCAACTAAGGCCAATTTTTTTGATAAGGAAGTTCAATCTTTAAAACCATAATTTTTCTTAGTCCAAGAATAGCCATTAATAATATTTGTTGAAGGATAAGTTACTAAAAAAATTCCAACGAATTTAGACTAGTTTTCATGTGTTTCATATATTTCATAAAAGTTGAAAATTCCAACCGAAACTCCATTGAATTGAACTTCTCTTTAAAATATTTCCTAATGTTAACTTACGTGAAAATACATGAGCAATATTCAGCCATTCCTATAATTGAAAACGTGATGTGACCATGATTTTTTTGTAAGACAAGTGGAAAACGAAATTAAGATATACTCCCTCCGTATTTTAATAAGTGTCGTTTTAGGATTTTCTTTTTTTTTAAAATTAGATGTCGTTTTCAAATTTCTATGCAAAATTTCTTACTTTTTAATGTTTTATGATGTCATAAAACATTAAAAAGTAATAAATTTTGCATAGAAATTTGAAAACGACATCCAATTCAAAAAAATAAAAATTCTAAAACGACACTTATTAAAATACGGAGGGAGTATATTATTAGTAAACACAATAATAATTGTTTTCAAAGATAGAGAAAATGTCTAAGTAGTTGCTTCCAAGAAATGAATTACACAGCTCATCTTTTTTTTTTCTTCTCTTTTTGTTTCCGTTAATGCTCTATCGTGTGAATAAATATTAAATTACAAAACATAAGACTCCCGGAACATGCTCCGTACGGCTTTCTCAAATCTCATGCAATAATTGATTTATTACTTACGAATCATTCAATAGATTATTAAGTGTGAATATTCAAATCTCAAGTTGGCAAATTGATTAATAATAATCAAATAATATTCTTTTCAATTACATCTAAAAGTCAACTGCTCAGGCAAAACTCCTCTCATCTTCTTGACAATTTGCTCCGCCTCAAAAGTCCGGTGATAAAGAGGCTGAGCCACCGAGTTTGAGTCGAGATAATACAAACAAATTACCATCAAAACCGAGTTAACAAACATCGGAACCGGTCCGAAAAGCCACAACAATAGATCAAGAGCCAAGTAAAGAGCCCTAAGACCTACCGACCAATAGTTACCGCCTCTCAAGACAAATCTCTTCACCATATCGGGCGGAATGTCGTCCCCGGGAGTGGTAATAAGATAGTTCGCATGTAGAAAACATCTCGTGGATTGAATAAAGCAACAGAATGCAACTAGGAAACAGATGAGGAGAGAGGAATATTTGATGACCATTGTGATTGAACTTGTGTCTCCATAGACAAAATGTCCGGTAAAAACCGTCATACTAACCGGTGAGCTTCCGATCCATGCGCCGATAAGTGAACTCAATGTTAAAGCAATGGATGCCATAAATGTTGAAGCTGATATGCTGCTTGAAAGAACAGTTAAAGCACCACCCAATTCGTCTTTTCTTGCCTGTAATAATTTTGAGCTAACCGTTATATCTAAATCCATATAGCAAAAGAGTAACAATAATAGTAACAAAAATGTTGGCATTACCAAATCATCATTTTTGTATCTTGTAATAAGTTGAACAAAACATTATATAGAAATAGATATCTATCATTTTAGATAATATTGTAGTAAAAAGAGATCACTTGCCTGCATGATACGGTCGACCCAAATGGATTTATCGATGTTCATGAAACCGATAATGGTATGGTAAGGAAAATAAAGGATTCTATAGAGAAGAAATAGATGGTAAGATAAAACTATGATTAATCCAAATGGGACAAGAACCAAATCTAAGTACTCTTTCTTCACAAATATCTCCATCTTCTTCTTTCCTTTCACTACTTCTGAGCTAAAATGTCTGTCTTGATTTATTATATATATTCTTACACACACATAGATGTTTATATATATGGATACGTTTCTAATTTTGCGTATAAAATAAAGAGTAAGGAACTGAGATGGATATAAAGATTTAGAGGAATCTTGGGCGTATGGAATATCCACTTTGCTTCATTTAATCTGAGTCGACTTATTATTTTAGTTTCACTAATATTAATATATAATTAGATATGCCTTTGGATGTAACTGTTTTGAATAGAAAATAGTAATGAGAATTAAATATACACGCTAACACTTATTAAAAAAATTGCATGAAATAGGATGTTCTTCAGTAGTGGAACGTTGCGTATGCCACAAAGAAACATTGTAGAAGCAAAAAAAAAAAACGTTATAAAAGTCGCCAATTATGAGATTGTGACCAAAAGAGTGAAGTGTGTAGAGATTTGGATCTGGGCCAAGACAACGAGGCCACTAGAAACGGGCTTGGCCTATTTAAAACATTAAAGAACAATCATTAATCTAAATTGGGATAACATCCCTTATTCTAAACAATTTTTTGTTTCGAACCAATGCAATCAACCAACACTTGAAACTCCATGATTATACATGTATATAAAATCAGATTTCCTTCTAATTTCCCGTTTAACCAAATAGAATGAGAATAATCACAAAAAACTATATAGGAAAAGAAACAAAAAGTAAATATTGGGTTTGATTAGTAACCCCTTACCGCAGTTAGTGATAAAACATTTATCGTTAGAAGAAGAGTCACCAAACATATGAACGGAAAGAATTATCTAGCGGAACAAAATGTTTCTTTTACTATGATATTTTACTGCTAAAAATGGACATATATATATAAATTTCGTGTCATCAATCATATCTACTAAACTCGATGGTTCTATCTACAATGGACAAGAGATGATGGTTCGATTTGAACCAATCAAACTAAAGAACTAGAAATAGCGTTTTTGTGGTGAAAAGAAAGAAAATAACTAGTAAAGTACTTTAATAATGGTTGGAGAACCAGTATCCAGTGGCGGATCTAGACAACAATTATATATGGGGCACCATATATATAAATAGTACTAAATAAAATTTAGTTAGCTAAATTATATTATGATTATAAAAAAATGCTACAAAATTGACAGTCTTGAGACTTGAACTGCTATGGGGCACTCTAACCAATGCAAATATTTTGTAAAATTGCATCAGTTGTTAATAAAACGATATGAATTATTTGCATCACCATTTTCAGAGTCATTTATTTAAGTGATATAAAATGTTTTTACATCAATTATAAGTAATACAAAAAATTAAAATAATTGATACAAAATGATCTTTTTTTTGTAGTGTCTTGGCTGTAAAACCATTTGTGCTAACTGTATTTTACTACACATAAATAGTTTATATAATATTTATACGATTTAGTGTGGGGCACATGCCCTACCTAGCTTTAACGTGGATCCGCCCCTGATGGTATCAATACTATGATGTTTTAATATTTACACAACTACGTAATTTTTGGTTGCCTCGTGATAATATGTGGTATTAATGTCAAATAGATTGCGGATTTACAAGTATACAGTAAAAAAAAAAAGACCAAATCTTCTAAAACTTATAATCCAATACATTTTTTTTTTGATATACCCGATCGGCTGATCCGGTCAGCCTCAGCAGGAACGCACCGGAGTGCTACAGAGTGGACTCACTACCACCCCGAAGGATGGACTACCACACTGCCTGATCCGAGTTTGGAATGCTTTCCGACTAATGCCCGGGGGTAGCTGGATCGCCTGTTACCAGACTACCAGGTAAACTGCCTGGGCCGAAGCCCAAGCCCAGACTTCCCAACAAAGTGTTGATAACAGCGAGGGAGGAAGATCGAACCCGGGTTCGGGGATTTCACCCTCAACTCCGGACTCGCCCTACCACTCGTCCACCACCTTGCGGGCTATAATCCAATACATTTCATTATCGACACCAATCTTACACCAAATATTACTTTGGGAGTCTTTTTTTGTTTTTCCTTTAATAAACCATCAACCAACCGGCCAACCTAAGACTAACTAGTGCATATTTAGCAAAATCTTACGCCCGTTTAGAAAAGTATTTTGGTTTGGGGAATATTTTTTCTTTTTCTTGATATAGAAAACGGATAAAACATACACAATGGAATGGGTCCAAGAGATGAGCTTGATCAAACAAAAGATTCTGTGTCCAATAATCAGAATCTTTAAAACATAAAATTGCATAAAGATTTTAATTTGGAGCGTAAACAAAACTATTTTCATTAGAGATTATCGGACATAAAGGAAGAAAATTATTATAGTAGGCAGTAGCTACATTTCATCGAAGTCAAAGATTCGTAATATATCTCTTTGCCTTATATATCCAACAATGACAATGACACAAAGCAGTTTTTTTTTTTTCGTCTAAATGATTCATTGATGGGATACATTTGAGTTATACATCACGGCAAGGGCATAGATCCTTCCGAAAACAAAGCCGGCGGGTACAAGTAAACCCCCAGAGACAAAAGGCCCCAAAGGACGGACATAAAAGAGAGAAAAAACCTTAAAGAATAGGGACAATGGCAAAAACAAAAGCTCAAAAGCAACACAACTGAAACTCTTCACCAAAAGCACCCGACGAACAATTCCATAGAACAGCTTTGGCGCTGGAGAGAAGTTACAAACAGGAGCTTCGAAGAGGACCCATCATTAGATTGCCTTCAACAGAGAAAGCCCGAGAAGGGTACAAACCTGAACTCACACAACCACAACTCCAGCAGAACCGAACACAGATGAACAAGAGACTTAGAGCACAGAACCTAACCATCACTACCACTCCAAAAACCAGAGATCACAAAGAGGCGAAGGGACAAAGAGAACCTTGAAATCCGAAGGGGAAAACTTCAAAGAGGATCACCATTTCTTACACGCGGACATTCGTAGACCCAGCCAGAGCCACCTACAGGCTAAGAACTGGTTACGCCACGCAAGAGAAGGAATGAAGACCGAGCCACCTGCATCGTCTAAAACTCATACCATAAAGGAAAAGAGCTAGTAGGTGCCTTTGCAGAAGACTACCATCCGAAGGAAGAACCCACTAAACGAAACCTTCACCATCTCACAACACTAGAAACCAGAAGGGAGGAAAACAGCGAGGCAGAGAAAAAGCTAATAATGCCAACCCTAAACTTGAATCTAAGGCTTCACTCCTCAACCAAATTAAAACAAAAACCAAACCTAGAAGAAACACGCGTCCAACCAACAGAGCAATTAACCGAAGGTAAAAACACAACCTGAAGATAATTGACGGAGGCCGTTGCCACCGAAGCAGCCGGAGCACGCAAACTACCATCACCAACTCCCAATCCAACGAGAACAGAGCCAATGAAAACAGATAAGAGAAATTCCACCCAAACGGATAATCTAAAACTCTACCCCCAAAGCGGAAGAAAGCATCCGAGCAGCAACAAACCATGACTGAGCCACAGGAGAGCAGATCCAACGAAGAACACCATTGATCTGCAAAAAAACTCCTCAGAACTGACGCCAAGCCACCGAAAGTCACCACTCAACAAGGAACCACCACCGCCGATCGAAAAGGGGAAGAAGAAAGACGACGCAGCTAGGTAAACACAAGACCATTGAAAAGCAACTATGGAGAGAGGGGCCGGCGACGATGCTGTGGAAGCCATCCATCACCGGCCATCGGAGAAAAGCTTTTTGACGGCTAGGGCGAACGAAGTTTTTGAGAGGTTTTTTTTGATATGCAGTAAACTGTGGTTGACACAAAGCAGTTAAATAAACAAAAAAAAAAAAAAAAAAAAAAAAAAAAAAAAAATCGTAATATACATAAAAGAAAACAAATTACAGGCAGGCAAATTTGTGAGAAGATGCAGTATTATTAAAAAATTTCAAACTCATTTGTCATGTAACTTGTTATAAATTAATAAAACTAATAAATAAATAAATATAATTGCTTCTCAAGCAATGTTTTGGAATAATTTGTACGCACGTTACGTCGAAAGATATAGTATAAAAATGTCAACATGGCTAATTAAGTTTCAAAAATATACTTAAGATAAATCTAACTAATCTAACTAAGTTACTAGCTTCAATTTTACAAGTGAAAACTTAAAAACTGAAACCGAATTAATTACAAGTGGAGAATTTAATAACGAGTTTAGTATCACTTGTGAGATTTTACTTAATTCACCAACCAAAAGTAATGGAAATTTATGAAAAAATTAAGTAATGACAATTATTTGTTTCTTTTAGAACAATACCTAAAGATTTCATGAGATTATTGTCTATATATACCAAAAAGTTAAGTATATGTACTGATAATCGAAAATCTCAAGCCAAAACTCTTACCAATCTCCAAAACCTGAAAAAAAAAAATTTGAATATTATTGCCATTCAAAATATCAATCCGAAGACCCAAATTTAGTCCATCATTCTATAATGAATCTTTTAACTATTGCGAAAGTTCAATTTAAAAAAGCTTAAACGTTTAAAATAGAAATGGCTGTTGCTTTGGAAGTTTTTATGAAACATGCGGATCCGGAACTTTTAGTTTTATAATTTCCACATTAATTTCTTATTCTATCATCTTCATTTATTTTCTTATTTTAAAAATTTCGAGTCCTTGATCTTTAGTTTTTTTCTATGCGACGACGACACCACGACCACGAGACATGCGTTTTGGTTCCAAACTGTAAATTATGATATATGAATGGCAATAATATTCAATTATTGAGCGAAAAGACAAATCATGACGATAACCTAGCACAATAATTATTTTCTAGTAACGGCACCAAATAACCTTTTTTTTCCTAAAATTATAAAACTTATTCTTCGTATAACATTTCTGCATATGTTAGTTATGTCATTAATTTTGTACAGAAAGGTTAGTATAATTTTCTAAAGTCTATTGGACGATTAATAAATAATTTAATAACTTTCACTTTCAGGCAGTAATTATAAGTGTTACGTTGAAAGATTCGCATTATTCATGTGACCCATCATCTACTTAATTTGTATATATATGAGACAAAAGTGCCGACTCTCTATTAAAAAAAATACAGAAAGTACCAAACAAATAGAGAGAGAAAAAAAGAAAGAAAGAAGATAGAGAGGAAATGACAGTAGAAGAGGTAGGAGACGATTATACAAAAGATGGAACAGTTGATCTTCGAGGCAATCCTGTTCGAAGATCCATTAGAGGTCGTTGGAAAGCTTGCTCTTTCGTCGTTGGTATTTATTCTTTCACTAATTTCGGTTTCTTTATATTTTATATTCTTTATCATAGAGTTTGACTCTACAATTAATTTGATTAATCACAGTAGTTATTCGTTGATGATTAACTGTTATTTTTTCGAAGTTTTTAAGATTATCGACTTATCGTATATCTTAAAAGTTGCCATGAGTCTTGGAAACTTTTCAATGGTGACGAGAGAAAGTAAAAGTTTGTGACGTATCTTATCCTAATTAAGAATAGAAATATATAAATTTGAGGTCATAAATATTTTATTTTCATGTAAAAATTAAAGCCTGCAAATTCTTTTGTGATTAAAAACAATATAAACTCAAAAATAATCCATTGTTTCATATATTTATGTATATATAAATTCTTTTTGTTCTAGTTTTAAATCTTCTTTCGGAATCAAATAAATAAATAGTACAGAAATTCATATGAAAAATATTATATATATATATATATATATTTCCACATTAAATTTTTTGTTCATATTTTTTTTGTTCTGTTTCATTATATACTCTTACTATTTTGTTCATTTTTTTCTTCCATAAATTAATGAAAATGTTATTTTATGATAAGTGTACGAGGTGTTTGAACGGATGGCTTATTATGGGATATCAAGCAACCTAGTGATCTACATGACTACCAAATTGCACCAAGGAACGGTTGAGTCGTCGAACAATGTGACCAATTGGGTTGGGACTAGTTGGCTCACTCCAATCATGGGTGCTTATGTTGGAGACGCTCTTCTCGGTCGCTACATCACTTTCGTCATCTCTTGTGCTATCTATTTCTCGGTACGTTTATCTGTACGTATTGTTTATATTAATCAATCGATAAAAAGGACACTGAACGATCATGTTTTACTGCATAACAATAATTTTTTTTTTTTTTTTACATGTTAAAGTTTCTAGTTAGTCATGAAAGATTTAAAACTATATATATTTACATATATTATGTACGTTATTAACATATCAAAGTCGTGACGGCATATAGAACTAATATTAGGTAAATATGCCCAAAAACGTGAATCTAAGCATGGGAGCCGAAAAACGTGATGATTCATGAAAAAAAAAAAAAAAAAAAAAAAAAAAAAAAAAAAACGTGATGATTCATGGTTACGTTTTTTTGGCCTATAGTATGAGCATATTTTTAATGAGTTACTATCTCTTCACATTGTATGTGTGTCATAATTTTGAAATTAGAACTAAAGACATGAAGGTTCATATAAATACAAGGCATAAGCATCAAAATAATCAATAACCCTCACGCATGACATAGTCATTAGAGTTTCTATTCTCAGTTAAAATTTCAAGAGTGAAGTTGTTATAATGCTGATTTTCGTATAAAAAGTTTCAATGTTTATTATGCCTAAAAAGGTGAAAAAAATATTTTTATACGTTTAGCCATAAGCGATTTACAATATAATTCGATAAGTGATCTGAAGAAAAATTAGCGAGTCAACGAGACTGATAAGAGATAAGACAACGACCGATCTAAATTCCACTCTAAAGTCAACAATATATTCATCACTCCAATTTTTTTGTTCTTATACATTAAGCGTGCAATACTTTTCTTCGAGAAAAATGTGGATTTCTTTTGGAACTATATATGTACTTTGACCAACAGTTGACTTTGAAAAAAAATCATTATTACTCATTAAGTCTTTTTGTCTCGATCGAAAATCTTAGAAAGTTTTTCTACACACGAGAAAAATTGTGGATCGGAACAAAACATAAAATAAATGAAAATATTCGAAAACTTATCCATTACATGTGTGAAAGTCGGTTTAAGATTCGATTTTTTTCTTTTATAATAAGAGTTTCAATTGGTACTAAACTATTTAATGTTTTTGATATAAAAAAGGTTTGCAAGTTGTAGGCATATTTATGTACTACTTACATTAATTTACACTTTCAACACTCATGACAACTTGCATAAACAATAGCTCAATAACAAAAATGGGAATATTTTCACATATGAACATCATTTTATCAATATGCACAGGGGATGATGGTGTTAACATTATCAGTAACTATACCGGGAATTAAGCCACCAGAATGTTCCACGACTAATGTCGAAGACTGCAAAAAAGCTTCGGTTTTACAATTAGCGGTTTTCTTTGGAGCGTTATACACCTTAGCAATCGGTACAGGCGGAACAAAACCAAACATATCAACCATAGGAGCTGATCAATTCGATGTATTCGACCCAAAGGAGAAGACTCAAAAACTATCATTCTTCAACTGGTGGATGTTTAGTATCTTCTTTGGTACTCTCTTTGCCAACACTGTTCTTGTCTATGTTCAAGATAATGTTGGCTGGACTTTGGGGTATGGTCTTCCAACATTAGGTTTAGCTATTTCCATTACCATTTTCTTGTTGGGAACTCCGTTTTACCGCCATAAACTTCCCACTGGAAGTCCTTTCACCAAGATGGCTCGAGTCATCGTGGCTTCATTTCGCAAAGCCAAAGCACCAATGGCGCATGACAACACAAGCTTCCATGAACTGCCATCACTAGAATATGAACGGAAAGGCGCCTTTCCGATCCACCCCACTCCAAGTTTACGGTAATGTGTATATATATTTAGTTTAATCTCAATTTAAATTCCTATTATATTCTGAAGTATATCATAAAGTACCTAACATGTAATTAAATTCCTAGTATATCCTAAGTATATCATAAAGTACCTAACATGTAACTATGTTGTAGATTCTTAGACAGAGCTTCACTCAAAACAGGAACAACTCATAAATGGAATCTTTGTACAACAACAGAAGTGGAAGAAACAAAACAAATGCTGAGAATGTTACCAGTCTTGTTCATAACTTTCGTCCCAAGCATGATGCTTGCTCAAATCAACACATTGTTTGTTAAACAAGGAACCACTCTAGACCGAAAGGTTACCGGATCTTTCAGCATCCCACCAGCGAGTCTCTCCGCTTTCGTCACACTCTCAATGCTCATTTCCATAGTCTTATACGATCGAGTTTTCGTCAAGATAACCCGAAAATTCACTGGAAATCCAAGAGGCATTACTTTGCTTCAACGAATGGGAATTGGTCTAATCTTCCATATCCTCATCATGATCGTTGCATCTGTCACTGAAAGGTATTCTTAACGACAAAAAATATCAAATACTTTCTTGTGTTGCAAGTTTCCTTAAACTTCTTTATTTGGTATTTTTGTAATAGGTATAGACTCAAAGTCGCTGCTGATCATGGTCTCATTCACCAAACCGGAGTAAAACTACCATTAACCATCTTTGCTTTGCTTCCACAATTCGTCTTGATGGGTATGGCTGATTCGTTCTTAGAAGTTGCAAAGCTCGAGTTCTTCTACGATCAAGCTCCTGAGAGCATGAAAAGCCTCGGGACATCATATTCGACAACGAGTTTAGCGATCGGGAATTTCATGAGCAGTTTCTTGTTGTCGACGGTATCAGAGATAACAAAGAAACGAGGAAGAGGATGGATTTTGAACAATCTCAACGAGTCTAGGTTGGATTATTACTACCTGTTCTTTGCGGTACTTAATCTGGTTAACTTCGTCTTGTTCTTGGTCGTGGTTAAGTTTTATGTTTATAGAGCTGAGGTTACTGATTCAGTGGGTGTGAAAGAGGAGGAAATGAAAGAGACTGAATGACAAATAATGAATAATATAGTTTTTTCTGTATCATCATTTTAATTTCAGTAACTTTCATTTTTGACTTTTTACATTACAAATCAAAACAACACAAAAACCATGAGTAAGAAAACAGAATCAGGCTTACACATTTCAAAGGACAACAACAAAACACATGTCGCCCAATAAAAAAACAAATTAAGAAATGTTTGTTCCAGCTTACTGGTGATATTCTTTCCATTTATTTTGAAAATTTTCCAAAAAATTAAGAATTTAAGAAGAATATTCTAAAAATAAATATAATTAATTTAGTAAGAAAATGTTATGCTGCCAGTTGCAACCATCTGTAAATAATTCTCATTTTGGTATTATGTGTTATTATAGAAATAAATATTTTCATTTCATGATGTGGCAGCATTATATACTGTATGTAGAAAACTCACGATAGATTTTCAATACTAAAATTACTTTTATCATATGAAATATTACAAAAATGGTTGAAGAGGTGTCATTTCTATGAAGCAAGCTTATCTTGGTATTACAGCTGTGATGATAACGATAATGATTATAAATTGTATATTTGACCAGTTTTTGTCTATAAGAGTTGAAATTGTTTATAGTAATTAATTAAAATTTAAACAATTTCAACTCTTACTTTTTAAATGGTGATGAAATGGCAAGACAGCTCATTTAAATAACATATATATATATATATATTAATATTATGTGACCAAAGTACCAACTCTCTTCAAACAAAGATCCGTATAAACTATATTGAACAAGAGAGAAAATGACAGTAGAAGAGGTAGGAGATGATTATACAAAAGATGGAACAGTTGATCTTCGAGGAAATCGCGTCCGAAGATCCCAAACAGGCCGTTGGAAAGCTTGTTCCTTCGTCGTTGGTATATATCATCTTTTGTAAAAAAACAATTCTCTAGTTTCAGTTATTTTTGTGTATATGATCAAGAGTTGATTGATATTTTGAATCTTGATGTGATTAGTTTACGAGGTGTTTGAAAGAATGGCGTATTATGGAATATCAAGCAACCTAGTGATATACATGACTACCAAATTGCACCAAGGCACTGTCAAGTCGTCGAACAATGTGACCAATTGGGTTGGGACTAGTTGGCTCACTCCAATCTTGGGTGCTTATGTTGCCGATGCGCATCTCGGTCGCTACATCACTTTCGTCATCTCTTCCGCTATCTATTTATTGGTACGTACACTTTTTATAAAGATCTTTCTTTACCTTACTACAAATTCTTATAACCACATCAATAGTAAAGAATTTAGAGTGAGTTTTTGTGTTAAATGTACGACATAACATTACAGGGAATGGCATTACTGACGTTATCAGTATCTCTACCGGGACTTAAACCACCGAAATGTTCAACGGCTAATGTTGAAAACTGCGAAAAAGCTTCGGTTTTACAATTAGCGGTATTCTTTGGAGCGTTATACACATTAGCAGTTGGTACAGGCGGTACGAAACCGAACATTTCTACAATAGGTGCTGATCAGTTCGATGAATTCGACCCTAAGGAGAAGATTCATAAACATTCATTCTTCAATTGGTGGATGTTTAGTATCTTCTTTGGTACTTTCTTTGCGACAACTGTTCTTGTCTATGTTCAAGATAACGTAGGTTGGGCCATAGGTTATGGACTTTCAACCTTGGGACTTGCTTTCTCCATATTCATATTCTTGTTGGGAACTCGGTTATACCGCCATAAACTCCCAACGGGAAGCCCATTCACCAAGATGGCTAGAGTCATTGTGGCTTCACTTCGCAAAGCCCACGAGCCTATGCCCCGTGATTCGACGTGCTTCTATGAGCTTTCGCCAATGGAATATGCAAGCAAAAGGGCTTTCCCGATCCATTCTACTCTAAGTCTTAGGTAGATGATTAATCCTATTAGAGTGAACGTTCGATTTTTTGGTTCAGTTTGTTTAATTTTTTTGATTCTTGGTGTTTTTGTTTTATATCATAATGTACCTAAGATTTAACTGTGTTGCAGATTCTTAGATCGAGCTTCACTCAAAACCGGATCAACCCATAAATGGAGTCTCTGTACTATCACAGAAGTCGAAGAAACAAAACAGATGCTAAAAATGTTACCTGTCCTCTTCGTAACATTCGTCCCAAGCATGATGCTTGCTCAAATAATGACTTTGTTCATCAAACAAGGAACGACCCTCGACCGTCGTCTCACAAACAACTTCAGCATCCCACCCGCAAGTCTCTTAGGCTTCACAACATTCTCAATGCTCGTCTCTATAGTCATATACGACCGTGTCTTTGTTAAACTCATGAGAAAACTAACCGGAAATCCAAGAGGTATCACATTGCTCCAGCGAATGGGAATCGGTATGATCCTTCACATCCTAATCATGATCATAGCGTCCATAACCGAACGGTATAGGCTCAGGGTCGCTGCTGAACACGGGCTAACCCACCAGACCGCTGTTCCGATTCCCTTGAGCATTTTCACATTGCTTCCACAGTATGTGCTAATGGGGTTGGCTGATGCTTTCATAGAAATAGCAAAGCTCGAGTTCTTCTACGATCAAGCACCAGAGAGTATGAAAAGCCTCGGGACATCATATACGAGCACAAGTATGGCAGTCGGGAATTTCCTGAGCAGTTTTTTGCTTTCGTCCGTGTCTCAGATAACAAAGGAGCAGGGAAGAGGATGGATTCAAAACAACTTGAATGAGTCTAGGTTGGATAAATATTACATGTTCTTCGCGGTACTTAATTTGGTTAACTTCATCCTCTTCTTGGTTGTAATTAGATTTTATGAGTACAGAGCTGATGTAACGCAATCAGCAAATGTAGAACAGAAAGAACCAAATCAGCAAATGTAAGGAAAGACATTAAGTTTTTATTTGGTTGTTGTAATAAATGTACCAATTGGAACCAATTAAGCAAAGCCTTAAATCCACTTACAAATCATCATCATACACTGTTATTTTTATGTTTCTCTATCAGACACTGAGAAAACACTAAAGATTGTTCTTGTAATTTCATCAGATAGATATTACAACATAAGGCAGATAACTCTAAGACGACTTACATGATTTTCGATAAAAGACTTGTCTCAGAAATTATACTTCCTTTTGACAGAGACACGGTCATCTTCATCATCCTCTTCTTCCTCTTCTTCTTCCTCTTCTTCAACTTCTTCTTCTTCTTCTTGTACAACATCATCTTCCGCGGTATTAACCCTCTCGCACTCATCTATCCATTCGCTATAACTGCATTCATTTTGAACAAACCAGAGAGATTTAGAGAAATACAAAAGCGAAAGCATAATGTTGAAATAGATGTGTACTTACATGTCTATAGCTTCAGTCAAAGCTACAAGAACAGAACAGAAAAAGAATGATCAGATATGAAAACGACAAAACCCGATACTAAAACAATTTCGAAAGATGGAAAAAAACCTGTGATAGTAGTACTAAAGCTTTCTTCACAGATTCTACAAGCTGCTTTACCAATCAGATGCTTCATATCACTGGAAAAACAAACAAAGTTATCAGTGAATGATTTCAATTGTTTTCATTCATTTCATTCACATATTGTGAATCATCTTACATTATGCATTCGACACTCGAGCCGTGATTGCAGAAAGGACAACTAAAGATTGTGTCAAGCTTATCCATTCGCTTCGTAGGAGCAGGCTTTGCTCTTGATTTCCTCTTTCCCATTGTTTAAGCACCTTTGACACAAAACCAACAAAAATCAATAACCTCACTATACTTAGATAAAAATCAATACTTTTGTAATGATCAATTACAAGATTGAGAAAAAGTATTCAACTTCAAAGAAATCTCAATAATTGCTAAACTCAAATCAGAAGAACAAAGATCAATACTTTCGCAATTACAAGATTATCAGATATTAGGGATCTTGAAACCCTAGAACAGAAATCGTGAAACCCTAATCGCAGAACAAAGAACGGATTCGCAAGAGATTGAACTTGGGTAGAAACAGATCGACATCATAGGAGAGCGAATTGATTAGAGAATCGAGCTTACCAGGCGATGAGGGTTGATTTGGTTATGACGATTGCGGAGGAGACGGCGGTCTTAGCGGTGGCGATAGATTGTAACCTGACGGCGAGAGATTGATGTTTGTTTATATTTTTGGACGCTTTTTAAAGTTGAGATCGATCCATTGTTTCGATGGTGTTTGAAATATTTTAGGCCCATTTATTGTTTTGTAAGGCTCGTAGGCCCGATTGAATAGTATTAGTCAACCAAAGATTTTGAATAATGGGCTTGAGTGGTATACAACTTTGAATTATTATTTTGAATTTATGAAACTATTGATTTGTGAATTGAATAATTTCGTTTATTTTAAAATTACGGTCTATAACATTTTTATAATAGTGTTTTTAATTATGTAATTAGAGAATTGGAGGCGGATTATTTTCAAATTTTTCCTTTCAATAAGTCAAAACCCTTATATTTGAGAAGAGAGGATTCAACTTCAAAGATTCTCAAAATTTGCAATACAATCTAAGAAATTGAAAACTATTAACTTTACGACTCTAAATTTAAAGATTAAGAACCAAGACTCAAGAAAATATCCTAATTTAGATGGAAAATTTATACATTTTGGGGTAAAACTATCCGAAAGATTGTGAAGAAAACAATGGATCGAGAGATAGACAAATCTGTTATTGTGCAAGATCAATTACTCGAGGTAGAACGTAATACATAACTCTAGATAATTCGATGAAGAGGTTATACTGGGGACAAAAATAAGGGAAAGAAAAAAAAATTATTGCAATTTGATATTTTCAGGTGACAATGACACCGTTTCTACTTTTAATAATATAAGACATTAAAAAAAAGATTAAGAAATACATTATTTTATATTCTTAGATATGATTATAGATATCCAACAATGGTATATATATTTTTTTTACCAAAATAGTTAAAGTGGTATGAAATAACCATATGAGAAAATGGTCCAAAATATTGAGATTAATATTTTTCATAACGATTTTGGTATTACTTTTGTGATTTTTAATTTAAAACGGTAAACCACGTACAACACTAAGATTATCAATGACAGCCTATATGCACAATTAACTATGAACCCAAAAACAATTACGAAAACAATCGTCATCCACATTTCCTCGTTCATTGCATGAGGGTATTTTTGAATTTTTCTTGTCTCCAAAAGTTTTAGTTATCTAAGATTTCTGTCATAAGTAAATTTTCTAATTTCCTCTACTATTTTAGTTATTTAGCTGATTAACACTTTGCCAAAAAAAAAAAAAAAGAAGAAGCTAATTAGCCCTAGAAAATATATACACATCAACACATGTCAAAAGAAGATAAAGTAAAATGAAGAGAAAAATCTTTCCTAGGAATTATATTGCATTTTTATTTTAATTATTAAAGCTTAATGAGCAAAGTTCTTTGTATATTATAATTATGATAATGATGAATACAATTGAATGAAAAATATACACGTGTTAATAAAAAGATTGTAAAATAGGAAGAAAATCAAAGGTTTCACTAAGAAATCATATTGTATGGTAGTAGAATTTAGATATCATCAATTTTCTATAGATTACTCAATTTAATATTTTCTTTGTAAAAAGGACTTTTAATAAACTTTTGTGGTTATAAGAAAAATGCTAACTTTTCTTTATTTTACTATATAGATATGTTTTAAATCACATCTAAATGAGTAAATGACTAAACCCCACCAATATTTGTTAAAAATGATAATTTTGTTTCTCGAATCTCTAGCATACAATACCATCAAGATAATGTACCCTAAACCTTCACCAAGTTATTGTGGAAACCCAAAACAACTTTGGCCTTTAAACAAATTTGGACCGTGACGCTCTCTCGATCTTAATACATTGTGTGTGTATTAATAAACGACGACGCCGTTTTGTTGGTTTACGAAAAGAAAACGCTTAGTGCAAACACGTCGTCGTTTTGAACATTTACAGAAAAACGAGGTAGTGACCGTTCGATCTATAAGTTGAGATGGTTTTATAGACCGCGATACAGAGGAATACACATAAAAACTCACACTGAAACAAAGAATCCCCAAATCCACAGGTGGCTTTAGGGTTTTCGTCTCTTTACTCGTAACCGGAAGAGAGGAGGACAAGATCCTCCACTAATTTCAAAAAGCTAATCTTTTTATTCGTTTTCGAATCGATTCGTTTTCTGGGTTTCAAGAATCAAATTCTCTGGTTTCGTTTTTCTTTTTTGATTTGTTCTCTCTTTCGGAAAAAGTTTGGGTTTTTTTTTGAAACGATGGGAAGAGGCAAGTTCAAGGGTAAACCTACCGGCCAACGCCGATTCTCTAGTGCTGCTGATATTCGTAAGTAATTTTGATTCGTTGTTTTGATTTTTGAGTTCGATTGAAATCAATCTTGAATTTTTTGGAATTTTCTTATTTGCCCTAATTGGTTTTGCTCGATTTTAGCAGTTTTGGAATTATGAGCTTGTTTAATCGTTTCCATTGAATTGAAATAGTTGATATACGTCAGGATTGGTAAAAAAAATTCGATTTTTTGTTGTTCTGTTGATTGATATGAGTTATATGATCATTGAGTATTCCATAAGTTTAGGTTTGATTTGCTCTTGCATGGTTTAGGTTTGATTTGGTTGTTATAAACTTATGATAAACTTTGAAATCTCTGGCTAGGATGATTTTTATGGTCTATGATCATAGGATTTGTATTAGAAGCATTCAGTTTCGTGTATTCTGGTCCAGTTTTGAGTTCTCTGAAGCTGTGAAATTGAGATTTATGTGGATGAATATTAGATTTTCTTAAACTTATTGTCTGTGTGTGTTTTGTAGTTGCTGGTACATCTGCTGCACGTCCTCGATCATTCAAACAGGTACTTTTGTAGTTTTGTTTTACATTTTTGTTGATGTGTGTGTGGGGGTGAATCATTGTCCTTTTAATGAAATTATCAGAAAGAAGCTGAATACGAAGAAGATGTCGAAGAAGAGTCAGAGGAGGAATCTGAAGAAGAATCTGAAGATGACGCTGATGTGAGTGAAAACCCTTCTCTTTATGTTGCCTCATCTAGTATCATTGGTGGGAGAATTCATCTTTACTTGGTTTATAATATCAGGTGAAGAAGAAAGGAGCTGAAGCTGTTATCGAAGTTGATAATCCTAACAGAGTAAAAGCAAAGACCTTAAAAGCAAGAGACCTCGATGTAAGTTATTTAATTAGTAGTCAGTTTCTGTATATATGAAGTATAGATGATATTTTAATAACTTTGAATTTTCTTTCTGTTCTTCCCATTTGTTAGGCTAGTAAAACCACTGAACTCTCAAGGCGTGAAAGGTCTGTTGCTACTACCAAACAGTCTTAAGCTCTCTTATCATTCAACTGTTCTTGTTAAGGAACCTCTTAATCTTTGTCTTTCTGGTAAAATCTGCAGAGAGGAGCTAGAGAAGCAGCGAGCTCATGAGCGATACATGAGGTTGCAAGAGCAAGGCAAAACCGAACAAGCAAGAAAGGACTTGGGTAAACAACGATAAATCTCTTGTTCTCACTTGCCTCTTTCTGTATCCAAATGGGCTTTATCGATTATCTTATCCCCTCTGTGTGTTTCTTTACAGATCGTTTGGCTCTGATTCGCCAACAGAGAGAAGAAGCTGCCAAGAAGCGAGAAGAGGAAAAAGCTGGTAAAAACCTCTGAAGCGTTTGTTTACCTTTTGCGATGTTTTGGTTTCGAATACAAACTCTTACTCATGTTTCTGATCGTGTAATGTTTTGGTTTATTGCAGCAAGAGACGCTAAGAAAGTCGAAGGGCGCAAATGAGAAGTGATCACACTCAAAAGACCTACCTACTATGCGATTAAGATGTGTTGTTTTTACTTTGTTCTTTTTCGATTGATAAAAGATAAAACCTCTGCTATTACTCAGGATCGTTGATACCTCTCGATCTTCAATACATTTTAAGTTGTCTTTTTAGGTTTGATTTTAAAGGAACCCAAATAAAGCATATGCCCTAGTCTAGTCTTGTTAATTTAACATGGATTGGATGTAGTTCAAAATAATTGATCACTTTTACCGTTTTTGAACCATTCGAATATATAATCGATTGTAGAGTTTAAAGTACGTGAAATTAACGATAAATTAATCGATCATAGATCTTGTGACCATCTCCTTACCTTAACTTTCTTGCAAAACTCCACCAGCTTCTTCTTAAAATCAGATTGCATAGGCATGTGAGAAGAAGAAGAAGCCGATGATAAGGCCGCAGCAGCCTGACTCTCCAGCCACCTATGAGCCACGACTTGGCATAGTCCTTCGAGCTCAGAATCAACTATAGCTTTTTTTTTTTTTTTTGTCAACTACACATTAATTTAAAAGTTACACCATTCAACTATAGTTTTTTAGTATAGTTTTTTGTTTTGTTTTTGTTTTTCTTTTAGCACAAAACTAGTATAGTTTTCTAGTATTCTAAAAATCAAGGAACTCTAAAACTATTTCAAGATTATAATCTTAATAGCTATACAAAATTGTATTATGAATTTTTTTATTTAAATAGGGGTAGAAGTTTGTTATTTTTTCTTTAACATCTGTTTTGTTATGTATACGAGTCAATTAGCTTCATATCATTTAAAAAAAAAAATATTAAGAAACATGATAATAGATTGGGGTATTTGCAAGAGAAGAGAGAGAATTTGGTACAACAACAAATTCAAGACAAAAATATCCTCTAAAATATATGCGAGGGGGCAAAAACTAGTATAGTTTTCTAGTATTCTAAAAATCAAGGAACTCTATATCTATTTCAAGATTATAATCTTGATAGCTATACAAAATTGTATTATGAATTTTTTATTTAAATAGGGGTGGAGGTTTGTTAGTTTTTCTTTAACATCTGCTTTGTTATGTATACGAGTCAATTAGCTTCATATCATTTAAAAAAAACATATAATTAAGAAACATGATAATAGATTTGGGTATTTGCAAGAGAAGAGAGAGAATTTGGCACAACAACAAATTCAGGACAAAAATATCCTCTAAAATATAAGCGGAAGAATTTCGTAAGGGACATATGCGTCAGAGAATATGCAGTAGACCACCACTTATTAAATTATTTGCCGTCACATCAGCAGCTAACATAGCCTTATACCGGTGGCTTCTCAACGTCCTCAATGGTTCAGTAAAATCAGAATCTGAAGAAGCCAATAGAACATTGGGAGGTAAACGATTCTCAAAAGCTTCATCTAGTATCACACCGAGTATGATTCTGTCAGTCACATCAAACGGTCTTTCATAAGGTAATCTTCTGTTCCATGAAGGTTGAACCATAAGGTAATTTTCTATCAGCCACATCAAACGGTCTTTCATAAGGTAATATTTAATTATGAATCTATCATGATGGGGCTGAAGTACTAGATCAAGAAAGTACATAGAACAAAAAATTGTTTGTTTAAAATCAAATTAAACAAGTTTCAAACTACATTAATTAAATAACATAATTACATACTATTGTATCATTATATCATATATTGTTGTTGTATGTATTTATTATAGTGAAAAAGATTAGGATCTTAGCTATGTAAATAAACAGATTTATACATGAAAAATTATAATTAATATTTGGAGTCAAAAACGAATCTAACCATAAAATTATAATTACATAAGGTGGATCTTATTTTATTAACTCATAATAAAACACAAAAATGAACATAAAATAGCAACAAGAATGGTCAATAACACAATCTTATTTTTAACAACTTTTAAAACAACAATCCACGCTACATATGAGTATTCAACTAGTTAAAGTAATAGCTTGCTACGGGATATCACCATATATTAGGATCCGCATAACACGTGAGTGTAAAAATTGATGTCGAGAACAATATACACTTTTAAAAAAAACCTGCTTATGTTTTGCTTATTTTTACTTGATCTTTTTTTGTAAATATATTTTCAAAACCTAGTACTAGTAAAAGAAAAATATGACTAAACAACAAAATTGAAAAATATTTATCTAACAACACAAAGGCAAATAAGTATACATTTTGGTGAAAAGAAACTCGAGAATTTTTTCCTTTTGTTTTAAACTTATGTTTTGCTTACCTTTAATATATTAGATATCTATTTTTCTTATCTAATACATTAGATATCTATTTTTCTTATCTAATATATTAGATATTTTTTTCTTATCTAATATATTAAAAAAAAAAATTTGCTTATGTTTTGCTTATTTTTACTTGATCTTTATTGTCAATATATTTTCTTTGTTTTTTTAAATTATAATAGTTGTAATCAAAAATAAGTTATTAATATATCTTTTAATTTTTTAATTTTCTTATTGTCGAGGCAATCATGATGCGACATTAGGATGGTCACAACAACTTTCGACATTATTCAAGCGCATTTTATCATGATACTAAATTACTCCGTGGGAATGTGCGGGTTGTATCACATGACGTCAGGACACAATGTGTAACTGTGTGAAGTTGTGGGTCTACATTGGGAACGGTGTTTGGGATTTGAAAGGTTAGCAAGTAATTAAGACACTTTTTCTAATATGCAGCTTTGTTTCTAAAATTTGGAGAAAGGTCCTTTCAAGGCTGGACAATCTTCGCCGATTGTTCCGCTCTTAGTCAGAGCTCGTCAGAGCTCCTCTCGTAGATCAAAGCTCGCTCCCGAAAAGCTCCATCAACTCTCAGATTATTTGAAGCTTTGTTTATATCTTTTTTTCCAAGGATCCAAAATGTTTTAGGTTCTACACAAAGTGTAAAACCTGATTATTTATACCAATGATATTTACAGTTTAGCAAAAAAAGTAAAGACATAGAGAAAGTGGAAGCAACAAACTTAGAAGTTCGTACAATCAAGTTAACGGCATTTCGACATGTGCCCACTACTAAAGAAAACCATAAGATTTCAATGGGGTCTTAACGGGTAAAATTTCGCCATGTCAGCTAAAACCACTCCGAATACGGTTTTGAGAAATAACTTTGATCGCTAACTTCTTTATATTTTACAGGTATATGAGTATTTCGTATCCGATTGTGACTCTGTTTGCTGCATTACAATAGTACTCTTGAAAAAGTTGCTGCTTATACCATCAAAGCTGGTATTTAATTATTAACTAATTATGTAATTATAATCTTCGATAATATTTAATTTGGGTTGAAAGTTTGACATGCAAGTTTTTTAAAGTAATTGGCATTTGAGTCGTTAGACATATTAAAGAATTCAAGACACATGATTTTTTCCTATATGGCTTATATGCGAGAGCAGAGATGTAAAAGTGTTGACTTCAATGAATTTTATTTTCTTTTCATATAAAAATTCTCGAAACAAATAAATAGTTAATTATACCTATGTTGATCAAATTATGTAAATCTAGTATTTAATCATGAGTCTATCATGATGTGGCTGGAGTACTAGATCAAAGAGTACATGCAACAAAAAAATTGTTTGTTTACAATCAAGTTAGGCAAGTTTTAAACTACATAAGTAACATAATTACATACCATTGTTTCAATATATCTGATATTGTTATTGTGTGTATTCATGATAGTGAAAAAAGATAAGGATATTAACTATATAAATAAACATATTTATACATGAAAAAATATAAATGATATTTCAAATCAAAGATGAATATAACCTTAAAAATTGTAATTACATAAGAGGGATCTAACTTTCGTAAGAATTCCGCTTTATTAAACTACATAATAAAACAAAATAATAAATATAATATAGGAACAAGAACGTCAACATAATATTTTTTTTAACAATTTTTAAAATAACAACTCACGCTACACCTAGTTAAAGTAATAGCTAATTACAGAATATTATCATATATTAGGATCCGCATAACACGTGAGTATAAAAATTGACGTCGAAACAGCATAAAATTTTGATACCAAAAAATAAAAAGTGTAAAATTTATGTCATGTCAAGAGAATCTACCGATGTCTCTATCTTTATAGTTTATTCTTTAGAATTTTAGATAAAACGATTTTTATATTTAAGTTTAGAAGTCTCACTAACGTCAATGTACATTTACTTTTACTAAAAAAAAAAATACATATTTGCATCAAATATGGCGATATGAATTACAAAATAAACAACCCAAACTTGGATGTTCCCATATGCTTCCAGCACACGCGTAATCTATTTGCGACTCTTTCCACTGGGCATATTTGACCCAAAGTTGGATGTTTCATCTCGGAGAAAATAGTAGTTTCATACCCCTACAATCCGAAAAGTGTGTTTTCCGATCTATACAAACATAGAGGATTAATTCATACCCAAATCACAAAAAAAATTTGAATTTTGATACCCAAACTTTATATTTAGAACATAATTTAGAATTGTAATTAACAGATATTTGTCAACCGTTACGGTTGTTGAGTAACCTGACACGTGTATGATGATGTGACTTAAAATGACGTCGTTTTGTTTGTTGGAATTAAAGTTTTATAAAAAATTTCAAAGTTCGGATTTCGAACCCACGACATTTAACTCGTTTACGCAGCTCATTACCATTTGATCCCACAATAGGTTGTTTAAATAATTGAAACCCGATTTTTGAAATTTTTTATAGAGCTTTAACTCCAACAAGCAAAACGATGTCGTTTTAAGTCACGTCATCATACACGTGTCAGCTGACTCACCAACCGTAACGGTTGAATAACACCCATTAATTACAGACTCTGAATTATGCTCTAAATATAAAGTTTGGGTATAAATTTTTAAAAAATTGTGGTTTGGGTATGAGTTAACACTACGTGTTTGTATGATACAGGAAAATGATGCATAAGAGTGGCTGACGTGGAGGTTTCTTAAGAGCTGATTGGTGGGAATATGAGTAGTGACTTGGCAAAGGATGATTGGGTGAATCTGAAGTTGGGAGAAGAATGTTGACCAAGTCGTGAAGCTATAAACAGAGCTGAAGATCATTTGTGGAGATTTAACCAGAAAATTGTAAACGTTTGTTATCTTCTTCTTTGAATCTATTGTTGTTGCTAGGTTTCTCTCATCTTGAGAGCTAGCGTTTGATCGTTTGGGTGTTTTATGAACATCGAAATGATTCTTTGGGTTACGGATTGTTAATCGGAGTTGTATTGAAGTGAATCGTGAAGTTTACTGTATTAAAGGTATCAGAGCCTTACGATTCTCGGAATCAATGGAGGAAACAAGAGCTTTGACGAAGATGGAAGAAGCTGTGGTTCGTGAAACGGCGAAGACGTTGGGTTTGCGAATAAAAAAGCTTCATCGGAGAATTTCATGGGAAGAGTTTAACGAGAGATGGTTCAAGGGACTTTATATGTTCTGCGATGAACCGGAGACTCCGGATCACCATCTGCGTCACAAGAATTCAGGAATTCTGATGATAGATTGTGATGAAGATCAAATGTCTCATGACAAAGAATTGGTTGAAACTGAGGTTGCCACAGAATCGAGTGAAACTGAGCAACGAACAGTGAATCATGAAGCAACTGTAGACATGAATTTGGCACTCTTGGAGGAAGGATCGATTCCACAATTTCAGGTACCAATTGCTAATTCTGAGATTTTGAGGAATGTTGAAATTAGGGAAGAAAATTCAAAGTTGGAAACTCTAGAGTATGTGGTGATGAATGAGAATGAGAATCTAGAACAAGATGGGGTTCAAAAGTACGTTAATATGAAATTTGAGGTTGATGGTGATGCTGTTAGTATTGCACGCCAAGTGTTTGATTCAATGCCATTGGAAACAAACCTGTTGCGAAATATGATAAGGGAAACATTTTCAAAGACTTGGTGGTTTAAGTTCAAAGCAATGACAAAACCAAGGCTGCCTAGAACAAAATCATCGAATCTAGAGCTGATTTTGATGAAAGAAGAACCACAATCTGTGATAGTAGATGAAGTGACGTTTGAGACACAGCGTTGCAATTTGATTCAAGCCAAGAGGTTGATGCGAAAGACGAATTCGCTCTGTAACGATGAATCAGTCTATGTTCTTGAGGATTTATCATCGGCTGAAGAAACATGGTTCTTAAGTGATAAATCAAAAGACATTCAAGCTGGAAATTTTGTGGACGGTAAGTTGCACTTTGATCACTACAAAGTGGTAAAAAAAAAGCTCCTTCAAAGCCACATTATCCAGCAACGGAGGAAGCTGCATTTGCCTTCTAACTCATGGATGTTTGAGTATAAAAGGGGCCATAAGAAACTACTCAGACCTACCTTGTCCGGAACTGTGAGAATGATTGTTTTGCCAAAAAAGGAAGCAGAACAAAAGATTCACCCATTGATTGAATATGAGTTTCATGAAGCTCCAATGGGAATGAATATTCAAGACTCTGAAGTTGGTATCAAATCAGTTTGCCAGTTCCCTAGTTTCCACGTTTGGAGGTGGCAAACCAATTTGGTTATGCAACAAGTAATGAGAAACAAAAAGTTCAGGTTTTCCAAGCGGTGGTGGTTCAAGTATAAATCAGTAGAAGAGGGTATTAAGCGACTGCACATTCAGTTGAGGTACAAGTACATGTTGGAATTTGAAGAGTGGTTACGAAGTTGGGGCATCAGAGAAAGTTGGAGGAATCACAACTTGGAGGCTTCACACATACAATCTAGCTTTGCCTTTAATGATTTCCAGTCTGGTTTTGGTGTTGATATTATCATTCTTCATGGAGTACAACAGCAGGGGTGTAGAATTCTGATGTTACACTTGAAGAAAAAAGGGAGATTTAGGCCCTTACAATCATTTTCAAGACTGATATTGTTGGCGTTGCTCAATCTTTGGTTTAGTAAGGCATATGAAATATCAGGACTGCTGAAAGATTCAAGTGACGACGGGGCTGAGAATTCTCCAGTTCTGAATTTTGTTGCAGAACAACCTCTCTTATGGCTGCAGAACTACTCTAAGAAAATTCACATAGTTTCAGAGCTTGAGAAAAAGAAGAAGAAAATATGTTACACGAGTTGGATGTTCAAGTACAAGGCACCGCTAAAGAGCATTCATGACAAGTTGGGAAAGCCTAAGGATCGTGGTGCATTGCTAATACAACAGTTCCAAATCAAGCACAAATGGCGATTTAAACTCTTGCTGTCGATCTTAGCGCTGGAGATATACTTGGGCAGTCTTGTGCTCGTCACTAACTATGCACATCAGTTTCATCGCTTAAGACTGATCATTCTTATGGGTGTGGGGACTTTTACAAATCTGAGAAGCCAACTCCCTCTTTAGCCTTGAAATGAAGTATACAACAACTGTTCCCTTGGAAATCAGATTGTTCCCTTCTCTATCAAACCTTGAGGTCAAGGTTTCTTCAAACGGGGAAGATTTGATACAGGAAAATGATGCATAAGAGTGGCTGACGTGGAGGTTTCTTAAGAGCTGATTGGTGGGAATATGAGTAGTGACTTGGCAAAGGATGATTGGGTGAATCTGAAGTTGGGAGAAGAATGTTGACCAAGTCGTGAAGCTATAAACAGAGCTGAAGATCATTTGTGGAGATTTAACCAGAAAATTGTAAACGTTTGTTATCTTCTTCTTTGAATCTATTGTTGTTGCTAGGTTTCTCTCATCTTGAGAGCTAGCGTTTGATCGTTTGGGTGTTTTATGAACATCGAAATGATTCTTTGGGTTACGGATTGTTAATCGGAGTTGTATTGAAGTGAATCGTGAAGTTTACTGTATTAAAGGTATCAGAGCCTTACGATTCTCGGAATCAATGGAGGAAACAAGAGCTTTGACGAAGATGGAAGAAGCTGTGGTTCGTGAAACGGCGGAGACGTTGGGTTTGCGAATAAAAAAGCTTCATCGGAGAATTTCATGGGAAGAGTTTAACGAGAGATGGTTCAAGGGACTTTATATGTTCTGCGATGAACCGGAGACTCCGGATCACCATCTGCGTCACAAGAATTCAGGAATTCTGATGATAGATTGTGATGAAGATCAAATGTCTCATGACAAAGAATTGGTTGAAACTGAGGTTGCCACAGAATCGAGTGAAACTGAGCAACGAACAGTGAATCATGAAGCAACTGTAGACATGAATTTGGCACTCTTGGAGGAAGGATCGATTCCACAATTTCAGGTACCAATTGCTAATTCTGAGATTTTGAGGAATGTTGAAATTAGGGAAGAAAATTCAAAGTTGGAAACTCTAGAGTATGTGGTGATGAATGAGAATGAGAATCTAGAACAAGATGGGGTTCAAAAGTACGTTAATATGAAATTTGAGGTTGATGGTGATGCTGTTAGTATTGCACGCCAAGTGTTTGATTCAATGCCATTGGAAACAAACCTGTTGCGAAATATGATAAGGGAAACATTTTCAAAGACTTGGTGGTTTAAGTTCAAAGCAATGACAAAACCAAGGCTGCCTAGAACAAAATCATCGAATCTAGAGCTGATTTTGATGAAAGAAGAAGCTGCAGAAGCTTTACTTCCGCATATTTCCCAATCAATAACCAAAGTTACGGTCTCGTTCGCCGGAGTCCATGAGATCGCGTTTTGCTTTTTTTCTTTCTAGGGTTTCTAGATTTTGGAAATGAGAGTAAGACAAGGGGATTCAACGAACATAGCGTTTACATACACGCACAAAATAGAATGGGTTATTAATGGGCCACAATAAGTTAGGCTCATGATATCTCAAACTTGGCCCAATTTAAATTTATTTGTGCAATTCAGAAAAATATTTGAGAAATTCTAAAAAAGCCCAAACACCCAAAACTAGAGCAATGACCTTACGCAGGCGAGCAAAAAACCGAGGAAACTAGAGCCATGGGAGGATGGATCAACATCAACTAATTTAATATTTTTCCATGTTATTTTTTGTTGTTGTTGTCAACAACATTTATACAAACCATTTCAACCACTCTAAACAAAGAAGTTTAGTTCTTCCTAAATTTGGTTTATGGCTACAATTTATAGTTTAGAACAGAGGTATCATAACTATCTTTGAGCAATTGTTTCGTTTTTAAAAGATCTAGAAGGTTTTGATAACTAACATTTTTTTAATGACATAATACTAGATAAGATATATATTTTTTAAAAAAAATAGAAATGCACAAGTAAACATAAACTTGGTACATTGGGAACAAACTTTAATGAAGCTATATCTTAATTCCATTCTTTATTTTTCAAAGTCTTGAAAATGAAAAGATCCTTTAAATTGTTCAAAAATTTAAAGATAACAAATGAGAAATTTATATAATAAATAACTAAATAAATCGCAGTAATCTTTTATTATATTAATATTCATCCATAGCACCATAACTCTCAATCTTCAATATCTTCTAAATCTGCAAAACCAAACACAAAATTTTTGAGCAATTCCTACAAAAAAAAAACAAAAATCTTATGACCATTTAACTTTTTATCAAAAAGGTAAAAAAAAACTCACAAGATAATAGGTTGCGCCGTTTTGGAGAGGTTGATAAGTAACACCAAATTCATCTGTATGAATAGGTTGCCCAAACGAGTTGATCAAAACTGCATCATTTCCAAAAGCTGCTTTAACGTTGAATAATCCGGGCACTACCTCGATAGGCATGTCGTTAATAAACACCGTCATTCTCACCGGAGAAACACTATTCTCGACATCTTCATCACCGGATAATACTATGTCTCGTTCTTCTTGTGACCAATGGAACATGTTTTGGTAATTAATGTTAGTCAAAATAATGAAATAATACTAATTTACCCCAAGAAAATATACAGTAAATGGTCAAATCTAAAGACCAAAACGTCTTTTCCCCAAAACACGTATGCATGCGTTACTCGTTCCAAAATATAGGATAGTTGAATAATTGTTTTACCATATTATATGATTATATTTATAACCTATCTAATATTATCTATATTACCAATATATATACACTACAAAAAATCAGGCTTCTAACGACGGTTATAATTATGGTTAACGTCGGTTGTCATATGACCCTAATATATTGGCGTCGGTTTGGAAACCGACTTCTCAACGCTCGACGCTAAAATTAATAACTTCGGTTATTGAACCGACATTTGGTTTAACGTCAAAATATTTGTGTCGGTTTTCCTAAATTTAACGTCAGTTTTATAGTGACTTTAATATGCGCCACTCATGCAACCGACGTACGTATGTGCAATGATCATTTATTTTATTAAATTTCAATTTATTTATGGTAATACATGAAAATATATTAAAAAAAATTCTTAATCCAAAAAGTTAATCCATATAAAATTCAGATATTCAAACATGATATGTCTCTACAGAGAAATCTAATAACATGGACACAATCTTATAAGTTATAACAAAATACAAGAGATGTTTACTACTGTCAAGGAAACTTATACTCTCTAATAGCATCAGTAGCATATATTATCAATGTTTGATCTGTTGTCTCTCTCCATTTCGTTGCAGCTTTCCACATCCGCCGGTGACTCGTCATGTGACTCGTCACTGAAACCCGAGGGCATTGATATGATATTTAACAAATCCTTTTTACATGCATCCTGCATCCTGCATCCTACATACCCAACATTAGCCACTTTCTTTCTTTGTTTTCTTCTCTCATGATCTAATAAGAGAAAGTTCAAACACTACGGATGAAGAAGAGGCTTTAGACAATGAAATCATGAAGTAATTCATATTCCATTCGAGCACTCTTACGAAAGAGGTTGAACTATCATGCAGATCATTCTCAATTCCTGGCTTATAAATTCCAAGAATACTTGAACAGCTAGTGTGACACAAATGCTATAAGCTAAATACCAAACAAAACTAGTATTTATGCAACCTTTCAAGACAAGAGAAACCTATGTTGTAATCGAAAAGTGTTATAAGATATATAGCAGTCCCAAGAAATACAAACACATAGATTACTTAACCTTGTTAGCAAATAACCAGTGTGCTGAAGTTAAATGGCGGAAATAATGAACGAAACATCTACCAAATGCTCTGAGGCAAGCTCGTATCCATTAGGATTGTCAGCAGGCGAATGAACCATAAAAATGCACTCCACCTCCATAGGAATTAACTGCAGTCAAAGAGTATAAAACATCAGAAGACTCACTCTAAAAGGTTGAGAATGGAGAGAGTCATTTTCGGAATAAGAACTCACCATTATGATGCTACATCTCCAAGATGAACTTCACAATTGGTGGACTAAGTAAATAATTCTCTACAAACGATATAACTGCATTAAAAAAACTCACTTTCACTGCAATCAGATACATAAAAGTTTCAATTATGCAATCAGAGACATAAAAGTTTCAATTTACTGCTAACAACAATAAAAACAGATGAGGAAAAAAGATCCAGTTTGATAGATGAAGTTTTTTTTTTGTTCAAACCAAACTTGCATTACTAAGAAACAGAGAGATTTACACTCCAATAGAGGAGGAAGCAGATAGAGCCACCAGGGCTGACTTGGATTGATAGATGAAGTTTAAAAACAATTTAACAAGGGTAAAATTGATGGATCCATCACCTAATTTGACCAAATCCATCTACGTAGAAAGATTTACACATTGAAATTTCAAGATAAATTAAGCATCAAACCACCATTTAAAAGAAATAGAAAACTAACCACACAAATTATTTCTTCATTCCAACTAAACTTCCATCTGATCTAATCCATGTGATCAATAGTTCATTTGCCCCCAATAACATCATTTTCTGAGTTCTGAAACAACAAAAAAAAAACCCATTAAGATCTAAGCTAACAAACGCATTCTAATTCCAAACTCAATCAAGAAGTCGACAAAATCATCAAATCAAAGCACCAGCTTGACTGGATTCACACAAACGGAGTATAAGATCTAAGCAAACTTAAATTCAATCTAAAATCACCTTAAAATCAAGTTATGCTTTCTGAAATTGGTAACCCTATATCAAAATTCTTCACGAATCCATTGTTATCCAGATCCTTCAACTAAATTTATAACCATAATTAGCATCGAACTGTTTAATCATAACCAAAACGAAAATTTCAGAAATTTCTATCGTTCAAAAATCAAAACCTTGTTAATCTCGAGCTCATTGGAAAAGAGAAGCTTCGCAGTTAGAGAAAGAGCCTCGAATCGAGAGATGAGCGACCGGCGACGTCAAGATAATCGGAGACGCAAAGGAATGAGAAACCCGATCTAATCAAGTTCTCCGATTTCGATTTGGAGAAAAAATTGAATGTCGCTCTTGGATTTGAACATAAACCTTTTTTTTTTCTTCCATCACTAACAGCTGAAGATATTTAGCTTCTTTAATTAATAAAAAGTTACAGTCGGTTTTTAAACCGACGCCAAATCGCTTCCTTTTTAATTTTTCACGTCGGTTTATAAACCGTGGTCAATTTAGTGACGTTATCCGGTTAATCTCTTGTAGTGATATACAAATTAATATATGAATAATGAATGTACATTTCTATGTATATGTGACATGTGATAACACATGCATACGTATGGTAAGAACTATATGATATAAACTAAATTTGGTACACTAATTAAATATACATGCATTATTTATAATATTTCTTTTTTGTATGTTGAGCAAATGAAGGAAATATATAAAACTATTTCGAAAAGAAAAATATGAACAATATTTACTATTTCGAAATGATTAATTTACCTTGAGATTGATTGACGGTCAAAGGAACAGTCAAAGGAGGAAAACAATTTCCACCGCCATTTCCATCTCCTCCGTATAGATTGATTGCCGGAATTTGATCAAAACTTTCATCGGTCTCCAAATTAACGCCGTTATTAACGGTAGAGAAAGCCATCCCTTCTTCGGTTACCACCGGTATAACAAAATCACTAAAACCAAAACCTGATTGAGCAGCGCTCAGATCATTATGAACCGGGAATAGAAAACCGGCCGGTTCGGTTACCACCAATTCATTGTTTTGAACCGGAAATAATCCGGTTTCTTGGTTAACAAAACCAAAACAATGATCAGCATCATTACTAGGAATAACCATCTTGTCCTTCTTGGACATTTTAGGGTTTTTATGATGAACACGAAGCTTGTGTTTTGCTCGAGATTTCCGGTTTTGAAACCAGTAAAACACATTAGCATCACCGATTTGTCCGTACTCTTGAAGCCGGATCCGGATTCTTTGAATCTCCTCTCTAGGTGGGTTAACAGTACCGGAATTGAAGATTGATTCGAGTATCCGAATCTGCTCCGGTTTAGGGTTCCATCTCGGTTTAGGATCTGGTACCCGATCTGATTCATAGAGCGGTTTATATCATCATGCATGCATGTACATAAAATCGTTCATATAGCTTGTTTCTATGATCAAGTAAAACTAACAATATACTTTTTTATAAAATTAACAAAAGAAAATGAAGGAGATAATGTAAATTTTTGTGAGTACCTGAGGAAAAGGAAGATGATAGGTTGCAATTAGAGTAGTGCATGTAAGATGGAGTGTCGATTTCATGTTGATGATGATGATTATTGTTGCAAGGTTTGGATTTGAACATGCTTGGCCAATTTTTGTTTGAGGACATGATGATGAATTGATGATGATGATGATGATGATCGAGAGAGATTACTTAGGGTTGATAGGGTAATGAGAGAATAGCAAATCTACTCTCACGTTATATATTAGCCTCTTTACCTACCCTTAGGTTTTTCGTTTTACTACATTTAATAACTAATAGAAATTATAAAACGTAAAATTAGAGAGAAAAAAATAAAAGAAAGAAAGGGAAATTGCATATTGTATGCATTTTTTAAGAGACACAAATTTTTATTTATCAATTGAACTTTGTTTTTTTTTTTTTGTGTACGTTCATTACATTTGTTTTGTGTCTATTAAATTTGGGTTAATTGAATTCGTACTCTTAAACTAATTATCAGGAAATGCATCTGAAGTGATGAAATTTTAACCAATTATAAAGTTTTTTTTTTGTTTTCTTAATACAATACGATTTATATATCTACTCTTAAATGAATATTCATACAATTCTTTCTCTCATTTTCATAATATCGGTTGTACAAATTAAGTAATTAAGATGGGGATTTGGATTGACTCGAGGGGTCATTAAATATTTAGTCAATAATAAGAGAAATCTTAAGCAGAAATAAATTAAATGAAACTGAAGTAATGGATTGCTTTTAGTTATGCTTTATCAATATAATTAGATGGAAAATTCTCAAATAATTAACAATGTTAATTTGAAACCGTTTTCTTTAAGTATGTCAATATGTGGAAAATAGACAGAAAAAGAACAATGTAACTGGTGCAAAAGTTGTGACTTGTCCCATTACAAATACGGCACACTTTCAGTCTCATAATCTAATTTGACTATGAGGAAAAATACAAATCTTAACAAACTTTGAATCAAAGTGATTTTTCTGCCGTTTCTAGATTTACCTTTGATTTTCGGCTACCCTTCTTCTCTTTTTTTTTTTTCATTTTCACATAACTTTGATATTATCAGAAATATTTTATCTGTTTTTTATTTAACCATAAATTCCGTTACACAAAATTTCAAAACAACCCTAAACATGAAAAATACGACGTATAAGAGCATGAAACCCACATCACAGAATCCGTTACACACATTTTTTTTTCTTTTTTTTTTTCTCAAACTTAAGTCCATACAACTTTGTTTATTTATTATTTAAATGTTCACAGGTTTTTTATATTTCACACTTAAGGATTTATATTGGTTAGCAGATTTTGTTTTCTAATTGTTTTTTTTTCACCAAGCATCTTTCTTGTTTGATAAAATTTTGTTACAAAGACAATTTTTAGTGCTCTACGAGCATTTACAACAACATTGCAGCGAAAAAATAGTAAACACACATTTGGTTTCATGAGTTCGAATACAGAAAAGAGGTAATGACATTACTGTTTTCGGGTAACTGGATTTCTCTCAAAGGATTTGAACCAAAGATAAAAGAAAAACGGTTCAACTAGATCTACAAACTAAACAAAATCATTTTTTATTCGATCATACTTTGTATAAAATTTCGTGTAGTGATTTACCACTAGATTTAACTACGATTTCAGCTCAAGGTAGAAGAGTAAGCTTTGTAATTTTGAAACGATAAACACTAATTAAAATCTTCATGTTAGATTTAAAAATCAGTGAGTTTTAGTTACAAAAATATATGTAAATGGTTCATGTTTATATGCAATGAGTAGTAGTAGAATAATTACATAGGGAGACAAATATATTTTTTCTTTTTGACTTACGCTTTCTAATTTTGTCACTTTTACCATTGCCACACGCTTCATCTTTTTCCGCCAATCCCAGCCGCTTTCATGATTATCAGATTGGACACATACATTTTGTTTTCTTGATACTATCATACATAGCAGTCTTTTAATAAATTTTACGACTACAACAAAAATGTTAACGACGAGCTAGATCCTATATTCCTATATATATATATATTTCTATATTGTGGATAAACTAGCGATTGTAATTTGTAAGTTGTAACCAGTGCCGGCTCAACATTTTTATGGGCCCTAGGGCAAAAAAAAATTTTGGACTCTTGGAATTTTTTTTTTAATGTTTTTTTGCTGTAAAAAAAATTTATATGCTATTTTTGTTAAAAATATTAATTACTAATACTAAAAACAATAAATAAAAAATTTTATAGACCTTTCTAAATTTTATTTTTATGTTATAATCTAATTTTTTAATAATTTTTTAAAAATATTTTAGAAAATGGGCCCCTTAATTATTGGACCACGGGATTGGACCCCTGGCCGTCGCACCGCCCGCCCACCCATCTGAGCCGGCACTGGTTGTAACGTGATATCTTATGTAGCCCCGGCTCAACATAAATTAGAGTTTTAGGGGGAAAAAAATTGTTTGACCGTTTGTTATGTGAAAATATTTTTGAGCATTTTTTAAATCTTTTACAAGTACTTTGCACTTTACTGTCCAAGTTAAAGCTTCTAATTATGTGTGGAACCTTGACTTGTGTTAATTTCAAAAACCTAAAAAGATTTGGTTTTCGTCCGGGTCCAAACTCTAAACACACTCAACCTTTTTTGGTCGAGTTTCTTTTGGTAATCTAAAAAACCGTTTCACCATCAAGTTAACAGGATTCATTGGAGGTTTTCTGATAAGCTAGTGGTTTTACTCTTAATTATTAAATTCTCTTGTCCTCTTTCGGATTAGATTAGAACGCCAAATAGTATTTAGATTAATACCGAAGTTTTCGAATTTCCGTTTGTGTAGGAATCCTCTTTCGGATGCTTAGACCTCCAAATATGCAACCAAACCTCGTTCTCTAATCCGGGAAGACACTGCGAATTCTAGATTTCCAAAATATATGAATTTTCAATTGTGAGACTTCGATTCACATTATGAATTAAGGTTTTGACTACAAATTGAAGTCGCAAAGTTAGAATTTATAATACAAGAAATATCTACATTATTAGCAAGATTGAGAAACCCTAATCGAATTCCAGAATCTAATTCATAGGAAACTGAAGATTGAGAACAAAGAAGAGATTAAAACAAGGATCGAGAACACCATTGATGCAAGTGGAGAAAGTGTGCGAGAATACCTCTTAACACGGTCGCCGACGAACTCAATTGTGTTTCCAAAACTAAAACGGACCGACGACGAGCTTCACGGGGGAGGCCGGCGACGAGTTTCACGGTGGAGGCTGGCGACGAGCTTCACGGTGAAGGCTGGTGACGAGCTTCACGGTGGAGGCCGGCGACGAGCTTTACGGTGGAGGTAGGCGGAGCTTCACACGAAGAAATCTCTTTGTGGTTTTGGCTAGGCTTGGAATCGATTTTGTTTTGATAGGACTCACTGGGATTCGATAGAACTCTTAGATCTGAGAGGTAAACTCAGTAGACTGAACTGGTTATGTTTCGCGACAATAGAGGGAAAAATAAAAGGCAAAAGGCGCTTAAGTGAATAATTTTTGCTAAGTGTTGGCGGAATAGGTCATTTTTGTTTCCCGCTTAAGGATTTTCGGTCTTAGCATTTATAAGGTGCTATTAAAAAGTAACCAAAATCACGAACCCATCTATTATAGCAGGTCAGGAAAATGCGCTATCGTCTAGTGCTATCAATGTGGACTTTTTTTGTAGTGTTAGGACAATACAGTGATCAAGCGATTAGAATTGGACATTTATGAACAGTGAGTGCAAATAAAATACAAGGACACACACCTTGGACTTGGAGCCTTCAATGCCAAACTGGAAACGACTAAATTCCATGGGATTTGAGGAACTGCATGTTGTTCTCAGGATATGTCTCTGGACACAAAGATCTTCACACATTTCCCATGCACAAAAACCTAAATCAATGGTTTCGACGTTTTCAATATAAGAGTCAATTGATCAAAGTTCTTGAAATCTTACATGATTGAGCTAAGGCCAATTATAGGCCAAGAATAATAAGACCACAAACTTCAGCTCCATTTCTTCTATCTGACTACATGACAGTTAAATGACAAGGGCTTAGGTGATTTACGAAAGCATATTCTGGTTAAACAGGATTAAGTAAAACTACCTAAGCAATGAATGAGTTGCTTGTCTTTTTAGCCAGAAGTCTCCTTTCCTTTGATCCAGTTAGTTGAATTATACCGTTTACACTTAGTTATTGCTGTTTTTTTCTTTTTTTTTTGGATCTTCTTAGAAAATTGGATATAAGACTAATTTGTGCAGGGTCTTTCTTTTTATATAACTGATTTATATTCACAAATATCTTATTTACAAACTTGCATTTTTAATGAGAAAATTATAATTCGTCAATTCTTAATCTATCATTATCACCTATATATATTTCGATATTAATTATATTACCAAAAAAAATCAAGATATCCGCTCACGTATATCATGCATTTAACCTAATATTTAGTTTGTTAACCTCTACCAAAGAAAAAAGGTGAGTAAGATTAAAAACAAAGAAAGCCGCGTGTATATTCACAAAGATTTGATTGTACAATTGTTTATAAAATAACTATAGCAACAAAAATAAAATTAGATTAATTTACCTTCTCCTATTTGAATTAGGTATATTATTTTTACTTTTCCTATATAATAGAATTAGGAGCACTTCTCTACTTTTACAAGTCTCACGTTTTGTGATCTATTTGCCTTCAAAACTACAAATTCAAAGCAAACGTTTCACTCCTCCTTCGTCGCTGCAATGGGTTTTCTTATCACTAAACATTCCTCCGGTTCTTGCCACTCCACCGGCTCGCTCCACCCTGCCGGCTCGCTCCACCCAGCCGGTTCGCTCCATCCTGCCGGTTCGCTCCACCCAGCCGGTTCGCTCCACCCAGCCGGCGAGCTCCACCCTGCGGGTTCGCTCCACCCTGCGGGTTCGCTCCACCCTGCCGGCGAGCTCCACCCTGCCGGCGAGCTCCACCCTGCCGGCGAGCTCCACCCTGCCGGCGAGCTCCACCCTGCCGGCGAGCTCCATCTCGCCGGCGAGCTGCATCCATCCAGCAAGCTCCACCCTGCCGGCAAGCTCCATCCCGCCGACAAGCTCCACCCTGCCGGCAAGCTCCATCACACCTCTTGGCCTCCCGCCGGCAAGCACCATCACACCTCTTGGCTCCTTGCCGGCAAGCACCATCACACCTCTTGGCCTCCCGCCGGCAAGCACCATCACACCTTTTGGCCTCCCGCCGGCAAGCACCATCACACCTCTTGGCCTCCCGCCGGCAAGCACCATCACACCTTTTGGCCTCCCGCCGGCAAGCACCATCACACCTCTTGGCCTCCCGCCGGCAAGCACCATCACACCTTTGGGCCTCCCGCCGGCAAGCACCATCACACCTTTAGGCCTCCCGCCGAGTCCCGCTCCCGCTGGAATTTTTCTCAGTTTTTTTTTGGAAAAAAAAATCAAAAGAAGAAAAATTGAATTATACATTTATGAACCGTGTTTTTTCTTTCTAGAAATCTCTGAGATTAAGGGGGTGTTATTGGTTTATTAATTTGTAAATCCATATAGAATTTGAAAATCTCTATTAATTATGAAATCAAGATATATGGATTTTGAAATAACATGTGTTTACCCATGGATTTGAATTCTTCTATTTTTCTCTTTCAATTCCATTCAAATCCATTTAAAACATAATTTAGATTCTCAAATCCAAAAACAAATGACTAAACGAATAACAAAGGATTTTAACTAGTATTTATAATTCATAGAACCAATAACACATGATTTTAATTAGGATTTTAAAATCAATGATTGAATAACAAATAATTTTTGTTTGGATTTCTAATTCTTTATAAATCCATGAACCAATAACCCCTCCTAACTTTTGTTTATTGGTTTATATATTCATAAATTTGCTTCTATCTGGTTTAGAAAATTAGGTTCACCATTATATTTCCTAAATAATGTATACAACTTTAAGAATTATCTAAATGAAAACAAATTATTTAATTGTTTTTTCACGTTGGATAAAAAAGGTTTGTATTTTTCTCGAGTCCTCCAAGGCCAAGTAGGACTAAATTAAATAAACAGAATTGTATATTTATATAACATTTTCTTTGCCGGCACCGGTTTTGATATTTCATATTTTTTCAAGTACATATTCGAAAATCGTCCAAAATTGCATGATATATTTTAGACATGAGAAAGTTAAGGTAAACTGTTAACCAGACCAAACAGAAGAAAAAAAACACACGGAACCGAACAGATCCTTTGGTTGTTCATAAACAACATTATCTTAATCTTAGGAACTCGAAACTCGAAACGCTTATGGTTGAGCAAAAAAACTTGCAAATCATGAAGAATTTCAAACCTAACATGTTCGTAAGTTACTTATATCTTTTTTTTTTTTTTTGTCAACCACACATTCATTAAAAAATAACTATATGATTGGTTTCCCAATTAGGAGTAGAAGAGTTTACAAAAGTTACATCAGAAAATAAGAGTCTAGAAGTACGGGCTAAGCAGTCCGCCTTAAATTACTTACATCTTCTTAATTATCTGAACCTTAGGGTTTTTGTGATTCTTTTGTTATATTTTAGGGAGATTTTTACTCTCTATATCAGATTATTTCTTTGTTAATATCTCTCGTTGATCACTGGTACAATCAACTTTAGATGATTTGATTTTCTTTAAGCTACTAATAATAAGTTTATCAAGTTACTCTTTTTTATATAGATATTGTACGAAAGCATAGCTTTAGGCTTTTATCCTGGGCTGAGATTCACTTGAAGCTATATAGAAGATTTTAGGGAGATAATGTAATATAAAGGCGTCATGATTGTTTGAAGAAACAAAGAGAATGTCTTGTATTATTTAAGTGAAATTTTGCATCGAGTAAAGTTTTCGGTTATGTCCCAAATAAAAGATACCGGTGACAGAAAGCATAAGGAAGACCCGCTTCATGCCATTTCTACTTGGACTAAGCCCTAAAGTTAAGGCTTTTAACCTCAAATATAGTTTCTTATTCTCTTCACTTTCAAGAATTATCTCTCCTTTTTTTGGTAACAGAATAGAAACTAATGCAATAAGGTGATTTCTTCGGCTTTTTGGTACTGAGTTCTATCTGGAGGATAACCTAAATCTCGGCCTTAATATACTTTGTTTCATATCTAGTAGTTTGAGATTTAACAATTATATGTATGGTGGAAAAATTTTGATGACTAAGAAAAGTCCACTATTTCAAGTACAACATAAAACAAAACAAAAAAATATCGAAATACATGTATATATATATAAATGTTTTTTATTTATTTAAATTTGTTCAAATATTAGAGGAAAAAGCATAATCTTGATCTCTTAGTCTTCAATGGTTTTATCTTCTTCTTTGCCTTTGGTGGCCTCAAAGCTACCCTTATCGCTGTATCAAACACTGCCTTCACATTCTATAAAATTTTGAAAAAAATAATAAATCTGTTTACTAAATTTTATTGTATTATTTCAATCTATGTATATTAAGTAATTAAATTTACATGTATAAAATTTAAATACCTGTTGGGTTTTGGAGCTGCACTCTAAGTACCTTACGGCTCCAATCATCTTCCTTAATTCTTCTCCCTGTTACTCAAATTCATTCACACTTTCACAATCACAGTTTATGATTATTTTCTTATATATAGATTAAACTATTAAGATTATTTACTTTAGCAAAAAAGAAAGATTATTAAATTAAATTATTTATTAATGGTACCTGAGCAGTTGTTATAGATACTGCTCCAGGATGATCCTTCAAGAACTGCTTGTCATCCCTCAAATCTGAATTCATTTTTGTGTAACATTACTTTTCCAAAAACAAAGATACTCTAAATAAAAATCATTTATCAAAATCAAAAGATATTATAACAAAATAAATAAATGTTTAAATGATAAAGCCTAAATGGGCCATTACTCCAAACCTTATTGACGACCCAAGAGGGGTATATTTGCTGCATTTGAACATTTTTCTGCTATTGGATGAATATAAATGTTTACACACTATCGAATTTTAAAATGCTGATTTCTTTTCACATGTATACAAATGACTAATACAATTTTTTTGCTTTGAATAAGAGGTAAATCTGGAAATTTAGTTACAAAAATAACATTAAAATTTTAAAAGGACATTATTTTTGAAACAAAAAAATTAACTCCGTAACAACACTTTTTATGAAAAGTAGAAAATATTATTTAAAAATAATAGCATATTATATCATCTGCGGATCATTAATCAAGACCATATCGAATTTGACTAAATGTTGATTAAAATTCTTTAAGAACCAATAAGGGAAAAAAATTTGTTACCTAATTTTGTTCCGACGAGCACAATGGGGATGCTAGGCGCATAATGTTTCAGCTCCGGAAGCCACTATTAATCAACAGATTAATCTATCAATCTTTTTTTTTGTTAAAGTTAATTAATCAATCTCGACAACAACTATTCTACAAATGCTTTACCGTAATCAAATTTTCTTACAAAAATAGAAAAAGAAGAATAGATTTTAAAGCTACCTTTTTGTGAATATTCTCATAACTGGCCTTGCTAATGAGGGAAAATGCTAATAAAAACACATCTGCTCCTCTGTAACTCAAAGGCCTAAGTCTATTATAATCTTCCTGCCCTGATAATTCCACATTAATTATAATTATCAAAACTAATACTTATATTTATCAATAATCAGTTTTAGTATTATCAAGTAAATACGTACCGGCAGTATCCCACAGGCCGAGGTTCACGGTACTCCCATCGACCACCACATTTGCGCTGAAATTGTCGAAAACTGTAAATTAGATAGTTAAATCATTTATATCTCAAGAACATAATTAAACAATGTTTCTTAAGTAAACAGATAGCAAAATACAGTAGCTTGGGTTTGAATTCTGATTTAGTTTAGGTCCAGTATCAAATGAGAAAGAAGAAATTCGCTGGAACGCAAAAGACGAAACTAAGCTCTTATTACCAAACTAGGCTTTGTTGAAACGAATCTTCAAGAGACTAAAAACTCTTAAAACATCAATTTTGATAAAGATTTTATATATAAAGATTAAAAAAATTTGTTAAGAAATTAACAGTTACCGTAGGAAAAGTATTGCTGGTATATGAAATTAGCATACAAGTCTTTCCTACTGCTCCATCTCCGACAGTCACACACTTAATGAATCTTGCTGTGCTCATTTTCTTTGCTTCTGTCTTCAATTTCTCCTGTTTTTTTTTTCTTTTTTTGTGTATGTCCTTGGCTTTAATGTTCAGAAGAGAAGAGAAGTGGTGGAGGGTTCTTAAGAAGCTTTTTGTGATGATTATAATTGTTTATTGGTGAGGAGGATGATTCTGATTACAACTATTATTGTTAGTTATTATTTTCTTATTGGTCTATGAGGAAATTTGAAGCAAACATACTAAATTAACCGAACTAATACCGACTTAAGGTATCCTCATATCGAATAAACCAAGTAAACCGAAGAACCTCTCACTGAAACAATTGAATTATTATTTATTTTTATTTTTATTTTTGTTAAAGGCTTTAATTAAATTATTAAATTCATATTTTGAAAGTAGTTAATTGTTATTATAAAAGTTTCTTCACTTATTTGTATTTCTCGCCAAATTTGATCTTATTTTGCTCATAATTTGCCTTTCGTATAGGTCAAATATTTTTAATTTAATTAAATTAAGAGTTAAAATGATTAGGAATTGAGTATTTCTTTTACTTCAAGTGCAAGATCATGTGGTCACCGAAAGTGATGTAGCCGTTTGGTGTTGGTTGTGAGTGGATTTTTAAGTGTTGGAGAAGGAACTCTCATCTTACTTTCTTTAGTGTTTTTACATTTTTTATTAAAATGTTTTGCATCAATATTTTATGTTTTGTCTTATTTGATCCCATTTTAACAACATTAAATAATGACATGAACGACTTAAATATTACGATTTTTTTTAGTGTTCAAAAACAATTTCCATTATAAAGTTTTTTGACGTCATCCAACAGCTTGTCTTACGTTATATATCCAACAATTTTCTTTTAAAGTATTTTGCATGTAGTAACCATCATGCAAATATACGATGATTCATGATACTTTTTGATATATTTTTTTTGGCGGTAGATCCAAAAATACTTTTATGGGAGGTAAATAAAGTTTGTTCGAGGGGAATATATAGATAGAAGCATAAAGTTTAACTCAATACAAATTACACTAATTATCAAATATTGAATCAATGTCCGTCCGCCTAATTAAGGTTGATGCTACTTCTATAATTTGAGTTTATAGAAAAGTATATATACTTTGGTGCTTTAATTAGTATCATACGTAAGTCACTTGAAATATAAGTTACCATTAGATTAGAGGTTATACTGCGTAGAACACAAGTTTAGAAACATTAAGTAATCAGATTCTTTCTTTCCTAAAAACTGACTTTGTGTATCACTTCCTCATTATGCTATTTTTATTTAAAATTTTGCATTAATTTAAAACTAGAGCATAATAGATAAAAAGGTTCACAAATCACAATATATAGAAAGTTGTAAAGATAAGCCCACTAATTTAAAAACCTCAACTTGAACCAAGTAGTATCCAAAGAAGAAGAGCCCAATAAGAATAAACCTCCAGAATATCATATATCTTGAGATGTAACTTGTAAGAGCAATCTTCGACTTCTCCTTGATAGATCAGATTAACTCATAAGATCAGAGAAACGAGACTCTTGCTTGATCTCTCAACAAATGTTTGATATCTCTCATGTGTTAACAGAAATTAAGAAATGAGCACACAAATGATTTAACGAGCTTACGTTTCTAAAATTGAAACGCTACGTCTCGACGAGAAATCGCTAATAAGCTTGTAGTTTTTAGTTACAAATCCTGGAACGCAAAGCATCTAACTTTCATTTCTATTTTTCCCATTACAAAAATATCCCACGTGTCCACCAGTTGACTTAAGGTTAATTCAATACTTGTACACCAAATATAAGTTTTGATATATACCCGTATTATATGTAGTGAAATGATTATTAAGTAAATACATTATAGTTTTAGTAAGCTTACATGTGCCTAGAGTTGTTTTTGCATTGGAGACCAAGGTATTAGTGGGGGCTATTTCTAGACCAGCAGCTTGGCCAAATTTTAAAGTTCACTCTGAGATGTTGCTTCTTGCCCTGTCTCTCATCCCGTTCTGGAGTGTGATTTTGGAAGCTCGTAAAGGTAACTTAGGTGCTTTCTTCATAGCAAAGAGCGTCACATCAACGGACCGATCGTAATCATATATAGCTCAAGGCTATCCTTTTTGGCTACAGAAGATGTTTGATTAATTTTGATAAATGCATTACTTGATGTAATGAGTTTCTGTAGTTTGATTGCACTCGTTTATTTTGTATTGTGAACCTTTTGGTATTAATTTCATATGAATCATTCAGACGAAAAAAAAAATATTATAGTTTTAGTTATATGTGTGTTGATAAAAAAAAAGTTATATGTATAAGGGATTTGGCATAAAGAAGTCGAACGAACAAGAGATTTAACTATTGAAAAGTTTTATTTGTGTCACAAGAAAAAAAGAAGATATTTAACACCGTATACTAATTATGAGCTATCCATGTCACTATTAAATGCATACCTAATACCTATAAGATTGTTTGTCTGATTCCTTGATCTATTTTTAGGTATAAAGTCATGTAGTACCGTTAATAGTTAGCTCGAAATAAGTTATTTTAAACAAAAAATTAAGATATATTCCCTCCGTTTCGTTTTAGTTGTCGTTTAAGGTTTTCGCACACAAATTAAGAAAATCATTAAATTTTCTGTTTTACCCTTTATTAATATATTTTATAATTTTTTCATTGGTCAAAACATTATTACATTAAAGACAAAACATAAATTTTCACCAAACATTTGCATTGAAAACCTAAAACGACAACTATTATGAAACAAAATTTTAATCCTAAAACGACAACTAAACTGAAACGGAGGGAGTACTTATATAGTCATAAATTTAATGAATACCTAGAATATACAGCATTACAACATTTAAAGCATTACCTAAATAATTTCAGATGGAAGTTAATTAACGTTACCCGCAGATTAATTAGTGTTTGTTTTATGAAAATTATCTGTTCAATATACATCTTCCAAAATTAAATATTGTACTACGTACTTTGTGTATCATAATTATTAAAATGTGACTACTTCATTTTTTCGCTTCGGTTATTGAATTTGTATTTTCACCTTTGAAATAGTATATATAATGTGCTTATACACTAGAAGGTACCAACCAAACTTGTCATTTGTCATAACAATGAGAAATCATCACACACATTCTTCTTCATCTTTTTCCTTCATCCTCTTTCTCTTCCTGTTCTTCATCTCCTTCTCATTCTCAACATCAAAACTCGAACCCGCAAAACCTAAAAGAAAACATTCAGTTTCAGCTATTCTCGTGTTCGGAGATTCAACCGTGGATCCGGGAAATAACAACTACATCGACACAATATTCAAGTGTAATTTTCCGCCCTATGGACTCGATTTCAAAAACAAAATTCCCACCGGTAGATTTTGCAACGGCCGACTCGTCACAGATTTCATTGGTTAGTGTTCATATATATATACAACTGAAATATATTGATTATATGTATATATAGTGAACCTAAATATCATACATTTATGTATAGCTTCATACATTGGTGTGAAGGAGAATGTGCCACCATATTTGGACCCAAATCTTGGAGTAAATGAGCTAATAAGTGGAGTTAGCTTTGCTTCAGCTGGTTCTGGATATGATCCTCTCACTCCAACCATTACTGTCAGTGTCCAATCTCTATCTCTTTGCACTCTTTTATTTTTGGACATAATTAAGAACGTACAAAATATCAATTATACACATCTGAGTCGTTATTTTATTATTGCTATGCATAACCATATTGCTGCTAATGGGACTTCAAAACCTCAATTTAAGCTCAAATGTATATATGATGGTTTGACTAATGTTTTTGAGATGATTATTACTTTTTTTTCTTTTGTCAATCTGGTCTTGTACATGTAAATTAACCAAAACTAATAGGATAGAGTAAATTTCCAGAATCTAAATGACGTTTTTAAGGACTACAAATCGAGAATAATTGATGCTTTATACATATTTTCAACTTTATAAGAAAAAAAAAAAGTAAAATGTGGGAGTATATTTCTTTCTTTTACACGAAATATTACATTTTTCAATATTCCAGGATAATATATATAGATGTATGAAGTTATGACAAACAAATCATTTAATTTTTCGGGCCCATAATATTTCAAAAAATAATTGAACCTCATATTCTTAAATCCAAAAAGCAACGTAAAACCTCGTGTTTATTTGTGGTTAGGTTCTAGAATGTGACGTCTAAATCAACTAAAATTGAAGAAATAACTAACATAATGACGACAAAAAAAAAAAAAAAAAAACTTAACTAATCAGTAATCACTAGTCACTACTTGATGTCGTTATCTTAAGATTTTTTTTTTTTTTGGCTAATTTTAGAACATTTATTGCAACTAACTAACACATTTTATTTGTATACTTTTGGAATAAATTTAATTAATTATGTTGTTGGGTGTGTTGTTGCTTTCATTGGGGATGGTACAGAACGTGATAGACATTCCGACTCAGCTAGAGTATTTCAGAGAATACAAGAGAAAATTGGAGAATATAATGGGAAAACAAAAAATGGAAAAACACATAGAAGAAGCTTTGTTTTGTGTAAGTGCAGGAACCAACGATTTCGTCATTAATTATTTCACAATTCCCATACGAAGGAAGACTTTCACTATCGAAGCTTATCAACAATTCGTTATTTCCATCATGCAATTTATTCAGGTAAATATTCATATTTTCTGATTTGTACATTTTCTTTTCTTCTTTTCAAACAAAAAAAAGATACCACAATTTTGATAAAGTTCCAAAAATACCACAAACATTAGGCTTACCAAAAATTTATAAAGTTTATTAAGGATAATTATAGTATCCTAGAATTTTCTCGTTTTTTTCTTAAACCTTAAATTAGTGATCTTTTGTGATTTTTTTAGAATTGATCGTAAGCTTTATCAAATAAAACATAAAAGTGTAGGGTTTTGGACTTTGGTTTCGTCGTTTCGATCTCATTCGAATTGTTAAAATCGGCATTTCTAGACTAGCTCAATTTCAAAATGGTCCGTATTGGTTCGGTTTGGATTAGACTGGTTTATTTTGTTTTAAGATACATTTCTTAAGAAAATGCTTATAATATGGTCATATGGATATGGATATTAATGGTTTAGGGTTTATGGAAAGAAGGAGCAAGAAAGATAACAGTGGCTGGTATACCACCGATTGGGTGTTTGCCGATTGTTATAACATTATTCTCCGGCGAAGCATTGACCAACCGTCGTTGCATTGACCGTTTCGCCACCGTGGCCACAAACTACAATTTCCTCTTACAAAAACAATTGGGCCTCATGCAAATGAGTTTGGCCCATCTTGGATCAAAGATCTTTTACCTCGACGTCTATAACCCAGTCTATGAGGTCATTCATGACCCTCGAAAATTCGGTAAGTACAGAACAAAACAAATAATTCGGATATAATATTTTATTAGCTTAGTTAACATATATTTTAGTGAATATATTTTGATTTTTAGGACCTATGGTAGAGTTTAGAATTTAGGATATGTGGTTAACTATTATATTAATTTACAAACATGTATAATTTAGGGTATATTATTAATTTTCAACTTTATGTAGTTTTTAGTGGCAGTACTATATAAAATGCCAAAATTATCTTACAATTCTGAGAAGGACCAATGATAAAATTATACAAAATTTGGATCTATAACTATTATTAGAATATTCCATTATCATGTAATATTAAAAATCAAACTTTCTTTTTAAAAGATTTTGTTCTTTTCCATTGTTACCAGTGCAAGTCATAAATTTGGTTTCAAAGACATTTCTGTTTTTATTTTTGTATGTTAGGGTTTGAGGAAGTGTTCAGTGGATGTTGTGGAAGTGGATACCTAGAGGCATCGTTTTTGTGTAATCCAAAGTCATATGTGTGTTCCAATACATCTGCTTATGTCTTTTTTGATTCTATCCATCCAAGTGAGAAGACTTACTTCAATCTATTTAGATCTCTCCGACCAATTTATGATTCTATTCTCGGTTGTTTCTGAGATTTTAATTATTTAACACTCCATATGATTATGATCACGTACTATTAGTTAATTGATAAGTTAATTTCAATTAATATACGTACTGATACACTTTTTTCTTCCATTATGAGTGCTGAAATGTAATGATGGTCTATGTCTTAATATTTCAGTTTGAAATGCAAAATAATTAGTGTACTATATATGATGATTTTTGTACTGTTTCTATTTTTTTTTTTCATTTTGCTAAAGGTGAACGGTATTTAATCATACATATAAAAGTAAAGTTTCACTTTCTCCTTATTGGTCCACTTGTGACTTGACAATCATTTTAAAAACTAAAATTAAAAATAATAATATTTACCTCCAATTAAATTATAAATATAACATATTTAATCATATACATTAATCTACTTTTAAATACTAAATTGTAACTGAAATTATATAAATTATGTATTAAATATTTTTCTCCACTCAATGTCATTCAACAATACTATAAATTGTAATTGTAACCCCCCAATTTAATTATTTTCTAAATGTAACTTCCATCATCTCTCATCCTATAAATAATCATTCTCTCATCCTCATCTACCATAACTCAAAACATAAATATTATTCTTCTTTCTTTCTTATGTTTTTGCATTGGTTGAAAATCAATTGAGACATCATAATAAGAGTTTGCTTCTAAATTTTATGTCTAGATATGATATGTATCTTACATTTTTTCCAATTTTATTTTAATTTTAATATGTTACTAGAATATTCTTTAATTTTCATATTTCTAATTCAAAATTATTATGTATGATAAAAAATTTGATGGTTATAACAAAAAAATTCATATTTATCCATGAAGATTCAAAAAGAGCAATTCAATTCGGTCCATAGCAAAACAAGGAGATCAAGTTGAAAAAATCCATCTCAAATATCTATGTTAGACATTTAGTTATTTTATTACATATTCATATATCTTTAAACTCAAATAAATTATTGTAATACTTTTATCAAATAAATTGTACCTACTTTTTTTGTTTTTTATCTCAATAATTGTTTTGTAATATTTTTAATATACTCGTCATCCTTATGTTTATTTTTTGTTAATCCAATAGACAATTATATAAAATATTATCATAATATTCATTTTATTAAATTTTTGTGTGTTTTAATTTATTTACTTTTTAAATTACTTTTTTCTTATCTCAAATAATTTTTGGCAGCATTTTAAACATATTCATCATTACATTTAGTTTTTGTGATCCAATAGATATATAATGATCATTATAATTTTTATTTTATTCAAGATTTCTGGTTTAAACTTTTTTTTTCTTCTACAACTACTTCTTTCTTTATCTCAAATATATTTTTGTAATATTTTAATATACTCATCATTACATTTATTTTTTTATCTAATAAATAATTATACAAAGATCATTATGCTTATTTTATTCAAGCTCCGTGGTTTTAAGTTTTTGTTTTTTAGAAAAATCAAGTTAGTTAAACTAATTTGATAATCACACCTATCAATGTAAATCCTACAAAAATGAAATCATAATAATGAAACCTAGCATTATAACTTAAATTGAGTGAAATATAAAAAAGATTTTAAAAAAAGGAAGTATCCTTGGGTTTAATCCAAAATAATGTAAAATTTTATTATCATTAATATAATATATTATTCATTTCTTTTCTCTTTCTCTTTTACAATGCAAAAATATATGAAAGAAAGTTTTTTATAAAAGTGGAAGAATAAATAAATAAATAAATTCAAAAGATATGTATGTATGTTCATATTAAATAAAATTATATATATATATATATATCTATCTTAATATTTTATAATGTGGATATATTAAAGTGTAGGAATTTTTTTTGTATATCTACAAAATATATTATTTTCTCACTTTCAATCTCTTCTTCTTAATATTTTCTAAAGATACTATACTTTTATATTTATCTATAATTAACTTACATTTTAATTCATGTGTTGCTCTTACTAAATTTAAAATCAATGTTAATAACTCATACTAAATAAATATAATACATTACTCAACCTCACTATAATACATTTACTACCTGGATAAACTCACAGTGACTATAGTTATCATTTGAATGGTTTTCCTACTAATTCTACTAACATTATAACTCTTTAAATGCATTTATTTTCTAAATGTAACTTCTACCATTTATTATTGTATAAATAAATATATTTTTTTATTTCCCTCCACCATATCTAAAAATGTTAATTTATGCATAATAATTTTACATATTAAAGAATAAAAATATGCAACAAGCCACACATATGCGTGGCTACATACATCTAGTAATCATAGAAAATGAAGAAGAATGTGTGTGATGAGAAGTTTGGTTGGTACTTGGTTACTTTCTAAATGTAAGCACATGAGAAGTTCTAATGTAAGCACATAATATATATTAACATAGAGTGTATATATAAATTTCAAAAAAACAAAAGCATACCATATCTACAAATTGACTGTTACGCACAATATAAATTTATTATTATGATCGAGATACTCTCTTCTCATGAGCATTTACAAAATAGTAGAGCTCCAAACATTATAAAAGTGTTGTTCTTTTAGATTTTTTAATGATATTAATTAATTAAAGAAACATCACATTAAGTTTTAGAAAAAAATAAATTTGAAATAAATTATGATTTATTTACTACAAATCTATCAACATATTATAATTATTGAAAATATTTAAATACGAAAAAGTTAAAAAAAAAAAAAAAACTTGACAAAGTAAATAAAATATAAGCAAAACATAAGCAAAACATAAGCAAAATATAAGTAAAAATATATAGAAATAAAAAACAACGACGAAGAGATAGTAATTTTTTTCGTTAACACATAATAATTTGTCTTTGTGTCTCAACGTGTGCAAACATATTTCCATTTATATATGTGCTCCCTTATTTGATTGTGATTTTAAAAGTTGATTAAGTTTTTGGAATACGTTATTTGTTTCCAAATTGAACAAATATATCAAAACAATTTGATATATCACCATTGTTATATAATATAATTATTTAGACATGTGTCTTAAAATTTAATTTAATTTAGTACATGAATTTGATTTTATAGTCAAAAAACTAGCCCAAAAGAGATTAAAATTTTGGTGAATAATAGTTTTGATGTACTTAAGTACAATATGGTGTTATTAGTAAGATATGATGTGTATGGGATAGAATACAATGAGCATAGTCGGTCTAATAATGTTAGATTTTGCATTAAAAGAAACGGATTGGAGTCTACTTGCTTTACCACATGTGATGTACCAACGTTAACAAAATGAAAACATAATTGTGACCACCAAAAAAGTACAAAACAACTTTGACAAAAAAAGAAATACAAAACAATAGATATAGCATTAAATAGACAAATTGTACATTTAACATATCATTTTGTTTTATTTTGAAAGAGACATTTAACAAATCATGTTTCAGATAGATGCATTTAAGGACTCTTCTTCTCTCTTAAAGATTAAAACAGTTTCCTCGAAATACAAATATGTTATAAAAAAAATATCTCAGCCCAAAAAAAAAAAAAAAAAAATCTCATCCCATCGTAAAAGTTATTACGGTTGTTACTTGTTATTGGATAGTGATCGCTGCATAAGAAAGAAGAATTTTTTTATAAGAGGAATCCACTTGCTTTCACACACATGTTAGTGTAGCAAAGTAATTGAGATGAAAACATGACGACAATCATCGAGTCATTTAACATAGGGAATCTACAATCTATGACCATAGACGACTCGTTATTTAGTTCTCTCTCCTCACCACTTTTTGACCTTTACTGTATATGTCATAATGACAATCTAATCCCTAATGTATCTCTCTTTCTCTTTCATGTCTCTCTTTCTCTTTCATTTCTCTCTTCGGTTTCTACTGCAATCTAAACCCACAAAAATTCAACAAAAAAATTAAAATGGTTTCAGAAACAAAATTGCAGAGAGCCAAAGCTGGCCGGATAAGCAAATTCGTGAGTTGTGTGGTTGACTTGTGACAATGGTAGTTTTAATTCGGCGAAAACAAAAATCAAGGGAGAAGAATAGATTTTGTCGGTGGAAAACGATCAATGTCACATTCGTCATGGTTCAAGCTGTGTTTAAAAATGATAATGGTCGATTTGATTTTGTGACAGAGAGAACCGGTCGATTTTGGTTGTCCCGACTTCGATTCCATGAAGGTTGAAACCAAGACACAATGGTAGTTTCAAATCTCGATGGTAATTTCGAAACCCAGCTGAATTGTGGAATGAATAATTTGTTAGCTGGGTTTTGATGAGGTTTATTGAGCAAAAGAGGGAAACTGGTATCATTGGCAGCAACGACCATTGTCTCATTTTTCTGGGTTCGATTTTGTTATATGGGTAACAATTTAATTAGCAACACATACAAAAATGCTAACGTATAAGTTAAACGTGATAACTAAGATATCATTATAAATAAGTATGCTAATATATAAGTTAACTGTTATAATTAATTATTAGAGTAAATAAACAGGTTTTTATATAAATTAGTTGATACCAATCAAATAGTCAACGATTTAATATGATAAATTTGAGCATACGTTGTATAAGTTACATGTTAATATAAATATTATCTATATATCGAATATTTTACCATGTTCATACAAATATTATTCAGATATGTAATATGTTAGCACGTTATTATTTTATATTAACATATAATTTATAACTTATCGCGATACTAAATTATTTAGCATGTGTCATCTGCATATTATCGTGTCGAAATGCACAGTGTCACCCACATATTAACCTTATTTTAATCAGTGGCATTTTAGTAATTAATCCAAAAAAGAAGGATATTTTTGGTTTATATTTTCTTTCTCTTTCCTACTTATCTAATTTTCAAATTACCATTGATTTAAATCTAATTATTTGGTCAATTGTGGATTTAAATTAATATAGCCCTTTAACATATTATTCTTTTTTCTTTGAAAATGACATTTAACAGATAATGGGTTTTAGCTCTCAGCCCATTGTAAAAGTTATTACGCTTGTTACTTGTTACTTGTTAGTGGATAGCTGCATGGGTGACTTGATCGGGTTCGGATCAGATATTTTAGATTCAGATTCGAATTATATGGAATTCTTAAAAGTTAAATTTTTTTATATTTAAATCTATTCAAACTATTTGAAATTACTTAAAATATTTAAAAATTTTAAACATTTTTACCTAAATTTATTCAAAAGTATATTAAGTACCAAAAAGTATCCAAAAATCCGAATATTTTGACCACTTTAGTTATTATATATATAAATATTAATATTATTACCATGATTTAAATTGTGGGTATGTTCGGATATCAGTTTAGATTCAGATCGAGTAATTTAAATTTTGATTTCTGGTTCGATCGGGTTTTTTTGATCTGGTTCGGACCGGGTGCTCGAGTTCAGATACTATCCCACCCCTAATTGATTATAAGGGTTGGAACAATTTCAAAGGCGACAGTCAACAAAATAGATCCCAAAAACTAAGCTAGCGAATAACAACATATCCCCAGAAACTAAACCGACGGATAACAACATATCTCCAAAAACTAAACCCTAGAGAATATAAAACTTACAAATTAATCCACAACACAAAATTAACCATAGCAACTGGGAATACAAAGACCGAAACTGAAACAAGAAAAAAACAACCAATTGAAACTGTAAACTGCAAATACAATATTAGTTGTCAAACCTAAAACAGAGAAGCCTTACATGAAAGAAAACTGAAAAAGACAATGAAAATCTCAACAAACGGATCAGCTAAAAGTTTATTGTTGTAATATAATATATCATCATTTTTTTTTCGTGCACCAAGATAATATTATAAAAGCTCAACCAATGTTCTGACCATACAAACTGAGACAATGCTTAGCTAAAGTATCGGCCACAATATTAGATGACCGAGGAATAAAACGACAAATAAAGCTAGAGAATGAGCTGATACTAATCAAGATATCCGCCAACACGCCATGAACTTCCAAAATAACAGATCGAGAGTTTATAGCTCCGACCAGTTGCTGACAATCAGACTCCAACAGGAAGTGATCCACTCCTGAGCTGGCTGCATCAAGAATTGCAGCTCTACCGGCCAAGCATTCGGCTATAAAAGGTGAAGAAACATTCTCACAGATTGCAGAGTGCGAGACAGAAGAGGTGGTACCATACGCCGTGGTTGAAAAGACCCATCCAAGGCCCGCCACTTTTAAATCAGCACGCCAGACAGCATCAGACCTGCAAGACACCCCACTCCAAACATCAAGAGGGTGGCCAACTCGAGCAGGCGCATAAGTTGACAGGAGGATCCCCAATAATCTTACATTACTTTAAAAAATATTTTATTTACGTTGATACATCACTGGTACACCTACCTCTCTAGTACTTACATTACCTCGAAAAATATTTTCTTTCATCTTATAGATAAATATTTATAAAACTAAGAATTCATGACTTGAGAAGAAAAAACTTGAAATGTATATGTATATATATATATATATATATATATATATATATATATATATATATATATATATATATATATGCTGGCTAGTTCTAGCCCCAAAAGAGCCAACTTACACATATTTGTCACTCGACGGCATTCAACGTTTATCGTCATCGAACCACATTTTCTCGATTAATAATAACACGCAAACAACGCTCGAAGGAAGAAAAATCAACGTTTATTTATTTAAAAATAGAAATAATATTGTGTCTATATTTCCTTTTCCCCAAAAATTCTGTTGTTAATAAAACAATTCCATATAGTGAAGATTTTTATTATTTTAAATAATGTATTATATTTTTGTATTACTATCATATGAAAATTTGAGTATGTGGTTCAGTGGTTGAAAAAGATTTATAGATGTTATATTTAATGTTTCAAGCCGGAGAATCGTTATGCGTAGAATATTATAACTGGAAAAAAAGAGAGAACTCGCTTTAAAAAAAATTTAACTCCTAAAATTTTTAAATAAGCAACTTTGAATCTCTATTTTAGATGCATAACTCTGAAAATGATATAGAAGAACCATGCCTAGTCTGTGGAACAAGGCATAAATCTATCGCTTATGACCATTATTATAAATTATTTTGTTTTTAGTATTTTGTATTATAACATTCTCTAATTTGGTTGGTAATTAATATTCATATACTTTTGTTTTGATGTCTCAAATTTGAATTTAAAATCTATATCTTTTTGTCATTTTTTATTTTGTATCTTTTCGTCAAATTTTAAATAAGCAACTTTGAATCTCTATTTTAGCTGCATAACTATGAAAATAATATAGAAGAACCATGCCTAGTCGGTGGAACAAGGCATAAATCTATCGCTTATGACCATTATTATAAATTATTTTGTTTTTAGTATTTTGTATTATTACATTCTCTAATTTGGTTGGTAATTAATATTCATACTAACTCATGACCCGCATATACGTGCGGAGTTTCATATTTTAATAAAAATTCTAAATTTTTTTAATTCAATATAGATTATTTTGTTGTTTTTATGATATATCAAATCTGGATCTACACGTACGTGCAGTGATATTTTTATAGAAATTGTTATATAGATTTTAAAAATATAAAATATTTTGTTGTGTTGGTGAACTTCGTAAATAGATATTATAAAGTTAGAGTAACAACGAAATTCAGTTGCGTTTGTGCATAATTATATTTTAAGATCCAGACATACACGTACGTGCGAAATTATATTTAAGATAAAATTAAGATATAAGTTAGTTACAAAAGTTAAGTGATGTTACGTTTTTATTTTCTAAACTAATCAAAATATTTCTAATAGTTTGATTACAGGTGTTAAATAGGATATGAATTCGGTTTTAGTTTCGGTTATTTCATATATATTAGCTAGACGTAACTATTTTGGAACGGGAAATCTATCCCATCATGTATTATTTGTCATAAATTCTTCGTTCCATAACCCATCTCGTATACGTGAAATAAAAATATCACGGTCCCATATCCATCATAAATAGAATATGTATAACTGAAAACGTACGTACATGGTTATGTGTGTAAATAAATTTATTTTATATAGTGCTCATAACTCGAGCTCATACCAGTTGGGTATTTAGTTTGATTTTTATTATGTTTCCCTCTCATCTCGTCTCGTAATTCCTATTCTCATTTCATTCCATTAACATCATGTTCCAAATTCTTGTTTGCTTACCTTTAAATACCATACAATATATTTGTGAGTTTTGCGGATTAATTTGTACGTTGTTAAAGTTACAAATATATTTTAACAAATTTATTAATGTTTCTTTCCTTAGCTAAATTTTGCATATTCTTCTTTTCATTGTTTAATCATAATTAATTTCATTTTTTGATTAAAAATAAAAATTTGAGATACATCTGTGAAAAAGATCTGCTATTGCTGCATAATTTGTTTTGAATGCAAATATGTAATTAGTTTACATTATTTCGAAAAGTGTGTGAAGAAGGAAAATCCGGTTGAGAAGATCCGGTTGAGAAGGAAAAAATAAAACACAAAATATTTCAAAATTAATATATACAATCTATTGTTTAGATATTTCCGAAACTTGCTCTAAACGAAGACCATAATGATAATTACTTTAAATTTATTATTATTTGAGTTTATTTCATACTAAATATAAATATTTATTAATATCTAATATCGTCTTTTAGAATTGTGAAGTAAAATTTTGTTTTATAGTTCAAAATTTGTGAGAATATTATAACAAAACTGAATCTTAAAATATTTTTATTTAATGTTTTTATGAAATTTCAAATTAAATCTTAAAATTCTCCATTGATAAAAAATTTTAAAAGATAGTGTTTTTAATTTTGAATTAAAATGTTATTATTTTTATTTTTTATATAGAATAGTCTAGGCCTGCGAATCCGATCCGTTCGGGTAATTCGGTTTCGGTTTTTCGGTTTTTCAGGTATTTCGGAAATTGTAATCTCTACCGAAACTAACCGAATAAGATTTCGGTTCGGTTCGGTTCAGAAACGGTTTTTCCGGTTTAAAACCGATATAACCGAAACTTATGTCTTTTTTGAATTTAATTGATTGGGCCACCCAAAACAAATTAATAAAAGAAATTTTAAAGGCCCAGCCCATTTGTTGCAAGGTGCAACTCTCTCAGTCTTGACAACCCTAGCCGCCAAACAAACCAGATCTGCCTGGAGAGAATTTTTCCGGCGACTTAAACGCCGGAGAATCGAAAAAGCTAAGCCTCAATCTCTCCACTTTATTCGAATCTGGAATACCTTTCAAACGATTGCTACCATTGTTATTGTTGTTAGTCAAGTCATCAACGAAAACGGCTCCATCCAAACGATTTGTGGAAACCTTTCTTTGTAATCATCAAAACTGAGACGAGATTGTTCATTTCTAAAGAAGAAGAAGAAAAAGAAGAAGAAGAAGAAGATGATGATGAATGAAGATGTATGGGAGATGATGATGATAATCTGAGGGCAAGAAGAAGAAGAGGAGGAGAAATCGAAGAAAATGAAGAAGAATAAGTGAAGAAACGTGGCTATGACAATAATAGGTTAGGGTTTTGTGTTATTCGGTTAACCGATTTTTCGGTTAACCGAAATAATTAACCGAAATAATTTTAAATCTTTCCGATCGGTATGACCTAATTAATAGAAACCGAACCGATTTGCCTAAACCTCGGTTCGGTTCGCTTCGGACAAATCGGTTCGGTTCGCTTCGGACAAATCGGTTCGGTTTGAATTCCCAGGCCTAGAATAGTTTATTATGATTAGTTTAGATAAAATCTTAGTTGGATATAAAATCTTAGTTTTTCAATTCTCGTTGGTTAACAATTTTTTAGAAAATAATTTTAAATTTTCGTCCATAATTAATAAGAGAGAAAAAGTGAGTTTAATTTTTGGAAACTAATAATTACTTAAATGAATTTTACTATATTTTATTTAAATATATTAATTTTGTGATTACTATTATACCATTAATGAATTTATTTAAAAACACTAAAAGCTAATCGCATCTTATGTAATATTTTACCCTTCATATGGTTATTTTATATCTAGTGATTCCCAATTAATAGTATAGATACTTTTGTTTTGATGTCTCAAATTTGAATTTAAAATCTATATCTTTTCGTCATTTTTTAATATTTACATATTTTTTGTTTATATTTTGCTTATTTTTTATTAAATTATTTTCTTTTTTCTTCTTTAGATATGTTCTATTAATAATTGTAATGTACTGATAGAATTATGTAAATAAATATCAGTAAATACAATTTTTCTAGTTATAATATAGTTAACTAATGCGAATAAAATTTCAATAGAACTATATTTTTCGGCAAAATTTCAATAGAACTATATATGAGTTCAAAATTGCTTCTATTAAGTCATAAATGTCAGTTTTACAATTCTATATTAGAATATTTTTAATTTTCTATCAGTAATAAGTATAATAGTGTAATATTTATTTAACACACAATTATTCTCAGTAGAAGATTTGAACCATTAAATTTAATATTTTGAATCTTTTTCAATTACATCTTAGAATAATTCATAAATCATGATTACGAACATGTAATATTTCTAAACAAGAAACTCTTCACTAATGGATGCAATTGCCTTCTTAACAATGATTTGATACATTCTTTGTGTTGGATGGACAGCGTCCCAAAAAACGTATTTGGTAGGATCTTTGCATACTTGCATATCTTTGCATGTCTCTCCATATTCGTATGTACCTGTTCCACAACAGCCTAGCGAAGCCTCGACGAAACCTTAAAATTGAAACCAAAAATAACATAAATGAGACCCTAATTTTTTCCTTTGATTGTCAAATTTATCTCAAAGTTATATTTTAAAGCAATAAGATATATGTTCTCACCAAATTTTCTAGGATTTTTAATGGCTTCTTGAATAGCCGAATAGGCATCAACGTAGATGGTTTTCAGACCAATTTTAGACTGGAGAAGCTCTAGATTCTTGATGATTTTGGAGTTAAAGGAGAAAGCGATTTGGTTTAGTTGATCTACACAAGTTTTTTGGCCTCTTAGGTATTTGATTAAAGGCATGCATCCCATGGGAGGAACTCCCACCACCACCAACCTTTTAGCTCCGAGCCTATGCAACATCTGTAAAATAATAACAAGAAGCTCAAAAGGTGCTATGAATCTTCTTACTATAATACTTAAATGCAATTCATATCCTTTTTAGTCTGTACATGTGTCTATTATAGTTTTATATCTATTTTTGGTTCGGTATACCAAATTAACACAAAACTAATCTAACAAAATTAATTCAACAAAAATAAAATTATATTGTCTGACAATTTAAAATTTATTTCTTAAATACAGAAGGTGGACTAAATCAGAATTTAGTTTATTTTCTGTTGATTCACAAACCAATTTTTCCAATTAAACAGTATACATGTAATGAAACAAAAATACCACACTTCTACCGGCTGCATGATTATATTATACTTCCCAATAAATGGGACAAAGATCATGACCTTATAGTAGTTCAAGAAAGTAAATGCTGAATTAAAAAAATTATATACTTGTGGTCTTGTGGATATGAGTTGTGTGATCTATGGACAAGTTACAGAGACCCGACATGAAAATCGAAAATTCATTATTGTAGCCTGTAGGGTAGAAATTATGTATTGAAATTAAATTCTCTCAACAACCAGATAGAATTCGTATAATTTTCTTTGTACACTTTTTCTTTTGTAATTAATTATCACGACCCACATACATACACATACACAAGATATTTGTAGAATTTTTCAATTCCACTAGTTACCGACGCATTTATTTTAGCAGCTACTATTAATTTCACACACAGAGACACGTTCTTTTTTTTTAGTCAATTTAATTCATGCAATAGTGAAAATACTGCATAATTGGTTTTCTTCACAAAAAAAGTGAAACATGTATCTTTTTTTTTGTTTGTTAAAAACTCATATATGATTATATATAGACTTATATCTATAATATAGTTAGCGTATATACATAATGCATACGTATACGAGAGTGTAGTGGAGACGTAAACATACCTTGGCGTCGTAAAGCATACGGTGGGAGAGAAACTCGGTGTATTGCTCAACCGTGAATTGCTTTTGTCGAGTAAAATCGACTAAGTAATTTTGAAGAAAGTCATTTGATCCCATACTCATAAGAAATATCGCATTATTTATCATTTTCGAACTCTCTATTGGACCGACCAATTTAGTCAGGTGAATCTTGTAATGCAAAAAGTAATTGGCTTGTGTCGTGAAACTCCACACGTTCTGTTCAACCAACAAAAAAGTTTAAGTTTAGTTCGGTTTTGTGTGAAAAGAGAATTTCAACTTAATGTTTTTACTAGAAGGTAAAAGGAAAAATGTTTAGAGGTCGCTGGTTCGAATGACGTTTGGGACAAAACTAATATTACATGTTGTGGTTTCGGACTTAAGGGGATTACGGGATTTGGCCCAGAACCTCTTGGTATTCAAAAAAAAAAGGAAAAATGTTAAGACTTACTGATATATTAGCTGTGAGATCGTCATAGCCAGAACCAGCAGAGGCAAAACTTGCCCCGCGAGTTAGATCAGCTTTGGTTAGGGTTGGATCAAGAAAAGCCGGTATGGGAGGGTAACCCATGGCCTCCGCTGGGAAAAATAATGTAAAATAAATTCTTCAATTAATATATTGAAAATTTCTGACTAATATAATTACTATAGTGTAAAACTTACCAATATAATCGGGAGCGAGTAATCCATCGCATAATCTACCGGTTGGTTTATGGTTGATGAAATTTTCACCATAAGGTGGAAAATTTCCTTTCATTTCGGTTTTAATGAAATTATTGTTTCCTGGATCGACACTAGAATCACCAAACACAAGTATTGATGTCACATTGTGCTTCGCGGCTAGCTGCCGAAGAAGGTGAACGTCCAAAGCCACCACTGAAGTTAGCGGCTGAAAAGCTACTGCTGCCAAAAGAGTCACAAGCGCAACAAGCAACATGTTACTAGATAGAGAGAATGTGAGGTTTTTTATATTATGTAGAAAGTGTCGTTTGAGAGAATGTAAATGTCATATGGTTTGTGTTGAGAATGTTGTTGTATATATAGAGTGTTTTTTTTTTTTTCTGACAGCTTGGCGTTCTGTTGTTGGTTGAGACATAATGAAAAGTGGCCAACAGAGAAATTCAATTTGCATAGTTAATTATTTTTTGTTGATAGATCATATCTTCATGATTTTCTTGTCTCTCAAATCTATTTATGATATCTTTCATAAATATAGGATTTATATTCGTTAAATAATAGTACAATTTTGGCTTTAAATCCGTACTTCTTTCTTCATATTTGAATTCGAACATATATAGTAATAATGTAACAAAATTCAACTAAAAGATATATAAATGAAATCATATATAATTAATTTTGATTTGACAGTACAACAACAATTATTTTCACCGAATGGATGAATTGTAGCTTCTCAACCAAATTTCATATTAACCTCCCAAATTTAGAAAGTCATATATAAGTTACTGTCACCGTCTTTACTAATAAAGTGAAAGTTATAAATCACCGAACTACAACTTTTGCTAAAAGAATAGAATTTCATAGAATGTTAAAACATTAAGAAATCAAATATTCTCTGTTCTAAATTGATTCTATTTTTGGGGAGTATCATTTAAGTGTCGTGTTCATTGCGGTGGAGTAATTAACGCAGCCATTGCGGGAATAAAGATTACATAAATAATGTCTTAAACTGGTAACAAGCTCTTTTATTCTCTCGGTCTTAACGTTCACTAATTAACAGACTTATACTATCAAATACTATACATCATATTTAAGATCCTTGCCAAATGTTTATTGGATAGAGACCAAGAAGTAATACGTCGGTGTCTAACATGTACACTAGAGGCTAATTTGTTAATAGGTGTCCACCACATCATTTATGGCTTTTTTTTTTTTTTTTTTTTTTTTTTTTTTTTTTTTTTGTGAAACCATTTTTGGCTAATTTGTTAAATATCAATTTGAGAACTCAGAAGTCAGATCATTCTTCCTTTTAAGTCAATTTGGTAGATATTTATGTAATCATTTTGAGATAGTTAAATTTTTTTTGAGATAGTTAAATAAGTATATGAAAAAGCATTGTTTGCAACAAAAAAATAACATGTAATTGGAGTGCTATTTATTTGAAGAGTATGCCATTGTACACCTAGTTTGTTATTTGGTGCTGTTTTATATAAAAACATTATATTTAAGGAAATACCATTGGGCAAAAAGAAGAGGACTATCATTCTTTTGTATTTCTTAAGAAAATAAGACTGTTTTTTTAATAAGAATTTTCCATAAGCATTTACCTAATTTTTTGTTAAAGGATTTAATCATTTAAACCTAATTTATTCAATGTTGATGGTCGTTTATTAGTTCAATTGTCCTTTATATGTGAACAATATGGTGATATAAATTTTACCTATATAGAAACGAACTATTGTTCATTGTATTCGACAAACAATCGATTTCGAAAAAAGAATTAGAATTGAATAATTTCTACCTTTCATTTTTTATACAATTGTTTCTTCTATCTTCTTCAATATTAATTACTCCTCTTAGATTTTTTTCAAATATTATGTTACAGCCATAAACATTTTAGCCTTGTTTTCTCTCTTTTCGTAGTTGATATATATATATATATTTTTAAATTTTAAGAGTTTAAACATGTTCATCAGATAGCTAATTCATCATGCAAGTAATATAGTATAATGAGTGATTAAACCAGAATATTAAAACAAACATTTAAAAAAAAAAAAAGGATGTTGACGTTGGCTTTGACGGTGTCTTAGTGACAAGAAAGTTTCCAAATAGTTTTAGGTCACCTAAATGTGTTGGAACATAACAGTTAGAGAATGGTCATATATCCTTTGCCGGAGTATTAATTAGGGTCCCCAATAATTATCATTGTCTTTATTTTTCAACTATTAATGTATGTCTATATATTAAGTGAAGTTTCGGTTCAAAATTGGATATCATTTCTTATTCTTTAAATACTTGAGAAAGAAAAATGTGACAGATTCAAAAGAAAATATTTGTGGACTAAAAAAATGCCAGAAAAATATTTATCTAAATGTACTATCAAACAATATAGTTTTGTTTGTTCGATTTAATCTGGTACCCAAATCTCTGTGTTATTCTAGAATCCAGTTCATTGTGTATTAAACTATTAATATAGAATTTATGAGTCCATTATTATGATAAATCCCAAAGCTTTAGTAGACAATTCTATGATGAATCAAGAATTAATATTTTCAAGAATCATGGAATATTAAAACAAAAAACAAGATGCGTAAGAAAATATAGGTGACATTGATTGCTATATAACTTTAAATAGAGAGAGTAGAATGATTTGTAAGATTAGGTGGTTGTGTGACCTATATTTATTAGACACATCACCCACTTTTCTATATCTCTTGCTCTCTCTCACGATCGACTGTTATTCACTCGTATAATTGTAACACTACCCGATTTGAATTATTGTAGATAAGAAAACAGATCTACTCTCTCTTTTTAATCATTGTAAATCAGTAGAATAATAGTCTTTTATCAGAAAAAAAATCAATAGAGAAATATATTTTCTTTTTATTATATGTACAGAGAATATCTAAATATTAAAACATTCATCAAGATCCAAGATAATTATATAATTAACTGGAATGAATTTGGTAATTGACAATAAAAACATTGGGTAAAGAATAGTAAGCAAAAACTAAATAAGTAAATGAAAATAAAGTAAAACTGATTTTTTTTGCATAATTCTAATTTTGTCGTTCATTAACTGTATGTTATGAAATAATTTTCTTTTTTGTAACATGTTATTTTTTATGCAGAGTTGTAATCAATCCTAAATTATTCTTCTCTTTTTGTAGTACACAAAAACATAACATGTGATAGCTAAAAATAAGAGATAAGCATAAGGAGATGTAAACTCAATTATTTAGACAAAACACTTAAGAAAAAAAGCTAGGTAGAAGAGGCTAAAATACTAAATCATCTTAGAAGAGAAAGAAAAGAAAAGAAAGAGATGCAAGAAAAAAACAAACCAAACCACACTAAATCATCTTATTCATGATTGAGCTATTGGTTTGGTTCGGTGTCAAACCAATATGAACCGTTTGGGTTAAAGATAGGTTAATTTTAATGATTTGAACATAGATTTTCCTAACCGTTTGGGTTGAAGATAGGTTAATCACTCATATTCTTTTTAACCCTCTTTTTAAAAAGAGAGATAGGTTAATCAAATGATTTGTACATAGATTTTTAGTTCGTTTTGTATATCTTTGTGTTCAATTGGTTCAAATCGGTCGAGATTTACACTCTTACCATCAATTTTAGTATTTTACTGTCTCGTTTTTTTTTTTTAACTAATGTTTAGTAAAAGATAAGTAAAAAATTGTTTTTAACACTATAAAATTCGTTCATGAGTAGAATATTAAATTTTTAGATGAATTAATTTGTAGAAATTTTTTTAATGAATAATGATCTTAAATTCTTACTTTTAGTAATTTAGTAAAATGAATGACAATAGTCCAATTTAAAATGATAATGGGCTATTGTTGTCAACTCTAAGACAATGGGCAGTGGAGCAAGTGTGAAAGTGGGTGTAAACTTTTTTTTATTATTATAATTTAAAGAGAGATAGAAAAGAGAGAGAAAAAGAAAGAGAGAGAGAGGGAGAGTGTGTGTTACACCCGAGTGTAAAGTTACACCCGGGTGTGAGGAGAGAGACAATTTTCTTCATTTTTTATTACTTCTAACACCCTTCAGCTTGCTCCACTGCGGATGCCCTAACAAATATGTTTCTTCTTTCGTTGTAACTTTTTTTTTTTTTTTTTTTTTTTTTTTTTCAGAGATCTGAAGAAGAAGAAGAAACATAGTTTCAAGTCATCAAGTGTTGGAGTCTCTCTGTTAATATGTCTTCAACAATAACAACAGATTCTACAGAATTGCAAAATCTGATCCAACGGTTTCAAAATTACAAAACTCATCTTCGTCAACATTTTCCTCCAAAATCTTCAGCTGTCTTAGTTTGTCTATACCAAGAACAAAGAGAAGACAAAAACGAGCTACGTGTAATCTTAACCAAACGCTCCTCTACTCTCTCTTCTCATCCTGGTAAAATCATAATCTCTTTCATATAGTAAAGTTTTCATCTTTGAACTAGAAACAGAGGAAATTGTTAAAAACAGGGGAAGTAGCATTGCCTGGAGGAAAAAGAGACGAGGAAGATAAAGATGATATAGCTACCGCGTTGAGAGAAGCTCGTGAAGAAATCGGTTTAGATTCTTCTCTTGTTACAATCATTTCAGTTCTTGAACCATTTGTTAACAAGGTAATCAATATTGCATCAAAACATCTGAATTCAAGTTGCTAGATTGGTTATCTTTTGTTTTATCGGGGTTTCGGTTATTGCAGAAGGGAATGTCTGTTGTACCAGTTATCGGTTTTTTACTCGATAAGAACGCGTTTAAACCGTTACCAAATCCAGCTGAAGTGGAAGAAATCTTCGATGTTCCGTTGGAGATGTTCCTCAAGGTTCTTTAACCGAAAAATCCCCTGTTTCCGTTAAACTCCTTTGCCAAACCTTAATCTTTAATGGCTCCCTTTGGTCGGGTTTTACGCAGGACAAGAACAGGCGGGCAGAGGAACGAGAGCATGAAGGAGAGAGATATCTTCTTCAATACTTCGATTACTATTCCGAAGATAAAGAGAAGAATTTTATCATATGGGCACTCACTGCTGGTATTCTGATCAGAGTTGCCTCCATTGTTTATCAGAGATTACCCGAGTTTGAAGAACGTAAGCCAAGATTCTGGAATCAGCCCAGTTGATTCTTAACTTGATCTGATTGAAAAAATGAAACTTTCATGTATAATAAGCGATACAAGACGAATCTTTTTAGTGTGTGTGTATCACTAAAAGCATATGTTAAATGTGTTTCAAGAATCTATCTTTACTCTAGCTGAAAACCTCGTAGAATTTCTCGGTAACGAGAATTCCCGAATCCATAGACTCCAATGGATCTTTTCGGAGTCTGTGTCGTAAGCAGTTCGGTATAACAATACCAACATCTTCAGCTGTAACTTGATCTCTTCCTTGAAGTGCCGCAAGTGCTCTAGCCGCTCTGTTTATCACCATGTCTCCTCTCAATCCGTCAACGTCCAGCTCAGCACAGACTTTAGAGATCTTCACTTTCAAATCTTGATCAATCTGAACTGCAGAAAGATTGCTTCTTGCAGTTGTAATTTGCTCTTGAAGCTTCAGTTGTTCTGCTTGATAAGATTCTCGAAACTCCTTTGGGTTACTATCAAAACGAGCTCGTTCTTCAACAATCTTGACTCTTAGCTCGGCGTCTCTAACAGTCCCTACTTGCGCGTGCATACCAAACCTGTCAAGAAGCTGTGGTCTAAGCTCTCCTTCTTCAGGATTTCCTGAACCAATGAGGATAAACCGAGCAGGGTGAGAAATCGAAATCCCTTCTCTTTCAACTGTGTTCCAACCCGATGCAGCTGAATCAAGAAGAACATCAACTAAATGATCATCCAAGAGATTAACTTCATCAACATAAAGAATCCCTCTATTGGCTTTAGCTAGTAGCCCAGGCTCAAACGCCTTAACACCTTCAGTTAAAGCCTTTTCGATATCAATTGTTCCGCAAACTCTATCTTCCGTAGCACCTAAAGGAAGATCAACCATATTGATTTTGGTTTCAATAACCGGCAATTGTTCTCCCTTTTGAACTTTCTCCCTTACTTCCTTTCCCATACACTCAGGATCTCTCGGGTCTGAGTTATACGGATCACCAGCAACAACCGTGATCTCAGGAAGCAAATCAACTAAAGATCTAACAGTTGTTGATTTACCAGTTCCTCTATCTCCCATTATCATCACACCGCCAATCTTCGGGTCAATCACATTTAACAAAAGGCATAGCTTCATCTCATCTTGTCCAACAATAGCAGCAAACGGATAAACCGGCCTCGCACTTTCATTTGAATCAAACTTCTTTCCCTAATACCATAAAACCAAATTCTTAGCCAACATTTCACAACAAAAATAAACCTACATTGTAATTCTTTAGGTCATAAATCATTCCAAGATTCAATCTTTTTTATCAATTCCATGAACATAATGTAAAAAACTCATACTTGTTCAATAGAGTTGATCTCTGTAGCCACATTCATAACAGAAACATGGTAACGAGATCTGTTCTTCTTTGGATTGAATTGGATTCTTCCACAAATTTTCCCTGCAAAAACAAAGTACACATTTTCTATAAAATGTCATCTAAAAAACCTGAAATTGTTGAGCTTTGAAAACTGTGTATGAGCAGATAAAAATGGGTACTTTAGAGGTTTTATAAAGAGAGGATTTTTAGAATAAAAGAGTTTCGAACCTGGTCCGAAGCAGACAAGGGAGATAGAAGATGTTGAGGAAGGAGAAGAAAGACGAGGGCAAGTGAAGATTGAAGAAGGAGATGCTCCGAGAAGAGACGCCATTGTTAGTGAGAGAGAGCTCTCTCTATAGATTTCTGATTTCGTCTCTTTCTCTTTGAGAATTCGTTTAATGTTGGATAAGGAGATAGAGAGAGAGGATCGTAGATTTTCCCTCTTTTCCTCAATTTAGTTTAATTAATAATTTAGTTTAATTATTAGTTAAACTTTGTATTATATTACGGGAATTTTGTTACATAATGGGCTCGTACTTATTTAGGCCCAATTTAGGTGTGGAAGATATGGTTTGGTTTTCGGTTTGGTTTGGGTTTGGATAAAAATCCTTGTTTCGACGGTCACTTCTCATAGTTCTTGTTCAACGGTAAATTTTTTTGAATGAATTAGCCGTTGTGCTTAAACGGTAACATTTTATTTTGTTTGTTAATAATTAACGGTAACTTTTAAACGGCTGAATTTCTGAGTTTTCTCTATATATACATCATCATCAGTGTTAAAATCAAAACAACGACTAAAAAAATCATTCCAATTCAAAGTCTCTGTTTTGTTTTTTTTTTTTTGTCTTCAATACAAATCAAATCCTCATTCAAAGAAGAAAAATTCAAAGTAAGTTCGACATCTAAATGTCTTCTCTCATACTCTGTTTTGTTTTCAAGACAATTGATTTTTTTTTTTTTTTTTCTGGATTTCTATATGATTTTATTATACTGATTCGATTCATTGTTCGGGTATAGTCACAGATTTTGGGTAGCCAAATTCTGGAAAAATGAGGAAGCTTTTCTAACGGAGGAAGAAACAAACGGTGAAGTTAGAGGCTTTAGAATTTTCCAAGTAAGTATTATACATTAAATTCGAATTTGATATTTGCTTTTAGAATAAATTAGGGTTTTATATGTTCTTAAGAAGTCAAAACTACTAAAATTGTTTTGCTAAAACTACAGTTTTGGGTTGCTCTCTGATTTTCTTGCAACCGAAAAACTGTACGTAGAAGCTGTTTGAAAAAATTGGGAGACTTTTGGAAAGTTCATGATCAACTTAAAACCGTAAAGGCACACACAAACTTTATATCATCAAGTAAGTTTTGAATTGTTTGCTATGTTTCTTTCTCGTAATCTGATTTCTAATGTTAAACCTCAAGTAGTATGTTTAATATTAAACCTGAAATGAGATATGAATAAGCGAATTTTAAGTAGTTTGATGTGTTCTAGAAAAATAGAGGTATGTTTTTTTGTTAAGACTGTGAAAATACACCTTTTTTTTTTTTTTTTTTTTTTGAACAAAAAGTGAAAATACACCAAACATATCTTTTACTGTAAAAATCACCTTTGTACAACGCCATTGTCTTGAAAACAAGTTTTCTTGCAACAAAAACAAAACTTACAAGCTTATTATTAAATCAATTGTGTTACAAAGTTATTACTATTATTTAAAGTTAAAAAATTTCCCAATTCAGACTATGATTTCGATAATAATAACATGCTTTTAACGGACGAATATATTATTCTGATGATGTGTTATATTTTGAATCCTTTACACATTTATAATTGCTTTTTTTTATTTTTTATATATCATAATATAATGAAGATATAAAAGAAAGTGTTTGTTCGAAGGTGTAGAGCGATGGAGCAAGAAAAACTCAATCAGTTGAGTCAGCATGAAGGTGTTCCAGATGACCAACTAACACGAGCGGAAACAGCTGAAAAATTATTACGCTCAGTAAGTATTATTAATAAGCAAAATTGTTTTCCCACATAGTATCTATTATGTTTTTAATTTACTTACAATATAAGTTTATATAATTTTAGGAAGCGGAAACCAAGAAGGGAAGAAGTTCAAACATGCAATCGTACGAGGAAAAATATCGAAAAACACAAACATATCATTCTGAGATCAGTGAAGAGATTAAGGACTTAAAACGGCAATTCGAAGATGTCGTGTTTTGGTGTACTGTAATGGAACAACTTCATCCAAATTTGGTTCCACCGTCTCGCAGAAAACCAACCCAACAGCACCAACAACCGCGCTAATATGTTTTTGATTTATGATTTAGATTGTTTTTAAACGGGAAAATGTCGAAAAATGCGTGAACTTTCAAATTTGGGACGTAAAAAGAAATGTCATTTAAATCCAAAAGTGGTTTGAGTTCGTAATAAAATGGCTAAGTTTCGTCGAACTGCTGATCTTTACATCTCATATCTAGCCTTCAACCATTGAGCCACGGTAAACTTTGTAGATAGCCTTACACGTAATTGAAAATAACACCTAAAATGACCAAGTCAACGAAACTTAGCCTTTTTATTATGAAGTCAAACCAAACTTTGGGATTTAAATGACGTTTCGAAAGTTCATGCTTTTTCATCCCAAATTTGAAAGTTCGCGCTTTTTTCGACATTTTTTCCGTTTTTAAACTGTGAGTTGGTTTTTATTTTTAAAATTATTGAACTTTTTTATTTTGTTGAACTCTTTTATTGTTATAAGTTTTATGAATATATTTAGTTATATTTATTGCTAATTAAAAAGTAATTGATTTCAAATAGTTATTTTTTTTAAAATATATGATTGTCGGAAATTTACTACACAAAGTGTTTTAAATTAGAAGTTTCCCAGGTGAAAAAGTTGTTGAATAGCTTCTCAAGCCTGTCTCTCTTTGTGGTGTTTTTTGGGATTTGGGTTTCAATTTCGTTAATGCAAGACATGTTTTTTTTAAAGTTCTTTAGTTATTTTTCACGAAATTCGAATGTTACTTTAGACGAGTTATTTTTACGGTTTTAATAAGATTGGTTCTTGAATAAGGTGAATGTGAATTTGTTTAAGGATAGAAGGATTAATATGGAATAGTGTCTTATAGGAAAAGTGGTACGCCTTCTCGGTAATATGGGAGAGGGGCGTCACAAATTGGTATCAGAGACATCGTTTGATTTTGTTTGAAAACAACTGGAAAATTTACGATACAAAGTGTTTTAAATTAGAAGGTTCCAACCACTTTGCTTCTCGGATACTTTTGTTGTAACAGCGTTGGAAATCTTCCAGTGGATTTTCTTTCGACTACATTTTGTTAGTCAGAATTTTCTAAAAAAATTCCGACGAGAGACCAGCGTTTCCTAATGATTTTTAGGTTTTGTCTAAAATTCATCGGAATACCCGTGTTATGACGAATTTTCGTTATAATATGCTAATGTTTTCTTGTAGTGTTTATATGGAATTTATATTAATAGATGCTTTATTTTTATGAACACAATTTTAGTAAAAATGAAGATACGGATAGGTAACACGAAATTGATGAAGATGATATCAATGAGATAGAAGAAGGCGAAACAACAACAAATTGAGCATATATGGAAATTTCATAACCAGATTGCATATATGTTATGGACTGATCATAGATGAATATCCAAATGATTATCGTAAGGCAAGAATAAGTTTTTAACATTTTGGCAATTATATAATTTTATTATATTAATATTTCACATTATGAATAAAAAGATGAGTTATTCTTCCATATTTATCCTTTAATATAAATTTAATTTTAATTTTTTATATAATTTATACTATTCAACCACTCTCTCTTAGTGCCGCCTTTTCAATCTGCTATCTTTTAATTGTTTTCTACAACCGCTGAAATATTTTTTATCCGATTCATCTAAACGTGATCACCAATCATATTCAATATATAGAAGGGGATAGAATAAACAAAAAAAAGGAATTTAAACTGAGTAAAATGTGTGAATAGTTTGATAAGAGCAGATTATTATATCATTGGATAAATTAATATCGCTAAGGTATTCAAAGATAAAACCAAACTGCATGGTAATGATGTAAAGCATCAAAACTCATCAAATGCTTTGAGATGATCCTTTGGGTCAACATCTTCTATAAGGGGAAGATCCACAGCTAAGTCCTCAGCTCCAATGCCTTCTTCTTTAAGCTTCTTTGCTACTTCTTCAAACACTACTTTGTTACCAACCCGACTCAAATGTAACCCGTCCCTAAAATTCGAGAAAACGCGAAAATAGTTGATCAAACATTAAATAAAATTTACTTATTGGTTTCGAAAATGAAAATGCACCATAGACTAGGTGTGTATATAAGAGATAGTGTATGACCATAGACATTCTGTTTGCCAATTTGGAATTTGCTGCATTTTGGACCAAAGATCAATGACCGAAATGTGACATTCCTCAGCTACTGCTATACATGCTTTTGCGTATCGTCCGGCTACTTCATTCGTTCTTTCTGGCAATCCCGTTGTGTTTTCGATATAAGGATATCTAAGAATGTCAAGATCAATGTCTTCATTAGATCTAAAGTTTGGTGGTCAAAATGATAAACATTAGAGTCTATGAAATTGAAAAATCCAAGGTTGATTTTGATAAAACAAATTTTGGAATCAATTAGAGGACTGGTACCTGAGGCGGGCTTCTTCGTCGATCGGAGGCGGGGTTATAAGAATAATGGCCGTTTGTGGCCAGCGATTCTAAAAACCATAACAAAAATCTTTCATTTAATAAAATCAAGAAATTATAAGAATCCATTATTAATGTAGAAAGAAGGATGTATTAAAAAATACTTTCACTAATTGGACAAAGTATATACATTTGGTGCATCTAAAGTTTTACTTTCCCAAAAAGAGATATACTATATACATATATATAGGGGTGTCAAAATGGGTCAAGATTAATGAGTCAACTCAACTCAACTCAACCCATGAACCCTAATGAGTTGAAAATTTTGACTCAAATGAGTTCATGGATCAAATGAGTTATTGAGTCAAATGGGTTGATGGATGAAATGAGTTGGGTTGTAATGGGTCAATGGTTTCAATGGTTTAGCCATTTAACCCATCAATTTTTGTTAAATTGAATTAAACCAATCCAAATCTCTAAACCAATTTCAATTTGAGTCTAACCAAAAATTTCTAAACCGATTGAATATAATCCTTAATTTTCCCGCCAAAAATATAAATTCGTGATTTTCCCGCCAAAAACGTAAATTCGTGATTTTCCCGCCAAATAAAATTATATTTTTTAACCAAAAATGAGAATGGATAATTTTCCCGCCAGAAATATAAATCTGTGATTTTCCCGCCAAAAACGTAAATCCGTGATTTTTCCCGCCAAAAACGTAAATCCGTGATTTTCCCGCCAAAACGTAAATCCGTGATTTTCCCGCCAAAAACGTAAATCCGTGATTTTCCCGCCAAAAACGTAAATCCGTGATTTTTCCGCTAAAAAACGTAAATTTGTGATTTTCCCGCCAAAAACGTAAATTCGTGATTTTCCCGCCAAAAACGTAAATCCGTGATTTTCCCGCCAAAAACGTAAATCCGTAATTTTTCTGCCAAAAACGTAAATCCGTGATTTTCCCGCCAAAAACGTAAATCCGTGATTTTCCCGCCAAAACGTAAATCCTTGATTTTCCCGCCAAAAACGTAAATCCGTGATTTTCCCGCCAAAAACGTAAATCCGTGATTTTATATATGATCAAAGCTCTGGCCTTTTAGTAAAAAAATACTCCATATTAAATAACTTTATAGATTAACGATTATAACCTATATAATACCATTTGACAAAACGCTAATGATGCAATTTTTAATGTAATTTATACACGCAATATGTTTATTCTCCTCTATTTTATTCTTTTTTTTGTGCACAATTGATTTATTTTTTTCACTACCACGAGGGGTCTAAATTCTGTGTATGTATCAGGATCACAATTCACCACTTTACAAATTCGAAACAAATAAGGAGATTGTAATCATTTTTGGTCAAAGAGGTATACCGTATATCTATGCATATGCATGTCAATATGTGCAATATTTTAATTAGATAATGCAAGAAAATTGGTCACCTCGAAAACAGAACAATGAACGAATACTCTGATTTGTACTCAATATAATAATTATTCAATAACTTTTCATATTTATAATAGTCTATGCATGTGCAAGATTTAAATGAGATAATTAAAAAAAATTGGTCACCTTGAGAAACGAAATAATAGAGCGAAGATTCTGCTTGTACTCGTCAAGTGGCACATGCTGAAACCCCGAGCATCTCTCCGGCACACACGCGTCGTTCGCTCCAAAGAATACAGTCACAGCCGCCGGGGAATCTCGGCCGTCTTCTTCTGCCGCCGGAAAAACTCTCTCCACCACTTTCAACGCCCATCTCGTGTTATATCCACTGTATCCTCTTAGCACCATATCAGCCTTACAAATTTATATATCAAAATCGTTAATAATTCATTAAGACGTACATAATTTTGAATTAACAGAAAAAGTCATATGAAATTATTTTATTAAACATAAGAAACTACACTATATATAAAATTAAAAAAAAAAAAAAAGAAACTACACTATAGTAGAAAATAATAATATGATTAGTTTCCTGAAAAATTACTGTATAAAACAAAATATTCTAATCAACAATTGCTCCAATTGATAACACCGTAAAAGTACTCATTTCGCATTTATAAGTTACATGTTTTAGGTTTTTAATTTCTTTATGGATGTTTTCAAATTTCTATTTAAAAATTATATTTTATCTTCTGGTTTATGGATGTACAATTTATAGAATGTAAATCTTTAAATTGATAATCTAAATTGACAAAGGCTAGGATTTAGTATATATTGCAACAAAATTCAAAAATTGTTTGACTATCCTTAATCATACAATCTAAAGAAAGTAAGAAACTGAGAGATAGTATATAAAATCGTATAAATGGCAAGATGAAAAAACTATTTAACGAACAATACTTTATATTTAAATAATTTTGAAAGAAAGAAAAAAATCGATGTCAAAAAAAAAAAAAATCGTATAATGACTTTTAAAAATGAATAATTATCGTCTTTAAACTGGCGTAAATAGTTTAAATACAGAATCACATACACACACACAAACAACATAACTATGGCATCGAAGAGTATTCAATCAAAAACTATGTAAATTTTTTACTTAATATATACATATGTTTACCTTGCGGCGGAGAAGATCGGCGAGAGAAGCACCCCAGCCACCGTCACTAAAGGATTCTTCAGTGATTGAATCACCAAAGAGAAAAATCTTCTGTCTCATCATCTTCCTCACTCTTTTATTGAGAAAATCTGATATATAATAAACGGTGTAGTGGTTTTGCTGTGATTTAGTAAAGAAAGGCTTATCTATTTATTATTGGGGGAAATAAAAATAAAAATAAAATAAAAGTGGATGCACTAAATGCTTTCACCCACTAGTCACCGACCTTTCATGATTTATTTTGTAATACACTTATAGATTTTATTTTTTTTGCTAAATATGTTAAAATACACTTATAGATACTTTTATGTAAATAACATTTACCAAAACAGTTTTTGTTCCTCTTCTTGTTTGGGTATGTGATTGCCATTCTCAGAGTCTCAGTTTCAACCAATAATAGTAACAACAACAACAACAACAAAATTAATCATAAACAAATGCACTGGTTACAATTATTAAAGCTTACTTTTTATTACTGAAAGAAACAGTCACAACGTTACAGAAAAAAATGTGATTTACGTTTTGTAAGATTACTCTCTAGACTCACCCACCGTTATTATATATTAATGATTCGTTCTTATACATTTCAGTATAAACCTTTCTCGAAATGTTCATGAATGAAATAACTAAAATAGAAATACAAAATTTAGAAATCAGAAAATGAGAATCAATATGTTATTCATCGTGGCATTCTCTTTTTTAGTCTCCGTTCGTTCATTACCGATGAAACCAACTCTAAAATACGACTCAATCTTTAATTTCGGCGATTCTTTAAGCGATACCGGAAACTTTTTAATATCCGGTGATGTCGACTCACCGAACATTGGAAGACCACCATACGGACAAACCTTTTTTAACCGTTCCACCGGTCGTTGCTCCGACGGACGTCTCATCATCGATTTCATCGGTTTACTTCTCATTTCTCTCTAATAAACCTATTATCACTTTTATAAGTAGCTTATTTACTATGAAAATAAATTAACGGTAATTTAGTGGAGCAAAAAAATAATTAAAAGATTAATATTTTCACAAAATGAAACATCTAAATGTTTTGTGACTAATGCAGCTGAGGCAAGTGGACTACCGTACATTCCACCGTATCTCCAAAGCGTGCGGACGAATAATTCGGTAGATTTCAAGAAAGGAGCAAATTTTGCGGTGGCTGGAGCAACAGCGAACGAATTTAGCTTCTTTTTAAAAAGAGGTCTTTCAGTAACATTGTTGACAAATAAGACACTTGATATTCAACTTGATTGGTTCAAGAAGTTGAAACCTTCTCTGTGTAAAACCAAGCCAGGTAAAAAAAAAAAAGTAACATAATTCTATTTTGATATTTTATTGATTTTCAATTATTTTATTTATTTTGAAACTTCAAAAGTTTAAAACAGAACCTCTGGTGATAGTTTTCACATTTATATTTGAATATACTTTTAAAGTTTACGAAAACTATGTAAGAGTTTGTAAAAATATAATATTTGGCAGGAACGCCATAGATTGATAACTATAAATAAATAAATTTAAAAAAAAAAAAAAAAAAAAAAAAAAAAAAAAAAATTTAACATGTAATATACTTTATGAGAATTCATGGTTTTTATATTGCAAAATCTTACTTATTTTATTTTGCAGAATGTGAACAATACTTTAGAAAATCTCTATTTCTCGTCGGAGAAATTGGTGGAAACGATTATAATTACCCACTTTTAGCATTCCGAAGTTTCAAACATGCTATGGATTTGGTACCATTTGTCATTAACAAAATCATGAACGTCACAAGTGTAAGTAGGAAACGTTTACATTAATTATTATCTTTATAACGTTAATTAGTCCAAATATTCGTTCATTAACCAACGATTTTGGGTTTGGTATAATTTTAAGGCATTGATAGAGGAAGGTGCGGTGACACTGATGGTTCCAGGAAACCTTCCAATCGGTTGTTCTGCGGTTCTACTAGAGCGGTTTAATGATAATAGTGGATGGCTTTATGACTCGAGGAACCAATGCTACAAGCCATTGAACAATTTGGCTAAGCTTCACAACGATAAGCTCAAGAAAGGCCTTGCGGCTCTAAGAGAAAAATACCCTCATGCCAAAATTATGTATGCTGATTATTACAGTTCTGCCATGCAATTCTTCAACTCACCTTCCAAATACGGTAATCCGACTTCGATATTACTTCCTATCTAGAACTAGTAGACATGTTTCGATATACTTTGTTCGATATGTTTTTTTTTCTTTATTTTTGTAATAGGTTTCACTGGAAGTGTCCTAAAGGCATGTTGTGGAGGAGGAGATGGAAGATACAACGCGAAACCAAGCGTGCGGTGCGGAGAAAAGGGTTCAACCACTTGCGAAAATCCATCAACGTACGCAAATTGGGACGGAATTCACCTAACTGAAGCGGCTTACCGCCACATTGCAACTGGTCTCATCTCCGGCCGTTTCACCATGCCTTCTTATAATAACAATTAATTAACTCATAAGTTGTAATTTAATTTTTAACAGACAAACTTTTCATATAACTTCTAATTGAAAACCTATAAATTCGATCATATTTATATCATGATTCGTTCGAGAGCATAAGCATAAAAACTTATAGCTTTGGGCTTCACATTATTAACGACAATTTTAGAAAAAAAATCAATAAACGATATCTGAAAATAAAAATAAAAAATCTACTGGAATTCTGACGACAAAAGAGAGACATCCAACGGGAATCAGAAAAAAAAAACAATGTTATTTAGTAAAATAGCATGTCATACTGAAAAAAATATGAATAGCATGTGATTGTTATGGACGTGACGATGGTGGTAGTTGATGGTTACAGAGGTGGTGATAAAAATTACATGATTTATCATTTCTTGAAAATATATCATGTCATGTATATTAAAAAAATATTATGAATTGCAATAGTTTTCTAAAAATAGCATGTGATATTAAAATCCAAGAAATATATAGTGATGGAGGCAAATTAAGAATTATGAACGGCGATGGATATAGACAAGAGTTGTTGTCGGAGAGGCTAGAAGAAGGTGGAGAAATAAGAACAAATAGGGAGAGAGGAGAAGAGACGATAACAGTAGTAACAAATAGGGAGAGAGGAGAAGAGACGCACTACAAGAAATATCTACATTATTAGCAAGAGAGAAGAGCTATTATATGTCATCAATAGCGTTTTCATAAATGATGTCTTATGCCCCTGTTATGGTAGACCCCCCACATACGATGACGTTTTTAGCATGCTATTATACACCCCCACATACGATAGCATTTTTATATTATAGCATTACTCGAATGTTATAATATATTTTATTATAACACACGTTTAGTGCTGTTTTATATAATGTCATAACATTTTTTTCGTGATATAAATTTTCTTTATTTTATAAAATAAATTTTATATTGAAACCCAATTTTGTAAAATTTACTTAATTAGACATATATATATATATATATATATATATATATATAACTTTTATATTCTATAAATCATCAACAAGTAATATTACATTAACCAATTAGCCAACCAAGTCTTACATAACATCATACCAAGTCTTATACTAACATCATAAGTCTTAAACAAAATAAAACTAACATCATAAGGACAAAGACAAACTTCGATCTCATCAATTTCTTCTCCTCTATCTAAACCCTGCAAACCACTTAAGCTCCTGCAACCACATGAAAGCTCCTTTGCCTAAACACCCTCCTTCTCATTTTGTATGTAGCAAACAAACATAAATGAACAAAACAAACACGAGCAGCTATACAGGAAAAAAAAAGCAATGAACAACAGCCAGTTACAATACAATGAGATGATCCACTAGTAAAAAAAAAATCAGCTATCCAGGGAAAAAAAAAAGCAATTGAGTTGGACTTGAAAACACTGGCAACGTAAACAGAGATGCAAACAATAATTCATGAGCAATGATTAATATGTCCCACAAGCATAATCTTAGAGAATATTATCTTGGAATTCTGCTTATGTCAAGGTCAACCTACCCTACTTCTTTCCCAAGAAAATAATCAAACAACAGAAACCAACATAAATGACAAGTCTGCAGTATATCCCACTTCAATATTTAGTTCACAACAGATTTTACAATTGCCTATCACAGAGCAGCCCCTCCGTAAGAATTAAGCAGATTCAACAAAAAAATATCAATGTCAAAAACCCGACAGAGTAAGAAAATTAGGTTGTTTTGGATAAACCAACAGACTGTAAAGACAATCAAGCTTCAGATGGTACTTAAAGCATACAAACACACATATAAGTTATACATGTTCCACTTACAACAGAAGATATTAACAAGGATGTAGCTTAAAAAAGTGTAAAGGCATAAACTTACAACACTATTAGTGAAGATCTGCGACTTTGTCTTACGCAAGGCAGTACTCGTCTCTGCATTATCCCAAGTAGAGAGTGAGTGGAAGAGATTGGTATGCATAGTACAAAGGATGAGTAAATGGAAACATATAGAGAGAGAAAAACTGATAAACCACCTTCATCAATGCCTTTTGTTACTTGTAGCGAAGCCACTCTTTTCAGCTGCTCACTTTGCTAAGGGGTTATAACAGCTTTGAAATACAAATAAAATAAAGTTTGAATTATGAAATAGTAAAGCTTATACCTTTCAACAACCTTCACACTTAACGTTAATTCCTAGATTCTCAATCTTGGCAACTAAAGCATTAATGAAATAAAACAAATAAAGCCCCTTAATAAAATAAGCATCAAGAAACCAAAATAGTAATAGCTACTTTCAGTTCTGCAGCTTCTTTTTCTTCATTGGTTGCAGCCATTAGTTCATCAAACTTCTCTGACTTTGCAAGCGTAATTTCAATCTGCAAAACCAAAAACCAAATATATAAATCGAGAATAAGGTTGATTTGCAGATGAGAAGAGTAAGTATCTTAGTAAGTATCACCAGCAAACAATTTATTCTGAGAATATTAGCTCAATGAAGTCAAGAATCAGAGTATATTGCAATTACGATACACATTACAGTCCTAAAAGAATAAAAAGAGAGAGATTAAGAACATACATACCCATTCCAAGGGCAGAGAGTTCGACATCATTGTACTGCTGCATATACCTCTGAACAAATCCAAACAACAAAACTCAGTTACATCAAAAACCTAATCCCTAAACCAACCTAAACATGAGAATAAGCTAAAATACTCCGAGAGAAATTGCTTGGCTCTTCTTATTGAAACAGTACAATCATATAAAAAAATATATACATTTCCAGAAACATGAAGCCTTTGGACTGGATTTAAACAATCCTCTCGATCGAAAGAGATTGTTCAAGTCCAGAAATTTCAAAGCTTAGAAGACGAGTCACATATCAATCGAATTAAACTATGTACCTTGGCGAGATTGACATAGAAGAACAATGGTTTCTTGGTGTCTGAAACCTGAATCCGATTTTTCTTCTGGGAATCAACGGCTAAGTTCATGTTGTTCACTCCATCGGTGATATCTTCCATGGTTGCTAATTCGGAATCCGTAACCCTAACTTTTTCCGAGGTAAAGGGACGACGAATAAACGAAATTAACAAGAGACAATAGCTCTCAAGCTAGAGTAATCCAAATCCCAAACTCCACCTCGACAAGCTCCCAAACTCCAACTGTTCAAATCCGAGAACGCCGAGCCTGAAATCTCAATCTCAGACGCGAGCCCCACACAGAGCTGTCAATCAACGAGGAGAATCAGCGACGACATCGGCGGCTAGGGTTTCGAGATGAGAGGAGACGATTCTTCTCCACATGGTGATGGTGACGAATCAGTTGAGGCTGAAGGAAAAATTAAGGAATGGAGGCTTTGGAAGAGATCTAGGTTTCTTTTTTTTTGTCATAAAAGGAACGTGTAATTTTTTTTTTGGCTTTGGTATATATGATGGCACTAAACTTTTTTAGATCTGTGATATATGGCTCTTAATTGAATTTTTTTCTTAAGTATTGGCGGAATAAGTGATTTTAACTTCCCACTCAGTAATTTTTTATCTTAGCGTTATTTCAATGCTATTATATAGTTATCAAAATAAAACATTCATCTTTCATAACAGTTAAGGAAAATGAGCTATCCTCTTGTGCTATTAATGTGGATATTTTTTGTAGTGACGATAACAGTAGTGTTGGTGTTGATGACGGTGGTTCAAACTTGGTGATGGTGGCAGTAAATGTTGATAAAGGTGGTGGGTCAGAATTAGAGAGATTCGGTATTGATGGCGGTGGTGGTTGTGATAGTAGTGATATTCAGTTGTGATGGTGGGTCGGACTATTGAGACTCGGTGGTGATGTCCGACGAAGAAGAGAAATAGAGATAGGGAAAAAGAGAAAAAGATATGGTCGTGATGAAATCCGATGAGAGGGAGGGAGAAAAAAAGAAAGAGGAAATCCAACAAAATAAGAGAAATCTAATGAGAGAAAAAGAAAGGTTTGAGACTTTTTCGCATGCGAGAGGAATGTAAAAAAGAGCGAACGAAGAAGAAATGGGTAATGTAGGCCAAAAATTGACCAAAAAATATTTAGCAAATAGATATTGTTTAGTCAAATATTATTTTCTTAATTCTTTTTTACTTTTAGGTTATTTTCTTAAATCTTTTTTAGTCTTAGGTTATTTAATGCATATTATCTAATTCGGTATGTCTCTTTTTTTTAGGATGTCTCATATTATCAAGTAAAGTTACACGACATGGATATAAATTGTCTCATATTTTTTCTTTAAAATATATTATATAAATTAGATTCAAGCAAAAATATTCAAGAAATAATTACTTTAAAGTATACACATATATATATATATATATCAATATATATAATATGATTTAAGTTTTCATAGCAAAAAATAAAATGAATTAAGGGCATTGATACTGGCAAGAACATATAAAAAATCTCCCCTGTTTAGTGCAACTTGACAACCCCTGCCTCTTCAAAACACACATCAACCCACACTCTTGATAATCACACTTACTCTTTCGAAACAGAACTTCCGAACATTTATACTCATTTCCGACCACTCCTGTTTATTACACCAAAAGTTTTTTTTTTATAAATATTGTTATTTATTAAAAATTAAAAAGAAAAAGTTTTGTTTGATTTCATATATATTGATGTTTTGAGATAATATATATGAACTGATATTACAAAAAATAACATGGCATTCACAAACATTTATTTTAGATCGATTATTTATAATATATTTAGTTGATTTTAAATATAGATACATACCAAGCACGAAAATGCTGAAGATAACTAAAACGGTGAATGAGAGTTGAATGTGTTTAGTCATCGTAGTTTCGTAGATGATAGAAATTTATTGGTGTTTTTCAAATGATAAAAGAAAGAACATAGTGTGTCTATATAAGAAGTTATGTCTATTTCAATTTTAAACAAATCTAATTTTAGCCATTTATCTCCTTAAATTGTGATTTGAATGGAGCTGGGTCAACGCAAACCTCAGCTTTGAATGGATCTGTTTTACGCAAACTCCATATTTTCTGCTAATGTGATATGTAAAATCATTAAATTTATTCTTTTCAAATTTAATTAAAAGCTATGATTATCTAAAATATATAATTTGTAATACACATTGTTGGTGTAATTTTCAGTTCAGCAGATATAGAACTAAATCAACTAATCATTCTGATGATTTAGAATTTGATTTGTTCATTTCTTTGTATTAGTTAAAAAATGATTATCAAAAGATTCATAAAAGAAGCCATTTTGTGAATATAGTCTATGGACATTTGAACATATATCTGTCTTTAAAGATCTACAGCTACATCGTCATCATCAGTATCATCGTCTTCCCAGTCGAGGTTAAATGAATTAGCAGCTTTCTTAAGCTCGGTTAAACCGGTAAGATCCTCCAGGTATGTAGGATGGTTAATAGCTTCAAGTATGAAACTGTTTCCTCTCTTCCGATACTCCGATATCACCTGAATATACAAGTTATAAACATTATAAGATCCGCGAGAGCTTGGTTTTGTTAGAAAGAGAAACTTACGGTTTCAGAGCAAGCGGTACAGCTGTTGGAAGCTTGCCCAAGCAGTGTGATCTGTGAGAACTGAGAAACTGAGCCTCGAATCTGATGAGGTAATATCCCGAGAGGCGAATCATCATTGTTTCCTGTATTACTCAAGCTCGAATTGTCTCCTTTTGCATTGATACTGTAATGAACATATGTAAGACGATAAGACTGAGGATTGTATTTTCTATGTATTCGAGTTTCGAAAGACTTACCCAAGTGGGTGTTGTAGGACTCCGACTAAGAGTTCAACGGCAAGAGCTCCTGCTATAGGAGCTAGACCTGGGCGTGTAACAGTACATTGTTGGTCTAGAGTTCGATCAGTCATTGACTGCAAATACAAGAAAAGAGCGGGTCAAGACGAGTCAGGACTGAACCGGAGGCAACACGAAACAAAACAATTAAAACCGAAAAAGTCAGGGATTTACATCCTGAGGTGCAACCACGTCGTTGCAGAAGTAACAACCAAGTCTCTGTGTATTTGTCTTGTTTATGTCAAGATTCTGCATATCATCAGACAGGGAAGTGGGGCCAGCGCCATGGCGCATTACCATGTAGCTGTCAAAACCTAAAGCCGCGTTTATAGCGATCTGAAATTCAAATCAAACACCGACATATCAAGCGGATTGTTATACTTACATAACCAGCAAGAAAGAAAGAAAGAAAGAAAGAAACAGAGTTTGGTTACCTTATTGGCATTAGCACAAAGAAGAGAAGGTAACCACCGGCTTTCTCTTGTATCGGTTAACAAGAACACGGCATCATGAGATTCAATCAGATCGCTAAGGCGTTTACAATCACCGAGAACAGAATCTTCTTCTTGGCTAGAAATCGGATGTCCGGGCATCGGTATAGCCATAACAACTCCACTAGTTTCCATTGCTGGAAATATCTGTTTAAGGCTTTTAACAGCAGCAACAGCTTTAAACTCGCCTCGGCCTACACAATCTTCAAACGTGTAGAGAGATTGCCTGACTGGATTAGACATAGCTACTTTGCCATAGTCAACAAAGGTGATATTGCGGATTCCCCAACCCTAAGAAAATTAAAGATAAACGAGTTCTTAATTAATCAGTGAGTTTGTAAAATAGTGTCAAATCTCGCATTTTCTTCAATACGTACCATAAGGGTACGAGCCACTTGGCAACCCAATGTACCAGCTCCAAGAAGAAGGCATTTGACAGAGGACAAAACGTTTAAGTTAAGAGACGGTAATGCTCGCCATCTCATTAACTTTAAGTTTAAATCAACAGCAGAAACAGCCAACCTGCGAAAGAACGTGAATCCGTTTTCCTAATCAGATTTTACCCATTTAGTTGAGTAAATCATTGATACAGAGCAAAAAAGTACCTTGTTGGATCCATAGAATTAGCAAGGCTAATGGATCGGGGTACACGTTTTCCTTTGTTAAGCTCCCATCCCACTGAGTTAGGTACAGTCTCAGCTGATTCACCTGATGAAAGTGTAACTGAGGCTTGACCAACAAGGGAAAGGTTCAAGTCAGCGAAACCACGACTCTCTCTGTAGCAGAAGAACCAAACTGTCTCAAGGTTCCATCTTGAGCGAATCAGTGCCAAATAATTTCGAAGTGGCCAGCCAGGATTACTAGGAAGGTGACACGGATCATAGAAACCGAAAAGTAACTGCAGAAAGAATGACATATAAAGGTGAATTTTTTTTTCCGGTTTCTAACGTATATGGAAGAGTTAGTTAACACATACCTTTTGATGATCACCTTGGCACGCTTCCCAGTCTTTAAGATGTCTGATAGTAGCTTTTGAATCAGAAGACACCGAAACCAAAAAGAATGGAACATCTACAGCAAAACACACAAATACATAACAAAGATTTTCAGCTACTACTCGTTGAATTTGAATAATACATAAATAGAACAAGAACGTTGAGTACCAGTAGTTAAATCTGAGTCGCGCCAATCATTACAAGCAGCGGATACTGATTCCGCCTCTTCAGAACTAAAATACTCCGAAGCTGGCTTTAATTCCATCAAACTTACAGGAGGATCAAGTACAAGTGCAGGGAACGCAAACCAATAACGAAAACTCCATTTCTTAAGGTCTGCAAAAGAGATAACAAGGAATCTTGATAACACAGAAGAGTCCTCAAGAGCTCTTCCTGATTGAATATCCTCCCAAATCTAAAATTCACCAACAAAACTGTTAAACTTCTGCAGACAAGAACCAGTAAAAAACAAGCCTAAGATAAGTTCTATATTTACCTTCTTTGCTTCTGCTTTTAACAGACTTTGTTTGTCAAGTTTATGAAAGCTTTCGACGGTATTGGTGTTATACAAAATCCCAGGAACAGAACACTTATTCCTATTTCCATGACTAGTACTACCAATCAATGATTGTTCATCTAAAGGCAATGACTCTGATAATAGAGTCAAATGATTTGAGACTTGTGGATGTGAACATGGTCCAGAGAAACCTGAAAATTTCAATACCAATCAAATCAAAACGAATTCAAAATCTGAATGTTCTACTAAACAAAACAGAGGATTATAAAGTTTTCAACTTTTTTTTGTTTCTCTAACCTAAACGGATCATAAGAACTTACCCAGAAATGAATCAATGTGATTGCACAGAATCATCGAATTATTGTATTAAAATCGATTTAAAGTTTTATACTAACGAAGAAAACAGAGGATTATAAAGTATTCAACTTTTTTTTTGTTTCTCTAACCTAAACGGATCATAAGAACTCGAAAGCATAGAATTTTCGAATTATATAGTAAAATCGATGAAATGGGTAATTTTGTAATTCAAAGATTGTGTGTGTTTACCGGTGATTGAAATCGGAGAATCATCGATTCCGAGTTTGTCGAGTTTCAAGGAGGAGAAGCTATGCCAGAAACCTTCATCGACGGAGCTGTTCAATGGAGCGAATTGAAGTATGATTGGTGGAGTTTCCTTCTCAGCCATGGCGGATTTGTTCTCTCTGAGAGAGGTAATTTTCTTATGAAGAGTCAATGACTGTGAGAAAGAAGAAGACGATGACGGAGAGATGAGAAACAATGGCTGGAAAGCCACTTTTCGGGAAATAAAATGCTGGAATGCCACCTTCGTATTTTCATTTTCTTTTACAATTTTTTTATAAGTCAAAAGCTAAGGAAATGTCCAAAAGCCCTTTCAAAAGGTTAACAATTACAAAACCCAACATGAAATTCACTATCTCAACAACCAAACACTCTCAATCGTTCTCCTCCTCTTCTTCCAGATCCTGTTGCTTTCTTTTGCTAATCGTATGTTTCCAAAATCAACAAAAAAAAAAAATGGCCAGACTTTTCGTCTCTATCCCTATGTAACCCACACAAATAAGCTTCTCTGCGTCTTCTTCTCAGCCACTATTGTCGTGGCCGGTGAACAATTTCTCTGATGGTGTTGCCGGAGGATTATTTCTTAGACAGAGAATCAGAGATTGTTCCGTGATGAAGCGAGCAGGGCCTAGTACGAGCATCTACTTGCTCGCGTTCGCAAATTCCTGCTACTTTTGTCGCCGCCACTGTCTTCACTTCAATCAAAATCGCTGATAAACTCGACGAAGATTTCCTTGAGGATGTAAGATCACCGTTTCCAAAAACAATATAATTCCTTCAATCTTTGTCATATCTAATTCAGATTCGAATTTCGTCTAGTTGTTTAGTGTTAACATTGCTTTAGGTCTAGTTTGGCTCAATGCTAGTTATAGGATTTGAGGTACATAGAAGGTAATTTTAATTTCTAGAACAAGAAACGTTAGAAGAATTTGGGGAAAACAATGAACAAATGAATTATTAGCACTAACTTTTGAATTTGGGTTGACTTGGTTCAGTTTGGTTAAAGTTGTTGAATTTATGGCATCCTTAGAAAGTAAGAGAAAATCACATCCTCTTAGAGTCCATTTTGCATTCTAGTAGAATTGGATTTCTTTGATAAATCACATACAATGTTCGGCCTAAAGTGTTGCTGAGCAGAGTCTCTAACACATGGCAAAGTAAGGAACTTATTCTGATCCCTGTAAAAATCTTGTGTCCGTAAGGGGGAATGTATCGAAACATGGTTCTTGTATCTAGCCTGATAATCATGTATCATCCATACATGCTGCTAATGCTGGTAATATCACTTTATACCATATGTGTTAACATCTTTTACACTTGTTTGTATCGTTTGTTTGCTATAAGCTTTGTTTGTTGCTTTTGTTTAGGTGTTGTAAATGCTTTAAACTTGATTAAGGATATCAAAGAAAAATAATCTAGGGAAATGATTCATAGGTTCTGATTTGTTTAGAAAGTATAAAACTTTTTAGCGTGAATCTGTTGGTTATGAAGTTTTGATTTCTGACATGAGGAAGTAGATTACATTAGTTTATGGATGGGATTTGATCCGTGTGAAAATCTCTTAGGCACTCAGTAGGAATCAAGAAGTCAGGACTAAGTCCCATTCATGCTTGTCTTAAGTCAACAATGGTTTCAGTTTTTCCCTTAGTCTAGGACCTTTGTCTAGGCTTCTTGTTTCATTCCTTCATCTGCTTGAGTTGGCTGGTTTTGGCTTTGCAGTGTTGCTCTGTCAAAGATAGAGAAGAAGTGGAAGGAAGAGCTTGATCAAGAACTGTAAAGAAAGCGAACAAGTCAAGTCTTTTTTGTGAAAATCATGATTGTACACTGCACGTACTTGTGGTCTTCACGATTCTAGATCAATAATCAACTCGTTGACTTGTAGTATATGTTGTTGCAGAGATCATGCGCCAAGCAGGTTTGGTATCATCCCCAAGAGACCGAGGCTTGAGCCGACCGAGAGAGGTCGAGATTTACATCGCCAAGATTGCACATGACTTATGTTTTTGTATTTCATTTCTGTATTTTGTTGTGTTGTGGATCTTAAACATATGACTTCATGTTTTTGTAAACAAAAAAAAATATTTAGATTATATTGTTCAATTGCTTTTGTAGGTACAACTGGTCTATTTAGGTACAACTACGTGTATGAGTTACACATAAGAAAGTACAACTAGATCACTTAAGTACAACTGAAACAATTATAATAACCTTTTTAAAAAATAAAAAATAAAATTATTTGATATTAAAATAAATTTAAACGAAGTATAAAAAATTAAAAAAAATAAAAATTAAATATAACCCACGTAAGCATGATTTTTGGCGGCGGGATATTAATTTAAAATCATCACACGTGCTGTAAAGTGGGCCAAAGACAGCGGGATATTCATAAAAAATTGTTTGATATAAACAAAGTTGTACCTAGTTGTACAGTTGTACTCACATATTCATAGTTGGACTTTGGCGATTTTTGCGTATTTTCAGTTGGACTTTAATAAAAATTAGTAATTTTAAGTTGGACACATGTTGTTACACTATTAATTATCATTTAAGAAGTTTTCATAATACAATTTGTACGAAATCATAATTTTCACCTATTTTGCATCAAAAGAGGTGATCACCTACAAAGTGTTCCTTGTACTATAAGGAGTGTTTCATATGAAAACAATAATATGCACTAGGAAAATGATAAATTCAAGTTTTATTTATTTAAAATTGTTTTTTTTTAGTTCAACATGTTTTTGGAATCCTTGTTAACTCTAATTTACCGTTTTTCATATTTGTTGAATACACATATAAATACATTTATGGTCTTAGTTGTACCTTCTCAAAACCTAATTATACCCAGTTGAACATAGTTGTACGAATACGACAAGTACATATACTGATACATACATGGTTATAGTTATAGTTTTAGTTGTACCCAGTATATTTATGGTCTTAGTTGTACTAGTCGGTCCTAGTTGTACTAGCCGGTCCTAGTTTTACCAGTCGAATCTAGTTGTACCCAGTCGAACATGGTTGTACAACAAATACAAATGATTTTTAGTCATCAAATATTCTTTTAATTAATATCATTTATCTTCCACAAGGCAATGAATTTGGTTCTATTAATCACTGTTAGTGTTGCACAATAGAACGATAAACTAAAGACACCTTGAGAATCCTTAACCACAGAAAAAACTTCTATATAAATGTGCGAACATGAAGTCTCCAAATGAGCTTCGAGCCTTGAACACTTCAGCTTCAAATCCTTCAACTCTTCCTCAATTTCTTTTCTCCCGAGTCTCACCAGCTTCCTCTTTCTTTTTATTTTTTGTCACTTGATCAAGTTTCTTCTTCAACCAATCTAACTTAAATCCATAATCAGTCAGGGATTCAGCCCAACATAGTAGCAAATCAGATTTTGCCTTACACACATTACAATGATGGCAAGAGACAATTACAAGCAATGACTTACAGATTGAATTCATTACAAGACTAAATTATGAATTTTGAGGTAGAATTTGCCATAAGAATTCATGATTACGAAATTGACAGTTCTCGTTCCCAATATTGAATCCCACCACACTCATCTAAACGTATTAACAAGAGATCTTAGATATAAAGTTATAAACGCATAATAAAATTCTTCCTCTTCGAAGAGAAATCAAATCAAACGAGAAGAAGGACAAAAGATGAAGAAGACTATACAATTAACAGAAACTTCAAATCGTTGATGCAGAACCTCTAATAACTGAGAGAGCGTTGTCCTCGTTGGAGCGGTGGTGGTTGTTGTTGATATCCATGGCGGAAGATTGAGAAACTAAGAAATAATCTCTTAGTTTCATCAATGGCAGAGGAGAGGAGAACAAACCAATTGCAAGGACGAGCCGGAGACGGTGGGCGGCGAGATCGGCGAGGTGAGCTCTGGTTTGTTGGGAGGAGAGAATCGGAGGTGAGGATGCGAGCAAATTTTTTTTTGTTTTAATTTCTAATAGTTAATTAAATAAAAATATTCATTAAGGACAAAATGGAAATAACACATACTAGAATGGCATACAGACTCCAAAATGGCAGGCCAGATTAATATTTCCGGTTCAGTGGCAAACAAGCCTCTGTCTCGAGAGATGACGGAGAGATGAGAGAAAGAGGAGTCGTGCAAGGAACAGGGTCAATCCGGGTCGGGTCGGCTAAATCGAAGCAAACCAAAACCGGTTTAGTATTTTTGAATAAAAATCAAAGCCAAACTGAACCAAATTCGGTTTAGTACCGTCTCTCTCGGTTTCTATGACCTGCTAGTAGGTTAAGAGTGTGAAAACAAATATCCTACAACAAAATATTTTATATTTTAAGGTCCAAAATGCATTATCATTATTTTATTTTTTTTCTAGCATAAAACACATATTATTTGGTTATAAACTGATAACTAATATTGTTTTCATCGTATAAGCATCTAAAAATCAGGATCAGTTGCCGTAAAAAAAAAAAGATTAGGATCAGTTATTTTATATGCATATATGAAGAAGGCCAACATAGTATTGAATCTGATTTGTTGATGACAAACAAAAATTTGTAAACGATGAACGAAAATGTTCTTTACCGCAAAACAGACTAGTTCGATCCATTCAATTCACCATTCGATTTCTGAAAACAAAAATATTATCGCTTTAATAATATAAAACGTTCATTTTCTTATCAAATTTTCATTTTTACTTGGTGGAATTCGATTTTTGTATATGCTTCATATTATCCCTACCTAATACCGTCGAAATTTGAATATCGTTTAGAATTTAAAAGAAACATTTTCGAAATTATCAATCTTTTGCAACACATAAGTTTACAATTTCACAAAATACATACAACAGTCTAAATACAATTTTTTTTGCATAAACTATTCAAATTATTTTTAGACATAAATCCCACACAAACATACACAATTAAAAGTTTAACCGGGTACTGAACTGGTTTTGATATCATATAGTAGGGTAAGAAGCTTTCATGGCAAGACCACATAGTCCTTCTTTATCCTTGACATCTTTTTGAATCCTCATATATCCACTTTCTCCCCATTTTGTTCCCCAAGAATTCTTGATGATCCAATACTTTGATCCGTTAGTCGATTGGCCGTATCCAATCGCAGTCACTGCATGATCAAGATACGTAGTGCACTCTCCAGTGAACACACCAGACGAATAGAATTGGAAATCAAAACCACCTCCTTCAATTCCAACGCTAACCGGTTGGTGTGCCACTGCCTTCATCAGTGCTTGCTCGTCATTAACCGGGACATCCTCATAACCTATGATGTGTGAACGTACAAGAGATTATTAAGAATCAAAATATGAATATTATCTAGTATAAATCTCTTATTTATATTACCTTGATTTAGCATAATTAAATTACTTTTAGTCGTATGTATATCTTAATTTTAGTTCTTTTGTTTTAAGATATGAATTAGTTCGGTTTATTCTGATCATTTTGTGCCACCATCTTAACTAAAGTGCACCTGTAATAGAAGTTGCTTTCGGGTTAGTCTTTTTGGAATTGCAAGTAGCGTCTTCGCCTTTGTAAGGATAATTTGATTCAGTTGTCAAGCCGCCAGTAGCCTTTATATACTCAAACGCAGTATCCATTAAACCGCCTTCGCAGCCAAAATCGTTTGTGTCGCAATCGACAAGCTGTTGTTCAGACAAAGATATAAGTTTCCCTTTCTTTATCTGTGTTGCTCCTTCAATAGCCGCAACAGCTGAAAACGCCCAACAAGATCCTACACAAACATCACTCATTAGTGTCACCATCATAAATATTTTCATGTATATCTCAATAAAACGGTATGAAACAAAATGAAAATGTTATATATATATATATATATATATCTATAACTAAAAATATAAAATTTTAATAAAAATTGATTGAATAAACAAATTTCAGTTTGGTTTCAATGTTTAAAAAGGGCCGGTTTAATTTTTATATATGAATAAAGATATGATTTATACCGCAACTGCCTTGATTCTTGATAGGGGTCACAGCTCCTTTCGTCCTCCAGTCAACAGAAATCGGCAAGGCACCAGAAGAAACGTTTTGGTACCTAAACGATGTCGTTTTAGTTTGGCTTTGGCTAGACAACGCCGAGACTCCTTTGAAACCAGTGTACATAGAGCGGAATTCGTCATTGGTTAAATCCGCAAACTGATTTACCGCAAGTTTGTAAGTTCTTCCGGCGGGAATGCTATTTAAATGTTCAATACGTTCGACGTTACGTTTGAACACAACGTAGCGATTGCTTTTCTCTTTCACATCCGCGTAGACACGGCCGTGTTTAGTCATCCACTCGATGTGCCTCTTTTGCATGATGAGTTCATTGTCGAGTGGACGAGAAAGAGAGATGGAGAAACAGAATGATGAAAATATAGCGACGAAAAGAAAGATTTGCATATGTTTAAAAGCCATTGTTTTAGGAAAGTTAAATGCTTTTTGGTCTAATTTGATTACTTCAAAAGGGTACTAAGATGGGGTTTTATAGTGAAAAAAGGTTGATGTAATTGGTAATGTTCACATGAAGTGATTGATCCAAATCAAAGCATTTTTGGTTTACAAGTAATGACTACATTCATTCATACATAACTAAGTGATACGTAACCTTGTTAGTCCTATATCGATCAAACTGAAATCAAGTCTTGTTCACGTCACTTTACTCGGAATTTTAGTCTTAGTGGTGGCTTTAATTAGTTTTGTAAACAAGTATATGTTTGATGATTAGTAAGTTTGGATCTATATTAAGCTTTAATTTTTCTAAACCTTGTGGTGAGCTATGGAGATTTTCGAATTTGGTTATGTGTTGATGTTTTGCATAAATATATCTACTTATTTACGGAATTAAAATTAATATTATTAAGAAAGAATTTTTAATTTATATTTTCAAAAAACAAAAAAACATAGATATCATGAGTATAATATGTACATGTTAATACGTACATATTGAAGCCGCCTCTAATACTTGCCGGTTGCTACGTAGTATTAATATGTACATGTTAATACGTAGTTACGTACAGTAGTACGTAGGTACCTTTAATGCATCAAAATCACTAATCACATAAAAACAAGGAATCTTCTTCTGTCTTTTCCACTAATTAAATAGTTTGAATTCAAAGATTCCGTTTATTCACAAGAGAACCATTCGTGCAAGTTAAAAGCTTAATTAAAGCAAAAAGAAAAATGATTCGACAAAATTAACTAATTTGATCAAATCATCGAATCATAGTCATTAACAACAAGTGAACTTCATTACGCTAAGTATTCTTTTGTAGATAAATCAATATGATTTGCTAAAAGTTTCCTGTTCAATGATGTTTCCCACCAATTTCATCTATTTGAATCTCTATGAAAATTTCCATGTGTCCTTAAAATACAATATAAATTGTAGATTTGTAGTTAGGGATAATATAAGAAATATTGAAATAATCATTAGACGACAATAGGGATACGTACGAAATTGCATTTTCGACTTAAATCCAAATCATATTTGCCTGAAGTGATAACGTCTAAAATACCAAATTGAAATTGACAAATAACTGCATATTTACAAATATAATGATTAGAATATTTTTTTATATTGTAGTGAGATATTGATTTTTCTTACACAAACATACAAATAAAATAAGGACACATTCTTGTTAATACCGAACTTTCACGAAGTGGCAAAAGTAAAACTTTGTTATTGTTAGAGCATGATTAACGGTAGCACCTTAGAGAGTCCTTAGCTATAATATTGAATTAAATTAAATGGCAAATCTTGTTTACAACTAAGAATCGTTCCTTAGTTAAGAGACAATTTTAATCTTAAGAGACGGACACGTGTCGTCGTTTAAGGGGAAAATATTAAAAGAAAAAAAAATCAAGTCTTGTTTCTCTCTCTTCCTCCTCTCTCTCTCTTTTACGCAAGAAAAACCAGCCAGATTGAATCGAAGGTGACCCTCGTTTCTAATCGATTGCTCAATCATTTTGTTGTTGGATTGAATCAAAAAAGGTTAAATTCAAAAAAACTGCAGAATTATAAATCTGTGAGTTTTTGGAGTTTAATAATGGCAAAAGCATGAAAGATCACGAACATAGTGAACGTAGGAATCGTTGTTCAAACAGATTGGGAGAATTGAGAATTCATTTCACAAATCTCTCTCAATGTTAGTCATCTATTCGAATTCCTTGTCCAATTTGTTAAACCTCACTCTCTTATTTCTGTGTTGGGTTTTAAATTCTTCATGCAATTTGGGAGTTTTTGTCAAAGAAGGTTTTTGATTATTGGGAGACTTGAGTTTGGTGGTAGGTTAGTTGAAAATTTTCAGCTTTTTATGTTGAGATAATCAGATTTCATTTTCATTTGGTTCGAATTTGATTCAATTTCGTTTTGGGCGTTATCTTGTTGTGAATTGTGATCATTTGACTTTTATGTTCTTAGATCCATAGAGTAGAGATCTTTGTAATGCTCTCTTTGATCTTCTCATTGTGTTGATGAAACTTTCTTGTCTGATCCATTACACTTTAGGAGGTGAAACATTGACATTGAACCATATATGTGATAATGCATAACTCAGCTTTTTTGGATTTTGTTTCTCAATGCTTAGTTTTTGGGTAATTGATCTCAATACTAATCTTAACCGCATTGTAATTTGTAAATGTCTATCAATGTTTATGGCTTTGCTGATGAATGAGGTTTATGTTGTATTTATAGAGTCTATTTAGATGGGATCATATGCGGTTTTGGTTCATGAGTTTGTTTACTGTATTTTTGTGATGATGACGAGTAGATATGGAAGATGTTGTGGAATCATTGAATTAGATACTCGTACATATTCTACAAAATTTTATGGAATCTAAAGTAAATATTTTAGATAATTCAATTACTCTGTTTCGAAGAGTAACAGAGGAACAAGATCGAGTAAAAGACTAACATGTGACAAAACTTTGTGTGCTTGTAGCTAATTCATGTGTTTTAACCAAAACACTAGTCTCTTGTTGTGAATTGTAACAAAAACACTATTCTCTTATTGGGTATACTCAGTTTGATACTACCAAATTCGAACAAGCGGAATCTGCAGGAAGTTCACGGGTGGATTTTACCTATTCTACAGAAATGCCTTCACATCTCGTCGATACGATGACCACTAGAACTCGAATTCGTGATCGAGCTATGCATCAACAATTGAAGAAGTATTTGGTCGAGCATATATAGACAAAATATTCCAGAAATCAAGTTTAAAACAATTGTGCTCTGTTATTTATGTTATAAATCGTACCTCATGTATGTTTTAATTTTTTTAATTTGCAACAATTATTAAAATTTTATAATTATAAATTTTATTTTTATATTAATATTTTTTTTCTAAGAACCACATGTTAAGAGCCTACCATTAAACACACACAAAATCTTAAACCAAATATGCAATCTCTTAACTATAACTTTTACAAATTTATTACTTAAATATTCCTAAGAGCCATTATTAAGAGCTCATTGATAATCATGCTCTTAAGGAATCGCCCTAGCCAAATCAACACAACAAATGAAATCACAATAACCTCGACGTTTCCTTTGAACCAAAGGTACCAAGTGTGTCTCTGTTTTGTTGACTTGGCCCAATCTTTCTTCTTCGTCTCTTTGCAAAACGCTTAAGCCCAAATATGGCCCCAACAAATTCTCGAGAGATCCAAAGCTATAACACGAATGCCCGGTATGACCAAAAGATACTAACCCATTAATCATTCAAAATTTTTTAATGTCATATTCTAAACACTTTTTATCACTTCATGAATACCATGTGAAGAAAATGTTATTTAAATACCGATATACTGATGAAAATAATTCATAATCAACTGTTTTTCATTAAAATAACAAGTTTCGTCTATAAAACATAGAAATTTGTTTTTATTTAATTTGATCGTAAACTAAAAGTTATAGGTTCTTCTAATTTTAAGAAAACACTGCACCAAAGAGAGAAAAAAGGGTGGTCAAAAAACAAAATTAGAAATCAATGCTATAATTAAGCTATAATAAACTAATCATTCTTTTATTCAAAACGTATAGAAACTAATTTTGAAATTTAACAATCAACGATTTTACTTTTTTGTTTCAATCTAAAAATAACAATCGGGCTTCTAATATAAAACCAAACTCGGTGCTCCACGAGAATAGTTGTCCTCTTCTCAAACATATCTCAACTTATTGTTTGAATATAAAAAGAGATATCAAAAAGAAGAGAAGACCAAAAACAAAACCAAAAAATCTCTAACAAAAATGGCTTCCAAAGCTATCTTCTTCTCTTTCTTTGTTGTTTCCGCCGTGTGTTTGTCTTCTCTCGCCGGTTTCGCCGCCGCTGATGCTGATGACTTCGATCGTTTCCAGATTCAGGGATCAGTTTACTGTGACACTTGCCGTGTCCAATTCGTTACCCGTCTCAGCAAATTCCTCGAAGGTAACCTATATACCCACATATTCACGTATATATGTATGTTTATATACATGTGTGCATGGCTTATTTTCCAGGTGGATTTGAAAAGAAAATTGATCTAGAATACTTTACGTTTAATTACAAATTATCATGTTACTTTTAATATAGTTTGATATGGCCATGCATGTATGCGCACGCACACTATCTTGCATGTTATAGTCGAACTATTTATTATTATTTCAGAGATCGTAAAATTGGATCCGTGATCTTGATCCATTTTCCATCCACTCGAACAAACTATTTATAGTCGAACTATTTATTATTATTATTTTTACAATTTTTGTGTGTTTGTGAAGGTGCGAAAGTGAAGTTGGAGTGCAGGAGCAGAACAAACGGAACAATAACATTGACCAAAGAAGCTGTTACCGAAAAAACAGGAAGCTACAAGATGGAAGTAACCGGTGACCACGAGGAAGAAGTTTGCGAGCTTGTTTTGGTCCAATCACCAGACAGTGGTTGCAGTGACGTCAGCAAAGAGGCTTACTTACGTAACGCCGCTAAGATCAGTTTAACGGCGAATGACGGAATCGTCTCTCACGAGACACGTATCGTTAACCCTCTCGGTTTCATGGTTCAGACTCCATTGGCTGAATGTCCTGCTGCTTTCAAGGAGCTTGGTATTGTCCCTGACGTCACATTCTAAGCGAAAGAAAGAGAAAAAATTTATATATATGACATGAGAGATTTTCTATTTGCTTATTTTATCAAGTTTATATCATTATAATGAATTAATATCATCATTAATTAATTTTCGCGTTTTGGTTTTGTTTAATTTGATGTGTGAGTAATATTTTGTTGTTCGATAGTAAAAAGAATGTAATTTGATTACATACGGTTGAGGAAATTATTTATTATTAGTTTATTAAAAAATACCAAATTTAGAAGGCAAAAATGTTTTTCTAAAACATAAGTAATTTGGTTGTGAATGTGATCGATCAAGTTGTTTATTATTATTACTACAAATTGATATAATGATACCATCATTAATTTATCGCCTTTTTGTTAATTTTTTATATGAGTGATACAAAAGTAATTAATTAGGGTGAGGTAATTATCTATCAATTTTTTTGTGAAAAATAATTATCTTTTTTTTTTTTTTTTTTTTTTTCCAGCTAATTTCATTGATATCAAATGGAGATTACAAAGTCAGTATACAAAACTTTCGAAAAACAAATTATTACATAAGCAGATATATGCGCCATATATTGAGAAAGATACATAAAAAGAAGTGAATTTGACGATGCTTTCCGTAGATAAGCCTTACTCGCTAACAGATTATCATATCCATTATTTTCCTTCATATTCGATCTTTCTCTGATGCGAATTGTGTGCGTGGGTAGCATCTCTTGGCTGAACCTCCAAATTGCACACCGCATGACAAAACCCGATGTTTCCGATAAGAGTTCTGATATATCGACATTATGATACCAAAGCTTCCGTATCATAGTCTTTTTACAAAATTTTGACTGTGCTTTTTTCTCCATTCGATCCCAAGATTGCCTTAATCCCTTTCTCTTTATAAATCTGTTGAAAAAGTATCCTCCCTCATTCGTAGAAAAAACAGGATATCCATTGGAAAGCTTATAAATGTGGACCACTAAGTTGAAACGTTTTCTGTCTTCATTTTGGATATCCTCAGCCCAAATCTCTGACGCTTGAATCCATATATTATATGTACCTTCATTAAAAGAGAAAGAAACTTGAGCCCATCCATGTAAATTGCCCAACGCACGTGGCTTCAAAGTGGTTACTTGGTAAATGTCTTGTTGGCTGTGTACTTTGTCTCCGTGACTCATCTTCAAATGTCGAAACCAATTTATCTCTTCAGCATAATCAGATTCGAGAGTTAGATCCAACAAATTTAGGCATTTTCGAATCTGAAGTGACTTTGCAAATTCTCGAAACAGTTTGATTATATATTCACGAAAACTGAACACCACCAACCATGGTACAGAAGTTTCCATGGCGTCGTAAGGAAACCGACCATGGTTCCGGATAAGAGACGACACTATGTTTTGTTCATCGTTTTTGCGTCGAGGATTCAGAATCAGAAGATACGGCTTCTCCTTGCAAACGTTCTCAAAGACGGCGAGAATCGTTCTCAAAATTGCAATCGAGAGAGACTTCAATACCCATGGCTTTGATTTTGTCATGGTTGGATCCCAACTGAGTTTTATTTTCACCAACCATTTGCTCTGATTGCAGTCCCAAAATCTGATGATGCCAGGATCAAAAACCCAAATTACATCTCCCAACCCTACGGTGGAGGATAATGAAAACTGCCGAGAACGCAATTCCAATTTCGGACCAATTAAGGTTAACTGGTTCAAGAGGAAAAGAAAAACGCAAACGGAGACATAACGCCGGCAACAACATCGAAGTGGGCACCGGAAAAACACTCTACAAGAGAGAAGCCTTAGAGAAACTGCCACAATGATACGACGATTTGTGAGTGGTATCACTGTTTGCATGGATTGATTTGTTTGTAGATCAAATCCCGAACAGGAGAAAAACCAGAACATTATAGCCCAAGGAAGAAGACATATAAGACTGTAACCACCAGTCACAGATCTGAATTTTGATTTTTCTATCTTCTCCAATTCTATAACGCTTTGAGAAAGTAATAGAGACGAGTCCGGCTTCAAAATCTTTCCCAGAAATTGATTGAGAAATCTAGGATCCCTCACCGAGACGTCCATGGATGCCTCTGCCAATCACCCTTCCAATCGCGTGAAAAATAATTATCTATTAATTACAAATTAAGATAGAAATTTATTTTTCCTTGGATATATAGTATAGTGGTTTGTATTAGTGTTGTTATTGCGTTTATTCAAATTCATATATCAAACTCACATAATGCATATTGCTTAACAAAAAAAATAGAATTTTAATGTTGAAAATTAGATTTTAGATTTGAAACCTTGTGAAGATCTAAAAAATAGGGAAGGGTAAATTATACTCCTAGTCCTATATTAAGCTTTTCGATAGAATGCTTTCACTTTTGTTTCTAAAACCCTTTGTCTGTTTTTCAAGGTATTTTTTTTTTTTTTTTTTTTTTTTTTTTTTTTTTTTTTTTTTTTTTTTCAAGGTATTTTTATTGTTGGTTGTTATTGGTAATGGTTTTCATTTGTCCTAAAGATTTTTCGAACATAAACAAGTATATGCGCCTAAATCGGGCTTAACATGTTCGTTCCGATAATTTACTTTTTATCCCGGCCCCTCGCTTCTTGTTTTTTTTTTGTTTGCCACTTTCTTACAGCTCCGAAGAATTCCAAATTTGTACATTTTCAATGTTTATTTCTTCCATTACAGTAGGATTTTATTAGAAAACTGTAACATTATAATATTAAATATATATATATATAATGAATTTTTTAATCTGGTACGTAAGATAAATTTATAAGTCTTAAAATCTCTTTTTATCAATCAGTCAATAGATTAAAAACGTTTTCAGAAATTTATAATGGAGGGGATAAACTAAAAACAAGAATACGATCCACCTACTTTAATATGAAAGTTTTTTATAATAGACAATTAGACATGGTGCGTAAGGAATTAAAATAACAAAATAATTTCATTAGTACGATCCCAGGTGAAACACATGGACCCATGTCCCACGTGAGTGGACTATTTTTATCTTTTGGTATATATTGGATGATTAATATAGTGATGTTGTAGACTAAAAGCATACAGAAATAAATTGATATTACCCCCACTCAAGATCTTCTCTTACATATCTTGTCCAATTTATATAAAGCTTCAAGGTTATATACATCGGATTCTGGTTTTCCGATCACCGGAATCTGACCTGTCACCGTCGGCCAACTTTTTCCGACAAAGGTGTATGTACCTCCATGTGTTAGCATATATATTTTTACGTGGTCCGAATATTTGTGTCTTTTAATTATTATGTCCTTGTCTTACTAATGTCCTTATATTTTCAATCTTTTTAAAAAAATATTCATAATCTTTATTTCAATAGTTATTATTGTCATGCTTTTTAGACATTTTCGGCTTCTTGATTATTCCATTGATGATGTGCTCATACTTATGTAACACAACTTAACAAGGGATATAAATTTTTTTTTGGATATTCTTGTCACTTAACCTCTAAAGCATTTTTTATGCCAAAAAAAAAAACCTCTAAAGCATTTGAATTTTTTTTTGTTTTTTTATAGCATTTGGATGTTTATATTTACTAAACTTTCAAATGTAACGTTGTTGTTTAGAGTTTTGTCTTGTTTCTTGGCGCCTATCATATTGATAACTTTTTAAGTTCTGTTAAACTAAGTTTGGAGTGTAAAATACATTTACGGTGAAGAATTTAAAAATTAAATTAGTGAGGTAAATGTTTTGATCATGTATATCTTTTGCAAACTAAAACAAAAACTATTTTTTTAAAAAATAATAGATATAAATGAAATTCGGATGAACTCAGAACCGTATTCCCCAAACTCAGAAACACTGAGTATTACTTTATTAGAAATCTGGTTAAGAAGTTACAACTCTCTTAACTGGTTTTACACAAGACCTAAAACTACTTTTAGCTTGTCACCTGAGATTTCTAAGACTCACAAGAGAATTACAAGAACACACTCTCTAATCTCTCTTGTAACTCAAACAGAGTAAAGCTTACTCTCTAACAGAACAAAAAAGCTTGCGTTACTTTTTTGCTTCACAAAACGGCTAAACCTAGCAAGACCCTTAGCACCCCTTTTATCGTCACAAGGTCTTCAGATCTTCTAGGTTTTTCTTTCTCGATCTTGGAACTTTCCAAATCTTCATCGAATATCTTCTTGCCAAACTGAACTCATTCTGTTGTGATCACCACGTCATTCATTCATTTGGCGTCAGTACACGTCAGCAACAATTACTTGGTCATTACTCCTGTATCCAAGAACAGCTTCAATCCTGTTCCGGCAACTTGTGCACTTATCTGAGCTCCTGGTATAGAGTGCACTTACAATCTCCCCCTTTTTGATTCAATTTGTCAATTCAAGCCATCCTGCAATGATTCTCTCAAGATTCACAAGTACACATCATATCAACGAAAAACAATGCACAGCAGAATTATTAAGATTAAGTCTTAACTCCGAAAAATATTCAGACACAGGATCCTTGTTCTCAAAATACTGAAAAACAGAGAAAAACATGGCATACATACAAAAACAATCCGAAGTAATGCCAAAAGTTAAGACTCCCCCTAAATCCTAGACCACTCAGTCTCCAAATCTAGTCTATATTATCCTGACTGAGTGTCTTCAAACCCTTCTTCATTGTCAACATCCAATGAATCCACAAATGAACCCGAATTAGAGTTCTCAGAAGGCCAGCCTTCATCAACGGGCTCAGCATAAGAGTCATCAGCTTCAGGTTCAGAACCTTGAGCCTCGGCATCAGCATTCACACCCTGAGACTGATCAGAAGAAGGCTGTACTAACCCATAATCTCCCCCTGCTTGTATGACATAATTGAGTCAAAAAAAAAAAACTTCTAACAGGATGACACCTATGCACTCAAGACTCTAGTAAAGAAACTTGAAAACTTACCTTCCAACCGGACAGCCATGTTCAGCAGGAGAGTGGATGCGTGTCTCAGGTCTCCTGCCAATGAGGTTCCAAACACATACTCTCCTCGACGTCTTGGGTGATGTATACCACCTCTCACTTCTGGATTGAACTTCTTTGGAGGTGGATCAGGTTTTTCAAAGTTCTCCAAGGTAATCTCCCTCTGAAACATAAGTACCCGATAGATCAAGTTCGGGAATGGCAGAATGTTTAGAATCTGACCTGGAAAGCGAGCAGCTCTTTCCACTTGATCATATACCAGCTTTCCAAAATTGAAAGGGATTCTCTCATTGATAAGATACAGAAGCTTAGCCCGATCAATTGTCACATTGGAATTGTTCTTTGAGGGAAGCCAATTGATGCAACAAATCAAGTACAGGCCAGCCAGATGTGTAGGCATCACAGGAGTGCGCAGGTCCTTCCAGGTAACAACTTTACCTTCTGACAGATACTTGGCCAAGGCATGCTTCGACAGTTCAGCTCTTTCATACTCAGCCTTGGCATGCCACTTGATAGCAGGAGTACGAAACGCTTTGTTGATCATCTGTGGTGAGAATTCGTACATCTTCCCTCGAACAAACACAGGCGACTTCTTGGTTACCTCATTGAATATGTGGAAATTTGAGTAAAATTCCAGCACAACTTCTTTGACATACGGATCAATCTCACTAACAGTGTCAGACAGGTGATTCTCCTCTATCAATTTCATCATCTCAGCAGTACTAGCAGGACCACGCGGAACATACCTCTGGTCATGAAATTCGCGGTGTGTGAAATCTTTGTACCTTTCAATTCCCTGAGATGTGAGGAAGCGAGTGTTCATCGGAGCATAGGGCGGCTTCCAAATCGAAGGGTCAGCCGCATCCCTCTTTGCCTGATGATAGCGGTGCATGCTGCAGCGGTCTGATGAGTCGTACGGAACGTTCCCGCGGGTCTTCATGAAGTTCTTCAGCAGATCTGGCACCGGATCGTTGATTGGAGGATACGAGGAGGACGGTGCAGATGTGTGGCCAGCCGCTTTCGAAGAAGATGGCATCGATTTGTCTGGCGGAGCAGGGCCAGAGTCAACCGCAGCATCTGGTGGCGGAGCAGAACTCGAGGATCGACGATCTGCTTTCGGGGGAACTTCCTCAATTGAGCTGTCGGAATCATTGAGCTCCAATCGATCGGGATGAGGGCGCTTAGCAGCAGCGCGAGTTCTCGCCATGGCTAGGGTTTGAGAGAGGAATTGGGAACGACTCTCAAAGAGAAAGAAACACAAACCCTTGTGATATCCCGCGTGTTTTCCTTTTAGACAAACAAGAACTCAAAACCAAAAATTAGTGCTAACCGGGTATAAAACCGGTTTAATCAAGAATCAATTAGAGTAGGCACTAAAAGAAAAAAAAACACAGAGTTCTTAGTTTTTTTTAAATTTTAACACGGTACCTCTGAAGATCCAACTCAATTTTCTGAAGCAAGACAGTGATTGACATAGAACAAGTCCCTATCAGTGTACTCAGAACAACAACCGTCTCTTCCACATGTTGACATCTGTGCAGTCCCAAAGCTAATTGTACAGTGCTAAGCTCCCCCTTTTTTTTTTACATCAAAAACACATAATCTGCTGTTCCAACACATATGAGAATGTTGATTCTTCAAGAGTAGTCTTCACACTGTCATGGATCAGAGAGCTAGCGAGTCCTTTGACAAGGAATGTGATAGACTGTGCAGCAACATTCAGGCTCTATGTAACCACAAGGCTGAGAATGCGATTCAGACCTTGTTAATATGCATCTTACTGCTCCTTTCTGCAGTGAGAGGAGATTGCAAGTAGAGGACAGCAGCTCCTTTTTTCCCTTTTTTTTATATTTTTTTTTATTTTTATAAGACTGCTTCTGAACCTCCTTTATTTTGATTGATGTTTGCTCCTCTCACATATTTGTTAGGTAAACAAGATTTCTCCTTTGTTCCCTCGGGTTAGTGACAAGATTTCTCCTTTGTCCCCCGTGACTTAGATAAGCTCATGCTTCATCTTATGACATGAAATGCTTCTTTTCTGCTCCTTTCTGCATTTCACCCCTTCCTGAATGCTCTACACACATTGTCCATCACATAATTTACTGACTTTGCAGCTCCAACACATGAAAGGTAGCTCTTTCTCTTGATGAACTTTTTCAGCAGAAGATTTAAAAAAAAACTTGTTAATCAGGAACATTTTGAAAAAACACACTTCTCACTGTACAACCAACCCTGTTTCAGCACAAACACTCAACGAGAAGATAGTCAGAGTTCACAAACACCCAGGGACTTTTGCAAGTTCACAAACGTGTCAAAGTCTAAAGGCTTAGTGAAAATATCAGCAAGTTGGATTCCAGTGGGTACATGTTCTATGATAACTTGTTTCTCTTCAACTAATTCTCTAACAAAATGATGCCTTATCTCAATGTGTTTAGTTCTAGAATGCTGCACAGGATTCTTAGAGATGTCAATTGCACTTTGATTATCACATTTAACAAGTAAAGGTTCAGGAAATGACATACCATAATCCAGGCCCATTTGTCTCATCCAGAGGAGTTGAGTGCAACAGCTGCCAAGGGCAATATATTCAGACTCGGCGGTAGACAGTGCTACAGAATTCTGCTTCTTACTGTGCCATGAGATGAGGTTGTTTCCTAGAAAAAAACAACCACCAGTAGTACTCCGACGATCATCAAGATTCCCTGCCCACTCAGCATCACAGTAGCCAACCAGTGCCAAACTAGTATCCCTGGTGTAACTAAGCCCGTAGTTCACTGTTCCTTTCACATATTTGACAATTCTCTTCACAGCTGCTAAGTGAGAAGCCTTGGGATTGGCTTGGTATCTTGCACACAGTCCTACGCTGAGACATAAGTCCGGCCTACTTGCAGTGAGATAGAGGAGACTTCCAATCATACCTCTGTATGCCTTTTCATCCACCTTTTCACCAGCCTCATCCTTGGAGAGTTTCATCGTAGTACTCATGGGAGTTCTGGCGGACTTGCTAGAACACATTCCAAACCGTTTTACAAGATTTTGAGCATACGTGCTCTGTGAGATGGTAATGCCTTCATCCGTCTGGTTCACTTGCAACCCCAGAAAATACTTGAGTTCTCCTACCATACTCATCCTGAACTCAGTTGTCATTGCCTTTACAAACGATTTGACAAGTTTGTCGGATGTTCCTCCAAAAACGATATCATCTACATAGATTTGTATGATGATCATCCCATGACTATCCCTTTTAACAAACAGAGTCTTATCAACACTCCCACGTACGTATCCTTCCACAGTCAGAAAAGTAGTAAGTCTCTCATACCATGCGCGAGGTGCTTGTTTCAAACCGTACAGAGCTTTTTCCAATTTAAACACATGATCCGGAAACTCAAGACTCTCAAATCCTTTGGGCTGCTCTACATACACTTCCTCCTGTATGATGCCATTCAAAAAGGCGCTCTTGACATCCATCTGCTGCAGTTTAAACCCCATACCACATGCTGTGCCGAGAAGAAACCTTATGCATTCGAGCCTTGCAACCGGAGCAAAGGTTTCATCGTAGTCAAGTCCCTCAACTTGAGTGTATCCTTGTGCCACAAGCCTAGCTTTGTTTCTGATGATATTTCCTTCTTCATCACTTTTGTTTTTGAAGATCCACTTAGTTCCAATAACATTCACCTTTGGGGGCCGTGGAACCAAATACCAAACTTGATTTCTTGAGAATTCTTCTAATTCATCCTCCATTGCAAGAGTCCAGAAATGATCATCCAAAGCTTCTTTGACATTCTTAGGTTCTGTCATGGAAACAAAACATGAAAACATGATCTCTTCAAAGCCTGCAAACGAAGCCATCTGTCTGTAGTTCTGTTTTATCCCTCTTGTTACTCTTTCACCATTCAGATCTCCGATTACATCCCCAGCAGAATGATTACGGTGTACTTGGATTGAGTGAACTTCCTCATCAGATTCTTCTTCTGATTCATTTGCTTCACTGACATTTTGATTCTCATTTCCTTCCACTTCTTGGATCCTTGGAGTCGAGTTGTGAGCTTCACCACTATTACTTGCAATTATTTGCAAAGTGGGCATACTTCCATCATCAAAGACAACGTTCATTGACTCTTCTATCTTTCCCCTCTTCTTGTTCCAAACTCGATATGCCAAACTGTTGGTAGCATAACCAAGAAAGAAACCTTCTTCACAGCGAGAATCAAATTTTCCCAGTTGATCTTTATCATTCATGATGTAACAGACACATCCAAACACTCGGAAGTAACTCAGATTTGGCTTCTTTCCCTTCCAGATCTCATAGGGAGTTTTATCAGACCCTATCCTGACATACACTCGGTTTATGACATAGCATGCAGTACTAATGGCATCAGCCCAAAACTTCTCAGGGACTCCATTCCCATGAATCATGGCTCTGGCCATTTCTTGAAGAGTTCGATTTTTCCTTTCAACAACACCATTAGACTGTGGAGTTCTAGGTGCTGAGTATTGATGGAAAATTCCTTGAGACTCACATAAGCTGTTAAAGGCTTCGCTTAGAAACTCACCTCCGCGATCACTTCTGATTTGTTTTATTCCCATCTTCTTCTCATTTTTCAGCTGAAGAGCTAAGATCTTGAAGCTGTTGGCAGTCTCAGATTTTTCCCTGATAAATCTTACCCAAGTATAACGTGAGAAGTCATCAACCAAGACAAAAACATATCTCTTTCCGGCAATGCTTTCTGTCTGCATTGGTCCCATTAGATCCATGTGAATGAGATCTAAAACTTGAGTGGTCTGCACTCCCTCCACCTTCTTGTGTTGAACTCTAATCTGTTTTCCTTGGTTGCAAGCACTACACACGATCTTGTCAAGATGTTTTAACTCCGGTACACCTCTAACCATTTCCTTATTGACCAGCTTGGACATACTTCTGACATTCATGTGACCAAGGCGTTGATGCCACAAGACAGGGTCATCTTTTTCAGCTCTAAGACAAACTTTTGGTTCTTCCCACATGTAGCAGTTGTTACCGGTTCTAACACCTGAAAGAGCATTCTGATTCTTCTCATCTGTAGCCCAACACTTGACTCTGTTGAAGCTCACTGTTAATCCTTCATCACATAGCTGACTCACACTTATCAAATTTGCAGTAAGTCCCTCCACGAAGTAAACATTTGTGAGTTGCGGTTTCTCAGCTTCAGTCAAGTCTCCTTTTCCTCTAATTCTTCCTTTAGCTCCACCACCGAATGTGACTTTACTCTCCTTAACAGTAGTGTAGTTGTTAAGATTAGACTGACTTCCCGTCATGTGTCGAGATGCTCCACTGTCAAAGTACCACGGCCTTGACCCACCTGCTTCAGCTGAAGTGTATGCTACATGACAGTACAGATCGTCCCTCTTAACGTACATCTTTGAAGCTCTGTGTTGATGTGGATAGAGCTTACCTTGTCGTTTCAGCTGGTTTACCTTAGCTGCATATCTGTAGCAAAATCTCTGAATGTGACCATGTCGTCCACAGTAGTAGCATTCGTAACCTGTCACTGATCTGTGATAGTGACTGTGATTGAAGTTCTGGTACTGTCGTCTTGCTGGAACAGCTCCAGTCTGGTTTTGAAACCCTGTCTGACGATAATTGTAGTTCTGATACTGTTGTCTTGCTGGAACAGCTCTGGTCTGGTTTCTGAATCCTGTCTGACTTCGAACACCAGGTACAGCTTTACTTGGAACAAAATTCGTCTTACCACTTGTTTCTCCTCCTTGATACCCCAATCCAAAGTTGGATTTTCCTGTTCTTCCAGAAGCTAAGATGCTATTCAAGTCCTTTGTTCCACTGTTCAACATGTGTATCTTCTTGCGGGTATCGTTGAGTTCTTGAGTAAGCACTCTGACATTCTCCTCTTCCAACCCGAGTTTCTGAACTAGTTCACTGTTCTTCTGATTCTCCAGAGTCAAGTCAGCTTTCAGTTTTTCATTTAGTTCCAAAATTGCTAGCTTCTCTTCCATCCAAGCAATCTTCTCTTTACTCAGAAGACACCAGTTGTCATACATTTTCCTGAACTGTCCATCAACATCAAGATCCTTCTCCATTTCTGATTCATCATCGGCTTGGACAATACTATCTCTGTCTTCTACATCACTGTCAGAGTTTTCTTCTATGATTCCTACAAAGGAAACGAAACCTTTCACATCATCATCTGAATCGTCATCTTCAGATTCACTATCACTCTCAACAATGTATGACCTCTCCGGCTTGGATTTTGACCCAACACAGTCAAATTTCGAGTGTCCAGTTCCCTTACACTCTGAGCATTTCAGCTCTTTTCTCTTCAGAGATGGACACTCAGCTTTAATGTGTCCGTAACCCTGACATTCATGGCACTGAACCTCATTTCTCTTTCCACTCCGATCTCTGTCTCTATCAGCTCCCTGACCTCTTACAAATCCTCTCTTCTCGACTCGTCTGATTGCTCGATTAAAGTTTTTAGCCATCAAGCTCATTTCATCCTTCAGTTCTTGAATCTCATTCCTTTCACCAGACGCAGTTAGGGCCAATCCCTTAGAGGAACCACCTTTACCAGTAGTGATTTCTAGCTCATATGCCTGAAGCATGCCAACCACTTCTTCAAACTCAATTGTATCCGTGTCCAGTGAAGTTCCCATAGCAGTTCTCTTGCTCTCAAACCTTGAAGGAAGACACCTCAGTAGTTTTTTAACCAGTTTCTTGTCCTTATACTGCTTACCCAGGTTGTGTGCTTCACTAGCTATAGCACTGATCTTGCCGCTAAACTCCTCAATGGTCTCCATCTCATCCATGGTCAGATTTTCAAACTGCGATGCCAACATATCTATCCGAGATCGCTTTACACTGCTTGTTCCTTCATACGCTTTAGCAAGTTTATCCCAAGCCTCCTTAGCAGATTCACAGTTTTGAATTCGTTTAAACTGATTCTGATTCACAGAGTTGAAAATCAGAGACAAAGCTTTTGAGTTTGCTGTAGCTGTTTTTTCTTCTGCGTCAGTCCACTGATCTTCTGACTTAATCACATCCTTTCCATCTTCACCTTTAGTGACTGGGGGCTTCCATCCAACGCTAGTAGCAATCCAAGCTTCCTTTCCAAGTCCACGGATGAGTGCTCTCATCTTCACCTTCCAATGACCGTAGTTTCCTTTTTCCAGCATGATTGACTTACCGATAGCAATAAACTCCTTGGGGTAGTCCATCCTCTCCGCAGGATCTTCACCTGTTGTCAAGTACAACTTAGTTCAGATGCCCTCTCTGATACCAAGTGAAATTCGGATGAACTCAGAACCGTATTCCCCAAACTCAGAAACACTGAGTATTACTTTATTAGAAATCTGGTTAAGAAGTTACAACTCTCTTAACTGGTTTTACACAAGACCTAAAACTACTTTTAGCTTGTCACCTGAGATTTCTAAGACTCACAAGAGAATTACAAGAACACACTCTCTAATCTCTCTTGTAACTCAAACAGAGTAAAGCTTACTCTCTAACAGAACAAAAAAGCTTGCGTTACTTTTTTGCTTCACAAAACGGCTAAACCTAGCAAGACCCTTAGCACCCCTTTTATCGTCACAAGGTCTTCAGATCTTCTAGGTTTTTCTTTCTCGATCTTGGAACTTTCCAAATCTTCATCGAATATCTTCTTGCCAAACTGAACTCATTCTGTTGTGATCACCACGTCATTCATTCATTTGGCGTCAGTACACGTCAGCAACAATTACTTGGTCATTACTCCTGTATCCAAGAACAGCTTCAATCCTGTTCCGGCAACTTGTGCACTTATCTGAGCTCCTGGTATAGAGTGCACTTACAATATTTCATAGGAATTTTCCCTTACTTTAATGATCCTCAAAACAATTCCACCAAAAAAAAATGATCCTCAAATAGTCATGCTACGTACCCTTTTAGATCCCGGGCTTTTACATATATTATATATACTTTTATTTTCTTCCTTTTTTGGTGCGGCCATGGAAACTCGTAGGTCAAATAGTGGAGATGATCATGATTTTGTGCGTCGTCCACTTTAGACTAAAATATGTTTAAATAATCATTCATTTTGACAAAGACAAATATGCTTCTTATAGGCGATATCTTTTATAAGAAACCTAATCAAGTTATCTGGAGGTTACGTATGATATACCTATGATTATTTCCGAGGTTGCTTAGATATTTCGTCGATTTATTGTTGTTGCTGCTACGATGGCGATGAAAAGACAATGACGAAAACGACGTTATAAGCTACATTATTGTGATTATTACAAGAATGATTTAAATATTAGGTATCTATATAGTTTATATACTAGGCTATATTAATTCAACAACAACCACTAAGACAAGCAAGTTGATGAACTAATCAACGAGTCATAATAAGAAAGAACTTCTAAATGCCAGAATAATACAAATGATTGATTTGCATTGCTATTTGCTAGTGGTAAAATAAATAGCTTAAAAAATATGTTTTTATGCGTTATGAAAAGCTCGAGCTAGATAGTAAATAGTAATATTACGATAGTATGAGTAATTATAAAATTAATCAGTTGGAAAAATCATTATTAAAATTTACAGCATAATAATGTGTAGAAAGGTCCATCCATGAGAAAAATATATATATATATATATATATATATATATATATATATATATATATATATATATTATTTGAATAAAATAGTTAAAATCAAATTAATAAAAAGTTATTAAGAAATCATAGAAAATATGCATAAATGGAAAGAAAGCACCTTCTCGTGTGTCCAACAATGACAGGTCACCTCAATCCCACTCAATAAGATGTATTCTCTTAAATAATAATACTTTGGGTAAAAATTATGTCAAATATATAATAATTTGAAAAAAAAACAAAAAAAAAAAGAAGAAGAAGAAAAAACTAATCATATAAATATGGTCCTTGTTCAATGATAGGCTGGGCAACTGTTTCAAAATAAAGATAGCCAAATTAGTTATTTTTAAATAATAAGAGATCAATATCGTTTGGAGCTTAAAAACATTTAGGTTTCATCATTAAAAAAATTTAATGGTACCCACAAAAGACTGAAAGGTTCATTTGTATCAATCAGACATATTTATAATTTAATTTGTAAATTAGACTTTCTAGACATATGCTTAAATCCTACTTTAAAACAGACAATTTGCCAATATTATTGTACTATGTGGTTGAATAATCTGCCTTTTAACTTGGCCCTGTTAGAATTCAGATAGTACATGTATATACATATTTCAAACAAATATATAAAATTCTACTAGAAAGTAGTTAATCTAAACTTTTTTTTTTTGTGGTGTTAAAAAAAAAAAAAGTTAAATTTTTGTTCTGTATCAAAGGTAAATTTTAAAAATATTTTATGATTTAACTCTTGTTCTATTTTTGGGAATAAACTCACAATACTATTACTACTTTTCAGTTTTCACCCATCCGGAAAACTATTATTCACATGTAGCACGAACCATAAAAACTACATACTGCCTATACCATGCTGCTCTCTTTGAATCTCTTGATATATATATATACAAAGTATAATCTCTACAAATTAATATTTGATAAATTAATAACCCGATAAATTAATACATTTTTTCTGTTTCAAAATTGTTTTTCGGATCAGCTAATAGATCGATAAACTAATAATTTTATGGATAAATAAAATGTTATAGTCAAACGTTATTAATTTATAGAAATTTTATTTTACTTTTTATATGATTACATATAGATCCAATTATACAAAGTTAGACATGTTTCGTTAGATTTCAACGCATAAAGAAATTGTAATTAACTATATTACAATACATGTTAATTTTTGATTAAATTTTGACAAGTGATAAAGTTAAAGTGCGTTTCAATAGAATCCATAATAAAAAAAGGTCTAGCTAACTAGATTACAACATTTATTAATTAACTGATTAAATGTTTTACATATGTCAATATTTAAATTTCAAAATTTTCAATCTTTAAATAAATTAAACAAATTTCCAGTTTTGAATTATGGTTTTATTGCATTTAATTTGAATATTGGCATATGTTTACTTTATATACCTATATATATAGGTCCACCTAGATAATTATGTCGGAATTTGAAATTAACCCATCAAAATAAAATAAGAATTTTGATATATTCGCATGATATGAATGAAACCTAGTGAATATTTTCTTCTTTTAAAATATAAAACCTATATTTATCTACTTATTCTCTTCTCTTTTTTTGGCCAATATCTATCCATATATTCCCTAATAGGTTTTTTTCAAGATCTCTCTTTCTCTTACGTTTAACCCCAAAAATAATTTCATTTTCCTTTCCTTTCCCCATCTACACTAAAATTTCTCTAACCATGTCATCTCACAAGCCACCAGATCAACCTTCTTGCTCTTCTAACTCCGGTCACCACAAGCCACAACCGCAAGTTATTAGCCGCTACGAATCGCAGAAAAGCCGCGATTGGAACACGTTCTTACAATACCTCAAAACCCTAAACCCACCCGTGACAACCTCTCGATTCGAGCACACACACGTCCTAAGCTTCCTCAACTATTTAGACCAATTCGGTAAAACCAAAGTCCATAATCAAGCTTGTGTCTTCTTTGGACAACCCGATCCACCGTCGCCTTGCACGTGTCCTCTCAAGCAAGCTTGGGGAAGCTTAGATGCTTTGATCGGACGGTTAAGAGCTGCTTACGAAGAACATGGTGGTGGATCATCCGATAGTAACCCGTTCGGAAACGGGTCGATTCGGAGTCATTTGAGGGAAGTGAGAGAGTCTCAAGCTAAGGCTCGTGGAATCCCGTATAGGAAGAAAAGGAAACGGAAGAAGACCAGAAACGACGTCGTTGTAAAGAAAGATATTTCAAAGTCTTCGAGTCACAATCATAATCGTTAGTCCACTTGTATCTCGATCATATATATATTTTCCATTATAAGGTAATCAATTTCTTTGATTCACATTATTAGATTTCACTCAATCATTAGACTTCAATTTAATAAAGAAAACAAAAATTAAGAAATTTACTTGGACCAGTTGTTTTTAAAAAAAAAAACTAATGGTGACTGACAGGTAATTTCATGAAAAAAAATCTCATATGAGAAATTATGTTGCTCATCTGGTAATAGTACTTTTCACAGCTAGGATTATTAAGATAATTTTATTTTATCCCCTACCTTTTAATATAAATTTGAAGGCTTACTCGTGTGTGAAACTGTGAATTGTAAATGAGAAAGAAAAAGTTGTGGCTATAGCTTTTTAACCTAATCTCAACCCAAACCACTAAATTATAAGTCTTATATTTTATGTGTGTATAGAGAGCTTAACTTTTTACTTACTCAGAAATAAAGCGTAATTATCCGCGTGTTCCTTAATTGGGCCATGTATTCTATACAATAGGTGTAAGGTCTGGTATACTTGTAGCTTTACGTTGGGTCTAATGGCTAAGTTTTTTTTTTCCTAATTTAAAGTTTTATGATAATACTGACTAATCTATTTTTGTTGTCATCTTAAATCAAAGGAAAAAGGTAACTACAGAATATTATCACTAATATTAAATCTCAATAATGATCTAGGATGGCTTGATTAATTAATGAGGATTCGTTAGATAACGCAAATATGTACAGTAATAAAAAAATCTTCTTACATGTAACGTTTAAAGACCATCAGATGCATGTATAACAATGTACATTAGGTTAGCTGTTCCTGTTCTTGACTTAGAACATCCAAGATGAACTTTTTGAAAACTTAGATCCTAAATAGGATTTTTTTCACCATGGTAGAAGTTTTGGTCATGTTTCTGGGAATATTATTGCGTTAGTTATCAGTTTTCTTATGTTTTTGTAATTTTTATTTTTTTTGGAAGATATATCAAGAGAGTATTAAGAGGACAAAAAAGGGAGAAGATGATGAACTCGATGATCAGCACGGGGACACACCCTCCAATTTTTTGGACACAGTTTTGAAGTCATCATGCCCGGTTAAGTAGTTTTACTTTGAGTCCATTTCTAAACTCTTTATAAATGTATTGATACAAGCCAAATATAAATGTCGTGCGAGCTTGTAGTCTTTATCATACATTAAGTAAAAAAAAAATCTATAGATGGAAAACCGGTAAAAAAAAAAAAAACAAGACAAATAGAGAAAGTATAAGAGTGTTTGAATATTCCGTCGCAAACGAACACATTTGGTTTGCGGGAATAGTTTTAAATCTATAACATTCGATTTCACTCAACTGTTCAAAGTTCTTCTTCTTTCTTTACATTTTTTCTTATAAGAACTCAAATACTAGATTGCAAGCAAAAGTCTTTGCCGAAACCAACTTAATTTATAATCGCTATTGAGTGAAAACGTACATGTCTCCTTGTTTCGAATCAAAATCATCACAGATTTGAGAATGTGGGATTGTGATTGAGATTTTGGCTCTTTTGCCAGTCTATATTGATGTGTCAATCTCAATGTTTTTAAATGAAATTTAAATTTGGAGTTGAAAAAAAAAATTACTTGTTTTCAAACTGTATAGGTGTTAAAAAGTACTTCCTCCGTTTCATAATATAAGGCATTTTGGATAAAGTTTTTTGTTTCACAATATAAATCGTTTTCGAGTTTCAATGCAAATTATATATTATTTTAATATTTTATGATTATTTATATTATGCAATCTCTTTTATGATTTGTTGAACTTTTAAAAAGTAGATCTTCTTAATCGGCGTGCTTTTACCTAAAACGACTTATATTATGAAACGGTGGGAGTAATATTTACCGGAATCACATTTTGGTTCAACTTTTTATCTCGTTATGAGCTACCACTACCAGCCTCAACGTAAAAACAACTAAAAGAGTGATACTAGCTTGGGCTTAAAATGGATCTATAAATTTTAGGCTCACTTGGCCTGTTTCGGAACTTGCCGTTTTAGATGAACTCTAACTTCTAACTTCTAACCTCTCATCCCTGTTCTTATTATATGTTTATTTTTCTTTTTGTCAACTTTTTTCTTTTCTTTCAACATCTGTCAACTATTTGTTTCTTATAATACACTATAGATGTGTGATTAATAAGTGTGGAACGTGTGAACCAACGTGGAACAATTATTTGCCCCTAGTTTTACCACAGTCCATGTAATATAATCTGCCAAACTTAACCGCAAATTGTTCTTATAGTTTTGTATACAACTATATAAAATTAGTCTGTTCGTTTCGTCGCCGCAGGTGGCTGCGGCAGCGGCAGCCGCAACTTTTAATCGGTTGACGCTGATTTTAGTTAGCGTCCAAAATTTTTAGCCGCAGAACGCAGAATTTGCCGCAGCGTTATGCCGCAGGTACCTGCGGCGACCAAACGAACAACCTCATATGCGTCTGCCGCTGCCGCAACTACCTGCGGCGACCAAACGAACAGACTAATTATACAATTGATTGTCACATAAATAAATTATGTAGAAAAATATATAACTATACATAGTCATCATATGCTACACTGTTTGATTTCTTAGTCAGGCTGTTTTACGTATTTTGTTTTTTAAATGCATGCATGTATATCACAATTTACTTAAAACCAAATATTTTATTCGAATGTTTAATTATGTCATATAGAATATATACATAATTTACGTTGTTATGCTTTCATAATTTCATAAATATAATGTTTCTTTCAGTCGGCCTTGTTCTACAGATATTTCTCATCTTTTTGTCCCCCTATAGATATTTCTCATCTTTTTGTCGACCTATAGATATTTCTCATATAATTATATAAATACTAAAACTTGCCACTTCATTAATATTTAAGACAACAACCACAACGGTCGGTAGAAAAGCAAAACTGTAAAACACTAAACAAACACTAATGAAAACATCTCAAAAACAGCATGTATGCGGTTCGACATCAGTACAAACTATCAATGCTCCATTACCTCTAGTATGGTCAATCGTACGTCGTTTTGATAACCCAAAAACATATAAACAGTTCGTGAAAACGTGCGAGCTACGCTCGGGAGATGGAGGAAAAGGTTCTGTCCGTGAAGTCACGGTGGTTTCAGATCTTCCGGCGAGTTTCAGCCTAGAAAGATTAGATGAACTTGACGATGAGTCTCATGTGATGGTGATCAGCATTATTGGTGGTGATCATCGTTTGGTTAATTACCGGTCAAAGACGATGGTGTTTGTGGCGGCGGAGGAGGAGACGGTGGTGGCAGGGGCGGAGGGAGAGAAGATTCATAGGGGTCAATTGACCCCGGTGAAATTTTAAAAAATAGTTGAATTTTTATATAAAAAAAATTATTGACCCCAATCCAATAAAAATATTGACCCCTATAAAAAACATTTATGTTACAAACCCAATAATTACACTGCATTTATAGATAATATTAGCCTAATAAAATTTATTTTAATTAAATCTACTACAATTAAACCTATTAATATAAACTAATATAATATTTTAACATTTATTTTGAGCTGATCTAAAAACGTTGTACCTTCTTCTTCTTTTTTCTTTGTGTTTTTAATCAATCTTTGATCGTGTGATGGTGGAAACAAAAAACATCTTTCACATCTTTTAGTATATCTACTTATGAAGCTACCTTTTATGCATCTTTTAGAAAAAAAAATATTTTGACCCCGATGAATAGATTTTCTGGCTCCGCCACTGGGTGGTGGTGGAGAGTTATGTGGTGGATGTGCCGGAAGGAAATACTGAGGAGGAAACGACGTTGTTTGCTAATACTATCGTTGGGTGTAACCTTAGGTCGTTGGCTAAGTTATCGGAGAAGATGGTGGACCTCACTTAAAGTTGTAAAAGTCGTGGGATTGTAACAATCCTATTTCTATTTCTATCTAGTTCAATGTTTTTGGCATGCGCAAGTAAATATAATAAAAGACCGTTCACAAGTTCACTTAATATGATATCATTATCCTCCTAAGTAAAGAGTGGTGCTATTTTGGGCTTAAAATGGACCTTTATGTTTTCCCTCTCACCTCTGTTATTAATTATTGTTTTCTTTTTTTCTTTTTCTTTTTGTCAATTTTTTTTTTTTTGACATCTTTTTGCAACCTTTTATTAACAATATAAATGTGTGATAAATAAGTGTTGTTCGTATGAACGAAATCGAAAACGTGGATCCATTGTATGCCACTAGCTTTTCACATTCCATGTCATAACCCTCCAAAGTTAACCGAAATACATTCTTCATTACAATGACGTTACAAAACAAATGTTCATTCTAAAGTTTATAATTTACTGTTAGATAACTGTATATTTTATGGAAAAACATATATCTATATAGGCATCATATGTTACACATCCTACACGGATTAATCAGTCTTTCTTTTAAAGTATTGTTTTGGTTTTATGTGCATATTACAATGTACTCTTTTTAATATATATATATATATATATGTATTACAATTTACTTTGAATTTCTTTTTATCATCTTATGTTATACAAATCAACAAAGTTTTTTTTTTACTTAATATTACACTCATAATTTGCAGAAAACACCAAAAATGACAACTCATATTATTATTTTTAGTCGGCCTTGTTCTAGATATTTCTCATATAAATATTCAAACACTAATGCATGGAAGCTTTATAAAGACTAGGTGAGTGCCCGCGCTACGCGCGGGATTTTGTTTTAAATTTTGTTTTAATTTTTTTTAAAATTTATTTAAATTTAGATGTATATATTATTAAATTCCTGTATTTTTATAAAAATTATGTTTTTGTATTTTTTTTATTTATTATTTTTTTAAAATTTATTTTTGTATATCGTTGCATGTTTGAGACTAATATATACATTTTTTAAAAATTTCTCATTTAGCTTTTAAGATATATTTTAATATTATTTTTATTCTTATTTTAGTATAATAACTATACAATTTGTAATTTTATATGGAGTTTATCAACTCTAATTGAAATGTGTTGTTTTTTTTAGTTATAACAATTTATTTAATGTAAAAAGAAAAGCAAATATCCTCAAAACTTTAAACTTGAATGTAAAACAAAATGATTGGCTCGAGAAGACCATGTCCACAGTTGTATTGAAGTATTTTATAAGAGAATTGCTTTCTAAACTCCATTTTCTCTTTGTCTCCATTTTTTGTCCCTCCACTTTAACTGATTGCAGAAGTTGTTGTCGGCTTCTTGTTGGGATTTGGTTCTTCAAATGTGCTCCAGCCCTATAATGAATATTTTGTGTTATATATGTTTATGTAAATTTTTTTTTGTAATCTTATATTTACCTCGTCAAAGTCTTTATAACTTATGTTTGACACCATGAAATTCTGATTCTTGGGGGTATAGTTGAGAGGGGATACTCTTATTTGGAAACGGAAGTGTTTCCCAGCAAGATCACTTAAACATGTTGGTAAGATATTGTTGTTACCTTTGTTGCCCTACAAAAAAATTTTATATTTATGTTTAATTGTTATTAAAAATGAGTAAAATTTGTAATATTATATGATAATTTCTTTCATAAGATTTTATTTACCTTCTCTTCCATAATTGTGGTTGCCGTTTTGTTTGTAAGTTTTCTCATTTCTTTGTCTAAAATCACAAATGTCGCACCATGTTCTCCATCATGAACATCAAGCTCCACTCGATACCTATGAAATAGTTGTATATAATAGTATTTAAATATTAAAAATTCCAAATTGTTATATCTTTAATTCGTTGCGTTTGCAATTTGTTTGCAATTTATTAAAAATAGGTATAAGAAAATTATAGCGTACCTAAGAATTCCTTCCTCATTAGGCGTAACACAACTTTTGCATCGTAGTAGTGTTGTCCTTTTCTCTAAATTCCGTCCACAATCTTTGCAAGATCTGTATGTCCATCCGTTTCTTTGTAGCACCCCAACAACATATGCGTTGCAAAAAAATTCAGCATCCTGAGTCTTTTAAAAGTGTTGTAGATTTATCAAGTTTAGTTACTTGTACATGTATTTATATGTGATTATAAATTAAAATAATCTATTCTGTTAAATACCTGTTCGTTAGCTTTGGATATATAGTCGTAAAGTTCAGCGATGGATACTTCTTCTTTTTTCATGTCTCCCACCATGGTTTCTGCATGTCCATATGTTTCTCCTTCTTCTATTCCCATCCTATATGGATAATTAAACAATTGTTAAAATTTGTGTAGATAAGTAAATGTGTTACTTTTTAGCTAATTTATTTAAACCTTACTCTTTTGTAAATTTTTGGATGACATCAAATGTTGAGGCAAAATATATCCTTGTAGCTTCCGTAGAATTCAAGTATAGGTTACCTTGTTCATGTAAATGTATTTTTATTAATATAAAAGTTAGTATGATGTAAAATATTTGGTTAAGTATATAATTAATTTATTATTAAAGGAATTACCTCCAAAGAGTTTTGGATTAATCGTTGTTACCACCATGACATTTTTGTTGGATTTTTTTTTGGAAATTTCTGAGCGGAAAGTTGATGCAGCCTCACCCCAAAGTTGTAAGTAGACAATAACAGACCTAATTGTCAAGATTTAATTATATAATTTGATATATTTTTAAATTAATATGTTTTAGAAGTGATTATAATTTAGCATCACTTACGTATCCATCTTAAATCGCATGACCAAGCGTTCTTTTGAAGTTCCATCATGAAGGTTTGATCCTTGCACAAACATTACTTGTCCAACAACATCTGTAAATTGAATGTCATTGTTATTTTCTTTAACAATAAAATATATATTTATATTACTTTGGTATAGAATATTTATAATGTGAATGTTTACCAGGTAGTGCAAGGTTTGTGTTTGCTAGAGCTTGGAGTTGGTTGATGTTCTGGAGCATGAACTTTTCCTGATTTATTGTTACGCCGATATTTCCTATCTTAGTCATGTTTGTTGATGGAAGAAAACGGATGGCTAATGGATTGTCTGTAACTTTGTATAGATTTGTGCTTCTTCCCACTTCAAACCCACTAAGATTGAAGATTTCACTTTCTTGTAAAACATAACGGTTATGCTCGACAAGTGAAGCAGGTATGAAACCATGTATAACTGTGTTCTGCAAATAAAATGATATTATGGTTTAGTTGTTGGTCTCTACATTGAAGGCCAATATGTATTAAAAATATTTAAAAATTGGTAATACCTTTTCATCAAGGAAAAGAAGGACAATCCCCATTAATTCGCCATCCTCTTTATTATTGGTAGCTTCCCAAAACCGAAGGAGCCTTCCAACAATTTGTTGATTAGATCGTCCAAGTCGTAAAGCATCAAACGTGACATAAGAAGCATCTTGTGGGATAGCAACAATGTCAAATGTAGCCATGGTGTAATGATTATAAAATTTAGTTGTAGGTGGTGTTTGTTTTTTTTTCCTAAAATGGTTTGTCTTTAGTTGTTTGGTATTTATAGCTGTTAAAGGAGTAATTGCATATATGTAGTGGGTGATTGCTGGATTATTAGTAATTTATGATGTTAATTATTCTGTCCGTTTAAACGTTTTTGATTTTTAATGTAATTGAATTCTCTATATTATTTAAATAATTTAATGCTGTGTGTTTTAATGTTTCTCATCATTGTTTGATTTGGGTTGAATATGATGCGTTTTGTTTTCCTATTACTAATTGTATTTTATTTTAAATTAATGCAGATTTTAGTGGAAGAAGCTGCATGACATTAATGTCAATTTATTTGTTATCTTGTAACTTTATACGTAACCGTCGCTTGTTATTGTTTCGTTTGGATAAATAGTAGTAGCTGATCCGTCGGGATATGTATGACGAATCAGATTATATTGTTGTTGTGAATAACTGCCCCTATTGATGTTTTATTTTCTGTTGTTTTTTCAAGTTGGGCCTACTCGAATGAAGCCCATTATATCATGGTCCTACGGTTTTTTGGTTCCATTTGGTTGTGGCTTTTTTTATTTTATTTGTTTCTAGTTATTTAAGATCCATAAGGGAATTGTAAAAGTTTTTGTTTGTTTTTCATACCAATGGAAAAAAAGAAGTTTTTGTTTGGTTTGGTTCGGATATTTGTTGGTTTGGATTCTTAAAAAGAGGGGTGATTAATATATATGATCCAAATCCCTTTGTAATGCCGTAATCCCGTTTATATTTAAATTTTCTATTTTATTTATATGTCTGTATTTATATTTATTTTAATATATATATATATTTATATTTCTAATTTTTTAAAGGCTGTAAGTTAAAACTTTTTTGTTGAATTTGGAGATTAGTTTGCGGTGGTACATATAAATTGCTGTGGATTTTTTTAAAATAATTATACATTATTTATTTTTTTTTTATTTTTTCATGCATTCAGAAACTTAGCTTTGGGCGCATTGTTTTTTGTCGTAGTAAAATAACTAATCCTTTATAACATTATTCCTTACCATTCCATATTAGGCTATATGTTATTTCATTTTTCCATGGTTTTAATCCTGTTGCGTAATATGGTTTTATTTTCCAGATAATTAATGGTGGTAATCTTTTAGCAGTTGTTCTAATTTATGTATAGATATAGGTTATCCGCAAAACACTGTACGAATGTCCTTATTTGAAATATAAAATGGTGCTGGAGAAGGAGTTGTTTAATGCGTTTTTGTTTTCCTATTGTAGTATTGTTCCTTTTTAGCTACTTACCATGTCGAATTTTGTTAAAGGAATCATGTGTCTGTCTTTGTCGTGTAATATAATATTTTCCTGATTGTGTCCAATTATAATTTTGGGTTTAGGTTACAGACATGTGAATATATATATATATTTCATCCCGGTTAATTAAGTATTTTTTTTTATATAAATCGGTTCTCTCAGTTTCAGTTTCTATTTTTCTATGTTGTTGGGGCATTGAGGTGATACAGTTATTGTTGACGGTGGGAAAAAACAATAGCGTATCCGTGGGATATAGTTCTCTTCCATCAGTCATATTGGTCGTTTGTTATTATGTTCCAATTGCCTTTAGAATTCGGTATCTGTTATCTGTTTTTAGTGTTGTTTAATTGGGCTTGTTGCCCGCGTGCGTAAACTGGTTATAATAACAATAATGGCCCATGACCCGTTTATATTCACTAAAAATTAATTGGGTTTACCAGTTTAGGCTAGTGGGCTGTGTGGGTTTCGATCACAATTAAATTAAATGGGTAGCCCATTTCTCCATTTTTTCATCATATTGCTAAACGGCCTTTTGTAAATTTGGTGAGTCTAAACAATTAGGATAGAAACGTGTAAGGGTTTAAACACACTGTTTCAATGTCTCCCGTGCGGCCATCTCTTTTTCGATTGACTCTCTGTTTATTTCTGTCTTCGCCGATTTTTTTCAAATTGACCCTTCAAGCAGTCTTACAGCCGAGTCTTTCTTTGTTTAGTTCAAAGAGGAGTAGAGGGTTTGAAGGGAGGAAAGGTCTAGTCCCCGAAAAGCCGCTCTGTTCGCTTCTTTTTCAATGACTCCCCCGTATGGAGCACTGAGTCACTTACGTTACGCATGAGTACGAGAGAAAGCAACGCTCAGTGAAGCCGAGACAGCTGGACGTTTAGCAGAGCAAGAGACGAAGCTTCGAGGGTGGTGAATTTAAGCGGCCCCAGGTAATTTTATTTTTAAAGTCAATCTAACTATATTATATTATTCTTTTTAGGTTGTTTTCGGATTTGTATTTGTTATTGTTTGATGCTAAATCAATTATGTCAATGTTTGATTTTCCTTCTGTTTTTTTCATTTAAAAACAATTTTCTCAGTTTGTTGATTGGTTTATGATTGTTAGCAATTCGATTATTTTTAATTTTTGGTATTGTTGTATTAATCGAATTCTAGTTAGTGGAGAGGTTGTAGTGTAATTTTAATATGTCAGCTGTATCATTTTTTTGGAAATTTTTTGGTCAAATAATCATTGTTCTTATATCGACGTATTTTGTATTTCTTTTTTCCATTTGATATATTAAATAATAATGTTATCATTTATTTTTTTAGATAAATAAACTTTTCATAATTTATAATGTTTTTTCAATTATTTACATTTCTAATAGTTGTTTAGCCAGATTATTTTTAAAGTTGAATTTAATTCATTGGTAGTTTACTTATTAATTGTTTGTTTTATTCTTTTTTTCATTTGATATTTGTAGGTAATGTATTTTTTTAATTTTGGGGGATAAAATAATTACAATGATTCAAGGGGAGTATATAATCTTTTGATATCGGATTACACATATTCTTCTTATTATGTGGCTTCTAACTATTCTTCTTGTCCTAGCTAGTCTCCATCCTGTGGAATAAGCGTTCAGTCATTCTTGATCTCCATTTTAATAAATACGTTGGATTTATTGTTATTTATGTGTTTGATTTCACTTGCTTACCTTTTAGATTGGTGGTTTGTTTAGAGCCCATCCTTCCTTTGCGTCCTCATCTCTCAACCTCTTGTTTGTTTCACGTTGACTGCAGTTTAGTCAAGTTTCAATTTATTATTACTAATCGGGAAAGTAGTTTATTTTTAAAAAACCAAATATCATACCTTGCCCACATTGTTAAATAATATTATTGAATATTTCCTTGTAGACAATGTTGGTAATTCCTTTCGTTGATGGCTGGTCAACTTCCCCACTCCAGATTTTCAATCCTTCCATCGATGTTACTCTTGACAAAGCGACATAAAGCTGTCCATGACTAAATACTGGCTTAGGTAGATACAATCCTACCTTCTCTAGACTTTGGCCTTGACTTTTATTGATTGTCATGGAATAGCAGACACGGACTGGAAATTGACGCCTCCTCATTTTATATGGACATTTTGTATCAGCTGTTGTCATTATTATCCTTGGTATAAGGATTTTTTTCCCGACATTTGTTCCTGTAAGTATCTCTGCTTCTAGAACTCTTTCTCCTAACCGTGTTATCAACAATCTAGTCCCATTACATAATCCTTCTTTTTGGTTTATGTTTCTCATTAGTATTACCGGAGCATTTAACTTCAGTTGTAGCTGATGATTTGGTAGACCTGAGCATTTAAGACTGTTAAGATACTCTGGTGTGTAAAAAGTGTTTGCATGTTCAACGTCAGTATCATCAGTAGATATACTGTCTGAGCTAAGATATTCTTTCATGTCGCCTTCTAATTTTGATAGGAAATATGTATTTAACTCATCTACTGTTTCATTTCTAGGAGTTAGAATTGCTCTTCCCTGTAGGTATTTCCGATTTTTGAAAGAAGTAGCAAACTGTGTGTAGGTACTATTGAATATCTCTTCTCTAGGGTCATCTTGTGTAGATAACAAAAGATCGTTGCTTACTTCTATTTCATCATTATCATCACCTGGTGATTTCGATGAGGTTGGTTTTTTGGCGACTCCATCTCCGACATTCAATATCCATTTTGCAAAGGTTATTTCTTCTTCTTTTAGGCGCATGTTTTTTCCCAGAACACACACATTACGTCTATCCCAAAGGTATGACCGATTAATTGTTGCTAGTACTGTATCTTGTCTACTTCCTTGTGGAATTACAGGCAGTATTTGTCTAAAGTCTCCTCCTAACAACACCGTGATCCCGCCAAATTCTTTGTGTATAGCTGCAGGGTCTTTGATGCTTTTTATATCACGTAGTGTCCGATCTAAAGCTTCAAAAGTGTGACGGTGTGCCATAGGTGCTTCATCCCAAATTATCAACGACGTCTGCTCTATCAATTCAGCTAGCATAGTACGTGGCTTTATATCACACATGGAATGTTCGTGTAAATCTATTGGAATTTTGAATCGTGAGTGTGCAGTTCTACCTCCTGGTAATAGTGTTGCTGCAATACCTGATGTTGCAACTGGGAGTACGATTCGTCGCATTGATCGTAGCTTGGAGATTATTGTTTTGTAAACATAAGTTTTTCCTGTTCCCCCTGGCCCATAGAGAAAGAAAAGCTTTCCTTTTGAATTCTCTATTGAATCCATAACCGAGTTGTATACAATTTGCTGGTCTGAATTCAGAGTTGACAGTAGTCGGGCGTGCTCTGTTTTTTCTTTGTTGATGTTGTAGTTCATTTCTTCTTTAAGCAAGGAATTAGTTAACTCGTTCATAATGTTTTTCTCAGGTATTGGCATATCTGGGAAGTCTGAAAGAGATTTGTTACTTTGGATGAGTAGTTTTTCTAATTCAACCAGTGTATACTGCTCAATTTCAGTGTCAGTCAAGTTCCACTCAGTGAAATTGAATTTTCGTCTTTGGTTGAATGAGATATCCTCAGATAGTTGCGGCCAGAAATTAGTCCATAAATTCCTAGGTTTGCTTACTTCGCAGTAAAGCAACAAGGTCACAAATAATTCCCTTAATTGAACAGCACTTGCCCAATATGACGCCTCCTCCAAAGCTTCTTGCCATTCTTTATCTCCATCTAGTAGTCCTCTAGCGAAGCAAGCTTCCTTATATGATTTGTATGTTACGCTTCCGACCGTACGAATATCCTCAAAACTTTGCGCACCTTTCACATGATTAAGTAGAATTCTCATATAGTATTTTTCTCCTGCTGCTGGATGGATGTTTACTATTCTCCCAATAGTTGATCCTCTTTGCCTCTCTGTCCAAAGCTTGGTCGATGTATTCCATACAAACCTTGTTGGGAATTGGACGTATGTTAGTTTTCGTGCTTCTTCACTTCGTTTGTTTGTCTCCATCCATTCAGTGAACATGGTGCGATGTACCGATGGTCTTGAAAGAACATCCTCTGGAGATTTTGATGCTTGAAAAACAAGATTTTGCTCATCTTTTAAATGTATGATTACCTTCTGCACAGCTGGTCGTTGTTGGTGAATCTCAAAACCAAATATACGCCAAGCAGCTTCATGAGCTGATAGATATCGACATTCTAGATAGTTTTTAATCTCGTCGACATCTTTTATTTTTTTTGAAGTTTTTGATTCCTCTTGATTTGTTTCTCCTTGTTTCTCAATGATAATAGTTGCCTTGTCGACGCCTTTGGTTATATACTTGAACAAATATTTAATTGCTTTTGAAGTACAACACCATTCAACATTAATGTGAGATTGGTATTTCTTTAGCAATTCCATATTGTATGGGATGACAAACCTATTGTCTAGAGCTGTATGACCTTTCATCACAAACCTTTCCTCATCATCTTGGCGTCTGTAAATAATGTACCCATTTTTGTCGCATGATGTGTTTTGTGTGTAAGGTCTTGGATACTTTTTGGTGCAAACTCCATTTTCCATGCAAGGAGATTGGGGGCGTTCTATACCACATGGCCCATGCATCATATGTTTTTTGACCAACTCATATCCTTCTGGATCCCTGTTTTTATCTGGGATCTCTGCACTAATAATCTGGTCGATTACTTTTGGTGACGGATATTCATTGGTATTTTGGAGCCACAATAGTATATGCGCATGTGGTAGACCTCGTTTTTGAAACTCAATTGTGTATACAACTGCATTTTTTAATATAAATGTATTTGATAAATAAGTCTTTTAATTTTGATTATATTTTGTGTTATTTAAGGTTGATTAGCGCACATACCTGCCCGTAGATCACCGAAAAACATCCCGTTTTTGAAATCTGAGATCATTTCTTCTAACTTCATCCTAAAAACCCGTGAAGCTACGTCCGGTCTATCATTACATGATTCACTACCATATTGGTTTAGGTGTTCTTCAATTTCTGGCCATGCTGGGTTTGCTGTTATCGTAATGAAGAGGTGTGGATTACCATATGATTTACATATCGCCATTGCGTCATGGTAATTCTCGACCATGTATCTTGGTCCTCCGGTAAATGATGATGGTAAAATTATCTTCTTACCAATTTCCTTTGAATCTGTATCTCCTCTTCCAATCGCATCGTATACATTGTTATAAAGATCTGCTCTAAGTTGTTTTTGATTATTTCTATGAAACCTCAGACGCTCTTCTTCTACAGCTGTATATGCATCGACAATATATTGGTGAAGTAACCGTCCTCCTAAAATTAGTGTTTTCCCTTCAGATAACCTTGTTTGGAGTTGGTAAGCGTAGTACTCACGTATAGTCACGTCTTCTCTTTTTATTTTATTGCCTTCAGGTCTATATGGGATATTCAATTGAAAACCACTTTCTCCATATGGGAATAGTAAAGGGTATTGCAACGCCATGTAGTGTTGGTGAAGAGTGTTGATCCGTAGTAGGTGGTCAGTTTTGCTTTGAACAATCACATCTCGTTCGCCAGTGGTTGATTCTATATTCCCAACAATAAGCCCTGCAATTTCGTCTCCTGTAGGCATGTCAAATTGCCTTCCCTTTTCCTTTTGGCCAATAAGACGAATACTCAAATCTTCTATCTCTCCTGATTCATATTTGTCCCTAGCTTTTCTAAACTCTTTAGCTAAATGATTAATTTCGTCTAGCATGCAGATTAGTGCTCCAACAATATTTTCATCCAGTTGTTCATTTGATTTTTTTCTTAACATTGTATTGATTCTGTTTTTAATTTCATGAGCAGTGTCAAAAATATATAACTGATTAAATTTTGGTGGTTCCCCTTTTTCTGGTAGTAAAGGACCGATCTTATGGTGGTTTTGTCCATGAATTCGGAAAGTAAATGGCCCATACCCGTTCATAATCGAATGATCTACCTTTGCTCCAATAGATGAGAAGGCCATCATAGAGTTATAAACCCTAATGTTTTCTTTAAAGTGAGGGTTTTGCAATAGTTCTGCTAATGCATCTGGCGTTGTTTTCATCCGTGGAAGAAGTACTCTTCCTTTTTGGCAGCATATCGTAAAGAGGCGTTGACCATTATTAGATCTATCAGTGCTTTCTGCTTCCCAGACCAAAGCTCTACACATATAGCATTCTTGTAATCGATTTGTAATTTTCTTTTTTGGCCTTTGTATCACTGACAAAAGAAGAGAAATATTGTTACTCACAAATCATTTGTGTTTTTTCCAAAGGTGAGCGATAGAAACTTACTTACTTTTCTTTATATTAGTATTACAATTTGAACTTGATGCTCCAGGAGTATTTCGCATTGGCAATGGTCGTACTGTACATAATTGATCAACTTTTTAATTGAGTATTAAAAAATTTCCGCAGTTATTTAGTCATATTTATTTTATTTTGGTATTGTATCACTACTATATGTGTAATTGTTTAATAATTATATTTTTGGATCACTGAAATAAATGTATTGGTACCTCTTTTTTTCCTGGGACCTCGTTTTTTGAAAAGAATTTGCCCTCTCCTAAGCCTCGCTGCTCTGCATCTCTCTGCATGCATTGCATGTTTTAGATATCAATGTGTCTGAGTATATATACGTTCTTCTCATTAAATATTGATTTTCTTTTTAGTCAATTTAATTGAATGTATTACGCACCTTTTCTTTGTTGTGATGCTTCTGGTGATTCGGGGCCATTTTGTTGAACGTGTTTGGTACCATGTCCTAAATTGACATAGTTTTGTTTTTGTTAATTTGTAATTTTTCCCAAATTGCAAATGAATAAAAGCTGGCTTAAAATTCCAATAAACGATGACATAATTTGTGGCGTCTTGTTCATTTGTTTGCTTATGTTTCAGAAAAAATAGGGGTGGGGATTTAGATTGTTTGGAATAAAATTTATTTATTTCAAGTTCTTACCTCGTCGTTTACAGTTTCTAATTTTTCTTCTCTTCTCCCTGTTTTCAGTTGAAGATTGTTGTGGAGTGTTTTGCAGATCTCTTTTCTTAGTTTTCATCGTGTTCTCTTCACAATTCTTATAAACACGAACTCAGGCCAAGCTGTAACTGATTTGGTTTGTTTATTTTTGTTTATAGAGCGATTGTTTATACAGATTTGTTTACGGATTTTCAATAGTGTGTTTTTCTTCGAAGACCTCTGTTTTAACCTTAATGTAGATTTGATATAGCCCAAGATTGTCCGTCCTATTTCCTCCGCAGTAAAATATAATTTAAATACGACCGTTACATGTTTTAAATATAAGTTACTTAATGGTTGTGATGGTAAGTCTTTCAAGTATATAACGTGTTATTCCGATCCCTTAATATGATCTAAACTATTACTGTATACTGATTAATATCTATATTGATTTTTTGTTTCATTTTTTTTTTTTTTGTAATTGTTGATATCTTTGTACATTTGGGTTTTTTTTTGTGTTGAGTGGTTTTTATATTAGAAGATATTGTAACGTTTCATTTAGTGAGTAGGTAATATCGAAAGGATTCTTAATTTGAATTAAATGATTCGTGGTTAGGTTATTTATAAGAATGTTTAACAACTGTCTATTCAAAAGGACATTGATGTGAGCTCATTTCGATTTATCAATGAATTTTCTGATTCGATTGATAATTGAGTTTAATTTGGTTATTGACGTTAGGTAGCCTCTTGTGTATATTTTTGGTGACCCAATTGGATTTTGTTTTTTATTTTTAAATGGAATATTGTGTTTCTAATCAACTATGTATAATTCATCTCCAATTACATATTATTGGTATAGGTATTTAAATCTTTATTAATTTTATAGTTTTTTTTATTTTTTGAAACATAAAAGTACTAATTCAAAATAATAGAGTGTGACTGAATTTTTAATTAAACCATTTAGGGAAGTGTTCTGTAATGGAGGACTTTTATTATTGAATAGCGCTAAATTAATATTTTAAATAATTTAAAAGTTCTATCCGTTTTATGGCGGACATTGTGAACTATGCAACATATATAAATTTGAGTATTGTTTATAGTTATAGCATTTTGGGCAAGAGATGTCTGGGTTGGTATACGTTGGTATGAGATTGGTGGATATATGGCATTGAGATATTGGTTGAAGATAGGTTCTCTCCTTACTCCTATGCCATGTAAAGCTGTTTTTTTTTTAACAAACATATATTGGCGAAACATCTGTCTTCTTCCCAGTTTAGTTTTTGTAAATACAGCTTGCCCTCTTCTATATCTCCCCTGCAAAGCTTAACAATACCGTAAAGAAATTGCCTGTTCGAAGTTTCCATCAGCTGCTTCCTTCTAATGTTGGATGCCTATGTCGTGGTTTAAATGTTATAAATACTCTACTATACTTTTCGCATAGGGTACCTTTGTGATAGGATTTTGGATGCCATTTTGCATGAAATCTTTATTCGTTGAAAGTCTTAGTAATGGTGTTTCGACCAAATGAGATAAGTTGAACTCCATTGTTTTAGATTAGTGTTGTTGTGTGTGAGCTGGTGAGATTGTGTTTGTTTAGGTTTTTGATATTTATAAAGCGCACTCTAGCTGACTTTTATTTTTTGTCACGTTTAAAACTTGTTTGGTGTTAATTGATAATTTGATTCCGGTATCAAAAAGGGGTTACTTGTTATGTTTTAATTTGTTTTAAAAAGCTTTTGAGTACGATGAAGTTTTTAGGTTGTAGTTTCCTCAATTTTGGAATAACGCAAATGGCATCCGATTCTTTTTACTATTACTTTAAAAATTATAAATGTTCTGTTTTTTTAATCTTCTAAAGGACGATTATAAGAAATTGGTGTGGTAGGTTGAATGGAAATATTCCTCTCATGTATTTGGTTTTTTTTTTTTTTTTTGAACAGTTTAACTATATTTATAAACAATTATATTTGTAGTGAGTTAATTTTTCATGAAATAAAAGATATGTTATTAAGCAGTCATATAAAGAAGTACAAATATAATAGTATATAATATAAAATAGTATACTTGATAATCATAAAAGTACATTGAATAAAGTTGTTTCTCATATTGTGTTTTTAAAAAGATAGTTTCATGAATTCTAATTTTAGTGTTAGACGCTGATGTTCCTGTCTTGACTACGTAGGCGTTTGAGGATCTTTTCCAGTGCTTAAGCATTTGTGGTTTTTCTGCTATCTTCGTCTGATGCATTTGAGTAATTGGGCTTCCACAACACACCAAAATGTGTATTTAAAATTAATTTCTTCATGTATTTTTTACTCCGTTCCAAGGTTGAAGTGTTCTTCGTGCCTAAGATAATTTTTTAAAAAGTAATTAAATTTTTGCTTATTTCGTAATCACAAATAAGTGATTGCATAAATTTACCTTCCATCATCTAGACGGAGCTTCTCAATGTCAGTTAAAGAGTGCTGCTTCATTTCTTCTTGGTTGAGTTGAAATTGATGTAATCTTATAGCTCTCTTTTGCAGTTCTAGTACATTCCCCGTAATATATTTCTGACAATGTTTCCAAAACTTTAGCGGTTCTGACACTTCACAGTAAAGCAATATTAAGACAAATAGTTGTCTTAGTTGCCGTGATGTTGCCCATGTTGAAGCTTCATCCATAACATCATGCCATTCTTTGTCTTCATCTATCAACCCCCTTGCATAACACGCATCTTTAAAAGTGTTGTACTTTATACCTCCAACTGTTAGAAGATCTTCAAAACTTGTTGTGCCCTTTAAGACATTGACCAAAATTCTAACATAATACTCTTCACCTGCTGGTGGGAGTATTTTAACAATCTTACCGATGCTTAGGCTTTGTTTTCTCGGAGCCCACACTTTTCGTTGTCGGTTCCATACATATTTAGCTGGCATGTCGACGTAGTTTAGTTGCTGGGCTTCTTTAGATATCTTATTCATCTCAAACCACTCGGTTAGCATAGTTCTCCCACGTCCATAACGAATTCCCACATCTTTTGCATGTTCTGCGTCCGTATAAAATATGTTTTCGTAGTTTGGAAGGTGAATTGGAAGCCATTGAACTGGTGGGGCATGCAAGAGTAGCTAATTAGTTTTGAACTGTAATTGGAAATTGGAATTTCGTGTTTATCTGCGTTTTGATACTTGAAGAGTTTCTGGGTTAATATAATTTAATGTGTAGCCGTGTTGTTTTTGTGTTAATCTGTCTAAGCAAAGAACTGGAAAAAAGAGTTATTTTCATTTAATCTAGTGCTGTTAAAAAACTTGATTTGCTGTTGTTTAGAAGATAGGTGTTACATATATATTTGAAATGAAATATTCGTAGTCTGTTTTAATAAATATTTCTAAATGTTTGTTAGGAATTAATTATGTGTTGTAAATAATAATATAAGGACGGTAATTTTTTGGTTAGATTATAGCTAAGTCTATTGATGAAATAAAGTACCTTTTTTGTTGGAATTTCTAGATGTAGTAATATCTCTGGTAGATGAAGACTGTGAGACTTTGTCTTTGGTCTGTGAAAGGGGAAGAATATACTTTTATAAATAATTATTTTAATTAAGGTATAGTAAATGTTTGCTTTGTAGTGTTTCATTACCTGTATATTGGATTTGGAAATATACTTGAAAAGTTCTGATATAGAAACTTTTAAGTCGTGCAATATTCTTGGGTTTCTATCTGCCCGCAGGAGGAATTGGTGTGAGGAAGTAGCCTCACTGTTCTCTGACTCCTCCCCATTTGAGATTTTTCCAGCCATATCTGCCGGAAAATTAGTTGTCTTAGTCGAATATTTTGTAAATATTATTACTCTATTGGGAGTAAATAGTAGTAGAGATTTTTACCAGGAAATTGAAGTTTGTTGTTGGCTAGAGCTTGGATGCGGTCATGAGTGAGTAGACTGAATTTTTCAAGCATGATTGTAGGCCCTACAGCGGTAAGTGGGGTAATTTTGGTTGATGTGCTGATTAGGAGTTGAACTTGATTGTCTGTAATCATGTTGATATTTGAAACTCGACCAACTTCAAATTCTTCGATATTTAAGATTGCACCTTCTTGTAAAACATTGTCGAACTGTTTGGCACAGTTAGCAGGCATGTATCCATGAATAAGTGAGTTCTGTATAAGAGAAAGAATGTTGGTTTTTATGTGGAGTAATTTTTCATATCCTTTCATAAATAATTAGGTAGCATTTTGGAGTAATAGTTACCTTCTCATCAAGCAGTAGGAGGACAATGCCTGGGTATTTGTTATTTCCATCATTTTTTTGATCATCCCAGAATCGTATAAGGCGAACAACAACTTGTTGAGAAGTGCATCCAAGGCGTAAGTCATCAAACGTGACGTAGTTAGCCGAAGCTGGTATAGCAACTATATCATTTTGGGACATTTTTGATGGATTGAAAACCTTGATTTGATTATTAGCTTTGATTTCGCAAATGGCTGTGGGTTTTTTTTTTTATGGCTTTACAATGTATTTATAGTTGAAGTTTTTATATTTGTATATCTTAGTCGTGGAATTTTGAGGAGCAATGATTTGTTAAGTAACGGCGCAATTCATTTTATTTAGGGAATTAATACGTTTCCGGATGCGAGTGGGTATTAATTGACTTGTTTTGTTAGTTAATATGGTGTTTATTTATCTGGGTTATTTGATAACGTGGAAGTCAGAGCATCGTAACGTCTTTTATAATGGGAAATGTGATTGAGGGGGAGGAATACGTTATAACTGTGGAAAAAAAGAGTAAGAATTTTTTTCAGTTTTGACCACTATATGTGGGTCGTTTAATTTGTAGTTTAGGCCTTCCTAAATGGCTTAAGTAATATGTATATGGAAATAAATGGATGGTTTCTTTTCCATATTGTTTGTATAAGTATAAGTCTTTTGTTTTGTTTCGTATGTCGGTGGATTAGTTTAAGGATTTTGGTGTAGTTTATTATGCCCATTTAATTAATACCAAAATTCAATTATTCGTTAATTTCAACCAAACGAATTATATGGTCGTTATTTTGTTGTCATGATATTTTTCCGTTTCTGCTATTTGCGTCGTAATATAATAATTGAATTATATTAAGTCAATTAATAGGCGTTACATATTGAATTCTGTTTTTTTATTTTAAGGTTTTTTTACTGTTTATAACTAAGCTTAGAAGTGATATGGGGACATTTGTTTGTTACTATATTTTTTAGAGTTATATCGTGAATTCGTTATGTATTAAAAAAAATGTCTGACAACTCTGTTAGTTTTTGTTTTTAATGTTATTTGTTATATGGACCACAATTTTGATTTCGAATGGTTTACGTTTCATGTTTACATAATAAATATATGTATTTGTTTGAACGAAATCTGTAACTGTGTGGCATCTTTCATGTATATGTTATTAATTATTTTTATATTTTGATATACAATTTTTTATATTTAACTATAACACTAATTGAAATAACAATAATCAATTTACATTAAGCGTCTCCTATAATTGTGTACAATTTTTTGGTCGTAATAAACATTTAACAAATTTGATTTTTAGTTATCCAATTATTTAGGGAATCTTTTTAAGCTCTAAGGAACGTTATGTTTTGACCAAAAAGTGACACCATATTATTTGTTTTTTAAAAACATAAAACTAATAGCAACATCTTAAACTTAAATCCAAATTCCTAATTAATTATTTTTTTAAAAATACACATTTTTGGTGATACTATATTTATGTTATAGTGTATCTCGAGTATAGTTTGTGGTTTATAATATTATGGATTGGTTGTTGTTTGTTTTGTATTATGCAATAAACCGTTCACTGTGATGATATTATTGGGTAAAGCATTTCCGCTGTTTTGATTTATTTTAAAATTAGTTTGTAAATAAATAATGTATTTTTTGTTTTTTTGGTCTAATACTCATCATTTTTTATTTTTTATTTTATTTTGGCTTTATTTTTATTTTTTTAAAATTTCTCCGAATCAATGACTTCTTACAGCTCTGTATAAAGTATCCTTCGTTTTTCAACTTTATATCCAATTTTGGCTTCCAACGTCAATTTTCATTTGTTAGTTTTAACCAGAGCATTTCAAACAGCCATAATTTTTTTTGGAATGTATTTTTTCTGAAGGGTTAAATAAACCTGATTAGGAGGTTTTATAGTGGTGAAAATTTGGAAAATATTTGAATTGAAATTGAGTTTTTTTTCATTTATTATCTGCAAATATGCCTTACAAATGTTTTTCAGGAAGTACCGAATAAATGCTAATTGAAAATACAAAAATGTTTATGGGAAATTATTATATTAAAATAACTTGGTTTGTTTAAAAACTAATTAAGCAGTGCGAGTTTTCTTGGTTTTCGGCATAGAGGAAGTAGGAGCCATTCCTGCTGGGTCGATTTTCTTTTTTGGATGCTTCGGGCCTTTGTCATCTCCGGACGTTGTTTCATTTTTAACCTTTCAAATGCGTGTTACAAACAGGTCATTTCCAATTGTTTGTAATGTTAAATTAGTGTCATTTAGATGTTTAGGTTAATTGAATACCTTGACGAGCAATCCTTCCTCACCGTTATATTCCCCTTTGCCACCGGCATCACCATCGTCGGGATTGTCGTCATTGTTCTCGTCCTTGGTAATGTTATATCAATAATTAATGTTGCATTTTCATAAATAAATTAATATATAGATAAATATACCTCTGGTTCTTCTTCTTCAACTACATGTAACACACGGGATACTGTGAATGATTGATATGGGGATGTGAAATTGTAATTAGTGATTTTGATTTGAAAATCCATAGTCTTCCCTACAATCTCCTGAATACAGTCGGGTATAACTTCATTATTTCCCCCGTTTATATCTGTCCCCTACATAATTTGTAAACGACACAATGAATGCAAGTAATCTTTATCATTTAAAATACTCGTTGCTTTTTTGTGTTATAATCCTTTACCTCTTGGGCGTTAACTTCTTCTGCAGTCATGTTAATCTGTTTCCGTGCATCTCTATCAAAAATAACAAAGTTTGTTCTTCCACTTTCATCCGCAACCACCAGCTCAACTCTAAATCTTAAATTGAAATGTTTTTTTTTATAAAACTAAAACGATAGTAGGATAATAATAAATGTTTAATTTTTGTATTCTTAATAGCCTGAGTTACATACTTCATTATTCCAATTGCATTCGAGTCTTTGCAGTTCGTACATGTGAATGAAGTTTGTCCACGCACGAGTTTTTTAGAGCATTTTGCGCATGAGACGTAAAACCAGCCATTGCGAGTAGAGATTGCCTTTACTTTAGCTCTGCATATTACTTCCTTTTCCTAATTTTAAATTGACATTGGTTGTTCAATTGCTGAATGTGTATATTCATTAGTAGCAGGGATTTTGTTTTTTATTTAAGATGGAGGAATATACCTGTTTGTTTGTTGAACATATGTAATCCAGCATAGTTCCGATCTTCATTGTCTCCATATTTTGCCCTGGTTTCACTTCATCCTCAACAGTCGGCTGTTTGCTCTGGTTATTTAGTCCCATTCTTGTTAAACAATTAATAATTATGGTTAGTTGTTTTGTAATTATTTAAATTTAGAACTTATAAAAGTGTTTATATATGATGGTTTTCAATAAACAATTAGTATTGAAGACAAGGTTTCAGAAACTTACTCTTTCATAAAGTCAGTTATGACTTTAAGCTTTCGCTCGAAGTAGAATTTCGATGCTCCAGTTGTGTTCAAGTATAGGGTACCTAGGATTTTTTTTTTTTTTTGGGACTTCATTATTAAAGAAGGTGTAAATGTAAATAATTTAAATTGGTAAATTATGTGTATACCTGCAAATAGCTTTGGATTCATGCATGTGCAAACAAGCACAACACTTTCTCTACCATTTAAGAGGTAGCTTCTCCGGAAATATAATGCTTGGTCATCCCAAATAGTTACTCTCACTGTGGTTCCTCTGTTTAGAATTAGAAACAATGGTATATTATGTTAAACTGGTTTTACAAATTACATTACATAATGAATTTAAATTTACTTACTCGCGTAGCATGAGAATGACTACAATTTTTTGGGTACTATTTTCGTCTTCAAGATTTGATCCTTGAATGCTTAGGATTTGTCCTATGACATCTGGGAAAAATACGATAGTTTATTGGTTTAAGACACTTCAATGTAATTATTTGAATATTACTTGTATGTAAGCGTTTTGTTTTTATAAATTATAGTTTTAGTGTACCCGGCAATTGTAGGTTGCTGTTTGCCAATGATACATATTCAGCGTATGTTAACATCCTAAAGGACTCCATCTTGATGAGGCACCTAGTTTCTTCTTCTTCATCTACTTCCGTGTTCTCGATGAAACGTATTGAGTTGTTATTGTTTGTTACCTTATAACGGTCATACGAAGGGATGACTTCAAAATTGCTTATGGTGTAAATATGTCCTTCCATAAGTAGATCCTTGAATTGAGGGATGCGTCGATGGTGTATTGAAGCTTGTATTAGAGTATCCTGGATGTTGTGGGTTGGTAAATAAGTTGTGGAAAGTTGTTTTATAAATAACTTATTATATGTTGCCAAATTAAACATACTATACCTTTGAATCTAGAAGAAGGAGATCGAGACTCATAAGCTCTCCGTTTCGTTTGAAATTTCGTGCTTCCCACATTCGCATGAGACGGACAGTAATATGTTGCATAGATGTTCCTATTGTAAGCTTGTCTAGAGCTATGGGCTCAAGGGGTGCTACTGTTGTTGCAGATTGCTTTGGTGCCATAATGAGTGAACTTGATTCTGATCTTCGAATCTGAAAGAGAAAAGATATGATGTTAGTTTACTCTGACGGTAAAAATAGGTGTTATCATTGATATTTTGTGGTTGTAATCGTTAAAAATAATGCTAAAAAAATGTAAGTCTTACTTTATCCGCTATTCTTACTGAGGTGAAGCTTTGTGGGTGATGATAGTGTGTGTGACATGTATTTATACGGGACCTAATTAAATATTAACGTTATGTTACATTCAATTGGAAATAAGAAGTTTGAATGTTATTTTAAATTCTTTTCTTAAAAGAAATTAATTTCATATAAATGGTTATACGTTATGCTCATAAGAAAGTTTGTGTAAGAAATATTAATTTAGCTTTTGTAAGAGTTGAGAGTATACATGGGTAATTCGAAAAGGCATAATCGTGGGCATGAGATTTAATGTGTATTTCTTTAATACATTTGTAATTAATACTATCTCTAGTGGGAGGTTTTGCTTAAACGGATTTTTAAAACTTATTAAATTATAAATTAATTTAGCTTTTGTAAGAGTTGAGAGTATACATGGGTAATTCGAAAAGGCATAATCGTGGTCATGAGATTTAATGTGTATTTCTTTAATACATTTGTAATTAATACTATCTCTAGTGGGAGGTTTTGCTTAAACGGATTTTTAAAACTTATTAAATTATAAATTAATGGTACGGAAATCTGAAGTTGTAGTTTTTACAGTCTCCAATTTGTAGGTTTTTTATTATGATGTGGAATATAAAGAGAAATCTTATTTTTAAATAAGAGTCTTATTGGGTACTGGGTTGTATTTTTGTAGTAAAGGAGTGTTTTAGTATCTAATTATTTAAATAAATTATTTACAGATATTTGTATTGGACACATTTTTAAAGCGTAGGTGTGGTTTTAACTAAAGAAATGGGTATATAAGATTGCAGAATGTTATACTTTCCTAAGTTTAATGGAATTAATAGAAGACAGAATGTAAATAACCAAGTTTTAGAGTACACATTTTTAAAAAATTGATATATTAATTGAGATATTTTTTTCCTCGTTTTTGTTTTAATTTTTTTTAAATCTAATTGAGGTTACCTTTGTTCCAAAGTAAACTCTACATACGGATAAACTTTTCAATATATAGTTTGCGTTACATTCCATACTATCGTTTTGATGGTTATCTATTTAACAAATGTAGATACACTGTGACTAAGATTTTAAGTTACAGTATTTATTATTCTTTTGTTACTTCAGATATTTCAATGGTTTGAGGAAACATGATTTAAATTATGAAAGGTTACAGTTTCTTTTAAAAGAATATAACCAGATGTTGTAAATTACTTTTAGGATGGTATAATGCATGGTTATTCTCATTTTTTGAACATTTTTTTACCAGTTAATATGGATTGTAAGGTGTGTGGAAAACGTAGGCTTTAATTATTTTGTTTGAAAATTACCCTAATATATGATGAAACATTATTACCGGTAAATGATTGTTTTTTTTTTATAAGTTGATGACATTTTTAATTATTATTAACAGCAAAATAATCATTTTTACTAATTTAAGTCAAAATTTAGGCTATTTAATAATAATTATATAATAATTTGAATATTAAATGACAATAATGTTGGGTTTGTTATTTTTTAAGTAGGAATTGTTTATATCAGATCAGTTTGCATCATTGCATGTGTGTGTTAAATATCATTTGTTGTAAATGTGTTTGGTATGAACTGTGGTATGATATTGTTTGTTTGTGTTTTTTTTTATTACTTGTTTTTTGGAATAAAGTGTTTAGATATTAGCTAATAAAGTATTAGTGAAACAAACATTATTATTAGAATTTAGAAAACAGACGTCCATACATGATTACTGGGAAAAGCAAGGGGAAAAAAAACACATTTTGTTATCAAATAATAAAAATGGCTTTTAAACTGGTTTTTTTTTTTCCTTCTTACATCATGAAAACAAATTTGACCATTAGCTTGTAGTGGAAGCATTTCTCGCATGTGTTTTTCATGTCATTTATGTTACACATGTATGGTGGCATCATTGCCCATAGTGAGTTGATATATTCTTGCTTCCTCAGGATTCCAATTCCATGGAGTGCAGTTTTGATTTTTTCCCAGCATTCTTCAACTACAGATTCATTCGTGTTCCTCAGCAGGTGGTCAATATGTTTTTTACCAATTTCAAACTCACCACTGCACAAATTAATCATCCCAGTTAGATAAATAGCCTCGTTGATAGGGGATGGTGCATTGGCAGCTTTTTCCAAAAAATGTAACCCAGCAATTGTATTGTCGTAATAAAAATATTCAAGCACTCCTTGAACATAGTGAGCGGAGGGGTTAGCGTGGATTAGGCATTTCATCATTAGGTCAGTGTAGTTCCCAACAGCAAGCAACGGCTGCCTCTGAAGCATTCGCAGTTCCAACTTTTTGAAAACTTGGACATCATCAACTGATTTTCCGATTTCCTTGCAAGTGAGTAGGCAATTAGAAACATCTGCACGAGATGTCTGGCCGACAATTCCAATTATTTTTGAAATAACATCTCGAGGGAGGGCATCAAGCGGTGTTGATTTTTCTGTTGCACAAGGTTTGGCTTGATGTTGTCTTAGTTTAGATGCTCTTTGTTTTCCAGTCATTTTGTTATGTTCCTGCATTACGAAGAAGATAAGATATTAGAGATTACAACATAAGTATGTATTGGAAATTTTAAAGTTGTACATTTCATAGTCAGAAAAGGGTTGATGGTAAAGAATGATGAGAATGATGTGCTTACTCTGCTACTCATTCGTAAAAACTTGGAGTGTGATGAATGATTGGTGGCCCGTTATATATATAGCAGGTCATTTAATACTAATGTGTGTAACATGTTATTAGGAACTATTACTTTATTATTAAGTAAATTAAATTGGCCGTAATTTCAGGATGTTTTAATAAGCGAAATAAACTATAAGGTACTCTTTTTAGATTCCCAGAAAGCGTTTTTTAAAACGGTTTTTTTTTAAAAGGTGAAATCGTGGGCATATGAATAAATGAGTAATTTACTACCTCGTTTCAATAATTACTAATTTATGTTACGAATTAAATGTTCAGATTAGTGGGCGAATATATTTATTTCGAATATATTTGGAGTAACCATTAACTATTTTCTTCATCGGGTCCATATATAAATTACAAGGATGGCTGTTATTTAAATCATAAATTTACTTCTTTTTTTTTTTGGACAAAAATCATAAATTTACTATATTGAATAAATTTCAAAATTACAATATTCCCACTAAACAGTTTGTCTTTAAATATTTAAATTTGACGTGTCTTGGTTCGACGGGGATCACAAGTGGTACCTGTTATTTTTTTATAAAGATTTTAATCGTAATTGTTTTTGAGGAGGATGGTAATTTGATTATTTCTTTCTGAAATTTTATAAGGACAGTGTTGAATTGGTGCCGTCAAAGATATAGTGTGGTTGTGGCAACGTTGGTAAAGCTATTTGTACGATTGGGAAAATACGAATTACAGACTGATTATTGGGTTTTTTTTGTTTTTTTTTTATTGTTTTTTTTCGTCAACTGGTTATTGAATTAGTTGCTCAATTAATTATATACATTGTCAATTAAGGGCTTTGTACTATTAATAATGAGAATATAATTATTGAGTTCTCGATTTACATTTGTATAAGTTAAATTTCTTGCTTTGACTTTTTTATATCAAAATGACTAAACTGTGTGGCTTATAATATACGAGAAAAATAGTGGATTACAGTTTGAGAAGGGGTTTAGATTGATCATAAGTAGCTATGTAGCAATGAAATACTACATATGGAGGTCATAATTATATCCAACTGAAGATTTCAACTATAAACTGGTTCTTAAATATTGAAAGTAGATGTTTCGATGTTAGTGTCTGCCCTTGTTTTGTTGGTGGTGGGTTTTTATTTTATGCGGATTAAATAAATATGATATATGGTATTAAGCTGATGCTTCTTTTGTTTTGTAGTATATAGAAAGAAGGTTTTATTTTCCTGATCAAATAAAATGATACGATATAATTCAAAATATGGAGTAATAATGTGAATTGGGAATAACAACTGTTTAACAATGTTTGATTGAAAGACGGTAATAGAAAAGAAGAACTACAACGTAAAAGGACGACAATGTTTCTTCTCAGTAATCCAACAGCCGAGAATGAGAAAATGTTATACTCCTCCATCTTTGGTGTTGAAGCTCATTAGTAAATCAGGGCTGTCATGGAAGGTCTTGGGTGCCCAACGAGAAGGTTTTCTGGATAATTATACTCCTTTCAGTTGTTTTAAAATTTTATGGAATGGTAAATAAAATTTAGAAGAGGAATAATATACGATAGTTCTTACTTGAGCCTGACCCGGGAAATTGGGAATCCTAGCTACTGTGAAGCTACGGTTAACTTCTGAAAAATTGAAGGCAGTGATTTTGATTTCGAAAAGAAAATGATTTCCTATGAGGTCATCCATGTATGTAGACAGGTCTGGAAAGATGGTTTCATTCACCTAAATAGGGTAAACAAATTGGAAACCAAAAGAGTTAGATATTAGTTTAAAACCATTTGAAATGTACTATAAAATATGGTTTTAAATTTGGTTTACCTTAGTGTGCAACTTTTCATATGAAATTGGACATATTAGATGCATTAGGTCATAATTTGATACAATAAATGTTGCTATATCACTACCGTCTAAAACAGCTAATGCGACATGAAACCTGTAATGTATATAAAGCTATATTAGATATTTGTTTTCAAGTGAAATGTATATTTAGTTTAAAGAATTGATATGTGACCTGTCATTTGTGTAAACGTTGGTGTCTTGGCAGTTACTACAAAGAAGTGAATTTTGGTGTGGTTCCAGAGTCCCTAGACAAGTAGTGCATGTCATGTTGTTCCAGCCATATGTTGATAAGACATCCACAACTGTAGCTTGGCATAGAAAGTATGCATCCTACATTTCATTGTGATTGTGGGTTTTAATTAGATTAGTTTCTTTTTCCTAGATGGCTAAAAGTGAGACATACCTGTTGAACTCTTTTTGAAGTGAATTCGCACAATTTTGCAATACACGTTGTTTCTATTTTTGGGCTGTTTGCTGCTACGTCGATGATGGTAAATGTTTGGTTTCCTGAAACACCAAAACTTAAGAAGAGAGGTTTTGTTTTTATTAGTATTTTTATTTTATTAAAAATAGTGGGTAAATTTTAAAATAGACTTACCAATTAGTAAACTTAGAGATTGGCGCAATGTGTTGGTTGAAAAAAAACCGTGTGTATATTGTTCCATCCAAGAAAAGTGTCCCTGCATGTAAAGCTAATTTAGAAGACCAAATACATTATTGCTTAATGGAAATATGGATTTATTTTTTGGTTTGGGAAAATAGTCGTACCATCAAGAATTGTTGGATTAACAGCTGTTACCAAAACAACAGATGTTAAAGAGATTGGACCAGATAGGATGGCTCGAAGGCGAGAAGCAGTTTTAGCCCAAAGAGACAAGGAGACAATTACATTTCTGTATGAAGATCAAAGTGATTAATTTGTTTTTGGGAAAGAGATAATAGAAAGGTTAGAGACAATTATGTTTGAATATAAGATTTGAAACTTACGGTTGGAGCCATAAATTAACAACAATTTGGTTTGTTGAAGTTGGGTCACAAAGGTTTGAACCTTGGATTGAAATTATTTTTCCTACAACATCTGTATTGAGTTGGAAATATGTTAAAACCAAAGAACAGGCAATATGAAAGCAATATTTAAAAGCATGTTGTTTTAAATATTTGGTAGGTTAAAAAGCTTAAACTTTTGTTTAGTAGACAAAAATTATTAAATTGGAAATCATGAAAAGTTTAAATTTACCAGGCAAAGCAAGATTTGTGTTGGCAAGACCAACCAAATGAGCATGATTGTGAACTCTGAATTTTTCTTTTGCTATCTTCAGCCATGATTCTTTTTCGACAATGAATGTGGTTTCATTGTTGAATTTGATAACAAAAGGATGGTCCGTGATTTTGTTGTGTTTAGTGCATGGCCTAACTTCGAACCCTTGAATTTGTAAGATTATTCCTTCTTTGAAAATACCATTGTATTTTTCAGCTAGTGATGCAGGGATGAAGCAATGAGTTGCAGAATTCTGTTTAAAAAGATACGTAGTTAGATTTGGAAGTTTATGGAGAAGAGAATAATGAAAAATATATAATTGTTTTTTCCTACTAAATGGACAAGGATACCTTCTCATCAAGCAGGAGGAGTGAATGGCCGAGAAATACATGACGGTCGGTGACGGTACGTATTTCGGTGTGAACTTCCCACATTCTAACAATACGAGCAACAACATGTTGAGCATGAATTCCAAGTTGTAAATCATCAAATGCAACATAGGTAGCTAGATTTTGATTAGGAGCATTCATGAGAGACATTTTGCTTGTAAGTGATATGGAGTAGGTTTTGTTATTAGGCTATATTTTTACGTCAGAATTTAAAGAGTGGATAATAATGTATATATAGTGTTTTTATTTTGTGTGAGTTAAAATACCCACTATTATCTATTAAATGAGTATTAAATTGAAAGGAAATGAGAGATCATAACGTTTCAATAGTAATGTACTGAATGTGAAAGTATTTAATGTAGGTAGGAAGTGGCATCTCAGCATTAAGGAGTGGAATGGTTTTTTTTCAATTTTGTTCCTGGTTTTAATCTTAGAGGGTGTTGACTATATCTATAAGAAACATGGGGAAACCAATAGGTCCTACTGATTTAGGAACTGAACGAAGCCCAACCTAGTAGCAGAGTAGAACTAATTAAATGTAATACTAATGGGTATAAGAGCCTATTATGACTATATTAGAAATAAAGATTAAGGTCCACTAACCATGAGTTTAGGAAGCTGCACCGATTTTCTTCTCCTTCACCAGTCTGTTACTCTGTTTCTTCATGGAGCCGCCGCGTGAAACTGATGGGAGAGACGACAGACGAAAACCCTAAGTAATATTTACTATGGCTGGGCTTTAAACTTGAAATTATAAACAAATAACAATCGAAAGCCCAACCCATTTATTATTATTAATTTCTAAACCCATTAAAACAAACTCACATTAAAAATTAATAAAATACAATCCAAGTTTGCAAATTCCACCTTGTTTTTTTACCTTAACCCTTAGTGCTATAACCTACTACTCTGAAATCGAATCTCATCGAAACCAGTAACCAGCAATGCTTTGTATTCTAGACCATCCAAATTATCAACCATACACAGACACCAAACCCTAGAAACTTGCAAATCCCATCTTCACTTGAACCTTAAACCCTTAATGCTATAACTACTCCAAAATCGGCTTAATTTGAAACCAATAACCAGCAATGAATCACATTCTAAACTACACCAAATCATCAATTATAGACAGATAAACCCTAAATCCTAGAAATTTGCACATTCCATCTTATAAAACCTTAAGCTCTAAAAGCTATAACTACTCTGAAATCAACATTAATCGAAACCACTTTCTAGCAATGCCTCAGCTTCTATATCATCCCAAACCATCAATCATACACCGATAAAACCCTAAACCCTAAAATTTTGCAAATTCCATCATTCTTTTCACCAAATGCAACAAAAGATTGAATTTTTAATAGAGAGATTGCTCAATGTTCATACCAAAACGCTCACTGAGGCATGGCCGACCAATGGGTCAGCCGAGAAAGTGAGTCTATCGCCTTCTAAACCTAAGATTCGCTTTGTCACCATCCTGTTTGGGTCTCTAGGAGATCGAACCAATACAACGTCACCGAGCCCAATCTTACCAAACCGATGTGATAAATGTTCCGCCAAAATTACATCGCCGGTTAGATTAAGCGTCGGAAGCATGCTCGGTCCGTGAACCTGAAACCCCAAATGTAAAGGAATCAGTTTTCTTGGAGAATACGAAAGAGAAATAGATTCAATTTCGTTAGGTTACAAACAATTACAGACGTGAGTCGTGGAGATTATGTAACGATCAGTGACATGAAGCAAACAGAGAAACTTGGCGACGATTGATACATTCTCAAACGCTTCTTTTGCTGTTCCACGCCATTGCTTCAGAAAACTCAACAATCTCATACTCATCTCTCTCTCGGAGAAGCGAATCTCGTCAGAAGTAGCAGAAAAAGGCCGAAGACGACGAAGGTAGCGAACCTAGTCGACTCTAGACTAAAAACGACACGCAGTTGGTTATTCAAAACTCTAAACGATACCAAACTTTGACCTTTAATGTGTCTTTTACTTACTAATGATAAAACTACATGTAGTTGAGCCGCGTAAACTGAAAACGACATGTTTTCTTCATTAATTACAACGAAAATGAATTTGTGATGATGATCTGTATAATTTACAGAGTCTAGTGGCTCTTCTTGTTCTAAAGATCGAACACTTAGGATTTATCGCCGGAGTTTTTGAACATGGACGGGATTCTTGCAGCTGTTCCATTGGCAATGTGTGTCTCTCTACGCAGTTCTTGTCGGAATCGGGATAATGCTGAATTCATATATCATTTTCCCGGCAAATCCTCGAATCGAGTTTCAGTGCTTCAAACTGGGAACTACGTTTCTTCTCAAAGATGCAATTCGTTGCTTAAAAAGCGACATTGCAGTGAAATTTCCCGTGTGATCGTAAAATCCGCCGCTTCTTCAGGTAAAGGTTGGACCTTTATTGTTGTTGTTTCAGAATTTGATTTGCAAATTGTAGCTGATTTTGCTTTAGAGATTGCAATTGAAACAAACAAGATCTTTGTGCTTCTTTCTTGTAAGAGTTTGAAGAAACAGTGTTTGAGTTAGCAAGGAATCGTTTTAGAAATGAATTGTAATGCATTTGAGTTTTAACCCAATTTCATTTTGGTCTCTGTGGCTTGTGTAGTTGGAAATGTAGACGAGTACGCTGAAGAAACGGCTACAAGTGTAAAGTTTCAGAGATCAGTGACATTACCTGGTTGTTCTAGCCCGTTGTCTTTGCTTGGCACTGGTTAGTTTTGACTATATGCTACGGCTTTATATATCAATGTGGGATCTTGTGTAGATGAAATGCTTATAAACTTGCTCTGAGACTTCCATCAATGAATCAATCTGTGAAAATGCATCAAATTTTGTCAGGGTTTAGGGAGAAAAAGTTTGCTATCATCGGTGTCAAAGTCTATGCTGCGGGTTATTATGTGAATGAATCTATCTTGAGCGGGTTAAGCGCTTGGAAAGGGCGCTCTGCTGATGAGATCCAGAAAGATTCATCACTGTTTAGTTCCATTTTTCAAGGTAATGAAATGCTAAAGATGATAGCTTTCTTTATCCACATGTGATCTCTCACTTTCTCTTCTGAGTCTTTCTTTAAGCTTGAAATTATAAACAAATAACAATCGAAAGCCCAACCCATTTATTATTATTATTTTCTAAACACATTAAAACAAACTCACATTAAAAATTAATAAAATACAATCCAATAACTTATAAAACACAAAGCCCAGCCCAGTTCTTTAGCATAAAAAACCTAGATCTATCGTTGATATCTTTGCAGCCGCTTCTCCTTACATAAAATAAAACCCTAGATCTTAGCGTCTCCTCTTCCATTTGTAGCCGTTTTTTCTTCTGCCTCTCCTAGAATAAGATACGGCTTTGCATCAGTGGGGATCCTTCAATTTTGAGAGCCTCGTCTAGTCTTTAAAGGTTACTCTTCCTGATACCATCGAGGTAATAACATTATCTCCTATTATTGTTGGTTTATGATGATGACTTTGATCATTTTATGTTTACATTGATGGATTATGATGGTGTCTTGATTATTGAACGATTGTGATGATTGCAGGAGCCTCGCGAATTCATTCTGTTAGTGTATTTCAGCGTCGTCGTGTCGTTACCGGCATCGTGTTGTCACCGTCGACAACCTTACATTTAATCGAGAAGCCTAATTTTTAATGTAATTGGGCCTGTTGTAAAGATGTAAATTTGCTATTGGACTTGTAATATATTATAGGTTTGTTATTTAGTTGTAAATATGTTAATTGGCATGTAATTTTTTTTGTGGGCATGTTTTTATTTCCGGTTAACCGGAAATAAACCGAATTAACCGAGTAAAAATAAATTTCGGTTCAATTCGGATGAGATTTAAAAGCATATAACCGAGCCGTTAAAACCGAGAACCAAACCGAACCGAACCGAATTTTTGTTCGGTTCAATTCGGCGAGATTTTGAAATAACCGAGAAATTAAAAAACAGATTAAACCGAACCGATTAACCCGAGTAAACCGAACGCGAAGGCCTACATAATTAGATGCTGATGTGTAAAAAATTAACGCTGACTCATATTAACGAAATGTTTTGATTGGATGTCTTAAAAGCTGATGTGTCAGCTCCACAAGAGCTAAAAATGCTGACGTGTCACTCTCCTGGAGAGAGTTAGCCTCCTTTTAAGTATTTGATTTAAAGATATTATCATACAAAACAACGGTCGATAAAAAGGGCAATATAATCTCGTCAAAATACCAGCAAAGACAAATGGAAACTTCTCAAAAATATCATAAGTGCGGTTCCACACTAGTACAAACTATAGATGCTCCACTATCTCTAGTTTGGTCAATTCTACGTCGGTTTGATAACCCTCAAGCCTACAAACAATTTGTGAAAACGTGCAATCTAAGCTCCGGCGATGGAGGAGCAGGCTCCGTCCGTGAAGTGACGGTGGTTTCCGGTCTTCCGGCCGAGTTCAGCCAAGAGAGGTTAGATGAACTTGACGATGAGTCTCATATGATGGTGATTAGCATTATAGGTGGTGATCATCGTTTGGTTAATTACCGGTCGAAAACGATGGCGTTTGTGGCGGCGGATGAGGAGGAGAAGACGGTGGTGGTGGAGAGTTATGTGGTGGATGTGCCAGAAGGAAATAGTGAGGAGGAAACGACGTCTTTTGCTGATACTATCGTTGGGTTTAATCTTAAGTCATTGGCTAAGCTCTCGGAGAAGATGGTGGCTCATCTAAAGTTGTAATTTTTAGATTATAGTGTTAGTTTTTAAGAATTAAAATCAGGTTTAAGATAGCAACGAGCAATAGTCATGTTCGAGGGGAAATAAGTAAGTATATGTATAATACTAGATATATGGTGTATTTCTTAGTAACTTAATTAGTATATCCTTTAGTATGTTACGTTTGTTCTTTTATTTCATTTTTTTATTCTGTTGCACTCAAACTTTTGTAATATTTTGAAAAACTAAAATAAAAGTACAAATACTGTAACAATTAATGTTATAGTATATGTAACTTTGATGTGGTAGAAATCTAGAAATAGATTCTTTGGTGGGCTCAGAGCTTCTGAGCGATAGGCAATGGATCTTCCACGATATCTAAGATTCAAAATATTAATAGTCTTTTCAAGATAGTCTAATACTCTAATTCAATTGATAGAAAAATGCTAATATCTCTGATTGTTACCAATTTACCATTCTATGGAAAGCGATGCTCATACCATGAATCTGACTCATCAGCTTCCAGTGATCAAGGAATTTCTCTCAACTCAGTTAGATCAGTTATTACCACATAAGATTTGTTTTAGATGAGTTGACTTTAGTCAAAAGGCTAAGTAAATAAATGATACATTCACGTGGTTATGTCAATCCTTCCCCTCCATTGGCGGATCCATAAATTTTTTTTACCCGGATCATTAATAAACTAAAGTTTATTTTTTAATATATCGCATAAATAATATACAAGTACACTATATCTAAAAAGAAAGTTGTGGTTTTGTGGAAGAAAAAAAAATTATAAAAGAAAAAAACGTACTTAAGTTGTCATAAAAAGGAAAATTAAATCAAAGGAGTCAATAAGAGGATTCGAGCATGGGTCATGAGGTGACCAAATTCATGGAATTGCCAAACCTGCTGCTGGAATTTTATAGACACTTATGCATAAAAACATATATATAATTATTTTACCCAGGTCAACTGACCCACCTACCTGCTTAGTGGGTCCGCCCCTGTTCCCCTCAAACAAACACGGCTTAAAGAACTATGTTCCACACAATTAAGAAAAACAAAAACCACTTATATGGTTAAGTAGAAATCCCATACTGATATTGCCATAGGTACAATAAACTTACAATGAATATTATTATTAACAAAAAAACTGCCATACATTCAATGAGCTTACAAAGAAAATTAATTAAAGATATATGTATATCGGTCATCACAATGATTAATCAATGTATTAAAATTTGTGATTGTTATAGGTTTAAGCTTTTTGAATTTGCATGTCATGTAGATTAATGACTATTAACCATTTTATCAAAAAAAAAAAAAAAAAAACGAATTAGTGACTATTTGGCCTTCTGGAACAGAACCCCAAGAAGAAGAAAAAATTCATTCAGAAGAAGAAATAGTTGCAAATCATAAAAAGTTAAATTTGGACTCTACCCTGTTTTGCCAAAAAAAAAAAAAACAGAAGACACCTAGCCTCAATTACTAAATAAGTCAATACTAAATTTAACTTAATTTATACATTAATAAAAGTTTTTTAAAAAAAAAAAAATTGTAAACAAAATCTATGATTATTGAAAAAAAAAACAATATTTTGAATCTCAGAGTAATTGCTAATACGCTAAGAGTAGTTGTCATGTGAAAGACAATCACTAGTTCTACCCTGTCTTTTTCACCTCCGCAAATTTAGGGTATTGCTTTTGTTTTCCGGTTAATGAAACATGCTCAAAATTTGAAAGTCTTGTACATTAAATGTAGAGGTCGGTGGTTTTTTTTTGGTCCAAGCCTCCAAAGTTTTTAAGTAATTAATTAATTTTCAAACAAGTTATATATATATATATATAATATAATAGTTCTACCCTGTCTTTTTCACCTCCGCAAATTTAGGGTATTGCTTTTGTTTTCCGGTTAATGAAACATGCTCAAAATTTGAAAGTCTTGTACATTAAATGTAGAGGTCGGTGGTTTTTTTTTGGTCCAAGCCTCCAAAGTTTTTAAGTAATTAATTAATTTTCAAACAAGTTATATATATATATATATAATATAATATGTAAATAAATTATTTATTGATAAAAGATAACAAAAACATTAATAAAGAGATCACGACTTCGAATCTACTTTGGAGAAATGGTTATATTCTAAAAAATTTTTGTAAAGATATCCTTCATGCAGACATTGATTTGAAGATTATGATCCGAATTTCGCAGTTATATAAAAAATATTACTTTACTATTTATGAAAACAACAATTTTCTTTATTTTTAGTGTAAAAATTACCTCTGGGCGGACATAGATTTTTTTTTTTTACGTCTAGATTTATTATTTATTGCAAATTATGAGAACTGTTACATAGACGATTCTACAACGGACAATTCCTTCCGACCCTTATTAGATCCACGACAGACGACACTTCCTTCTCCATGCTCTTGACGGACACCTTCAATGATCCACGACCTGACGACACTTCTCTCTCTGCGTAGAATCTTGGCGAACGGCTATAATTGTACTTCGCTGGAGATCTCCAGCACACTTGCCTCCTTTAGTCTGCAAATTTATTAATAAATCGCAATATCTGGGACTCGAACCTCAGACCTCTTGATGTAGAAGCATTAATTAACCCTTAGTCAACCAATGGGCCAAGGGGGCTTCCACGGGCGGACATAGATTAGAAGGTTATTTGATTGTTAATCTGGTTCATTTTTGGCTCCATTATTCCCATTTTATTGTTGGGCTGATAAAAAAAAAAACTTCCTGGAACACCTTTGTATATTTTTTTCTTCAATTTTAACATTTTATTAGAAAATTTTCTTAGCAACAATAAAAGTTATCAAATTTATGGACTTCTATTTCATCGTATAAATGTGCGATATATGATTTATTATCATTAAACATGTTAATAAATTATGAAAGATGTTAATAAATTATAATCCATCTACAAACATACTCAATGAAATATTTTCTTGGATCAACTTTTTTTTGGGCAATTGACAAAAATAGCACCAAAAAAAGTTTTTCTTCCAAAATTAGCACAAAATTTCTAAAATTCCACAAATAGCATCATAAACTTCAATTAAACTTAATTAAAATATAAGATAAAAAATAAAAATGAGACCAAACACTAACCTAATATTAAATTGAATCCAAATTTCTTTTAAATAGTGGAAATATATACCCTAAATTGGAAATAGGAAACCCAAATATAATACCATAAACTAATATTAAAATGAATCAAAATTTATTTTAAATGGTTGAAATATATACCCTAAATTGGAAATAGAGAACCCAAATATAATATTTTAAATATATTTTCTAATTTATTTTGGTTGAATAACTTTTATATAAAAATTTTGGTATTATTGAAAAAATAAACTAGTGATAATACTTTTAGAACAAAAACTTCATAATAAGTCAACTAGTACTAGTTTTGGAAGTTTATGGAGTGTGTACTATTATTGTCCATAAAACTTGTTTTAGTGCTATTTTTGGGAATTTCTCCTTTTTCTTTTACACCAAATTTAACTATGGATGAAATTATGAAAATTACCTCTTACCATAAAAATCTTGTGAACATTATCCGACTCCCCCATGTACTCGACACATTATGAAACCATGCATGCGAATCTCCAATTAGCAAATTCTTCGTCCGGGACCTCAAGCTTGTTCTGAATCCGGGTCTTCAACATCTTTAAGGTTTCAGCATTGCGAATGACGAATAGGAAGGGATCCCCAAAAAATGTCGTTCCCTAAGAACCAACAAGAATTAGAAAATTTCAAGTTATAAACTGAAATGTACAGAAATTTACCTCAAAATGACACACTAAGACTAAGAAATCAGTGTTAGTCTCAAGAGTCTCCTCAGCCCATAAACTGTGCTCCTCTTGAAGTCTCTCTGTTGAGTCTAGAATCTGGAAAAGAACATTAGAAAAGATGTTAAATAAAATGAATATTGTACAATAAAGAAAATATAGTTTTTTTTCTTACCTTGATAATTTTGTGGTTAAGAACCTGGTACAACCTCACTTGCGCTTTCGTGTGTAAAAGAAACACCTGATACACAAGTGCTAAGTATCAATCAACATCAAAGGGTAAAAGTTCCGAAATTCGAAAAAAAAAAATACAAATTTTGTTTATTGTTGTCAAGTAAATCGTTATTGGTTAAAATCAAAGAAAATAAAGAGAAATTCCCAAAAATAGCACTTAAACAAGTTTTATGGAGAATAATAGCGGAGAAATTCCCAAAAATATCACTAAAACAAGTTTTATGGACAATAATAGCACACACTCCATAAACTTCCAAAATAGCACTAGATGACTTACTATGAAGTTTTTGTTCTAAAAGTATTATCACTAGTTTATTTTTTCAGTAATACCATAATTTTTATATAAAAGCTATTCAACCAAAATAAATTAGAAAATAAATTTAAAATATTATATTTGGGTTCTCTATTTCCAATTTAGGGTATATATTTTAACCATTTAAAATAAATTTTGATTCATTTTAATATTAGTTTATGGTATTATATTTGGGTTCCCTATTTCTAATTTAGGATATATATTTAAAAGAAATTTTGATTCAATTTAATATTAGGTTAATGTTTTCTCTCATTTTTATTTTCTATCTTATATTTTAATTAAGTTTAATTGAAATTTATGATGCTATTTGTGAAATTTTAGAAATTTTGTGCTAATTTTGGAAGAAAAACTTTTTTTGGTACTATTTTTGTCAATTGTCCGAAAATAAAATCATTTATTGGTAAATTTATAAATGTTAAAATATGATGTAATCTAGAAAACAAACTTGTGATAACTTTCTTTCCTTTTTTAGATTTAAAAAAAAAAAACAATCCATTAAAACGTTGGTCCTTTTTTTCTACATAAGAAACAAAATTGCCGCTGGTGAATTGAATGCACATTTACAGACACTTTTGAAGAGTTTGGTGTTTAATAAATTATAATAAATGACAATATTAATAATTTGTTATCTTCTTCACCTTGTTTCGAGGCATCTACGGTCCACATTATTGATTACACGAAGGTACGCCTTGCTTCGTTTTGGGAATTGTTTTAGAAAAGCAAAAAGTATTTGGTGATTTTTTTTGTTTATCAATATACTTTCATGATTTCCTTTAAAATAGACCATAAGTTACAACATATAAGACCACTTCCAATAGTTAGATACTCACTAAGAATATCTCATTAATTCTATAATATTATTTTTAGTTTATTTTTGTTATTTGATTAAATTCTTAAGAAATAAATAAAAGTGAACAAATTATAGTTAGACATATGGTATTTTCACTATTTTGAGGTTCTAAACAAAATATCATGGGTTCATTTAAGAACCCATCTTTACTCTATTTTTTTTCATTTTAATTATTTTTAATTGTTTAATGTTAATAACTTTATTTAAGAACTCTCCATAGAAGTGATCTAACACTATGAAAAATGCACAAGTAATTTATAAATCATGTATAATGGGCTATATACGGTATGTTTTTTTTAACAGCAAGAAATAATAGGAGTATCTTCTAGCAAAAGAAAATGAAAATAAAAAGGAAAATAAAATAATGATTGGACATGATTTAAGATGAATAAATATAGCATGGTGTGACATTATGCAAAGAGCTAAAAGAATTATCAAAAACGTTGCGTGGCCTTGAAAATGACGAAAGCATGTGTTACATTATTTATGAATTGGTCTATTTCATGAAGAATAAAAATGACTTGCATATTCTGAAATTTTAGGGTATATAGATTTGTCCTATAGTCATAAAATGTAATTATCTTGATCTAATTAAACTTCTGCTTTGTGAAATGTAGAGTATTTGAATTTCAAAATAAAATTTAAGATATTTGTAGATGTCCGGACCTGATATATAAGAAATCATCTAAAATAAACTTAAAATTAAAAAATCTCATAGTTTTTAAATTTATTTAATTTAATATATAGTTAAAATATCAAAATTATACATCCTATAAATCTTCCTCTAGAAACTTTACTACGCGGTTATCCAAAATTTTGAAGTATATCTAATGGAATATCGAATTATATATATATATATATATATATATCATATTATATATTCAAAATAGAAGGATGAAAGTATTATTTATTACTATAGCATTTTCAGTCCTTTTCCCTAACATTACGCAATGTTATTTTTGAATCCGACAGAATTAATATAGTTCTCTGTGACCGATTAAATTGATCTTTTTAAGTAAATTGTCATATATGCTCTTTCTTCCAATCCATAAACTCCAAAAAAAAAAGAAAAAAAAAAGATAATAAAATATTGTGTATAGTAAACTAAATTTTCTAGACTTGGAATTTTATATAGCACTCAAGAGTGAGACAAGTTTACGTCAAGTTAGAATAACAAGTGTACTTACTGGACGAATATATTTTTGATAATAAAAATGCAAGTTTGGAAGAAATGTATGGGCCTTCCGTTTCACAAAGAGTATCATTTTGACACATTTCACACAAATTAAGAAAATATTGAATTACATATATGCCCCTATTTAATAAGTGATTAGTGATTTAAATTCAATGAGAAGTAACTTTAAGTTAAGGGTAAATAAAGAAATTTTGTGTAAAAGTCACATTGAAAATGTAGAATGACACTCTTTGTGAAACAAAAATCAAACTCTAAAATGACACTTTTTGTTAAGTAGAGGGAGTAAAAACATAATGTGAAGTAAAAGCAATATTTTCAACAACGATGATGATATGAGAATATGAGATTATCGAAGTTATTAAAAAGTAAGACCTTTATTTATTTTAGTCTTGATTAGTAAACGTGACGTGATAAAATGACATTCTTAACACGATTTTTTTTTTTTTTTTGTTAAAGAAAAAAAATTTCTTAACACGATTTTCCAAACATTTTATCAGTATAAGAATTCAGCGGAATGGTAAATAAAACCTAGAAACTCATGTTGCATGCGTTGTGGCATAAAAAGCTAAAACAAAAATACATTTAGCAAATAAGTGTCTATGAGTAGCTTATTTTATAATAAGTAGTAGGATAAAAAAAATAAGTAGTAGGACATTAATTTTTTTATTTTATCCATGCAAACAATCACTATTAAAAACGAAATAGAATTGTTTATAATGAAAAATATGTCAATTATTTCAAATAATATATAAAATGTGCCACAAGTTTTTAATTTTTTTAAATATATTTTAAATTCTATTATGTAATATCAAATAATATTTATAGTATATTGAAGTTCATTTACAAAGAATTATTCACTTTTAAGTATACATATATATTTTAAAATTTTGTCTAATATTCTATCATTTCTCGAAATTTTTTGGATCGCACAAATAATTTTGTTATACGACTTTTGAGTTCTGAATATGCATATTTCATCCCACTTTGTAAATTAATTTTCCCTTCGTTTTCCGTCATTTCGCATTTTTTTCCGTCAGAATCATACATTTAGACTAACAGCTTAAGCCAAAACCACTATTCACGTGCCACGGATAATTACGTTAATGATAAGAACTTATTTGTTTTGGAATACATATATTGTTTTGGTATGATTTGTTATGGAATATTAACAATGTCGTTTACTATAACACGAAATGTCATTTCCAATATGTTTAGAATTTCAATCAATGGAGTTGTTCACGAGAATGACAAGCACATAACAGTCCAACAACAAAACTTGAATTGATCCTATCGAAATTCGAAAGTCATATTTATTCAAACAAAATCTTGAAGTTGAAGATATCTAATTTTTCTTTTTATTATTCTTCTTTAATTTTTAATTTAAATATAATTATCATTCCATCAATTCTTTCATACCACCATTTTTTATTAATCAAACTATAATTGATTTTTTTACTGCGATCATTCTAAAATTTACCATAGAGACACTTCTATTTATTGACTGACTCTTTAGTCCCCTAACATTCATTTTTCAGTCCTCCCTATAGGCCCATATAATTTCTTTAAATCTTTTTTTGTTTTCTAACAAATGGTGTTATATCTCTGATAGCAGAGCAGAAAACATCACTAACTCTTTAGATTCCTTTTCATTATTTTATTTATTCATTTTACACATTCTTGATTCTTGAACTTTCTTTATAGTTTTTTTTTTCGTTAAAGAGAGTTCTTGAAAGGATTTTTATCAGAAGCAACAATGGAGGAGAAGAAACTAAATTTAGATGCTCCATTCCTATCCGTGAGGCGAGTTCCGACTAAACCAGAGAATCCAAACGAATCAGAGAACACCAAGAAGAAGACGACGACAATGAGAAGGAGAAAACTCAGAGATTCGTGTCAAGAAACAGAGCATGAAACTCTGATTCGATTATTACAAGACCAGAGTTTCGACCATGTAATGGAACCATCTTCAGTTCCTTTCAAATGGGAACAAATACCTGGAAAGCCAAAGGATAAAGATACACTAATCGAAGAATTAGACCTAATCAAAGCTTTGGAGATGGTTTCTTCAACCGCAAGTTTCTCTGTTAATTGCAGTTCAAGTGGAGTAAGTGAGTTCAAGAAGAAGGGAGATGGAGACAGAACAAGTAATGTTTCAAGAGATGACGTCGTTCATGAATATCGTGATCTCATCATGTCGAGATTTTTACCAGCCGCGGAAGCAATCGCCATGAAAAAGAAGATTGAAGCTTCTCGACTTAAAGAGGAGAAGAAGAAGAAGAAACAGAGCATTGCTCTACAGAGAGTCTCTATGGCAATTAATCAAGATTTGAACAATGATGATGATGATGATAATAATCATGTCGATAGTATTGATGCAACGGTTTACTCAAATGATCCCAAGAAAGCTCAATTAGGGTTCTTGCCATGGTTCTGTTCCAAGAACTCAGTGGATGTTCTTAATCCGGTTCTTTCTCGGATCAAGACATGTCAGGATATTGGAGTAAAATCGGGAAATATCATTAACCCGAAATCGCTAGATTCTGTTTACAAAACAAAATCAGCATCACCGAGAATCTTGAAATCAAACAAGGTTATGAGTAAGTCTCAAGAAATCTATGCAACACCAAGATTTTCAAGAGAGATTTCCAAAATTTCTTTACCCAAATCCAGCGAAACACTCAAGATCCTGCGAAATCCTTCGAGGTTGCAACGAACAACCGATCAGAATCAGAGACAAGAAATTAGGTTTCTTGTGGAAGAAGTAAAGAGAAGGAGCAACAGAAACAAAAACAGGTCAGAAAATCTCTCTGTTTCTCAACCTCCATTGCCTAAAACTCCTTCAGAGTCGTGGCTTTGCCGGACACTTCCGATAAGCTCTACCACCTCCTCCGTAGTCTCCGGTCAATTCGCCGTCGTCGTCTCCGGTCAAGCTGCCCGTTTCAAGAAGAAGATGGAGCAAAAGACTGAATCTCAGTCTATGCATTGGGAGACTATTGTGAAAACATCGAATACACACCATGATCATGTTCGCTACTCAGAGGTATGTATTAACCAGTCCTAGTTAGAAGAAATTTCTTAAGAATCTTTGTCTCTTTTTGGTATTTTTATATGTTTTGATAAATTTGATGGGTTTGTTTTGGATTATGCTCTATTGTGCAGGGGCTTATTGTTGTTCATCCTACTCGTCAACACAAATTCTGAAAACCGGAATAGCTTTTACTTCATACCGAGTTTCCTTTTTTCCGGTACAGAAAATTTGTTACATATATATTGTACATGAGATCATGATGTCGGATAAATCCGAATTCCGTGTCGGATCGGATCGGGTTAGGTTGGAAATATCAACATCAATTGATCCAAACATTTGAAATGCAAACTCGTATTCATCCAAAAATTTGGTATGAAAAACTGTATTTGTTCAAACATTTAGAATGAATTTCCTTTAAATAATTTCATGTTAATAGATTTTATATAATTATAAAAATGTATTGTTATTGATTATACTATTTACACATTTTTTAAAAAAATCTTAGGTTTATTCAACTGGTGTTTTACCAAAAACACCTAAAATCTTTTGCTATTGAAATCTGTAGGTCATCATTTTCTTTTATGATTATGAATGATTTAGGCCCAACTAAGAGTACATCAAATCATATCCTCGTTATGATTCTTAAATAAGCCCAACAAGTGCCAACAATTTTCATTTAAAATAAAAATCTAATCATATAGATGAAGCATCAACTAATACAGTATTGAAAAAAATTTGAATAAACAAATGAATAAAAATGTATGGAGAAAATAATTAAGGTTGACTACACATTTAAAAATTGATTAAATATAAAGTAGTGGGTGACATGTACTATAGTCTATAGCACATGACTCGAAAACTAATAATAATTCCATGTAACTTCGCTTATTATATTCGCCACGTCACTAAACACTGGACCGTTGATCATCACACTAAGTAATATCCAACGGTCCAATATTGGCACGTATTTCCAAGTCAACTCTAATTTAAAATGAATTTTTAATAATATCTTAATTAATTTTTGACTAATCTTTCGCGCCATATGTATATGTTCACGTTATTTAACAACGGAAGGAATAAAAGACCAAAAAAATGAATTAATTTTTGATTTATGCGAATATAAACATTTCTATAATTATGGAAAATCTAAAGGAAGTTAATAGGGTCTTTACTCATTGATAGGAAATTTTTAAAAAATTAAAAAACAGAGACAGTTTTGTGGGGGAAAATTGTTAAAAAAGAATTAAAAAATAGGAAAAAAAGATTCGACAAGAGAAAGAGAGAGAGAAGAGGAAGAAAAAGGAAAGAGAGAGGAAGGAGAGAGAACCCACCACCCTTTGGCCCTGGAGAGACCAAAGATGGTCGAAGAGAGAAAACTCTGAGATCATCATCTTCATCATCACCATCCTGCAAAAATAAGGGCAAGTTCAACAACAAATCAGAAAATATAAATCCAATATTTGTTTTTAAACAAAAATTCTACCTTTTTAAAGTTTTTTTTAATAATCATTTTCTATTTTCTGGGGATTTTTTTAAAAAAATTTCATTTCTCAAACCCTATACCCAATTCTTGGTAAAGAAGTTTCTTCTTTGAGGTAATTATTTGTTTTTGTAATTAATTTGCAATGTTCTTCTTCATTTTATATTTTTTTTGGGTGGGGTTCCATGTTTTTTTGTCACATTGCTTCTTCAAGAGGGTTATTCTTATTCTTTTTTTTTTTTTGGTTTAATTATTGTTATACATTTGTTGTTAAAGTTTTGATATTTGTTTGTTTGTTTCTTGTTGGCTTTTATTTTTTCCAGGAGTAACAAGAAGAAGAGAATTAACGTACGAGTTGTTGACTCTTTAGGACATGAACATCTTTAGGGTTTTGTGATTTTGCAAAACTGGAAACAATGAGAGACCCTGATTGTTCAATCCTCAACCTCGTCGTTCTTCTCCTACCAAGGATTCTGTGAAATTTGTATTATTTATTTTATTCGTTCATTTAGGAAAAAATCTGGCGATTTTGTATAGCATTGGTGTATACCTAAAATGGGTTGTCGATGGAATCCAATTGGGTTCCAATTCTCTTGCTTTATGTTCTTGATCATTACCCTTCAATCTCGTTTCTCGTTATCCCTCGAATCCGAAGGTAAAAAGCTTTTAAATCTCTATCATTGTGTTCTTTTGGATCATTGTTTTATAGGGTTTTTTTAGTTATGGTTGTTTGTGATTCAATGTAGGATACATATTGTTGAAATTCCGGGCAAGAGTTGATTCTGATCCTCATGGAACTCTTGCAAATTGGAATGTCTCTGATCATGATCATTTGTGTTCTTGGTATGGTGTTACGTGTGTCGACAATAAAGTGCAGATGCTGTAAGTTTCTCTGTTTTGTTTTTCTTTGTGATTCTTGTTGCAAAATCTAACGAATGTATTGGTTCTGTTTTGTAGGAATCTTAGTGGTTGTTCTCTGGGAGGAACTTTAGCTCCTGAGCTTAGTCAATTGAGTGAATTAAGATCGCTGTAAGTGATTTGTAACTGATATTTTTGCTCTGTTTCTTGAAAGAATAAGAAGAACTAAAACCAATTCTTGTAGAATACTATCCAAGAACAAACTCTCTGGTGATATTCCAAGGGAATTTGCGAATTTCGCGAAATTAGAGTTCTTGGATTTACGAGATAATAAGTTAAGCGGAGTAGTTCCACCCGAGCTAAACAAAGTGTTGACACCGGAAAACTTGTGAGTTTTAAAGGCTTGTAGTGCTTTTGATTTAATCCAAAACAATGTGTTGATACAAAATGTTCTGTTTTTTGGTGGATTCAGGTTGCTTTCTGGTAACAAATTTGCGGGTTTTATGACCATAAAGTTCCTGAGACTTCAATCGCTATATAAAGTCCAGTTGAACAAGAATCGGGAGCTGTCTTCGGTTTCCGCTGATGTCCTTGACTGTGTAAATAGAAAACTTGGATACTGGTAATAAAAGTTTTAGTCCTTTTCTTGTTAAGATGGAGAAATCTTCGCTTTGAGTTGGCTTGTGTTTCTATCTAACTTGAATTTATTTGACAGTGTTTCAAGGAGAAGTTTACTAACAAGAAACAAGGCAAAGGCATTTGTATTGCGGATTAGAGAAACTTCAAGACATTACATGAAAGCATTTCCTTATCTTTCAATACTGTTTGTTTGATTTGTATGTGTTAATCCTCCTGTGTTACTGATTTTCTATGTTTTATGTCTCTTCAGGGTGCGAAGGGAATCTCACGGGACGAATTATGACGTAGGTTATCATCCAAGTAAGGCTAAAAGATGACTCAATGCTCTGCAATTGGAAACACACAAAACTCATAAGTGTCAATCTTATTTCTTTCTTTTTTTGATGCAGGTTATTCAGGGAACGAAACTAGTATCTTCAAAAGGCGTGAGTTACTCGAGGGAACAAGCAATTTAGCGGCTATGCCGGCGCCTGATATGCCTACTCCTTCTCCTGAGATTCTAACCAGAGTGTTTCCTCGAAGCAGCGGGTCTTTTCCCGCATTAACTAATGCAAAGAAGAGAATACCTCCATTGATCCCTCCTTCTTCTCCTTCTCCTCCTACCGACAACACCATCGCTAATGATCCACCGAGGAAATTCGAAGAAAAATCGAAAGGGTTTAAGGACGTTTGGTTGTATGTTGTTATTGGTGTTGCTGCTTTCGTAGCAATGATGATAATAGTAGCGGTTATATTCTTCTTCCGGAAAAGAGCTGTGAAGAGTATAGGTCCATGGAAGACTGGTTTGAGTGGACAATTGCAGAAAGCTTTTGTTACTGGTAAAAAAAATTGTTAAAACAAACTGATTTTTGCTCCGTTTTCGGTTTTAACATAATGTGAGAAAAAAAATTTCAGGTGTACCCAAGCTAAACCGGTCTGAACTAGAAACAGCCTGTGAAGATTTCAGCAATATCATTGAAGCATTTGATGGTTACACTGTCTATAAAGGAACTTTGTCAAGTGGCGTTGAGATTGCGGTTGCTTCAACCGCGATTTTGGAAACTAGAGAATGGACAAGAGCTATGGAAATGACTTACCGCAGAAGGGTAATTAAAATAAACAGAGGTTTTTTACCTTTTTACCAAAAATCTTGACTGATGTTTGGAGAGCTTATATATGCAGATTGATACGATGTCAAGAGTCAACCATAAGAACTTTATCAATCTAATTGGTTATTGCGAAGAAGATGAACCGTTTAATAGGATGATGGTTTTCGAATATGCTCCAAATGGATCTCTTTTCGAACATTTACACGGTAATAAACATCTAAATATGTCTCCATATAAAGATCTTGTTAGGCTTATTATGATTATCACCAACCAATCTTTATCTTCTTGTTCAGATAAGGACATGGAACATCTTGATTGGAGCGCGAGGATGAGGATAATAATGGGAACTGCTTATTGTCTGCAATATATGCACGAGCTTAATCCGCCAATCTCACACACTAAACTTGTCTCATCAGCAATCTACTTAACTGATGATTACGCAGCAAAGGTTCTCACTTTCTTGCTCAACAAGAAAACTTTTTCAGTAGTTCTTTCTTTCTTGCTTAACAAGAAATCTGTTTCAATAGTGTTATTGATTCTTAATCAAACCCAGTACTAAAACGTTTTACATTTTGTAGGTCGGAGAGGTTCCTTTCAGCGGACAAACCGGGAGTAAACCGAGAAAACCGATGAGTGGTGATTTAGACCAATCTTTATTGCCATTACCACCTGAACCAGAGACTAATGTCTATAGCTTTGGAGTATTAATGCTTGAGATAATCTCTGGAAAGCTCTCAGATTCAGAAGAAGAAGGATCAATTCTAAAATGGGTAAAAAAACTCAAAAGTCAAAACCAAATCTCAATATTTCTTAAAGTTACATTACTAATGTTAACACTTTTACTTGTGTTTCTAACAGGCTTCAAAGTATCTTGAGAATGATAATTTGAGGGATATGATTGATCCTACACTAACAACGTTTAAAGAAGAAGAACTTGAAGCTATATGTGACGTGGCAAGACATTGTCTAAAACTTGACGAAAGCCAAAGACCAAAAATGAAAGATGTGGTCGAACAATTGAAAGAAGTAATAAACATATCTCAAGAACAAGCAACACCAAGACTCTCTCCTCTTTGGTGGGCAGAGCTTGAGATCTTATCCTCTGAAGCAACATAACCCATGAACAAGAACGATTCTCTCTCCTCCTCTCTCTCTCTTTCTCTTCGAGTCGTCACACGTGTCAGAGGTTCACACGCTCTTTCTCTCTGTCTATTTACCCTAAACGTCGTAATGTTAAAAGTTTTTTTTTTTAATATTCTTTCTATTAAATTTGTTTTCTTGGTTGGTTTTGATAGTGTATTTGGAATCCAGATAATATAACGATGTGTTTGTATAATTGTTGTATACTATCATACATATACCTATATATTACGTATATATTGTACGTATTTTGTGGTGAAAAGTTGTTTGTAACTATTAACTTCGGCTTCTTTTCTAGATTTTTCACATTATATGATATTTTCAATTGAGTCTTTTACAGAAAATGAATTTCTTTTGTTAGTAATAATGTAAGACTAAAATTTTTCAATAACAAGGTAAAAAACACACAAACTTAACAAAATATAAACATAAACCTTACAATTAGGTAGACTCTTTTTTGTCGTTATAAATAATTAATGTTATTCTATTACAATTTATAAGTTATCATCATCAACCAGTCGGATTTAAATACATGCAGTCATAATGAATATACTTGAAACCATGACAAACGGTTTCATCTGTAGTATAATGAATATTCGAAAATCGAATTCCTTACTTGGTGTAAATTTGATTAAGTTTTTGACTAATGAATTGAAGCAGAATTTTCACAATTAGATAGATTATATTTACGTTTATTTTCTTAAAAAATGTGTACATACTTCATCTTAAAGATCACCACTAAACCAAGGACGTTTCTCAAAAACATTTTTGTCTATATACATTTGTTCCCACGAAAAGGAGGTGAGTTGAAGTCATTTATTTATGACCAGGTAGCCAAATGTGTTAACACCTCTTCACAATTTATAAACTCATTGATATTTAATATACTGCAGATACCCATTAATTTTCTACATTTTCTTTGTTTTTTCAACTGGAGTACATACTACATAAAATTTTCAAAATCCCAATTACACAAATAATCACAGTCAAATAGGATGTTTGAGAGATAAAACAGAAGAATTCAGAGCGTAGGCTTGTTTTTGAGCACTCTAATTTTTTCAAAGTAACAGTGCTGGAGGCACGACCAGGCCAATTAAGACCGGGAGAATTCATAGAATCCTCATCAAACAAAAGTCCCATTTCACAAAGACAGAAAAACATAACACCATAGAAAATCAGCATAAGGCAAAAGAAACCTAAGCATTAAATTTTGATTGACATATATAATGCAAATACCCAATAATGTAAAATTAAAAGATATTAGTCATATGTTCAATAACCTGAGCCCAAAGAAACAGATAGAAAACGACGACCGTGGCGTACATTTTTTTTATCAAGCACGTTACACGACGAGACTCGCCTGGAACGTGTCAAACTATCATCATACGTGTCTAAATTCAGTGCTATAAATATAACCAATTATATCGCAGATAACGATATAATCTTTGGTTTTTCATATTTTTTCAGATACCAAGATATTTTGGACCGCTTGTTCATAATTTCCTCGGGAACCAAATCAGGTAAATTAATTTATTTTCTTAGATCAAAGATTCGACGTCGTGATTTTGAGGTGCATGCTTTTTTAAAAGAGATAATTGGGTGAGAGACTACTTTTTGAGTTATTTAAATTTTCGGTATTAGGCCATATGACTCAAGACAATGATAATAATTAGCCATCCTTTTTCCCGATTTTAGCCCCACGCACCTCTCTCCTTCTCATGTTCATTTTTCTCTCAACTCTGTTCTAATGTTCGAAGTGATAAGAAAAACAGTGTTGTGTTTATTATTCACACCGCCACTGTTTATTCATCGGAAAAGATAACTTTCACGATACAAATAAGAATCTAAAACATTGTTTGGATCTTCACAAATAGATCTACAAAGAATAGATGCAGATCTTATGTTTATATCTCTCTCAACTCTTTTCTAATTCGTTCAAACCGATAAGAAAAACAACGTCGTATTTATTATGTTTATATGCTTGAAATGCCAGTGCAAACTTTTGCTAGGGACGCAGCGCCGGTGGTTGATGACACATACCTCGAAGGTAACATAGCCAATGTAACATAGAGCTCTACGTTTGCAAATAATGAGTCTTATCCAATTGTGAATATCCATGTGTTAACTTGGATTGCTAAAAACATGAACAGGTGGAGACAGAACAAGGTTGGTCTTGCTCGATGTGGATTACGAGGGGGATGAACAGTTAATGGAGCCGCAAGAAAACTTATGAACATGCAAACACGAAAGTATAGATCTATGCAGATTTGTGAATGTCCAAACCGGATCTAAGAAAATAGGTAATGACGTAAGTGGATCTGGGAAGAAGAAACGACCAAATATAGATAGTTAGAGTTTTTTTGCAAACGATGAAGAAACAGTAGATTTAAAACCAACGACGGTGACTAAGAGCACAAACAAAACAAGAAATTTTGGAGTGAAAAGGAAGAAGACGATGGAGCATAGGCTATGCATGAAATCAATCGAAACATGTTTTTCTGGAAAAAAAAAATCGAATTTAATCAAAAATTCTCAATTAGTTAATGAATTAATATTTATCTATAAATTTAGATACATGTTCATATATTTTCATAGAGTCATATATCTTATGTAACTTTAGTATATTAGACCTCTATGTGTTTATATAAATGTTCATTCAGTTTTTGTCAAACGACATTTGTTTAGATATACAGCTACATCCCTTTTTAACTTCTATAAACTGCTGTTATAGATAACAGCCCTAGGTTAGTCCTTTAAAATTTCGCATCCCGCCTAAACCTTTTCGTTTGATTTCGAATCCCAAACCCTCAAACGAGAGACACACCCATTAAATAACCATCACCTCGTATTGACTTTTGCCGAATAACTATCAGTTCTATCTGACATATTAAAGGCAAGTCAGAATGTTCTTTCGGTTGCACATAGAGCCACTTCTCTTTCGCCCACGCGCATACGTATCACGCGGCTTGGTTTTTTTGTAAATAAAGGCTGTATGCAGCCCCTTTCTAATTTTTGATACTACCTGCGAACCGACAACTTCTGATACTACCTCTGCACTAATTATTGTTTCCATTTCTACCTCTGCACAAATTAACTCTTTTTAAAAAGGGTTTCCTAGCGCAGAAGTTCACTACAGTGGATCAAAATTTTATTTTAGCTTTTCAATAAATTTTTTATAATTTCATTTCGGAATGAAATCCACCTTTCAAAACTGTCTTTTTTCTCTGCCGCTTCCATTTGATGCATGTGAATAATTTTCGCTATGAGTACTATACTACTATATATCGAGTTTTATAATCATTATATTTTCTCCGTAGTAAAAGACAAAGTAAATTAAAAGCAGCTCGTTAAAATCCATAAGATGGAGAGGACTCGTTTCCAACATATTCTACACCTCTTTTTAAGTCTCTGATCCCCAAAGATATAATATATTTATATCTTATATTATATCAACAAATAAGGAATGTTCACAATCCGTTGTCCGAGACCAATATCCAAATTAGATATTTCCTGTATCAGTTTAGTTATCGTTTTAAAACTTAATTTTTGTTTCAGAATAATTATCATTTTAGGTTTTTAATATAGATATTTGATAAAAATTCTAGTTTTATTTATATTATTTTAATGTTTTAGTAAATAAAAAATTTATAAAATATATTAATAAAATAGAAAATATAAACTTTAATTTTTTTTTTAATTTGTATGAGAAAACCTTAAACGATATGTAATGTAATTCGAATTGGAGAGAGTTTATAGTAACTAAAATATTTTTTCTTTTGCCCTAGTACTAACTCCATATAACTTATATTGTTTATAAAACAAAGACAGAGATAAATATCGTTAAAAATAAAATAAAGTTCACAAACAAGGGATACCAACGAATTAGTTGTTGACATCACTGATTTATAAGACTAGACTAATACATACAATATTTTTGGTGAATATTATAGATGAAAATTATAAATATACATATATATATATATGCTAATTCTCCAACTTCTTTCCTCTTTAAAGAGGTAAAGTTGCCACATTGAACATTTGACATCAGAACGGAACGTTGTATCATACTTATTGTTTTATCCTAACTAGTATATATAATATATCGATGTAAAATCTGGTTTTTTTTGTCAATGTGAATTGATATATTCTTTTTTCTGAATGAGTGTGTCGGCTTCCGTTACTTTTTTTTTTTTTTGTCTCATAAGTATTGTTTTATTGATATGTCACAAGAGCAACTTCTGAAACAGAGCTACAAAAGGCACAAAAAAGCCCATAAAAGAGAGATAAACGACAGCCAAGATATAGGCCCAAGAAAGAGATACAGCTCAAGGAACGTGTCGGAACGATAAGGATGAGCTGAGGACACGTGTTACTTCCACAACCTCCGCCGTATGAGACTTCAAATCACAGTGAATCTTAGAACGTCGCCGGAAAAACTAAGCCGAACAACGAATTGTTTTTCTTTTTTCACCGATTATGGCAATCACGAGTATCAAGGACAAAACATCAATATACTTATTGATAAGTCCACTCTTGCCTATCAAATGGAATCTCTGAAATCTTTGCAACAACAGCAAAAGGCAAATCAAATTTGCACATGAACTGAGCTTTTGACCAGGTACCTTAGGCGCAGAACTGTCTTGAAAACTAAAACGAAGAAAACCGGCAGATCCAACAAAGCTATCAACACATAACCTCGCCAGAAAACCACCGGAGCCGAAAACAAGATATCCCAACGGTGAAACAGAATAAGTCGGTAGAAGTAGATCTGAGAAAACTCTCACGAGCTAACCATCTCACAAACCGGAACTCTTCATCATCGAGACAATAATTAAACAAAAGCATAGCTATAACCGGAACTACCGGATTTATAATCGCCAAACGGCGAGTAAAAAAACGTGACACAAGCCGGATACACCGGGCGGCGAGTTAAAATAGCAAAGCTGGCCAACGCCGCTTATAGAAGCCGGTGATGCCAGACAGAGGGCCAGCCATCACGACTGCGGAAGCCGGAGATGCTGGACAAAAGCCCGACTAAATCGGGACATCAAAACCAGAAGAACTCTGGTCAGCAAAACGTTTCTCTCATCTCTGAAAAATTTTAGAGAGAGAAGAGAGAGAGAAAGTTAAGTTCTAGTCTGTATGACATGTGGTTCGTTCGGCTTCCGTTACTTAATGAAAGGGTTTTCACTTTTTTTTTTCCCGATAACGAAGAAGTTAGAATATACAACCAAATTTACACAAACATAATGGCAAATTAACTATTTGGAACGACATGTCGCACTTGTCTATTATTCCTCCACGTAATGCATGCATGCGTTATTTCTTTTCTATTCCTCGCAAAGCACGTATAATCTTCCAAATTTCAATACTAATACTCGTTTTAAAAATGTGTCCAATTAAACATTTTCTGTCCAAGTTCATTTTCGACGTTTGAGTTGTCAATGTTTCCATTTTTCTTAATTTGTTGACATTTGTCAATGTTTCCATATATAAAATTTAAAACGATAATAATTCTGTTCGGTTTAATATAACCCTTTTTATGTTAATAATATAATCTAACTTGTGTTTTAATGTTCATTGATTTTTCCTTATATTCTGTTTATTCGACATTTTAATCCATTAATATTATATTGTATAGTATTATTTTTAGAGATAATCATTAATTAGAAAAAATAAAAGATGGTTCTCGTCCATTTTTTTTTTTTTTTTTTTTTTGTTCTCGTCCATTTAACTTTGAACTTTATATAAACCCGACGAAATGGAACCAAAGCACACAAAACACAAACACACCAAAAGACCAAAATATTCATCACTATATTAAAAAAATAAAAAAATGGGGTCTTCAACAAAGAACATCGAACAAGCTCAAGAAAGTTGTTATCACGAGTGGATGAGTTTGCAGTCTCAACGCATAAATGAGGTCAAACAACTCTTAGTTCAACGACGATCTCACCGCGATGACGAAAACGATAAGAAGCTCCGTGAGTTAACGGGAAAGATCCTTGGAGATTTCAAAGATTATGCCGGAAAAAGAGCTGACCTTGCTCACCGATGTAGCTCGAACTATTATGCACCGACGTGGAATACTCGTTTAGAGAACGCTCTAATTTGGATGGGTGGTTGTCGACCATCTTCTTTCTTTAGGCTCATTTATGCTTTGTGTGGGTCACAAACTGAGATACGTGTGACTCAGTTTCTCCGCAACATCGACGGCTACGAATCTTCAGGTAAGGGTTTGGACGTTTTCGGTTTTGAGAATTTATGAGGAATAAAAAAAATAAGACACTTTATTGGTTCGGTGCAGCAAATTTTTGGATTGGCTTGGTTTATCCGATGTTTCATATTTTCCAATAAAGAGTTTTGAAAAATTTGAAAATGAAATTAACATTAGATTGGTTAGGTTTTACTATCGAGTTGAATAATTTAGTATTCGGTTCATTTTTTTGTCTCAAACAAAAATATTTTGTTTTGCTTTGGTTTTTTTTTTTTTTTTTTAAACATAAAAATGATGAAACCAAAGATTTATACCAAACTTACTTTGGTTTCGGTTCCGGTATTTCGGGTTTGGTTCAATTTGGTTTGGTTTGACAGGTGGCGGCGGTGGCGCATCACTTAGCGATCTAAGTGCCGAGCAGCTAGCAAAAATCAATGTGTTACATGTAAAAATTATAGACGAAGAAGAGAAGATGACCAAGAAAGTCTCAAGCCTACAAGAAGACGCGGCGGATATTCCCATCGCCACTGTGGCTTACGAGATGGAGAACATCGGAGAGCCTAACATGGTGGTGGATCAAGCTTTCGACAAGCAAGAAGAAGCTATGGCCGGTTTATTGGCCGAGGCCGATAATCTAAGGGTGGATACTTTAGCAAAGATCGTCGAGATTCTATCGCCGGTACAAGCAGCGGATTTCTTGCTCGCCGGGAAAAAACTTCATCTTTCGATGCATGAGTGGGGAACTACGAGAGATCGTCGCCGTCGTGACTGTATGGTTGACGCCGAAAGCGATAATACCGGAGGAGAGGAAGAAAAGTAGTCGTTATTATATAAGAGATGATATTAATATTATAGGTACGTGTCATAATTACATAATAACAAGATTTTTAATCTTGATATTATAAAGTTATATATATGGCATATATTTTAGGGATATATAACCCTTATATATGTTACTTTTATTTTCTGAAGACTTATGGTAGCAAGGTTGCAATGCGTTGTTTGACAAAAAAAAAAAAAAAAAAGGTTGCAATGCGTTATGTTGGTTTATATTATAAATAATTAAAATTTTATTATGTATAAGAATAGAGATGGATGTTTTTTTAATGAATGTAAAATTTATTAAACAAAAAAGTTTAATTATTTTAGAAATATAGCTTTATATATAATTTTGTCTAAAAATATAATTTATAATTTATAATATACATTTTGATGTTTTAAATATATATTTGAATGCCGACAAAAAAAATATTTGAATTTTTTTTTACAGTTTATTCACGTGACATTTTACGAAATACAGTAATATTCGTTGCATGTACAACGGTGAATAAATGGCCCACGCCCCATGGAGACGACAAATAATGAGAAAGAAAGATTTGTGTGTTTACGTGGAAGCAACATGATCTCCTCTCGACAAGTCAGCTAGCTAGTACATTTTTATCCAAGCATTGGATTTTTATATTCTAAATAAATAGATTTTTATATTCTAAATAAATAGATTTTTTCTTTAATTTTATTTTGTATGATAGGGAATATCCAAAAAGAAAATTGTTGGAGTATATGGTAAAAAATAAGTTATAGTCTAAAAAATTCAACTGTATAACTTATATCAAACTTAACTCATCAAACCTAACCAAGCTCTACATATCTTAAGATAAGATTCCACAAGATTTTTTTTTTTTTTTGAAAAAGTGATTCCAAAGATTTGAAGTATTCATAGTGGTGAAATACATTAAAGGATTTCAGTCTGGATCGCGATTAGTCAAATTCTTAACTTTAAATCATTAAACCTAACCACTAATCCTCAGCCAATTCATGGTGGTATAATGGTTACATGATCCATTCTATAAATTGATTTGAGTCTGTTCAATGCCATTTGATGATCACTAAAAACTAGTTTTTCTACAAATCGGCAAGAGATCAAATCTAATCATTTAAATGAAAATAACACACTAAAACCTACAAACACTTACTAAAAAACTGTTAAATTTAATCGACCCACTTGGTTGTTTTTTTTTTTCTTAAACTCAAATCAAACTTATTTTGATTTAAGCGTCAGAAGTTTATCGAAAGATATCATCTTAGTTTAAATCATCTCAAGATATATTGGACATGACCGTCATCGAAGTCCACATATATTTGTAATTACAAATCTATTAAATACACACAAAAAATCTGGGATATTCAATAGTAACAACGACTAGCCTCCACTATGTTTAGAAGGCCCACTCGAAGCATCACCACGACCACACAAATCTAAGATCTTTTCCTCTTGTATTTGTTTTTAGCATTACTATTTTAATATAAGCAAGATTTAGACCCAACTAAAAAAAATAATTGAAATTTAGTCTTTTTTCTCCTTTCATGAACATTTCCAGAATTTGAGCTCTATCTCTTCTAAGCCATGGAAGAAACATTCCAAGACGAAGTTGTTCAATAGCTCATCCTCTGATTTTTCATAAAGTTCCTTGTTCACCAAAAAGTGTCAAAACAATGGATAAAAACGGCATCGTTTTGATGCGAAAATACGAATTAGGTCGACTTCTAGGTCAAGGCACATTCGCAAAAGTGTACCACGCACGCAACATAAAAACAGGAGAAAGCGTAGCGATCAAGGTGATCGACAAACAGAAAGTCGCGAAAGTCGGATTAATAGATCAAATCAAACGAGAAATCTCAGTGATGCGTCTTGTTCGTCACCCGAACGTCGTCTTCCTCCATGAAGTAATGGCAAGCAAAACAAAGATCTATTTCGCTATGGAATACGTTAGAGGCGGAGAGCTTTTTGATAAAGTCTCTAAAGGAAAGCTTAAAGAAGACATTGCTCGAAAATATTTCCAGCAATTGATCGGAGCAATCGATTATTGCCATAGCCGCGGAGTTTACCACCGCGATCTCAAACCGGAGAATCTTCTTCTAGACGAAAACGGCGATTTGAAAATATCCGATTTCGGGCTTAGCGCTTTGAGGGAGTCGAAACAACAAGATGGCTTGCTTCACACGACATGTGGAACACCTGCTTATGTGGCACCTGAAGTGATCGGCAAGAAAGGTTACGATGGAGCGAAAGCTGATGTTTGGTCTTGTGGGGTTGTGTTGTATGTGTTATTGGCTGGCTTTCTTCCGTTTCACGAGCAAAATCTTGTGGAAATGTACCGGAAAATCACAAAAGGCAAATTCAAATGTCCGAATTGGTTTCCTCCCGAGGTCAAGAAGTTGTTGTCTCGGATTCTTGATCCTAACCCTAATTCAAGAATCAAGATCGACAAAATCATGGAGAATTCTTGGTTTCAAAAGGGTTTCAAGAAGATCGAAACGCCTAAATCTCCCGATAGTCATCAGATCGACTCACTGATCAGCGATGTCCATGCAGCGTTTTCCGTAAAACCCATGTCTTACAACGCATTTGACTTAATCTCTTCGTTGTCTCAAGGATTCGATCTCTCGGGTTTGTTTGAGAAAGAAGAGAGATCAGAATCGAAGTTTACAACGAAGAAAGAAGCGAAAGAGATAGTGTCAAAGTTCGAGGAGATAGCATTAAGTAGTGAAAGATTCAATTTGACGAAGAGCAATGTAGGAGTGAAGATGGAAGATAAAAGAGAAGGAAGAAAAGGACAGCTAGCGATTGATGTTGAGATATTTGAAGTGACAGAGAGTTTTCATATGGTAGAGTTTAAGAAAAGTGGAGGTGATACAATGGAGTATAAGCAATTTTGTGATCGTGAGCTTAAGCCTTCTTTGAAAGATATTGTTTGGAAATGGCAAGGAAACAACAACAATAGCAACAATGAGAAGAAGATTGAAGTAACAAATTAAATCTGTTTTTCATCTTAAGATTTTCTTGATTTGGTTGTTTTTCTTTTAATCTCTTTGTAAAATGTGAGATTTATGATAATGGCTGCAATCATCATCACATATCTTGGATTGTTTTTTTTTTCTTTCTTTTTCGGGTCAATAGTTTACACAAAGATTTAAGGTAAAGGAAAGTGACAGAAAAAAAAAAGATGGATTAACAAATTGGGTATGGTTAAAGGCTTAAAGCCTTAAAGGTGATCAACTAGAATTTAACATATTTAAAAGAACAACACAAATTTGAAGTAGCTAATGGTGTGGCACCTCTCTTAGGAGCCAGATATCAGCGAGTAACTCTTTTACACCTTTACTCAAAACGGTAGTTTTTATCTGAACTATCTCTTGTTAGGCAAATTCTATCACATTCCAAAGAAAATTTGTTTAGAGTTAGTGAATTTGACGACATTTTCTTTTTATGGCCAGCTTTTGCGACACACTTTATTGATTTTTTCCGCCTCAAAAGAGAGTACACTTATGTATCTTTATAGATAATCACTCGTACTTTAATTTCTAAAATCGATTGTTTTGCTTGCAATGCTATACTTTTTTTTTCTATGAAGATGTTGTTTTTGTAAACTCTACATGTTCAATTTTAGCTCCTAAACCGTCAGGTTAATTGTAGTTTATCAGTAGCAAAAATAATTACCTAAATTTTGTTATAAAGTTATTTTATCTTTCCAACAAAACCCCACAATATTTTCTAAGTAAATTCTGCCATATTTCGAACTTTACTGCTTCGAAATATGGCAGAAATTATGATCAAACTTCTGCAGAAAAAAGATTATTAAAAAAATAAAATCAAAATCATAAACGATCAAATGTGAAATAACAAATTTCTTACCAAAAAAAAAAATGTGAAATAACAAACTTGTTTATTCAATCTGTGTTTCCCCCTATACAAATCAATGATTCATATCTCACCACTCTCTTTAGGTCTAAATTCTAATGTCTCTCACACACCATTCAAAGAACAAGAACATTACAATTCGTTAAACTCACATATACTTCACAATCTAAAACAGAAACAAAATTTCATTTTTTATCTTCCTAATCAGTATCAGAAAGTAAATAATCAGGCAAAGAACGCGAACTAGAAACCGATTCGCCATTTTCCGAAGACAAATTCTGCAATTTCGGTTTCAATTCTTTATTACAAAACTCATCATACTCCATTTTATCACCTCCTTTCTTCTTAACTTCAACAACAACCAAAGCTGGAGTCAGTTCAAATATCTCAGCAGCAATTGACAATGGACCTTTCTTACTTCCTTCTCTTGAACCTTCAAGACTCACTTTACAATCCTTCTTTCGCACCGTAAAGCTCACGATTTTCGCGATTTCCTCCAATTTAGATATGATCTGAGCAACAGGAGCACCAGACACAAACCTAGAGCCTTCACGATCATCCTCAAACAAACCCGTAAGATCAAAACCAGGCGAAAACGAAATGAGATCGAAAGCATTCAAACTCGCGGGTCTAGGCATCGAAAACGCCCTTCTCCTCCCATCAAAAGACTCTAAGTCCTCCGGTTCAGAAACGGTAGAAGACCTCCCCGAAACCGATTCAATCGATTCGATCTCATCATCATCAACAACATTACAAAGCTGATGATCATCTTCAACATAAAACTTAATATGCTTAAACCCTTTCTTGAACCAACTAGTCTCCATAATCTCCGGCATTGTAAACCGTCTCTCCGGTTTAGTCTCCAACATCCGAATCAATAACCGGTTAATCTCAACCGGAAACCATCTCGGACACCTAAAATCTCCTCTATATATCTTCTTATACATAGCCATAACATTCCGATCATGAAAAGGTAGAAACCCCGCCATTAACACGAACAAGATCACTCCACAAGACCAAATATCGACTTTAGCTCCGTCGTAACCTTTCCGAGCAAGAACCTCCGGTGCCACGTAAGCAGGGGTCCCACAAAAAGTATGAAATAACCCATCTTGTCGAATCTGATCAGAAACAGCACTAAGACCAAAATCAGAGACTTTTAGGTTTCCATTTTCGTCTAAAAGAAGATTCTCCGGTTTCAAATCTCGATGATAAACACCACGAAAATGACAAAACGATACGGCGGAGATTAATTGTTGAAAATATTTACGTGCCATTTCTTCTTTTAACCTTCCTTTAGCTACCTTGTTGAACAATTCACCTCCTTTAACATATTCCATTACGAAATAGATCTTCGATTTCGTAGCCATGACTTCGAATAGCTGAACGATGTTTGGATGACGAACACGACGCAAGATCGAGATCTCGCGTTTGATGTGTGCGATTAAACCGGATTTGAGAACTTTCTCTTTGTCAATTACCTTGATCGCTACGCTTTCTCCAGATTGAGCGTTTCTTGCGAGATAAACTTTAGCGAAGGTTCCATGACCAAGAAGCCTACCCATTTCGTATTTGCCAAGGATCAGAGCTTGTTGATTGCTCTGATCCTGCTTCTTCTTTATCGATTTCACTTTTCTTAACAAATCCGCCATTGAAATTTGAGATCAAGATCTTCTTGATCGGAGATCGAATTTTTCAAAAAAAAAAAAATCAAATTTTTCAAAAAAAAAAAATCACGTTTTTTGGGTTGATGATTCTTGAGAGGTTGTAGAAGAAGACGATCTCTCTCTCTTTCTCTGTTCTTCTCGTCTTCCTCTCTTTGTCTCTGCTCTGTTTTTAGGGTTTTTTCCAGAAATAGGATTTTTTCTTGTGTATATTTGGAATTGTTTCAGAATTGGAATGCAAATAAATCTCACTTTTGCTATGTACACCGACACATATATATAGCCTATTGGTCAACTGTTTTAGTTATTTTTTTATTTTTTTTGCTTTAAATGCTTTAATTACTAATACCATGTTAGAGAATTTGACTGTTTCTAAAACAGTAAAAATGATTTGAAACGGAAAAGTAAAATTTTATTCAAATAGAAAAGTAACAACGATTTTTTTAACATATATATATAGAAACAATGGAAATGGGATATAACTATATAAGTAAAAAATAGAATGTTTTAACCCAAAAGTTTTGTCTTGGACTCGTAACTAGAGCATTTCCAAGCATCAAGACTCGAATCTAAGACATTGAAACGCAGAGTCTATCTGAAGAGTAAAAAACGAAAATGATCACATCTTGGCATTATAGAATATTCAATTACAAATCGTAAATGTCATTATCATTGAAATGGTTTTTTTCAGAGTTTCTACCTTGTACGTGTTTTGCCTACGCATTTTCTCTAAAACGAATCAACAGCTGTGAATAATTATAACCATTAGATGCATGATATTGTACGGTGTAGATCATTCGATAATATTCAATTAAGAAATTATATAGTTTTAAAATCTTACACCACAAATAAAGAAGTGGCTAATTATAGTAGAGTATTAGTAGACAAATACTTAATTCTAACACATGACTAATTCCAAAATTTGAAGTATCACCCAATTAAATCATAAGAAAACTCAACACTGATGATATATGGTATATAACTTCTTTCAGATTTTCACGTTTTAGAAATATAATTCCACCGATTACATATCAATGATATGATATCATTCACAATATATATATAAAATTAATAAAAAATTAAAATAACGAGTAAATATTTTTTTCATTCCCACAATCATCTATTGTATATTACAGGTCGTATCAATTGTTTTTTAATTAGAAAACCAAAATATAAGTCAAAGGTTTAAGGGAAGTCGGTGGGGCCTTAAGTCAACGTAACATAATGGTCGGTCAATATTTAAATATAAGCAAAAATGAAAAGTTTCCACTTGTCGTGAATTTGAACTTATTGCTGTATTTGATAGATAACCCAACCCAACTAACAAATCTTATTGAGAGTGTTACGAATATTTAAATCTAAGGTTTTTTTAGACCGTTTATTTTGATAATAACGTGCACGTATCAGGCCACACTTGTAGTTTGGTGAATTAACCTCTTTTGACAGGTGTGATTCGTGTGAAATAGATCGATAAGTTCATTTTTTTTTTTGACAAATTTAGTCATGTTTATTTTCTTTATTGAGATCTTTTAAAATTAGTCAACAAAAGAAAAATTCATGTAAACTTTTCTCTTTTGAGACTGGGCTTGCCCCAAAAAGAGAGAGAGAGAGAGTTAGGTCAATATATAATCATGGACCAGAACATTGGGCTGGATTTTAACTTTATTATGGGCCTGAAAGTCCAAAATGAATGAATTCGGCCTAAATATTGTCTTTGTCTTAAAACAATTTATCTATTGCAAAATTGTGATTTTTGCTCTATAGAAATTTAAAACATACATCGATTCAAAACTTGATTGCTTTTACAAGCATATACCACTTATCAAATCATAGTTGCGTCATTGTAAAACATACATATACCGATCAGCTTAAATTTTGATTATCACACAGAGGCAACACTGATACAAACTATCAAATCATAAGCTCCGGTCAAAGATCCAGTCAGTAACATAAGAATAACATTAAAATAGAACAAAGAGATCGAACATACACATATAAGCAAGCACATGGACCAACCATGTTGGTGGGGTGAGTGGTTAAAATGATAAAATAAAGAATGTGGATTAACTTTTAGGTTGGGTTGCTCAAGGAGAATGTGAATGTGTTAGATACTTTGTGGAATATTAGTTGGCATTCTATGGATCCTTTTGTCTTGGGATTTAGTGGATTTGTTTGGAATTTCCCAAGGTCATTCTTTCTTCATTTTTTAATTAGTTGTTATGACAAGGTATTTTTAACATAAACCATTTTGTTATTCCAATTTTGTTTTAATAAAAACCATTTTGCAGCACATTACTTTCACAATAATTACGTGTTGTGAGACTCCAACAAGGCAACAAAGAGTTTTTATGAGTTCAGTGTTTTACTACTGAAAAACAAAAATTGGATGGATCTGAAATAAAACCCTTTATATATAAGTGATTTAAATTTTGGGAATTTTTTAATCGTACCATCATGACGAGAACAAATGGCCACACCAAGTACGTACATCATCAATCATTTTGCGTTTTCAAACACATTTGTTGTAATGTGTAAAAGAGGAGCAAATTACTTGCTCTTATTTAATGGGTTAATAGTGTTGGCTGAGTTCAATGTTTAGTCATCATGAAATTTATGTAACTAATACATAAATGTCCTGAGGTAATCTAGACTTTTGTTTTAGGAGATCTAATACCAAAAGATCTTTCTTTCTTTTTTTAAGATCTTTTTTTTTGTCAACACCAATGTCATAACACAATGAAATAAACAGGAATATGGGGGTTAGTATATGTTTTTCTTAGACAAGCTACAAGCACAATCAAGTAATCAACCTTCAACCACATGCATTTGAATATACATTTTGACTAGAACTCTTAAAACTTAAAAGTTTAAGAAATTTTAACTAAAGAATTATGTAATTACGAATTTTCAATTTTTAGTGGTGAAGAATTTTCCCGGTGGGTATCAATCATGCAAGTCCTCCAATCTACAAATTTTATTATTAGTTTTTTTTTTTGTACTGTAAACGGTTTAAGTAGCTAAGCTTTAACATTTTTAAAACCTAGTTTTTTTTTTTTTTTTTTTTTTTTTGCATATTTTGGATATTTGATTAAGTTTTAAACTTCTAGGTTATATATCAAAAAACAATAACTAATGTCTTGATAAAATATGCTTCCACATAATCCGGTCCAACCGATCTCCTTGGTGCATGTACCATATATTTTATACACGGACTTATTATGTCCATTAAAACATTAAACTATACTATAGGATCTTTTCTCCGGCGGACATTTCTTTAAGTCATAAAATTTGCAAATGTTTGAATCTTTCAAAATAGTAACACACTTAACACCAAAAAGAGTATAATATTCATATCATTCAACGCAACTTTGAATTTGTGTGGTTTCTCATGGGAATGTTTTGGACAGCGATATGTACTCATACACAATTATCAATATAATCAAGCTTTACGTAGCTAATTTAATAAAACAGTTAGTCCTCTTGAAATAAGTTAAATGTAAATTTTGATACTTTAATAACCGAAATCTATATATACATTTTTGGATCACAATTAGCAAATAAATCCTGAAGTTGAGAAATATTTACAATACCATGCCATTAGCATTAATTATTTAGATTTGTTTTATTTAAGTAAAAAATTTTAAATGAAATTCATTTCTCGTATATTTAGCAAAAGTCTCTACAAAATCTTTCCTTATATATTTAAGTAAAGATTTTGAAATCAAATATGTTCTCAACAATTTACCAAAAATCTCTACACAATCTTTTTAAAAATCTCGACTTAGTTAACTTCTGATTTTTATCTGCAAAAAAAAAAAAATTAATAGTAACGAGTGATGTAAAAATCGGGAATGTTGATATTACAATTTCTTCTACTTTTTTTTTCATATAATGAAAATTATTTTTTAGGGATACTTTCTCAAAACCTCTAAATAAAACAAAAGGTTTCAAAAGATAGCTTCTCTTTTGGCGAATCGACACGCAAACCCGCAACTCTCTACGGGCTTATCCGCATGAACCTGCGATCCGTAGTGGATAAAAATATTATTCAAAAAAAATAACAAATGATGTTTAATTTTACGGGACGGGGTTATATGGTGCAACGGGTTTAGATCGATATTAATATTAAACAATATACTATGGATGAAATCTTAGAATTAAAAATCAAAATTTAATTATAAAATCATAAACACTAAACAAAATAAACAATATTAACAAAACAAATACAACTTAAAATTTTGCTAAAAAAATTTTTAGTTATAAAAAATTCGACCCGCGGTACACCGCGGGGTAAAATCTAGTGTTAGATCAAAACAGTAGACACGAATAAATCTTGTTATTCAAAAAGTACACTGTTGTTTTGTTTTATTCAACTGCACCATTATTTACTTTTCAACCAAACCCATCAACAAATAACCGATAGTAATAAATATAAACATTTATTACAAGATCCATGAGTAAAATTCTTAAAAACACTTTTTATTTATAATTTAAAGATTTATAGGATATGCAAAATTACACCTAGGATACAACATCGAATGAAATTAGATAATTTAAAGAATTTTGTTAAAAGATAGGGTCCACGTTTCTATTTCGCATCATCTGCATCAAACTACCACACAAAGTCATCGCACCAACCATACCTCTTTGCTTACTTCACTTGAGTTTCAAACCCATAAACAACAACTGACTACTGCGAATTAAAATATAATTTTCATTTTATAGAAATGTTATAAATATGAAATTTTGCTTATATATTGACAAAATTGATTATTTAATTATTTCACTTTAATATCATATGCGAACCTATAATAGATTCATATGAATGATTTTAGTTACTAGAGGTGTGGACCTGTGGTAACTAAATGTTGTAGTTTTGTGCACAATTGTTTTTGTCTAAAAAATTACTGTAGACAATAATTAATAAATAATATCTCTTATACTATAGTAGTACTATTCTTTACTTGTTTATGTTTGACGAGACTGGAGTTTTAAACACGTTTCCTGTATATAAATGACAATCTAGTAGTCAAATTCCACTGTAAAATCAAATTGCACATAATGCACCGACTTTCATTTTCATACTAATGGATAATTACATAGTAGTATAGTGATTGATGCATGTCTTTCGTATTATTACACTAAATTCAGTTTATTGCCTATCTGAGATTATCCTTTTTTGAAGTATACAGATTTGTCCATGATTGGAAAAAAAATGAATTCCATGATTTCTCTTTTGATTTATAGGATACCAATCATGTACTTATCATCATTATCTTTACAAGGTACTTTTTTCTTTGCCTCTCTTTTCTTTTGAAAAAAGTGAAAGGTAAAAATAAAGGTTTCTAAGGAAAAATAGTTTATCAATAATCCGAATCACTAAAATGATTGGATTCACTAAGTATATATAATCTGAATATATACACATTTCTTTGTTGAAGAAAATAATTTCAATTTACCACAAAGTAAAATTAATTCAATGATTCAAAATAATTAAAATTATTTATTTCCTACATGAAGTTTAGTTTAACTTTCGCTTTTCCAAAAGAAAAAGAAAAAAGTACCTTATAAATATAATGATGATAATAAACACTTGATTACAGAATCCTATAATCCAAAAGATAAATGATTCAATTCAACTTTTTATAAAATGTTCATGCAAAATTTTGAGATAATTATTTGGGAATGGTTTTTATAAATGTAGAATTTCACCGTTATGAAATAGATGACCAAACAAAATAACCTTCAAAATAATACATTTTAACGTATAGTTACTACATAAATCGATTGTTAATAGCTAAAATTTACTATTACGGTATTACCACACAATAATTTTCTTTTATTTTTGAAAAAAACTTATTTAACATAATATTATTTGCCATCATTCCACTGATTAATTTATTATCGAGCTAGTTTATAACATTTTGACTTTTAGTTTTTGCATCATAATCCACGTCATCGTTAGCAAATTATCAACCATATGTATCTCTCTATCTCTCTTCTCTGATAAACCTCACCAGCTCCTCTCAAATACTGCAACTACTAAACCCTCTCTCTCTCTCTCTCTCTCTCTCTCTCTTTCTCTCTTCACCATTTCTTTATCTTCCATGGAAAAACAATCATCAACTACAAACTAAAAACATGTTTCTAAAGTTGTTTCTTCTCTTGTCTTTGGTCTCCTTCTCACACTCAGACTCTTCCACAGTTTCTTGTCCTAACACAGACTTTCGTCAACTAACCAGAGTTTTCCGTTACGTCTCCGGTTTCAACTCTTCTTGGTTCTCCTCTAACTGCTCCGCCGTCATCACTCACGTCGTTCTTCCGTCGAGAAACTTAAACGGCACCGTTTCTTGGAACCCTTTACGTAATCTCACGCGCTTACGTGTTCTTGATCTCTCCAACAACTCTCTCGATGGTTCTCTTCCTACTTGGCTCTGGTCTAAACCAGGTCTTGTCAACGTTAACCTCTCCCGGAATCGGTTTGGTGGCTCTATCCGAGTGATTCCGTTTAACGGTTCGGTTTTGTCTTCGGTTAAGGAGTTGAATCTCTCGTTCAATCGGTTTACCAATGCGGTTAACCTAACCGGGTTTACTAACCTCACATCTCTCGACCTTTCGCACAACAATCTCGGTGTTTTGCCTCTTGGTTTGGGTTCTCTCTCCGGTTTACGCCACCTTGATCTCTCCAGATGTAAAATCAATGGTAGTATTAAACCGATTTCCGGTTTAAAGTCATTGAACTACTTTGATTTGTCGGAGAACTCAATGAACGGTTCGTTCCCGGTTGATTTTCCGAATCTAAACCATCTCCAGTTCTTTAATTTATCTGCAAACCGGTTTTCCGGTTCGGTCGGATTTGACAAATATCGAAAATTCGGAAAATCGGCCTTCTTACACGGTGGCGATTTCGTCTTCAACGATTCCAAAATCCCTAACCACCACCGTCTCCACCATCTCACTCACCGGAGTCCTCCACCGCCGCCGCGTCATCGAACCGTCAAAACGCATCGTTTAAAACACACTCCTTTGGTGATTGGTTTATCGTCTTCGTTAGGAGCTTTGATAATCCTAATCCTCGCGGTGGCAATAATTTTAATCCGCCGGAGAATGAAATCGGCGAGGACGAAATCGAGATGGGCGATTTCGAATCCTACACCGTTAGATTTCAAAATGGAGAAATCTGGACCGTTCGAATTTGGAACGGAATCTGGTTCGTCGTGGGTCGCCGATATAAAAGAACCAACGGCGGCTCCGGTTGTGATGGCATCTAAGCCGTTGATGAATCTCACTTTCAAAGATCTGATTGTTGCCACGTCACATTTCGGAACGGAGTCCGTTATATCTGACGGCACTTGTGGTCCACTTTACCGTGCCGTTTTACCCGGAGATCTCCACGTGGCAATCAAAGTTCTTGTGAGAATCAGAGACGTTGATCAAAACGACGCCGTTACTGCGTTTGAAGCTTTAACTCGGCTTAAACATCCAAATCTTTTGACTCTCTCCGGTTATTGCATCGCAGGTACTTAACTAAACTTTCCCAATATTTATAATTTCTTTTTAATTATGACCTAAAGTTTTGAAATCGATTTTAAAACCCCAAAATAGGACATGCTTTGATTCGACCATGTAGCAAATATATTTTGATGCTATATATAACTTTCGTTAATATGTAACGGAACAAAGTATTTCCGTTTTTAATTAAGTTACTAAACGAAGTATAAACGCTAAAAATCTCATAAATTAAGTATATTTCAAGCAAAAAAATTGAAAATGGATTATCTTTTTATTTTTGTAAACGAAAGATAACAAAATCATGTAATTTTTCGCCAATTATAATTAGTGAAGTAAGTTAATTTAGAACCAAAAATATTAAAGATTTGACTTCTTTTTTTTTTTCTGTAAAACATTTAAATCAATAAAATATGAAGGCGTAGACGTCATTTAATGAATTTTTGTCTCTACTTTCACGGGTTTTTGGATAAACACATTAATGAGGCATTAAATGCTGAACGGTGTCGTATTCAATAGTAGTATCTTCGTATGCGTTGTTGTGCAGACGAAAGAAGTCAGTTCTGTGATGATACGTCACGTAAAAAGATCTATATGTTTTTTGTGCCATGATTACTAGATTTTATGATTTTTTGTGATCTTAACGTAAAAATGTATAATTATTCCAAAAAGTTTCTCAGAGAAAATAAAGTAGTGTGTGTGTGATAGATTCTTACAATGACTTGTTTTTAGGGTTGTTTCATTTGGTGTTTTTGTTAGTGGACGACTGGGACGACTTTAAAAAATGTGCAGACAAGTCACATCCTTTGCTTTGGGACTCGTAGAGATTATATATAGCTTGTCGGGTTTCAACAATCTTTTTTTCTTTACGAATATAGGTTAATTAAATGTTTTTTTCTTTCTCATTCTTATTTAGCATTTTGAACCATTATGGCTAACGGAAATCTATTGAATTTAATGGATAAATTAGGAAATGAAAACATTAATTTTATGTAGAGTTGAAAACATTCATCTTTGTGAAAAATAAAAATATTTTAACGAGGGAGTATTATATTTTATGTGTTCCTACTATCATAATAATGTGGTTTGTTTGTTCTTTACAGGAAAAGAGAAGCTTATATTATATGAGTTTATGGCTAATGGAGATCTTCACCGATGGCTACACGAGCTTCCGGCAGGAGAAACCAACGTGGAAGATTGGAGTGCCGATACATGGGAAAGTCACGTCGGAGACTCATCGCCTGAGAAAACTAACTGGCTAATACGTCACCGTATAGCCATTGGAGTTGCACGTGGTTTAGCCTATCTACATCACGTTGGTACTACTCATGGACATTTGGTCGCTACCAATATCCTCCTAACCGAAACCCTAGAGCCGCGAATCTCTGATTTTGGTATAAACAACATCGCGAAAACCGGAGATGATACTAATAACAACAATGTAGAATTCGATGTGTATAGTTTCGGGGTGATTTTATTTGAGCTATTAACCGGGAAGCAAGGGAGGGATGAGAATGTTAAATCGGTTCGACGGTTGGTTAAGGAGAGAAGAGGAGAGGAAGCTCTTGACTCGAGATTGCGGTTAGCGGTTGGAGAATCGGTTAATGAGATGGTCGAGAGTCTTCGGATTGGTTACTTTTGCACGGCGGAGACGCCGGGGAAGCGACCAACAATGCAACAAGTCTTGGGTCTTCTTAAAGACATACGTACGGTTTCACGTTGAGTTAGGAAGAAAAAAAGTTGGCTTCAGATAAACCATGTGAGTATTAGATTCGGGTGTTGTTGATTTGCGGTGTGTGAGATACATGCACTTTTGTAATTTGTTTTTCTAAAATTATAGAAAAGATATTTTCAAAATTGACAAAATTTTGTTAACCAATGCAATGGTTATTGATAGAAAAAAACTTAGTTGAAATTTACTTTTTTTTACTACAAGTGACGAAAAGTCTTAATAATCACTAACACGAGATTTTGATTATTGGTTTGACACTCTGAATTGACTTAAACTTGCAAAGGACTAGAGTTTGGCATTGATATTTGATACGTTAGTTGTAATCTCAATGAAATTAGAGTTTAACATTGACACGTCAGTCATATAGCGTCCGAATTAAATTAGGGTTTGACAATGACTTATAAAAAATGAGGTCATGAAACGTTAAGCATTTTAACAAACCACTAACGATATCATCGCCATTGCTTAAAGATATTAATGGTATCATTTAAAAATTATCGAAAGAAGTATCTTAATCTAGGATTCAATAACTAACATTTACAGAAGTATATGTCATCGATTTGTCCAGACTTTTCTACATCATTGATTTTTTTTTCTCGAGCCGTACTACATCATGTGATAGAATCACTGAATAATGAGGAAAAAATGTTAAATGGGGAAGACAAAACAAAGTGGGTAAGGTGGAAAAGTATTGGTAAGATAATGCTGAGAAGCTGGTGAGAGCTTATTGGTTTTTTTTGGTTGTTTTTTTCTACTATGCATACCTTATTTTAGTCCAAGTATTATATTCGGATTCTAGCGAATAAGACACTTGACAATAAGATGTAGTTTTTTTTTTTTTTGGGTGGTCTGAATCTTTTCTATTATATATAATATGATTGAGAAATATAAGAGTGGAATACATTTTTAATATATAAAACTCACGAAAATTAAACCCTAAATAGGGAAGCAAATAAAAATATCGAAGTTCCATAGAAAACAAAGCAAAAAACCAACAAAATCTCTTAAGAAAACTTGCCAACTAAACTCCCCAAAATTAAAATGATCAAAGCTAATCACTTATAACAACGCGATCATCCAAACTTTCTATAGCGAAATAATATTACCTTCCAACCAAAGTTAACCTAGATTTCTATTCAGACAGGAAAGACCCAAGACATATAGTTTAGTTCCTCATATTTCTTCCGAAAGCAACAATGTGAAAATCAACTATTTTTAACGCCTCTGTAGAAACCTTTGAACAGACCAAACTTTGATTAGGTTTTAAATGTTGTGAGACAAGAGACTAAACCAATCTATACTCTGGAATCTGGATGATACCATACTCATAAAAATATAGCAGATCTAATTTTGTTTATTTTGATTTAAATTAAACAAAAAATCATTTTTATTATAATTGCAATTTAAATACTTGTGACATTATTTTTGTCAGTGTAAAATTAATGATATTATACGGGTAATAATACTAGTACAAACGATTACGTTAAACACTTCAATCAAAATACTATATAGTATTCTCCCTTGATATTTATGCCTCTATACTCTCTTGGCTGCCTTCATTTTGTTTTGTCTGATCCATATTTTTTTTTTCAATTTTCTCTTTGTTTTGTTATGAATTCAACTTTATTCCGCTTTCAAACTTTTTATTTATATATTAATTTATTTTTTATAAATCATATTTCGATGTGGATATTATTCTTCTTATATTCACCAAAAAGAGATAAAACAAAGTAACTTAATCCTTAGCACTTTCGTCATGTCTATATCTTCACATCCTTTCATTCTCTTCTTGACTTTCTTCTTTTTCACTTTTCTTTCTTTGTTTGGTTAAAATTTGTCACTTTTTTATATAATAAACAAAATTTATTTGATCTCTTCACTTTCTTAGTTTTACTGGCTATTTCTAACATTCAAAAACACTTTAATATCTGTTGCAATTTGCAACATCTGGCATACCATAAAATTGGAAGAAAATAATATTTCTAAAGCATTTTCACAAGTTGACAAAAACATTGTTAGGACTTAGGACTTAGGATATCTATACCAACTTACCAAGTGGCAAGTAAGATGTTTATGAGAGCCTACTACGTGAATACTGTTCTTAAGTTTCGTGGGCCTTATTGGGCTTTAAGTCGTTCAAAACCTATACATGGAGATTTGATGGAGGCCTGATCGCGATATAGCCCGTTGGAGAATACTCTTAACTCTTCTCTCCTCCATGATCAACCAAATTGTTTGGAGCCTATTACTAAATTTGTTTATAACTTTGAGAGTTTTCTCATGAAGCCAAAGTGATTTTCTAATGAAGTTATCTTCATTTTCGTGTTCCTCTTCCTACTGATCAATTCTTAAATCAAAACCCACCAAATAGTTCTTGTTTGCTACAATTTCATCATAAAATACACTCATGGCGACAAAAACAAATTTTTTCAGAGATATGCAATCATATATGAGACACGATTCATCTAATTCACAAACAACTTCAATCTGATACACTTTGGGAATTTCATACATTAAGATGGTTTGTCATTAAGTGTCTTTAACATTCTGGTCTCAATGTTATACGACGCTTATGGAAGCTAAGGAAAACAATTTCCACAAGTGTTAAAACAACAACAAACAATAATGGTTGCTTCTCTTCACAAGTGTTATTAACCTTGGTTTATCCTTATTCAAACATTTGTCTATGATTCAGGTTAAAACAGAAGATTCTCTCCTCAGAAAAAGTCTTAAAAATTAAAAAGATTTAGTCCTAAATTTCAAGTATAGGAACAAAAGTGAAACAAAACCAATAAGAGGAAACGATAAATCAAAGGATTTTTGATTTGTAGAATCATTTTCTGAGTCGAAGACAATGTTTGCTAGCTCCTCTAAAAGCCGTTCGTTTGCGGTCAAGGACATTGCTGATGAGCTTCTAGTTATAGAGACAGCAGAGAGTTCTTTGTGGATGACAATCTCATTCTTCATCCAAGAGGTTGTTGTTCTTGCACTGCCAGATGAAGTTTCCTTTGCACATAACTCGGTGTTTGAGTGATGCGGGAATGCGAAATCATTGAGCAATTCTTGCACCGCTTTGAATTGCTTCATCAACAGACGTAACAGGTAAAGTTTCCTTTGCCTAGTACTCTTCAACGATCTCTCAAAAGAACCAAGCTTATCACCATAGACCTGTAAATCACATCATTACTAGTAATTTCAAAATTTCAAACATAGGAACAAAAGTGAAACAAAACCCATTACATGAAACGACGACAATTCAAAGGCCAATTTCGTATCAAAAGCAGAGGCATGTGACTATGGGAGATATAGATAGAGAGAGATAAATCGAACCTTATTGGCTTCGGCTTGTCGTTCCCCAACGCTTCGTCGAGCCATAGGGTTTTTGCAGCTTCGCGTAGAGAGCTAGGGTTTAGTGGTAGAAGATAACTTACACGAAAAGAAATCCAACTAAAATTGGTTTTTAACAAGGGTTTGGATAACCCTAATTAATAAAATCATCACTTATTGTTTTTAGGAAATTTTAAATTATTTAATCAATAAAAATACATACTAGTTAGTGATTTTCTGATGAAGTAATCTTCATTTTGTGTTCTTCTTCCTCCTGATCAATCCTTAAATCAAAACCCAACAAATAGTTTCTTGTTTGCTACAATTTCATCATAATTACACTTATGGCCACAAGAACAAAACTTTGCAAAGATACGAGAGAGAGGATCATCTAATACACTTCCATACATTAACATGGGACTTTTGCACAAAACTTATTTCCCCAGAATAGGTAAGACCCAATCTCCATCTCTCTCTCCTTCCCAATCATCAGGAGAGCTAATCAAAACATCTCTACTCTTCTCTTCTTCATGAGTTTCATCTTCCATTTGTAACAACTTTCTGGTATGTCGCGTTTTCAACAACACAAGATCCAGCATTTTCCTCCGCACATTGTATATCGGATTTGGCTCAATCAAACAGCCTTTGCTATAAGCTTCTCTTAGAAACAATGTCTGTGTACTTCCTTTCGTCGATACATAGAAAATCCCGGGGTGTTTCAATATTACTTCCCTGACGTTTACTTCAATTCCAAGATCCTTTCGGAAATGAGCTAATCTCTCGACTTCAACCATTTTCTCAACCGTTAAGCTCAGAAGCTCATGGATAACTGCAACAACTCGCTTCTCGAATCTCTCTAACCCTCGAGAAATCTCCTTTCTATCATAAGGCTTCACATAAGGAACCCTTTGCCAATTCTTTAACTCTTCTCTGAATCCTTTCTCAATCTTGAATCCTGTTGGAAGATGAATCGGAAACGCGTAATTCGTCTCAAACTCACTCAACCATTTCTCTCTATATTCAACTTCTCTCCACTCCTCAACTTTTGCCACACACAAACTCTCATCCTCACCGTCTCTATCAACTAACTCCAATGTCTCCAAATCAACCAACCTGAAATCTGAACTATACTTAGCCAAAATCGAATCTCGAAAATCCTCAGGCAAACCCAATTCCTTTCTAATCAACCTCAAAGCATGAACACGAAGAACACCGTTTTTCGACATCAACAACAACTTCTTTACCCTCATCACAGCATCAACCTCACACTCTCTAACAACACTCTCTTCCTCATCAATCAAAACCTTAAACTTCTCAGTAATCTTACAACACAGATTCTTCCTAAAAGGATGTGTAAAGATCTCAAAAGCATGAGGATACTTACCAATAAAAGCTCCAACATTTACATTCAAACCAACGAGATTCTTCCATCTAGACATAAGCTGCAAAGACACAAAAGGACCACGCTTTTTGCTACAACAAAGTCTAGAAATCTCGAGAATGATGTTTAGTTTCCTAATCTGGGCAACGAGTTTGTCTAATCGATGATCTCTTGTTCGATTCTCTAACCTGGTTTGTGCTGAATCTACAGGCTTTAACCATCTTCTTTGATTGTAGAAGTAAAGAGGACATAAAAATGGAGACTTTATTAGGTTTTGATGTGTTAAAGCTTCTCTAATGCTACTGTACCTCAACGAGTTTAGAGAATTCATATCTTTCTACTATGAATTTTGGGAAAAGGAAACATTTTTCGAACATGAACATCGATCACCATTTGAGAGAGAAAGCGGCGCTGAGAGAGAAAGAACGATAAACGATTTTAGAGGGTTCGGTTTTAAGGCGAACCAAACGGTTTTTACCTAAACCGAACCGAAATTTATTAAACCGAATTCAAATTGGCTGAGAATATACCATTGTTATCGTAGGGTTGATTACAGAGGATCTAATCTCACTAACACTGTCAAAGTCGGACAAAAAAAAGTCTTACAGAACAGAAGACAAGGGAACAATGGTTTGACAATTTCGAGGATTTCCCCGCTTCCATTTTTATTTGTCTTCTTCTTCATCTCGATTCAATTCGTACACAATTTAATGCAAAAAAACTTGTCTTTTTTAATGTATTTATAATGTTTTTAATGGTCTGCCCTAGAAGAAAGGGCAGACAAATAACATTGAATTCTCTGAGATTTCTTTTACTTTCTCTAAGATGGAGATTTTATTGATAAAGTTTCTGTTTTTAGGAATCTGGGTTTATTACTCTGTTCTTGATTCTGTTTTTGCAATGGATAGTCTTTTATCTCCAAAGGGTGTTAACTATGAAGGTGGAATTTTTATCAAAAAATCTTTCTTTTTATTGTGTAAAAAGGTTTAAACTTTATCGATTTTTGGTTCTTGTAGTGGCTGCTTTAATGTCAGTGAAGTATAAGATGAAAGATGAGAAAGAGGTTTTGTCTGGATGGGATATAAATTCTGTTGATCCTTGTACTTGGAACATGGTTGGTTGTTCCTCTCAAGGTTTTGTGGTTTCTCTGTGAGTATCTATCTATGCACACCAATTGTTCGACTAAATGTCTCTGTGAAACGTTTTTTTGCTGAGTTTATTGAAATTTTCTGATGTAGAGAGATGGCTAGTAAAGGATTATCAGGGATAATATCTACTAGTATTGGGGAATTAACTCATCTTCATACTTTGTGAGTTATATGAATTTGTGGTTAATGTTGGATTTCAAGAATGTGTTTGTTGTATCTAATTGGGTTACTTTTGTTATTTTTGTAGATTACTGCAGAATAATCAGTTAACCGGTCCGATTCCTTCTGAGTTAGGCCAACTCTCTGAGCTTGAAACGCTTGATTTATCGGGGAATCGGTTTAGTGGAGAAATCCCAGCTTCTTTAGGGTTCTTGACTCACTTAAACTACTTGTGAGTTTTGATATTAATGATTCTTGATTTTGTTAATGTTGTAATTGTTATTATCTTACAAGGCCTTTTGTAAGTTTTATAGGCGGCTTAGCAGGAATCTTTTATCCGGACAAATCCCTCATCTTGTCGCTGGCCTCTCAGGTCTTTCTTTCTTGTATGTCTTGCTGTACCTAACATTACAGTTTATCGAAATTTAGTATTTCGTATAAGGTTTCTTAGACTAATGTATATTTATGAAAAATTTGAAATAGGGATCTATCTTTCAACAATCTAAGCGGACCAACTCCGAATATATTGGCAAAAGACTATAGGTAAGATATGCGAAAAACACATGATTATTAACCATTACAATGTATATGAAAGCTTCTTGATAAATTTTCTGTTTTAGGATTGTTGGAAATGCATTCCTCTGTGGTCCAGCTTCCCAAGAGCTTTGCTCAGATGCTACACCTGTGAGAAATGGTATGTTGCCTCGATAATTCTCTGCAAATCTTAATTTGAAACATGATTTCGTTTGTTTAACTTTCTGCAATTGATCTGCAGCGACGGGTTTTTCTGAAAAGGACAATAGCAAACATCACAGCATAGTGCTCTCTTTTGCATTTGGCATTGTTATTTCCTTTATCATCTCTTTAATGTTTCTCTTCTTCTGGGTGCTTTGGCATCGATCACGTCTCTCAAGATCACACGGTACATATCTAATAGTCTCTCTCTGTCTGTCATATACAATATATGTGAAGACTTTGCTGAAATCTGCATTATTTTACGGATTTCTTAGTGCAGCAAGACTATGAATTTGAAATTGGGCATCTGAAAAGGTTCAGTTTTCGCGAAATACAAACAGCAACAAGTAATTTCAGTCCAAAGAACATTCTGGGACAGGGAGGATTTGGGATGGTTTATAAAGGGTATCTCCCAAATGGAACTGTTGTGGCTGTTAAAAGATTGAAAGATCCGAATTATACAGGAGAAGTTCAGTTTCAAACTGAAGTCGAAATGATTGGCTTAGCTGTGCACCGAAATCTTTTACGCCTCTTTGGATTCTGTATGACACCAGAAGAGAGAATGCTCGTGTATCCTTATATGCCAAATGGGAGCGTGGCTGATCGCCTGAGAGGTTTTAACTTATAACATTTCTCATCCTTGTTGTTCATTTGATATATAACACAAAAAGTTCATTAAAAGAGGACATGTTTCAGACAATTATGGAGAAAAGCCGTCTCTAGATTGGAATCGGAGGATAAGCATTGCACTCGGCGCAGCTCGTGGACTTGTTTACTTGCACGAGCAATGCAATCCAAAGATTATTCACAGAGATGTCAAAGCTGCAAATATTCTACTTGATGAGAGCTTTGAAGCAATTGTTGGCGATTTTGGTCTAGCAAAGCTATTAGACCAAAGAGATTCACATGTCACTACTGCAGTCCGAGGAACCATTGGACACATCGCTCCCGAGTACCTTTCCACTGGACAGTCCTCAGAGAAAACTGATGTTTTCGGATTCGGAGTACTAATTCTTGAACTCATAACTGGTCATAAGATGATTGATCAAGGCAATGGTCAAGTTCGAAAAGGAATGATTTTGAGCTGGGTAAGTAACTTTACTCAACTTAGACCCATTAGGACAAAACGAAATTCAAAACCATTGGTTTTTGTTGGATCAGGTAAGGACATTGAAATCAGAGAAGAGATTTGCAGAGATGGTGGACAGAGATTTGAAAGGAGAGTTTGATGATTTGGTGTTGGAGGAAGTTGTGGAATTGGCTCTGCTTTGTACACAACCACATCCGAATCTAAGACCGAGGATGTCTCAGGTGTTGAAGGTACTAGAAGGTTTAGTGGAACAGTGTGAAGGAGGGTATGAAGCTAGAGCTCCAAGTGTCTCTAGGAATTACAGTAATGGTCATGAAGAGCATTCCTTTATTGTTGAAGCTATTGAGCTCTCTGGACCACGATGAGAGAGTGTATTAATTGGTTTTGTTGTCATTGTCATTAACTGTAAATTGCTGTTTTTCTTAGAACTCATTTTTATTCTTTTCTTCTAAAATAAAAGAAGTTTAAAAAAAAAGAAGTTTAACCTTAAAAATCGTTTTTTTTTTAACCAGAAAATGTAACATACTAGTAGTTTGTGTTAGCGTCGTTGATGATTCACTCTATTCGAATTCAAACTCATATAATGCAGTGAAAGTGTCAATTTTTTTGTGTTATAACTTAAAAAAAATAGCGAAAAAAAAAAAAAACTTAAAATAAAACTCGTATAATGCAGTGCAAATGTCGATTTTTTCAACGCATTTAAATCCACAAAAGTCTCGTAAAAATCAATGTCGATTTTTTCAACCCATTGAAAGACTTTTTGCCTAAGAAGGCCAAATATATGCCTAAGACTATGTTTTAGTATGGGCTTTATAATTTTGGCCCATCAAACCATTTTGATCATTCAAAGGGCTAGTTTCGTCATTTCGTTAATACAAGAAACCCTAAGTCCCAACACATATAACACCTCTCACTTCGCTCTTAACGCAGTTTCGTTTTCGCAAACTCTACATTGCTTCCTCTTGCTCGACTTTGATCTCCTTAAAATGGTATTTGTTTCGTACTTCTCTGTAGATCGATTCAATGAAAATGTGTTTTGTTCAATGGGTTTTTGATTGAACTTTGTTTTGTTTCTCGTAGGCGTCGGAGAAGAAGCTCTCAAACCCCATGAGGGACATTAAGGTTCAGAAACTTGTTCTCAACATCTCCGTTGGTGAGAGTGGTGATCGTCTCACTCGTGCCTCAAAGGTTCGTTTTTGTTTGTAAAAATCTAAACTTTATGATTACCCATCTCTGTTTTTAGTCTAAATCAATGGCTGGCTTTTTTAGTGATTAGATTTGAATTGTTGTTTTTGGTAATATCGGTTTTAGGTGTTGGAACAGCTCAGTGGTCAAACCCCTGTCTTCTCTAAGGGTATGTGAATGCTAAATCTCTTAGGGATTTTGATTTTGCGTTGATGTTGAATCTGATGTATGTTGTGGTTTTTGTATAATAGCGAGGTACACTGTGAGGTCTTTTGGTATTAGGCGTAATGAGAAGATTGCGTGTTATGTGACTGTGAGAGGTGAGAAGGCAATGCAGCTTCTTGAGAGTGGTTTGAAAGTTAAGGAGTATGAGCTTCTTAGGAGGAACTTTAGTGACACTGGTTGCTTTGGATTTGGTATCCAAGAGCACATTGATCTTGGAATCAAGTAAGTTTTCTGTTCATTTTGCAAAAGCTTTTGAATTAGTTGCATTGATGGCTTTGTATGAAGATTTTGGTACTTGGAATATTCTTGTATGTATAAGAGTATTTTAGTTGCAGTTCACTCAGAATGTTAGGTTATTAATTGGTTTAAGATAAAGACTTCATTGGTTTTTGTTGAATGTTAGATTTGTCTTTGATTTACTCTGGCTTTTGTGGAATGTTATGTTTGGAATAGATTAAAGATGAGCCGTTTGCTTTTATTATTTTGAATGTTATATTTGGGTTTAGCAAACAATGAATGCTTTACTGGTTTTGAAGTACGTTAGAGTTGAAACTGATTAAAACTACACCCTTTACTGGTTTCTGTGTAGATTTGGGCTTGATGGAAGATAACTGTTTACTGGGTTTTGTTATTCTCATCTGTTTTATTTTGTGTATTTAGGTATGATCCTTCCACCGGTATCTATGGAATGGACTTTTACGTTGTCCTTGAGCGCCCAGGATACCGTGTGGCTCGTCGCCGTAGATGCAAGGCTCGTGTTGGTATCCAACACAGAGTAACTAAGGATGATGCAATGAAATGGTTCCAGGTCAAGTATGAAGGAGTTATTCTCAACAAGTCTCAGAACATCACTGGTTAAAAAGTCTTTTGATCTTTAAAGATTTTTGTTGATTCTAGCTTATTTTAAGTTGTTATCTTTGGATGTTAAAGAATTTCTTGTTGTAGTAAAACCTTTTTGACGTGAGTTTGGTAGAATCTGAATCTTCCAAGAACCTTGGAGATATGTTTTTTATTTATTCATTGTCATCATTAAAACTAAAATCAATCAAAAGCAGCTCCTTTGATTTCATTGTCCTTATCGATCTTCTAATCATCAAGATAGATAATTGTCAGATAATTTCAGAATCTTTGAAGAATGAAATTGTCCTGAGAGATTTATGAATGGTTTTTAATCATTGTTCTTCTAATGAGTTTTGATGAAGTGAAGAGTATCCTTGAAAAATAACCGTTTTTGTCACAACGCTGAAAATATAAATATTTCATTAAACCGAGCTCTAAACGAAGCCTAAACCAGATATCAAACCAATCCCTCTTAGGCCTTGAATTTACCAAGATTACTCCAAACCAAGTTCACACTCACATTCGTTAACTTGTCATTGAAGGATCTATTAAGAATTATTCACATTATATGTAATAGAAAAATGTATCTTGACAGGAAAAAATGTTTTCTAAATCTTGTCTTTTTAAAGCTTCAAGATGAGGTTTTTTTTTATCAAGATTGGTGGTCTATATCTATCTCTCAAAATTATATAATATTTAAGTTTCTTTTAACTTTTTAGTGTGAAATCTTTCAAATAAAGTTTGAATTGTATTTATTTTTATTGGAAATATATTGTTTTGGAAAACTTGGATTTTGTACGAACGTATTACGAACTAAATTCTGCATTAAAAAAGGTAAAATAAAACGTAAAAAATGTAAATTGACAAAAACTAGCATGGTGAATCAAATATATGGGTGAAAAACTTCATTATTTATAAGTGAAAACATATAACTCTAACGTAGAAATAAAGTGTTCACTTATCTCTGAATTATTCCATAATATTTTTGAGGGATAACGGTGTTTGAGCCTTTTTAATTTCTATCATCCCACCAGCACATCGATAGTATTTGCTCTGACAAACCCCACCATATGTTCATGTAGATTTTCAATATACCGTGACGAAGCTCCATTTCCTTGATCTTATCTCATCCTACCATTTTTTCATCTAGTTACAGCAAAAGCTGTTCTTACGCAATGTCTGAGCTGATTGTCATGCTCCGTTCATGACTTTTTCAAACACCTGCTAAGATAGCATCTGCTGAGAACGCATCTGTTGAGATAGCATCCCACATGTATGGACTAAACCTATAAAAAAGCTGAGGCAACTTGCAGCTTTATTGATACTAATAAAAAAAATTTAATTCTGTTTGATATTTGGATATCTCTAGAATAAACAGTCCCTAAACTAACCCCATTTTTAGGACAAATTTGAATAGATAAAAACTACCAGACACTCATAATCACAAATTTATAAATACACTCATAATCACTTTTTTTTTTTGTCAACAGTTTTAAATACACTCATAATCACAAATAGTAAATAACAAAACAGGAGAAAAGAAAGAGACATTTTAGATAAAAGGGTAAAATACCCAACCAATAAGAAGGAGAGACCCAGTAATTTCTTCAGACCCGGTCTGGTTATTATCCTAATAAGTCCAACCAAAAAGATTCATACGGGGATTTGCGAAAACTCCTAAAAGATCAGACTTCTCAAATCAAACGACACCTTTTAGCAAGATAAAAGAGGAAGAGGATTAAGAACACAATCGAAAAAAGACCAATGCCGAGACCAAACAGAGTCTTGTTGGAACCATTGTGTTCTTCTTCTTCATTGTTCTTCATCTTCTCATTTCCTCCTTCACCGCTGTAATCACCGTAATCGTTTTCTCCTGACAAAGATTCCTCCTTTTGCGACGGAGACCATAAAGGAAAACCATATTTATCACACGGAGCAAGACCCTCCAATTTCAAGTTCGAGGATACAACAGTTTTGTTGTAACAGAGCTCACTGTTCCCTCCAATTTCGAAAAAGTTGAGATTTTTAATGAAGCTTTCGTTGAATGGTAAAACTCCATGTAAGGAGTTATCAGCGAGATTCAAGTGTTTGAGATTCTTCATCTCGGAGAAGAAACTTGGAATGGTGCCGTTTAGTTGATTCATGCTTAGATCCAAATGTGTAAGTTCAGGAATCGACGAGAGTGAATTTGGGATTGTTCCTGATAGTTTGTTTGAAGCTAAAGATAAGTTTTTTAGAAAGATTAAGTTTTTGATTTTGTTTGGTATTTGGCCAGAGAGAGAGTTATGAGATAAGTTTAAGGACTTGAGGTTTTTGAGTCGAGTAATGGAAATGCGTATTGAGCCTTTGAGTGAATTGTTTGATAAGTCGATGTATGTGAGATTTGAGTGGAAAGATTTAGGGATAAAGCCGGAGAGATTTGAGTTTGAGATTGTGAGGGAAGTGAGTTTATGCATGTTTCCAAGGATTACATAAAGACGACGAGAGGTTGAGATTGGGGTTGAGGAGATATTGAGGGTTTTGAGGTTTCTGAGACGAGCCAGGAAGAGGCCGGAGAGGCGGGTATGGTTGTTGTGGTGGAAGGAAGAGATGGCGGAGAAGGAGTGGAGGGAGATTGGGAGATGGTATGGAGGAGAAAGTGAAGGGCAGTTAGTGAAGGAGAGAGAGAGGAGAGATTTTGAGAGTGGTTTGAGGGTTTTGAAGGGGAGAGATAGAGTGGAGGAGCAGTTTATGAAGAAGAGAGAGGTAATGTGACGGTAAGGAGAAGCGTCGTCGCAAGTTATGGAGGAGGAGGAGGATTGGTTGTTGTTGCAGGGATCATTGGTTGGTGTAGAGATGTTGAGAGATTGGAGAGATTTGAGCTGTTTTGGGTGTAGTGGAGAGGCGGAGACGGTGGCTAAGAGAAGTAGGATGAGGAGGAGGAGCAATGACGGTTGCGGTTGCTGCGGTTTCATAGTGGACTGAAGAGGAATGTTGGAAAGATTGGAATTTGAAAGAAGCTCTTGTGAGTTGTGACAGTTCAGAGACTTCTTTACTTTTAAGAGGGAAGTGTTTGATTTGTTATTTTTCCAAAGTCTCCATAGTATCCAAAAATAAATTACTTGTTGCTCCCAAGTTTAGATTGTTATTTGTTAGAATGGTAGGTTATTCTTTGGATTTATGTATTTTTGTTATGATTATAACATAATTTATTGAAAAATAAATTGGATTTTAACTTCGTAACAAATTCTTAATGGGGAAAATAAGAAAAATCTGACAGGGAGAAGTTGAATATAAACACACACAAAAGTATAAAACAAACAAATGGTACGTATTAAAGTTGATGATAGTAAAAGAATTTAACAATTCAAAAATTAAATGTAATTATGAGATCTTTTATCAACAAAATTTGTTTTCTTTTTACTCAAGTAAACATCTTAAAAAGGAACAACAACTCACCATTTTAACATGAAAACATAAAAACGATAATGAGTAATAATTTTAGACAAATACATAACTCAATGAAACAAATTCCTTTATATTATAAAGCACAAGTCACTTGACCAATAAATTTGTGACATGTGGCTTTTACTTCATAATTTGAGTAATTAACAAAATAAAAAAAAACGTGTTATAAGTTAACTGCTTCGAAAAAAAGATTTTATATTTCTTAATTTTCTAAATATATCAAAACAAATAATCTTCAATTATCTATAAGTTCAAAATTTCTAACAACACATCTCATGATCTTAATAAGAGAGTCCTAAAATCACTCTCAACTTAACAATTCTTGATTTTAAAATTTACATATGTCCACCATATTTTTTTTTAAAATAGTTAAGAAAAAAAATCATCGAATATATTTTTTGTCAACATTTTAAATTTATCAGTTATTAATTATTAATTATTTATTTCTCCAAAATAATTTATTACTAAAAGAACAATATTAATCTAAGAATCCAACATCTGCGGTTATCCATTACGAAACCACGATCTCTTTCTCAACCTCTCTTAGTTCTCAACAACTGTTTTTTTTTTAATAAGAACTTTCCACGACAATTTTTCTCTGGAAATAAACCCCCACGCCTCTACTGTCGAAATTGGGTAAGTGGCTCATCCAAGATCCCTCCATCTCCTCAAATATCTTTACTTTCAATTTCAATATCTCTTCATGTTGGAAGCATTGATTAACTAAAATTACATATGGAACCATCGACATCGGCAACGACCATATCAGACGCATACAATCCGAAAGCAAACAACGAACACCATCAACCCACCAACAAAACAAGGTCAATGAGAGTGTAGAGGTAAAACAACGACATCATTAATTATATCAAAATAGCAAAATCTCATAAGAACTCTTCTGTTATGTCCACGTGAGATAGGGGGCAGCAAAATTTGTTGATGAAGTCAAAAGATCTATAACTGTCAATTTTCTTTCTAGACAAGTATTTTATAGAGTGTTCAAAAAAAAAAAAAAAAAAAAAAAAAAAAAGACAAGTATTTTATAGAATGTGTATATTGTTGTTTCATCTGTTTTCTATTCTATTATAGGAATTCAATGGAAAATGGGTAAATAAGACTCAGTACTCCGTAATTCCGTATGGTTGATACATGAATTCAATACCTTAAACGGAAAAGTGAAACAAGGTTAGTTCGTTAGTAATGAAAACCTTTTCTATATATATATCCTCTTTTATATATGTGATAATTATTTATTTTCAAAATATTTGAAATAATTTAACTAAATTCACTAAATTAAAAACATGAGTAGATGCACCATCACATATTAAGGGTTTTGTTTATGCAACAGATTTTTTTTTCTCCAAATTTGTGATGATGTATCTAATTTTTGGATTAGTATTTATTTATTTATTTTTAGGTAGTTTAGGGAAACAATAATAAATTCCCGTACGAAGTATTAGATATAATTTAAATTATATATTTTATTAATCAATTTATATATCCCGTACGTAGTACGGGTGGGAATACTAGTAAAATCATATAAAGCAACACCAATATAGTAAGTTCATATAGCATTTTGATCCAAGTATTGTTAATGGTTTAGAAGCCGGTTCAGTCTTTATAATTTGGTCATCAAGAACAAATAAACTAACTTGTAGATCAAGCAACCACTTGAGAAACTCCTCTATTTAAGAGATTGAGTAAACCTTAACTACTCTCGTTGTGTCACAGACAACAAGATTCTCAGAATCAGATTGATTCGTGCAAAGCCAATTCACCTGTTTTAGAAAAAACCCAATAAATGTCAGGATCAGTCAAAAGAGAAAGAGCAAAAGAACAATGTGAGATTTAGTTACCTTCTTGCTTAGGCTAATATTCAAATGAAGGAGATCTCTGTTATTGTTATTGTTGTTGTTGTTTGGATCAAGACATTTAAAGCAATCCCATATTTTGACTGTCTTATCATTACCACCTGAGATCAAGAATCTACCTTTCTCCTGAAACAGAGAAAACGCTACACAAGAAACAGCAGCATTGTGTCCACCAACGGAGTAGTCTAAACAAACCCTTTTGATCACATTGTTGCTGCTGCTGCTGCTGCTACTTCCTTTTGATGATGTTCCTTTTCGGGAAAGTTCTGATTCGATATTGATCAAATCGACAATTCCATCACCTCTAGCAACCGCGCATATCTTTTCTAACTTATCAACCATGTCCATTTCCGGGATTGCTATCGAGTGGACAAATGCAGGGTTTAGGCATTGTCCTGAGTTATTATTTGTATCAGCTCCTGAAAGATTACAGAAATGACTCGCAAAATCAGATTTGTTGCATTTATATATGGCTAAAGAAACCTGAATTAGTGGCATAGTCTTTACCAAAGTCTATAATCTTTTGCGAGCGACCTTTTGAGAAATCCCATAAAACAAGCTTGGAATCAAGTCCACCAGTTATAACTGAAAGAAATTAGACATTTTAGAAGAGATGTGTATACATAACAACAAATCACATTAAGATGTTAGTTACCTTCCCAAGGTCTCCAAGGAATGAATTGCACAGAACTACATATCTTAAATGTCACATTAAGGTGTTGACTTGAGAGATTTTTTCTCGACTCATAGAATTTCATAGACGCGGGGGAGCAAATTAACGAAGTAAGGATACACTTGTATGACCAGCTCTAAGGGTTTTATAAAGGCATTTCTGACCAATGTCGATGATCTGTGTTCAAGCAAAGTAATCAAACCGAGAAAAGTCCCACAAATTCATGTTTATGTAATCTTTTAAGTATTAAGAAGAACCATTGAGTGTACCTTAACATCGCCAGAATCATCTGCAGAAGCAAGAAAAGATGACCTTCCATTGCATACTACCTTTAACAAATCAAGAAACTCAAACGATATCAACATCGATTTCATAGGTAAATATGACAACTTTTCGAAAAGTCGAGGTTTTTAGTATCTCTACCTGGTTTACTTCATCTTTGTTGTAATTAAAACTCTCTAATGGCTTCCATGAATTAGCACTCAGCTATAAAATAGCAGAAAGAGACAAGCTTTTAACTGAGTGAAGAAATTTGTTTATAGTTTATCAAAGTTTCGATATTTGAATTACCGTATGAACATCGAAAGACTTGATTTCGTTTCCATAAGAAGCATAGAGAATGTTATCATTACCTGAAACCAATTCAAAGTTATCACCAAATGGAAATAAAGAGATGAAATTGAGAGAGAGACACACACACAAAGAGACAAGAACCTGTCTTGAAACAAAGAGATGAAACAGGTTCTGTTCCAACGTCAATGATGAATTGAACATCTTTACACCGTAAATCAAACCAGCAAATGCAACCATCCTATAATCGAATGATCGGAAACTATGAATCTTGCCAAGTAACTACAAAAGCGAAACCCTAAATTCATCGGAGTTAGAGATTTTAGAAACCTCGCCGGAAGTGAGAACAAGACCAGGCCGATCACGAGAAGCTATACAACAAGTTGCAGTTGATTTGTGGCCTCTCAGCTTCCTTGGCTCCTCCATTGCCATTGCCATAACTGTGAGTGAGTTTCTCCGGCGACTTGCTCAGTTTCGAGCTCAAAATAGGGATGAACCAAAAAGCTTAACCGAACCAAACCAAAACGATTATACCACAACTGAACCGGACAAGTTTTATAAACCGTTCGGTTATGTTACTTTACAATTCGAACCGAACATTTTAGTTGCGACTTAACCAAATTTGAACCGATACAATGAAATTAAACCAAACAAAAAAATCAAACCGAAATTATGCTAAACCAAATCTTTTATCTTTCTTTTTAACAATCTCTATTGTTTGAGATAATATAATTTAGGGTTATGAAAATTTGACAAAGCATTTTCAAACAATAACATTGATAAATTATATAAGTAACAGAAATACACCAAATGGTCATAACTCAATCTAAAAGCAATCTTCATATTCGATAGGAACCGTTACCAAAAACCGATCCTCAGGTCGTTAACAATAATTCTACTCTCTTATTAGTTCGAGCAGCATCCACCTTTCTTCACAGCGGAAACATCTTTACCGATATCAATCTTGTCTCCTTTCGATGGAACATTAGCGGATTCGCTAGCAGCTTCCATCGCCTTCTTGCTCACAATGTGGTGAATCTGAGTGAGGACTTCCGCGAAAGCGTTCTCAACATTAGTGGCTTCGAGAGCTGAGGTTTCCATGAAGTAAAGAGATTCTTTCTCGGCAAATGATTTCGCATCTTCAGTCTGAACAGCCACGAGATGACGGAGATCAGATTTGTTGCCCACTAGCATGACTACAATGTTTGGATCAGTGTGGTTTCTGAGTTCTTTCAGCCATGTCTCAACGTTTTCAAATGTTGAGTGTCGGGTCACATCGTAGACAAGAAGCGCTCCAACAGCTCCTCGATAGTACGCACTAGTGATGGCTCGGTACCTATTCAAACATTGTTAACGAAACTGAGAATTAAGTTAACCAAAACATCAGAACATAGATAATACAAAGAAGAACCGAGTAGAAAATCATAAAAAACGCAAGAAGCTTTTCAGTTTCGAATGCAGACTATGTACCCTTCGAAGCTTTTCAATATCGAAATTAAGACTAAGTAAAAAGCTTCAAATGAAGATTTAAGAATCCAACTGAAACCAATCACTCATACATAAACAAGCTTTAGCTAAATCTGAGAAAGAAAAAGCTAAGAATCGTAGAAATGAAGCTACTGAAACCAATCAGGCTCTTTTACATAAACTAAATTAGCAAAGAGAAGAAATTAGATAAACCTACAAACTTTTTTAATCATAATCGTAGCATTCTCCTATCAAAAATTTCAAAATCACATACCAATCCAGATCTCTTCTTGTAAAACCAATGGATCTAAATCAATTGACACAGATCTAACCTAAGCTCAAAATTTACTTTCATCGGCAATCAAACAAACCATAAACCTCAAAACTTTCCTAATCTAAGAAACCAGATCGAGAAATGAACAATGTGGTTGAAAAAGATGAGACCTTTCTTGACCAGCAGTATCCCAAATCTGGGCTTTGATGACTTTATCATCAACATTCAAACTCCGAGTCGCGAACTCAACGCCGATCGTGGATTTAGACTCAAGGCTAAACTCATTCTTCGTGAATCGTGAAAGCAAATTGGATTTGCCCACACCCGAATCACCAATGAGAACAACCTTGAATAGGTAATCGTATTCATCATCTGCTCTGTAACCCGCCATTGATTCTCTCCTTCAAAGCTTTTAACTTTACTCCTTCAGATTCGAGAACACAAAACAGAGAGAGATAAAAATTGTTCCTTTTTTTTTCAAAATGAAAAACCCTAATGAGATTTGAAACTTGTTATCAAGATCTTTTCGATTTCAACAGAGAAAGAAAGACGCGGAATTGGAAAATATCAAACGAGAAAGAGAAAGGACTTGTGTACTGTCTTTATCACAAAAATCTAGCATTTGTGTTACCGAAAATTACTAAAACGCCCTTCTCACGCGTTCTGATCTAACCGAGGGCACTTTCGTCATTTACTATTGTCTTTATCTTTAATGTTATTTGTTTCCAAAGCAAAAGAGAAAACAAAAGCTAGATGCGTCTGCCGGGAGTCGAACCCGGGTCTATTGCTTGGAAGGCAATTATCCTAACCGTTGGACTACAGACGCTGACGTTTTATTAATCCAAATATAATATGACTAATTCGAAATAATATGACGTGGCAATTAAAAGTGGGTATAATATATAAATCGGAGAGATCTGTTTCACTTTCTTCTCTAACAAACTAATTTCGGAGTCAAAACGGAATTGACTGACTCTTGAAGACCTCTCCGGCGATTCTTCCGCCGTGAAACTCTTATCGGCGGTCGATTTTGTACTGGCATTTTACAAGGGACTTCCAATTTTGACCTAATCAAACGCGGTTCGAGAATGGGTTGTATCGGATCTTCTCAGGCCAGAAATGAAGGCGGAGGTTAGTGGAATCGATTCTCATTTAACCTTTAAATTCGCTCTCCGTTCGTCTGAATTTCGTAGAGTTTGTTCGTTCATGTTCGCAGAATTTGGAGTACGATTGATACTTGTGTTGTAACGTTGCAAACACAAGAATTCTTAGTTTTTAGATGTTAATGTGAACTAATCTTGCAAATTTTATGATTCTTGGAGTGATTTGTTAACGAAATCGCAGTTTAGGGATTTGCTAATTCACCACATTTGTGTCTTTTAGTTCCAATTAGCAGAGAATTAGAATGCTCTTGAAAATTGTTCTACTGCTCAGAATTAGAATGTTTGATCAGAGAAAGTTGTTATCAATGGTGTGATTGAAATGGCCATTTTACCAAGAAATTTTGTTCTGATTTTTCTGCTCTGCCTTCTACTGCATTTGTTGTCTTGATGAATTTGAAATTGTGATGATCTTCTCAAGTAGATGTCTTTGCCTTTAGTATTGGTGTTACTGAAAGAACTGTTTTAGGATTGGTGGTTGTTTATATTGTATCATTCTCTTATGATTTTTTGTATGTTTGACACAGTAAAAAAGAAGAAAATCAGGAAACCTAAACCGTGGGCACATACTGAGCCAATCACAAGGGCACAACTTACTAATATGCGTGAGGAATTTTGGGACACTTCTCCACACTATGGTGGTCAAAGAGGTATATATATCTCTCTCTTCTTCTAATCTGCATTGCACTATGAACGTTTGGAGACTTGAGTTAAAATTACTGAAAACCAGAGATATGGGAAGCACTTCGAGCTGCTGCTGAAGCTGACTTGAAACTAGCGCAAACTATTGTTGACAGTGCAGGCGTGATTGTCCAGAACCGTGATCTAACATTGTGTTGGGATGAAAGAGGTTTGTGAAACACAATCTGACTTGTTTGCCTCGTTTCTTGTTTTGTTACCTAAATGGCTTATTCTTATTCAATGTAGGTGCTAGATATGAGCTTCCTAGGTATGTTCTAAGTGAGCCCACGAATATGATTCAAGAGGAGGGACAGTAAGTTCCATGAACATTGACACAAAAAGCAAAGCTTAGTAATAGTAAGTAGTAGAAGACTAGAATCTGAAGTCTCTCAAATTGAATACTTTTAGCAATTGATAGTAGTACACACTCTCTGTATAGTTACTGGAATCTAAAGTGTGAGATGGTGACACGTGGTGTTTGAAGTACAGATGTACAGTCAGGATTTGTGAACATTTTTGGGGGTCAAAATGATCTAATGAACTTTTGACAGTTGACAAACTCTAAGTAGTTTGCTTAGTCTTAATCAGCTTCGAGTTTACTGAACTATAAGATAGGATTGAAAAAATAAGTTGTGACAAGAAAATTAGAGAACCTTTTTTATGTCACTAGGTTTGATACAAAATGATTCCCTCCCTCCACATTTTTCTATAAAATTATCGAGAATGACAAAACTTTAAAAAACATTTGTGTCAGAAATGGTCTTCACTCTTATTCGTCTTTTAAGTTATCATGTCTTTTTGTTCCTTGGATTTTGGAGCTATTCATTTCATTTATTAACTAGCCAATTACAGGATTTGTTTTACATTTTATATGATCAATTTGTCAAAAAAAAAAGAGTTATATGATCAAAAGTAATTATTATTTCTTGGATATATATAATAGTAAGTAATCAGTGTATGTCATTGTCAGTGTACAGAATTAACAATAGTTTAATTTATAAGTCATAACAACTGATAGTGAATTGAGTATATTCCAAAGTATTTCTAGTTTTTCTTAGGTCGATTGGTAATAATTGGATATTAGTTTGGTAAAAAAAAAAACTTTGACCGTTTGAACGAAACGATTGGATTATTTACCTGATTAGTTATTTTTAGGGTTTTAGAGTTTTTTCTTTTCTTTTGTTAAAAGGCTGGGGTTTTAGAGTTATTGATAATTTTGTATTTGCTTATATTTAGAAACTGGTTTAACTACATTTGTTAATATCTTTGGGTCCCAAAAAAGACGATAATTGTCCTTATTAGAAAAAAAGAGATAACAGTGATTTAAAAAGTTCTCAACGAGGCATAAAAGAGTTTTAATAAGATAAAAAAGTTATTTTCATTATAGAAAGAATTAACACACCACGCAAATTGAATAAGCTAATCATCACTAAATGTGATCACGTGACAATGTCATTGACCATCGTACCATCATTATTATCGTCCTGAGTTTTATATTTTTTATATTTTGTTACTTTCTTTTTTTTTTGTCATACTTTTGTTACTTTCTTAATGTTTCTTGTTTCTAACAAATTTGAAACTAGTGGGATTTCTTGTTTCTTACAAATTTGATTATTATTTTTTTTTTTTTTGGTCATCTGAATTTTATTAGAAGATCTTGTTGAGGAACCATGATGAAATACAAATGCCCAAACGAGGGAAGCTAAAGCCGGCGAACGACGAAACAGTCTCCGGAGACTAAGCCGACGGAAAACGAAATTTCCTCGGAAACTAAAACCTTAAGAAAAGGAACTAAAGACACAACTAGAAATACAAAGCAAGAAAAATCAAACGCAAATCGAAAGAGGGCTACCCTTACACTAAGAACAGAAACAAATAGGCTTGAAACCTAGGAAACATCTTCTCCTGAAGCTCCTGCAAAAGAGATTTATCAAGGGTGTCCTCGACCAACCCAACGATAACATCTGCCACCTCCCATCACGAAGAGAGCCGATCTCTCGAAACCTAGAACCAAGGATTCATAACCCAGCAAGTAGAACCATGAAAAGAGACACAAACATACTTCTGGTCTTCTGGATGCGACATCGACGTCTGATACGCCATGTTATGTCTAGCTAGAAACCTTCAAAACGCGATCCAATCTAAACAGATTCTAGAAAGCAAGGACAAGGAGCGAAGCATAAGCCCTCGAAAATCACCACTCTCGAAAAGGAGGAAGACGAAAGCTCGAGCCAGCTATCTAACACAGCAAACCACACCAAGGAGAAGAGAAACTGCAAACTTAGAGAACTAAAACATCTTCAAACCAAACAGAGTCTCTGCTTAAGAAGGGAAGGAACCAAAAGGGAAACGCATGCTGAAACGATGAGACAAGGATCGAGAGGAGAGACAGTGGCTGGACAGAGGAGACGAGAACCAACAACCAAACCACACCGGCTTAAAAACAGAGTTACGCACGTGACCGGCAACAAGAACTGTGACAAGAACAAGCAAACCACAATGGCATTATTCATCGATCCAACCGTACATCGAACAGATCCGGCATCATCATCTTTACTGTAATCAGAAACCCTCACAGAACAGGCCGCTCAGACCGCTTCCTCAACACACCCAACAGCAACAGTCGAAACAAACAAAACGATTCCCCAATCGAAGGCTGAAAATTCTGCAAACAAGAAGGGAAAAAACACAAACTCCAAAAGAAACAATGTTCCCAGAAAAGGTAGGAATCAGGAGACAACAACGGCATGAAAAACTCCCACCACGAGCAAGCTCGGCCATCGCGCACCATCTTCCAAATCCGAAAACATATCAAATCGGTGAAAGGTTTCTCCAGACAGAACCGCAAAAGAAAGAAAACGATAAACTAAAGCAAGATTAAGCAACCAAGGGAGAGGCCAGAGCTGGTGCTAAGAAAGCCACCACTCTCTAGCCTCAGATCGAATTTTTTTTTTTTTTGGGGGCGGCTGTGGAAACGAGAGAGTTTTTAGAAACTAGGTTTGAACCAACTCACTTCTTAATCAAATCTTCCTTTAATTTCTCACCGAATCCATAAAAAGGTATTAATATCAAAATCTTCCCTTTTCGATCTATCTTTTTTGATATTTTCTTCTACACAATTGACAAATTTGATTATTATTATTTTTTCAGTTTTTTTTTTCGATATTTTCTTGTTTTCCTCCATTTAATTTTGAGCATAGCTTGTGAGATATAAATCATTCATTTGATGAAATATATTTTAAACAATTGAACAAATGAGTATTCAGCTGTGATTCATACACTGTCCACTCAAATACTCAATCATTTGGTGAGCCTAACATTACTAAGTTTGAACCTTGTCATTTTTCTTTTTTGGTAATTATAAGTTGTATATAGAAAATAAAAAAAGATTCCATAAATTGAGTAGCTTCTTATTGTTTGTTGGTCAAAGGCTAACATGATCAGTATCATTTTCATTTTGCAACTTCTGCCGAGTACAAAAGATTCGATTAAGTTGAGTAGGTGACACTTAAGTTTGTCAGTAACCAATCAATCATATTATAAGAGAAACAAACTAAAAGCGACGTAAGAATCCCATGCTATAAGAACAATAAAAATGATGATTCTTTATTTTTTTCACTTATAGAGAATTTTATTATAATTCGATTGAAAATTATAAGAGTGGAATACGGTTTTGATACATGAAACCACCAAATATCAAATCCTTCCAAAAAAACTAAATTGGCGGAAGATAAATGTATCTTCGAAAACTAACCTCAAAGAAAAAGCTAAATACAGATAATGAAATTAAAATAATAAACCAAAGTTACAACTAAATATAACTTTAAAGATCTAAACTTACCAGTCAAGCTCCCTTAAATCACAATGATCAAAGCTAAATACTAAACACATCTAGCGAAATCTTCTATAACGAATCAATTCTACCTCACAAACCAAGTAAACATTGACTCTAATTTGGGCAAGAAAGAATCAAGACTACCCATACTTCTCCCGAAAACGGTGATGTCGAGTCTAACCAAAAAATGATTATTCGATTGAATTATTATTGGTATTGAATATAAAAAGTATTAGGCAACAAAAAAAATATAAGAAGTATTTAGGTATATAGAAATTTTAGAAAATAGAAAATTTATATTAAACATTCACTAAAATTTTAATAAATAATCTAAAAATTAGAATATAAATTTTATAGAAAGAAAAAATATTATAAGATAAGAAAAAATATAATGCATACAAATTGCATAGTGTAAAATTTTCTGTATTGTTGGGTACATGTGTACAACATCACCCATCACATCATCACTTAACTACAAAATAATACAAACAATATGAAACAGCTAAATTCAAAGGTACAAACTCTTTGGTCTCATTTTTTTTTTCCAAAACCCAACCAAATAATATTTTTAATATATTTCCCCAACAATTTATTTTTAAGAAAATTAAAAATTTACTTTTTAATATCTTTTTCACTTCCCGGAAACGGACAAACCGCTTTATTGGCAATGTGCTCTGCTTCTTCTCCATTGCCTCTGTGTTCGTGTCCGTAAACAGATCTCAAAATACAAAAACCCATCAAAACCTCTCTGTCTCTCTCTCTCTCTCAAGATTCCCACTCTTTCTCTCTCTATCTAAACAGTGAAAAAAACTAAACCTCTCTCTCTCACTCTACAGTCTACACTCGAAAACAGCGTTTATTCTTGCCTTTTCCTGCCAAAATCCATCACTTTCTCCACAGAAACCTCTGAGGTTCTACATGTGAATGTTTGGTAAAGAAAGAAAGAAAAGAGGAGAGACATCTGTGACTGCTTTCAAGAACGGTTTCTCCTTTTATTCCTCTACTTGCATTCTTTGAAACGGACCCTTCAGTTTTTTTCTTCTTTCTGTTTGCTGGTCTCAAATAGGAAAGTAGGGCTTATTACCAAAGTCAGTGAAATCGTTTTCAAATTTGGAAACTTCAAAGATTTCTCAAAAGAAAATGAGATACAGCTTGATTTGGTTCTTCTATAGTTACTTAGACAAGATCCTATCGAAGAAAACAGAGCATTTGTGATCATATTCATGAGTAGGGCTGCTTCTTCTCGGATTCTGAAAGATTCAAATGGAGACATCGGTGAGCATCTTCGAAACCATATTCATTTAACCAACTGTATTCACTTGAAGAATCATATGCACAACAATAAACAGAGTCCGGTTTTAAACGACCGGTCTCTTCTTATGAGAGATCTTGTCGTTCTCCAGAGATCAAGATCACTTCGTGACCCATCAGCGAGCCCGAAGTTGAGAGAAGATCATAAGGATTCACGTGAGGGAAGAAGAAGATCTGGCCTTAGGTTGTCTGGTTCTTCTCCAATTGTGAGTTTTGGGACATCTAAAGTGACTCCTTCTGATGAAAAGTTTGATAGGTCGAGTAGGAATAGTTATAGAGTAGAAGATGTGAATGAGGTTTATAGTGTTGCTTCGGTGAAATCGGTATCGAAAGATAGGGTTAATAAGGTTAATGAGGGTATTTTCAAGACTTTGTCTGATCAGTTAAATGAGGTTAGAGGTGATAGTGATGATTTAGTTTCTTGTAATGTTGGACCGCGCGGTAATGGGCGAAAAAGACGGAAGTTTAGAGGGACTAGAAGAGCGGGGCGGGCGGTTATTGTTAGAGAAAGTGTTGGTAATGAGAGTGAGATGTCTATTGCTTCTAACTCGGTGCCTCGTGGTGAAAAGTATGAGGGTGAAGAAGGAGGAGGGAGACATAGAGAACAGAACATGAGTGGAGCTGTTCCGAGAAACGGTTGTGGAATACCGTTTAATTGGTCGAGAATTCATCATAGAGGCAAAACTTTTCTTGATATAGCTGGTCGGAGTTTATCTTGTGGAATGTCTGATTCAAAGGGAAGGAAAGGCGAACTTGGTATGCCGATGTTGTCTGATTCAAGCTCCTCTGATCGCGAGGCGTTACCTCTTTTAGTCGATAGCGCAGAGAATGAAGAATGGGTGCATGATTACTCAGGTGAGTTGGGTATCTTCGCCGACAATTTGCTCAAGAATGGAAAAGATTCAGGCTTTGGTAAGAAGAGCAGTCGCAAAAATGCTCGGTGGCATCAAAGTTTTACGCAGCAGTACGCTCCAAGAACATTCCGGGATCTTTTGGGACAGAATCTGGTGGTGCAAGCTCTATCTAACGCTGTTGCTAAACGAAGAGTTGGACTTCTTTACGTATTCCACGGTCCAAATGGAACCGGAAAAACATCTTGTGCTCGGATATTTGCTAGAGCTTTGAACTGCCATTCTACAGAACATTCAAAGCCTTGCGGCGTATGCAGTTCGTGTGTTTCTTATGATGATGGGAAAAACCGGTACATTCGGGAAATGGGTCCAGTAAAAAGTTTCGACTTCGAGAATTTGCTTGATAAAATGAACATTCGTCAGCAGCAAAGGCAGCAGCTTGTGTTCATATTTGATGATTGCGATACTATGTCAACAGATTGTTGGAATGCACTTTCGAAAATAGTGGATCGAGCACCTCGTCGTGTGGTTTTCATTCTTGTATGTTCAAGTCTTGATGTTTTGCCTCACATTATAGTTTCGAGGTGCCAGAAATTCTTTTTCCCTAAGCTCAAAGACGCAGATATCATCGATTCTTTGCAACTTATTGCCTCAAAAGAAGAGATTGATATCGATAAAGATGCGTTGAAGCTTGTTGCTTCGAGATCAGATGGTTCCTTGAGAGACGCGGAAATGACTCTTGAACAGCTGAGTTTGCTTGGAACAAGAATCTCTGTTCCTTTAGTTCAAGAAATGGTAAAGATCAAAATTATTTCTATAATTTCCATTGACATTTTTCTCATTATGTTCTTGATTTCTTTCAGGTTGGGTTAATATCTGATGAGAAATTAGTAGATCTTCTTGATCTAGCCTTATCCGCGGATACTGTAAACACCGTAAAGAACCTAAGATTAATAATGGAAACCGGCCTAGAACCATTAGCTTTGATGTCACAGCTCGCAACCGTCATAACTGATATCCTCGCGGGAAGCTATGATTTCACAAAAGACCAATGTAAAAGAAAGTTTTTCCGGCGACAACCACGTGAGTTTCATACATTTCCATCATCCTAAATGAAAAATATTTGTAACTATAATAACCGATTATTTTTTCCGTTGTTGCAGTGTTCAAAGAAAATATGGAGAAGCTGAAACAAGCTTTAAGAACACTATCTGAATCAGAAAAACAGTTGAGAGTATCGAATGATAAACTAACTTGGCTCACTGCTGCATTGCTCCAGCTAGCTCCTGATAAACAGTACTTGCTTCCGCATAGTTCTTCCGCTGATGCTAGCTTTAACCATACTCCAATAACCGATTCGGATCCTTCAAATGACGCTGTAGCCGGAACAAGAAGAGATGGTAGTAAGCAAGGTTTCAGTTGCAAAAACCGACCTTCGGTTGAAGATATTTGGTTAGCGGTTATTGAGAAAGTTCGAGTTAACGGTTTAAAAGAGTTTCTTTATAAAGAAGGGAAGATCTTTTCGATTAGTATCGGCTCAGGTAAATGCATATACAGAACATTGATCATATTGAAAAAGCGTTTTCTAAACCGTTTATGTTTGATGATTCTAACTTCCTATTTTTCGCAGCTCCTACGGTGCAGTTAATATTCAATTCGCCAATAGCGAAATCAACAGCTGAGAATTTCAAAGACAACATTTTGAAAGCGTTTGAGGCGGTTCTTGGATCTCCAGTCACGTTGGAGTTCAGAACCGAGTCAAAGAAAGAACCGAAAAACGTCGGTTTATCGCCATTACGAGGTTTAAGCAATGGTGAGAGATTCCGTGAAAGCGGAAGAAGCGAAATCATTGAAGTGGCTGAATCTGAATCTCCAATGACTCGAACTAGAAGGAAACACTTGGAATCAAGTCAAAACCATAACCAGAACCAAAGCATTGTGAGAGGAAAAGTTTCCTTGGCTCAAGTGATTAAACAAGCTGAAGGAAACAGTTGGTCGAAACACAAAGCTGTGGAGATTGCAAATAAGCTTGAACAAGAGAATTTGTAAGAACATTAACCAAAACCTTGTTCCTTAAATTTGTTTTAAAACATTTTTGTTTGATAATTCGTTAATGTTTTGCAGGAAACTTGAACCAAGATCAAGAAGCTTGATATGTTGGAAACCATCAAGAAGCACTCGTCGCAAGGTAAACATTCAATTTCTCTCTAAATCTTTATTACATATGACTCTATTTGTTTTCTTTCTGATTGAAAAATTGAAACTTTTGAAATGTAGCTATCGAGATTGAAGGTGAGAACAAGAAGGATACGATTACATTCGTTGTTGAAGCTTGTCTCTTGTGGGAAATGTCTATCAACCAGATCTTCTATTAGATACTAGATAGTTTTCTTTTCTTTTCTTCTTTACGCAGATTTTTAATGTAATCTTCTTTGTAGCTATATAATTTTTCTCGAATCTTTTATTTTTCAACAAGATTTCGTTGATCCGCATTATATTCTTGGGATTATCGTAGAAAATGCCATATTTTGGAAAATCTTACGAAAATGCCATTTTTACTAAAATTTTACAGTTTTACCATTTTTAACACTTAAAAAATATACGAATTTACGATTTTATTTGCAAAAAAACTTACTTTATACAAAATACTAAATATTAAGAACAAATGAAACCGACTAAACCTAAATATAACAGATAAAACACATGTTAAATCGTATTTTTGATCGACTGAGAAAGGCAAATCCACAACTAATTTGGAAAGTGACAAAACAAACAAATGCCACTCCCAAAAGTGGCTTTCTCATAATTGATTCTATATTCTTTCTAGGTGCAAAATAATATTTTGCATCTTTTTTTATATTAAGTAGTGGCAAAATCAAAATTATTTTCCCATTATACCAAGTGGTATAACAAAATCTTATTTTGCATTTTTTTTTTTTAATCAAATAGTGGCAAAAACTCAGAACCAATCATTGACTGATGGGAAAAAAAAAACCAATCATTGATGTGTATTAAAAGAGGAATATATATTAAATATAAGTGTCTTGAACATAAAATCCGATGTCGTCCAGCGGTTAGGATATCTGGCTTTCACCCAGGAGACCCGGGTTCGATTCCCGGCATCGGAGCTTTTTTCATTTTTTTTGGACTTCTATTTGTTTCTTCTTTTCCTCAGCTCTGTGACTCTCTTTGTTCATATGCTTCCTAGTTGCTTACAAAACAAAACCGACTCTGTAACTCCTGTCTCGAACAATAGATGTTTGGTTTTAGAGAAACAGAGTAATAAATAATGAACACGAATACAATAATCTCAGAGGAAGCAACAAAAGAAAAAATCTATTTTACAAAAACCTCATTCATATCAAGAAGCTTTCTCTGTAATGTTGTTATTTACATTCCCTGAATTCCACCAAAACGTCCTTTGATTTCCAATCTTATTACCCTTATCATTATCGACATCTCTTCTCTCTGACTGAACTTCTTGTTGCTCTGTTGATCCCGGGTTTTCTGTCAAACATTGTTCCCAAAAGTCGTCGTTAACCCCTGTTTTTGGAGCAGGTGTGGTAACGGTAACGGGTGGCTCTGAGTTCATATCAATCTTTGATGATTTGGGTCGGGTATCGCCAATACTTAGACTTGACTCAGCTGCATCAAGATCCATGCTTGATGATTGCATACCGCTCTTTTCGCATGATTCCGATACAAGATTCTCCCAAAAAGTTAGAGAAGATTCTAACTTTTCGACCTGTTCTATGTGTGAACTGCTTGGAGGAAGAGAATTCTCTTGAAATCTTCTTTTTCTTCTCTCATGGTTTTCGAGGTTTAGAGAAAGTCCTGGTTTTTCCAAAACCTGTGAAACATATGCCACTATTGATTTCTGATGTTGCTCCATATGCTGTAACCGATCTTTCAATGTCGTTACTTGCAGCTCGAAATCTTTCCGTTCTTGCTCTTGGTTCTGTAACTCCGCAAGAAGGTCTTCTTTCTCCTTTTTCAATCTTTCGATCTGATCCTCCATGCTTCGTCTTTCTGATTCCGTCAAAGGATTTTGCGCTTGTAGATTCTGTAACGAGTGGCTATGAACCGGTTTTCGTCTATGAATGTTCTTCATAAGGTAAGGTCGACCTCTAACAAAATCATCATTCAAGAATTCCCATTTCTCAGGATCCACTTTTCGAAAACCCTACGGAAACAAGACACAGAAAAAGGTTAAATCATAGCAATGCAGCAAATACATATCTCCAAAGAGACGAACACAAAGCCAAAAACTTTACATATGTATTAAGCTGACGGATGAAACTTGAGAAATTCTTATGCTTGAAGAATTTCGGAAGAAGGTCTCTTGAAAACTCCGCTGGGTTCTTGACGATAAAACTTTTGTTGTTATCGCTCCAAGAAACAACCGAATCAGAAGACGAATCATCTACCATTTCATATGTTTTAGTAAGGAAAGGTGGAAGTGAGCTTGAACCTCCATTATTTTCATCCATCCCTTAACCACTTCAAATCCAAGAACCCGAACAAACCCGCAAATCTCAATTCCCTTGATTCAATCTAATTGTCTGTTGAATATAACAAAAGGTTGCAAATCAAACTCAACTAGAGAGATTCATTGATCAGAAATCAGTTAACCATAGATTAAATCATTGCAACAATTCCAGTTTATAAGATTCGACAAATACACAACTTTCAAGTGTTTGGATCAATCTTCGAATCGATCTCTCAAGCTTTAAGAAGCTAAGTAATAAATGACAATAAAAACCAAGACTTTCCCTCACAAACTAAAAAAGTTTCCACCTTTGTAACATTTCTAATGAATCTACAAAGAACCCTTAAGCCAAAACCCTTAATTTATCCCCAAATCTATCCGAATCCAATAGAAGGCAACACGAGAGAATGACCGAACCAAACCCTTTTGCTTCTTATTCAAAATCAGACAGAATCAAATCAACAATTCGAACATTTCTTGTCCTCTCATGTTTCTGATTTGGGATTGTCACAAACATACCAGATGATGAGTGGAAGAAGATTTGACTCGATCCCGATTGATGCAAATTGGGAAACAATCTTCAAAGTCTCTTGATTTGATTGATTAAAGGAACAGACTTTCTTATAAATATGAATTGAGAGAACGTAAAGCAAACGAAAATTTTCGAATTTTGAGGATTGAAAGGTTTGATTTGGCTTCCAAGACCAAAGGGTTGATGGAAGCGCGTATGAATGGCAACAACAACAACAACTGTTGTGTCAAAAAGACGGGTTTGGTGGTTTATTATTATCAACTCTCTTTTCTTTTCTTTTTTATTTACCAAAAAAAAAGATATTATGAAAACATATTATTTTGACCAAAAAAATAAAAACATAATAATGTTGTTTATCTTTTTGACTTTTGATTATTGTTCAAATTAAGAATATATGATGTTGAGTTTATAATAGGGATAAAAATACAAATGAGAATCTGCATTTTTGTTGACCAAAAAAAAAACTTCTTTTTGACTTTTTTCTTATTTCCCTCTCTCAAAATTATTAGCAACTACTCCAATCACCCCCTAAAACAAGAGAAAAAACCTCCTCTTGCCGTTGATTGATTCAGAAATTTATCTAATTTTTTCTTAATTTTACGTTCATCGAGTTTTTCTCCCTTCACAATTATTGTGGTGTCTTCCTCATCAAAATCAACAAAAGCAACTCCTAACAAAAAAAAAAAAATACATTTGTACACATTAATTGTTTAAGACTTTTAGAGAGAGTACTTGAAGTTTATGCCAAAAAATTTAGTGAAATTTTTTAAAATTGCAACGTATAAATTTCCAATCTCAAGTATTACCTCATGACTCTATATTTACAACTTAACGTGTACTTATTTTTGTATCCAGCTACAAACTATATTATGAAATTTATGTTGTGGAAGTCACACGCCAAATTTCATGTCCAAGTTTTTTCAATACCTATTATTTTGTCATTTACTAACAACAATTTATTTGTCAATTCAGTAAATAAATTTTACGATTCTTGTTATTTACCAAAACAAGTAAATAACTAAATTATTAAGCCTAAAATAAAATGATCTAGATCCATATTATAACCCCTATATCTCTCAAGAATGATTTCATTTAGCTCATTATAACCATTCGGTTTGGTGTACCTTTACAATTAGCGATACATTGTAGTGCGTCAAGTCTAGTCCCTTGGCCAATAGATCCAACCTTAAATTGAAGTTCCTCCTTCTGTAAACAATAAAATTCAATCAAGTCTTTAATCATATAGGCAATAACTAACTTCGTCGAATATGTAAAATTATATTTATGTTTTGTTGTACAAGCTTCTTACAAAAAGTAAAACCATTTTTTCCAAAAACTAGAAAACTATGACAAAAATTGAAAAAGTTTGGAAGTTGGAGATAGATGATCCAAACGAATGTGATTGCAACTTAGTCGCTTGCTCATCAACCTCTATTTATATAGGATTATTATAAAAACAAGTTTTTGGATATGTCTTAAGCCTTAAGTAGTAGTCTCATAATAGTTTGACACACAGTAATTTATTATTTATATATAATTTAGCTTTAAACATATGTTAAAATCTTACAAAATACACATCTTAAAGATCTCTAAGAATATGTCCCAAATTAAAGCCAAAGAAAGTATAACTTTAAATGTAAATTAAAAATAAACACTATTGTTCTCAAATCATTGATAGCTACAAAAGAAAAAACTACTTTTGATATATAAATATATTGTGTGGCCTGTTTAATAATATTTCACTCTTCAGAAAAGAAAAATATAAACATATTGATCCATTTTTTGTTCTTTACTTTGTAATTATTTAAAATTAATATTTTCTTAAACCTAATATAGCTAATTAGTAAAACCTTTTTATTGACTTTTGATATGTAAAGCACACACAATTGAACAAACAAACTAAAAGGCCCAAAATTTAACTCTACCCACAAAAAAAGTTCTTGATCTTGTCAAACTCTGTCCACTGTTCAAATGCAAAATCTTCATAAAAACCTTTTAATTCAGTCACAAAGAAAACACTAATCAAACAAATTAACAAATTGCTTTTCACGAGGATGTTTTACACAATGACTAATCGAACAAACAGAGCTATTGTTCATTGTCTTCTTAATCAAATCCTCTTAATACAAACTAAACCAAAATTAACCAAAAATCATTCATCTCTTCCAACAAACTCCTTCAAAGCAACTCTCATATCTTCAAACTTAACACAATCACCATCAAAAAACTCACCAAGTTTCTTCAACTCAACATCTTCCAAATCATCCGAAAACGGTTTAATCGGAAACGCATTCTCCGGTTGAAGCGCGTACGAGTTCGGATTATCATCAACAATCACCACGCGCCTCAAATCTCTCATCACAAACCCTAAATCCTTCACTAACCTCCCATCAATTTCGCTACACGCGTCTCTGTAAAAGCTTCGCGAGATCACGCGCCGCTCTGGATCCAATTTATCGAGCACTAACGACGCGTACTCTCTCAATCCCGCCGTGAAAACAACGATCTGGTACTTTTCTCCGATCTTCTTCAAAAACTCGTCGACTCCTGGCCGTTTGATCACGAAAAACGTTAAGATCTGACCGTCGATTTTGGGATTCACAACGAAATCGTAAGGAACTTGTGGTTTCTCCATTGATGAGTGAACAAGAGTTTCGTCTAGATCTAACACGATCGTCTTCTTCGTCTCGTCGAATGATTCACCAGATCTTTCGTGAAACAATGAATACGGAGAATTTCGAAAATCTTCGCGAGATTTGAGGATTTTGAATCCTTTGGTTCGAGGAAGAGAAAATAAACAGAGAAAGCTTCGGTGACATCTGTAGATCGATTTGTTGATGGTGGCGATGACGGTGGTTGTAACCGGAGACGGTGAGCATCCGATCTGAGTTTTCCGGTGACGGCGGAGGTAGTTACGTTGGTGACGGTTGATGGATTTTGTCGTTTTCTTGAGTATGAGTTTCGTCGCCATTGAAGAAGAAACAGAGAGAGAGTTTGCGAGATTTTTGGGGAGAGAGAGGAGAGTGATGATGTGGTATTTAAATTAGGATCGGTGTAACGGTCATGTGTTTTATTTAGGTTCGGGATTCCGAAGCAAAGCTTGATTCGGAAGCAGTGTTTTTTAAGTTTGGACCTACACGGAGTTTACGTTGTATTATTACCGTTGGGAATTCTATATTAATCTGAGATTCATTTCCTAAATTAAGCACACAAAATGTATATATAGATTTGCACAAAATAGATAAAATATCATTTAGAGATCTTTATCTTATTATATACATTTTATTAATGGTAAATTATAAAAGTATTCAAAGTCTTAACAGTATATTTATTACACCAAAAAAAAAAAGTATTCAAAGATTTTGGAGAATGAATACTTTATACTTATATTATACATTGTAAATTTGTAACTAATCAAAACTTTTTTGTAGACCAATAAATCAACTATTCGAGTATATGTTTTAAAGGTTTTACAAACTGTTAATAACTACATACATAAATTATTTTTTGTGGTTATTAAAAATCTGTTGTGATAATGTTAAATTTTTTTTTTTTTTTTTTTTTTTTAATGTTAAATTTTTCTTCCTAGATCCGAGTTTTTGCTAGAGCAAAGATGATTTATGGGTCAAACGATCCTAGACTTTCTTGTTAAAAGAAAAACGACATGAATTCAGTACTTGTAGTTATAAACTATACTCATTTTGACCAAATATTATTATCATAAACGAGATTCAACTTAATTATGCAATTATGTAATGTATTTACGTGAATTGTCAACGGAACAAAACTAATACACTAACTATAAATAAACCTCTTTCTTTAACATCTTTAGATCGACAAGGCCCGATGCATAACCAATCTTTACTACGCTGGGTAACGCGACTTAATGGAGTCGAACTCCAATGGAAAAGACGGAGTCAAATGGATTTAACCACTTGACTTAAACCACATCCCCTATAAATAAACCTCTTAAAACTCGTTTATGTCAAAGTGAACCGCATAAATGATGTTATTTAAGCATCTCATTTTTTAGTCATAATCGAAACTAAAAGTGCCAAGTGTCCAGAGACTAATTAATCTCCATCATTAACATTTCCACGTGTCATCCACAAAGCTCATTCTCAACAACTCTCGCCACATCACCACTACCTACTCAATGACGTGTCCCTCTCAAACCATCCACGTCACATTTTCCTCATGCAACAACGACACCAACACATTCACATTCCACAACTATAAAAACCAAGAAGAAAGAAAAAATAAACTTTGTAATAATAGAACAAGAACAAAAAAAACGTGGTCGTTTTTTCCGTGTTGAAAACGAAATGGCGTCGAGCGATGAGCGTCCAGGAGCGTATCCGGCACGTGACGGAGCAGAGAACTTACCTCCGGGAGATCCCAAGACGATGAAGACCGTGATGATTGATAAAGGAGCGGCGATGATGCAATCTTTGAAACCGATCAAACAGATGAGTCTCCATTTGTGTTCTTTCGCTTGTTATGGCCACGATCCTAGCCGTCAGATCGAAGTCAATTTCTATGTTCATCGACTCAACCAAGACTTTCTTCAGTGTGCTGTTTACGATTGCGACTCCTCTAAACCCCATCTCATCGGTCTGTATCTATATGTTTATTTTCACCAACATTCTATCAATACACAAAAATAATTTTGAAGTCATAGTATGCATGCGTGTCATAGTCATTTTTTACATATTTATATGCATGCATAGCATTCAAAAGGAAACTTTATGGGGCTTAATTAATATGTTAGATTTTTTTAAATAATTTAAATTGAAGATCCTATTTCATCATTTACATAATCAAATAGATGGTATTGATATTTTGTTATGCTTTTTGTTTTTTGGATTCAAAAGATATTTTGTTATGTATAGTTCATGTGTTCCGTGTTTAAATCTGCCAGGGATCGAGTACATTGTGTCGGAGAGGTTATTTGAGAATCTTGCGCCAGAGGAGCAAAAGCTTTGGCACTCTCATGACTATGAGGTTAATCTTTATATAAGCTAGCTTTAATTAATCAGTTATTCTCAGTTTGGTTTATTATATAGACTTTAAGGTTAGTATTTATATCTCTGGAGACACTTTTGTGATTTGACTAGGCTTGTTCTTATTGTTGTAGATCCAAACAGGTCTTCTAATAACTCCAAGGGTCCCTGAGCTTGTAGCTAAGGCAGAGCTTCAAAATATTGCCAAAACTTATGGGAAGTTCTGGTGCACTTGGCAGACCGATCGCGATAATTAAATAATTAATACATATCTTTTGAATTCTTGGATTAAGGTTTCTTTGTGCTATTGAAACCTATATATATCGGTTACGATATATAAAAATAATCTGACAGAAATCTGATTGAACATTTTTTTACCAAAATTTATAATACAAATAGAGACATTTCTATATCTAGTAGGATTTGTTTTTTCTCCGACAATTTCAAAACAATTTTTTAAGAAAATTTGAGTGTGTGTTTTGGTAATTTCAGGGGATAAATTGCCACTAGGTGCACCATCAGTGATGATGTCACCACAAGACGTGAATATGGGAAAGATCAAGCCAGGGCTATTGAAGAAACGTGACGATGAGTATGGAATCTCGACGGAATCTTTAAAGACGTCTCGAGTCGGGATAATGGGACCGGAGAAGAAAAATCCGATGGCTGATTATTGGGTTCATCACGGAAAAGGATTAGCGGTTGATATAATCGAAACTGAGATGAAAAAATTTGCTCCGTTCCCGTAATGAAGTTGGTGTGTAACAACGAATAATAATAAAATGTTTGTATGTCCAATGTTGTCCGTAAGACCATAAGTAAATATAATCATCTTATATAATGTAATGTTGTTTGTTTTGAAATATACGACACTTTTTGGGAAGAAATATGAGCTTCTATACGTATACAATCCATGGTTACGTTACGTATATAATAAAGTATTTTTAGCTGTTTTCTTTTATTTTTTGGGTCAAGGATTTTTTAATTAAATTATACACAAAGCATTACAAAAGCCAGCGTGAATTTAAAGTCCGGGAAAAAAAAAGTCGGTGAGGTTTACTCCAAACATAAAAATTAAATTGTACAGTTTATACAATTATAAATTTGCCGAATTTTAAAAAGAATAGATGAAAATTTAACATTATCGGAAAACCTTTAATTTCAGAACTTGTTCTTATGTTTATGTTTTCTTAATTTGGTAATTGAGCTGACCAAAATTAAAAAAAAAAGAAGCAAAAAAATATACAGTTAAACCTTTATAAATTAATACTCGATAAATTAATAAACACGATAAAATAATAAATTTTGTTGTTCCCAAGTTGGGCCAATGTAAAAAATAACTAAATTAGATAAGATAATAAAATAATAATTTTTTTCAAATTCCTATATAAAAATATGGTCCCAATAATATTATAAATTAATAATCATTTAAATTTACACATATATATATATATATATATGTATATATATAAGATAATATATTTTTAGTAGTTTTTTTAAATGAATTTATATTCATAAATATAGCTACTTTTCTGTAAGCTTTCAAAATTTAAATAAGTATAATTTTTATTTGAATAATCGTATAGACCGTTTAAATACAACAGCTGAAGTCACTATGTTACAAATTTTTTTGTATATGTGAATTCATCTATAATCTATGTCCTTATTGTTAAAAAAAAAAAAAAAATCTTCTAAGTATTAAATGTTCAAGTCTAAAACTACCAAAATTATAGCATCCAAAGCATTACTTTTGTTTAGATCAAATTATTTTCTCTCTATTTCAAAAAATTAAAACAAAACTCTCTATAAATTAATAATTATTAATTTACACTCTAAATTAATAATTATTAATTTATAAATAAATTAATATTACTATAAATTAATAAATTATCATGGTTCCAATATTATTAATTTATAGAGGTTTTACTAGATCACGGTCAGATCATGTCGTGGATTCGAGTGGAAGAGATTACAATTGAACCATCCATCAGAAACACCAATCATTTATCTTGTGAATAACAGTTTGGTCCGATTAAGAGCCACTAAAACTTCGGAAAAAAGAGAAATTAAATAAATCTGCGACAAAACTGTGAAAAACCGGACCAACATTAGAGTTTTGGAAGCCTCTCCCACCATCGACCGGAGGAAACACTGACACTTTCTTCATTTAGATATATATTCAATAAAATCAGAAAACATGGTAAATAGACTTTTTACATTTTTTTTGGTTCGCTTGTTACCCACTGATATATTCATTAAACGAAGATAAAGTGACAACATAAATCAAGAACATTACAGATATAATAACATCAAAAATAGAGATACTAAATCATCTTCTCATCTCTTCTAGCACCTTCATATATAATCATGTCGGTCCTCCAAAGGCAAACTAATTTGGGTTTCATTCAATTCATGTACATTCAATTTTATTATATCTCGTTTTTTATTATTAAATGCTTTTTCATAATTCTTGATAATTAGTCATTTTTATTCATCTAAGATATTAATCTTGACAATTAGTCATTTTTATGTGTTACTCGAATACTAATTTAACATGTATATAGTTTTTTTTTTGCTAAGAAAATACATGTAATAAATATATACTTAATTTCTCAATCACTCGTTTAGATTCATTGAGTTTCAATCTTGTAGTCCTTAGTTCTTCCTTGCACTAGATATATTAATTCATCAACTCATTTGTTTCCCAGCAGCTAAGTTATGGTTATCCATTTCATGCTGATAATCAATAAAAGAAGTAAGCTTGGTGAACTTTGTGGGCACACAGGTTATGGTGTTGCAAAGAGCAAGATAATCACGATTCCACATGCTTCTGTGCTATCCAATGTGGCTTATTCTAAGGACGAGAAAAGGTTTTCTTATGTTACTTCTGCTTATAAAATGGAAAACATGTACCATATATGGTACCTTTATCCTTTTCATTACATTTAGAAACTTTAAAACTTGTATTTAAAACCATTATGTTGTCCGTTTTCTCTCTATTGTGTCCCTCTTTGATCTGCACAATAAGAGTATCACATGTTTCTATTAGACAAGTTAACAGTTGTTGAGGTAACTGTGATTGTATTCGTTACAAGTTCTCTTTAATTTTTACATTGTTATAGGAGATAATTCAGCAGCTTAGAGTTTCACTTCTTATTTAAGTCTGTAGTCAGACAATTTTTGTTGCTTTTTGCTTTTTACTATTTCTAGGTATTCTTCTCCCCTGTCTGTATAGTGGATACATTTCTATTTGTTGTATTTATTTTTATATGTTATATATGAAAGAGGTACTATCAAAAAAGGTAGAGCTCATTGTTATTTTCTTCAAACTATTGTGAACTTTGTATTATCTAAGTTAACTTTTCAGATTAGTTACTTATCCAAGTTCTAAATTATGTTTGGTTTTTGTTTTCTTTTATCTTCCATGAAAATTTTATAGGTACAAGAGGCTGCTATGCACTATTGATCTCACAAGGAATTTATTCTTCAGATATTACTCTCACATCATGCATACACTTCAAAGAAATATGTATAACAATGTGGAAGGACACACTTACTACGAATTGATACGCATGTCCAAAGGTTTCTATAATTTTTTCCTAACATTTAGAATTACGCATATTACAAGCAGGTGTTGAGATATTTTAACAATTCTCACATTTCTCTACAGCTAAGTTGTGGTTAAGTGATGAGTAAAAAACCTCTATTTTGAATCTAATTCGGAAAAAAAGAGTTAGAATCATGATTGCGAGAAAGATTAGAAATTTTATGATCAAAGATGAAAGCTACATGTATTGTATCAGACTGTGGAGTTACCAAATAAGAGCCATTGTGATATGGATAAGACTTGTGTTTTAAAAAAAAGAGACATGTAATGAATTAGACAATATCTATATACCATTTGAGATATCCACTGCTTAGAATCCTTCTACAGTCAAACGATGATCAAGCAAATATACATGGGATATGAAAAGATACTTCCTATAAAAATTATAAAAATTTAGTGGTTTTACCATCATTTGTTATGAATATTATTACAGCAAAACTAAGACATTTACTATCTTTTCATGTGCTCTGATTATATGTAGTATTTCGCTTCCCAGAAAATAATGGTTTGTGCATGAGGTGTTCATCGTGGAGGTGATTTTTGTTGAGATGTTGATTAATAAGTGTTCAAAGAGGTTTTTGAAGCCACATTGGATTTCATTTTGTTTCTTTCATTACATTTTTATGCATGATGATTGTTGAAGGCAGTTTTGAAATTAGATTTATGTTTTATTTTCTTTTAATTTTTCTTCATGTGATGTAATTAATTAACTAGATATGATTTCTTGATGAAGTCAATCATTTTTTGTATTTTTTTTGCATTTTATGTTTATTGCTTTTTTTAAAAAAAAAAATTTGAATTTGGTTTCTCATAAGCATAAGAAAAATCTCATGAAATTTTTTTAAAGTGGCATGACTTTAAACCTTCATGTTCAAAACGGTCTAAAGTCCGTATCTTTTATAGTTGTTACATATCTTACGCCGAATTTGATGGGAGAAAGACCAGTCTAGGTATTATGAAGAAATTATCTCAATATTTCGACGATTCATTTAAAATCATCAAAGTGATTAAACGAATTTTTTTTACTTGTTCTAGTTATTGAGAGATGTTATAGGACTTGCGTCTATAAACAATCTCGTTCTCTTTGATTTTTTTTTCCAAAATAATTGGCTTGCAAAAACTAGAACAGATGAAAGGAAAAAAACTCCAAACATAAAAAACAAATAGCTATGAATTCTTATAACTACAAATCGCTGAACCTTAACAAGAAGAAATGAAAACCTAACATCATCGGAAAACCTTCGACTTCATAACTTTTTCTGATATTTTGAGATTCGAAAAAAGCAAAAACAACATAGATCACGGTTGGATAATGTTCTGGGTTCGAATGGAGGAGAATATAATTGAGTCACCTATCTGAAACACCAATCATTTACCTTGTGAATAGTGATCGGTCCGATTAAAAGCCATAAAAAAAAATCGGCAAAATAGAGAGAATAAATCTGCAACAAAATTATAAAAATATCGGACCAACATCTTTGGAAAACATAAAACAAGAACATTACAGATATAAGAACGTTAAAAATAGAGAGATACTATAAATCATCTTCTCATCTCTTCTAGCACCTTCATCTATAACCATGCCGGTCCTCCAAAGGCAATGTAATTTGGGTACTAAATTTATTAGATGCTCTATTTTCAGAATTCTTTATAATTAGTCACCATCTAAGATATAAATCTTGGTGATTAGTCATTTTTATTTGTTACTCCGATACTAATCTCAAACATGTATATTCTTCAATATTTTGCCTCCAAGAAGGTTTAGCGTTCAGAGTTTGTATGTTATGGTCTCTATCTTCGAGTAGTTTACTTTACACGTTTTTATCCCTCAAATTAATCAATGCAATCAAATAAAAGTCCAACTAAACGTTTGATAAGATTGTGGAGTTACAGTTCGCATCTCTTATCATTCAAGAACCATAAAACACAAACTCTGAACCCTAAAACCACACAATGATCACATCACACATGATGATCTCTACAATAGTCTCTCCTCTCTATCTATACCTAAACAAACTAAGTCGGTTATGCAACTTGCTCTGTTTAACGCTCCTTTTCTAGTGCTTCTACCGCCGCATCTACTTGCTTCTCACGTTCCTCAGTTAGCTTTTCACCGTTCTACTTCTAGTGTCTGAGAAATCGGGATCTACACTATACAACGTTTGGATATTTCAGAGACCTTTTTAACAAACTTTTTGTCTGAAAATGATTTCTCGATTTGAATTTGGGTTTCAAGTTTTACTTGGTTTATTGAATTTTCTTATTTTAGTAATAAATAAAGGTATAAAACCAAACAAAGTTAGAAAAAGCCTGAGAAATTCTCTTGATGATTGTAGTAGATGACATTTGTTTTCTTCTATAAAAATGATTTGAACAAGATGATGGCTCAGAAAAGGCAAAGCAAAAGCAAAAATGCTCTCTTAAGCTTTACCTATGAACTCAATGTCAAAGAGAAGAACCGAAGCTGGAGGAATAAGGCACGAGCCTGCGAGAAAGCAAGTTTAGGCTTCGTTATTTAAATCTAATTATCAACAATTTAACATGAGATTTTATGATAAATAAATTAATCAAGAAAGGGTTTTAGCCTTTTGGCTTTTCTTTTTACCTCCTTTGCAACCTGCGCCTCGATCACCATACGCGAGTTCTGGAGGAATCTTCAATGTTCGTTTCCCACCTGAAGAAGGAAACCAAATCAAACAAAGTAGAGCAAGAAAATGATGACAACATAACAATGTTTCTGTTGAAATTATACTTGCTTTTTGGTTTTGGATCAATGATTTGGTTAATCATTGGAGCATCGATACCTACACTCTTTCAAACATTATGTAGACTAATCTAAATATTTTGGTAAAAAAATTATAGAGGTTAGGATAAAAACTTTTAAATATTTGTAGTTTTGGAGACTTTAAATTTAATTACATATTCACATAATTAAGGAGAATCAAAGCAAAAAATTGTAAAAATAGATAAACCAAAATAAGTGTGTTCCAACATATAATTTCTCTAAGACTTTGCTAAATATCTTCCAAGAGTTCTTTCATATCTTTTGCATATTCAAAAGATTCTTTCGGAATTTCTCAAGTATTACGGTCTAAGCCTAGTGCTAATCACTATCAAGATACATGCAATTACTTAAAGTTTCATGTATGCAATAACATATGCTATGTTCAATTTAAATAAATTGAGCTTACCGGTAAGCATAGGAGGAATTCCGTCAGAGCCAAGGATTCCTTGGTCCCAACCTCTTATCACCTGTATAATACTAACCAGTTTTATATGTTTTCTGAATTTTACATAATGTTATAACAAATAAGTATTGTCAAAATTACTATATTTTCTTTAATTACCTCACCAACACCAATTCGAAATGTTAGAGGCTTTCCTCGATTATAACTACTATCAAAGACTTTCCCGTTCTCCAACTTTCCTACATAATGTGCCTGTAATAAACATTCAAGAATCATCAAACATCAGAAAGAAATTGCAGAAAGTTATTGTAATTTGAGATATTATTGATATACTTAAATCACCTTGATTAGTTGCCCTTTAACAGCCTCAGGACCATAACCAACAACTTTATCACAGAAAGCAAGACCAGAAGGAGACACAGAGAATTCACAAGAAGTTGTTTCGGCTAATGCAGAAACATTATCAAGCAAGCCAATAGAGAAACCAAAACCAAGAATTGCTTCTCTTCTACCACATGAGGATAATTGGACAAGACTTAACTCAGGATCATAAGAAGCTTTTTGCTTGTTTCTCAAGTTTATAGCCTCTGCTTTGTTTAAGCTATTATTCACAAGAAATCTGTATTTTCTTTGCTCACTTGGAGGAGAACAAGTCCCAACTGAAAATCCCAAGGAGCTCATTATCCTCTATCCAGAAAAAGAAATAACAATCTGAAAGAAGATAATAAAAAAGCTTTGTGTTGGACAATCAGCAATCCTTGCTGGCAAACAAAGTAACCACACAAAATTGGGCTTCATGTTTATCTATCGCATCTTCAAGATTAGAGGCCCAATATGAATAGACTCTTAATTTCATTTTACATTTTATACCTTTGAATAAAGCTATTATATACCTTTGGGCTTTGATGATAAGATATGTGTTGTAGAGTTTTACATTTTATCATCTGAACGCTCTTTGATGATTCAAAAAGAGAGTAATTATGAACTTTTCTCTAAAGCTTAATCATATTCTTTTCTTCTTTATTTTAGTTTTACATGTTTGTTTTTTATCAGGCCTTTTATTCTTAAATATCTTGTCGGTCAAACTAAAACTGTAATAAATTTTAAAAGCAAGTTTGATCCATCCAACCAACTACCCAACCACATTTGTAATGAAAGAATCAAATTTATAAATGAGTTAAGAAAAAATAGAGATAAACAGTAACTCCAAATCATTACATTAACAGTTATAAACCACTTTTTTTCTTGAGTCCAAAACTCAGCTACCATTGAAGGAACTATCAAAACACTTACACAAGCAAAAGATCTTTCTCTCTTTAGAGAGATGCTAGCTGCTGAATATCATAAGGATGAGCATCAGAAGCAGCTTCTCGCTTAAAAGATCGTCTTCCGATAACAATATTCGCAGCTTCACCGGGATGAAACGCATCCCAAAACACATACTCATTCCTATTTAGACATGGTGCTTGACCTGGAAGACAAGTTATCTGTCCATTGTTCCTCCCAACTCCACAACATCCTGCATTTGTCACACTAAACCCTGCAAATTTTAAACAAAACTTTTGAGTAAATCATCATAAGAAAAACGTTTACTATGATCACAATTTTGAAGACTGATCTGTTACCGTATCGCGCAGGGTTTGTAACAATGTCTTGGAAGATCCCATAGGCGTTGATGTAAGTGAATTTTGCGTCTGGTGTGTTCTGGTTAAAAGCGTCAACCATAGATATAAGTTTGCTGTTGAAGATTCTATTTGCTGAGTTGATTCTTTCGTCACACGTTCTTCCATCTCTGCTGTTCTGTGCTAGCTCATTCGGGCTGCAACCGATTGCCCCGACTCCTATCAACGCAAACTTCCTCGCTCCATTTGTATACAATATCTGCTCCACCACAAAACCACACATAGAAACATAGACATCAAGACCTTGATCTCTCACTTAGAGGATCAAGAAACTAAAGAAACAGAGGATATAGAAGTTAAGAGTGTACTACGAACCCTGAGTTGCTCGGTGTAACGGGTAACGAGATCGTCGGCATAGGATTCGGGGGAGAACTGGTTACCGGTAGAGTAAAAATTGGGCATGAAGTAGTTGTTGAGATAATCGTTACTGCCTAAACCGATAGAGTAAATGCATTTGCTGAGGTAATTCGAGGCTTCGTTTTGATCACCAAGTATGTTCACTACTTGTGACACAGTGTTCACGTGATTAGCTACTTGTCCTGCAAATGCTATTCTACCTCCCTGATGAACAATAACAAGAACTAGTCACATTTTAAGAAACTCTTGAATAAGATACCAAATTTAAATCTATCAAACCATACCAAAACCAAAACATTAATCTAACCAAATACAATCCAAATTTATTTTTAAATTATAACTATCTAGTTATAAATGTGTTAGAAGTAGATTCAATCATATTAAAGTAATGGAAGATGGCTAATTTATTTATACTTTTAAATTTTGAAGTTAATTTAAACCAAATCTAACTGAAAACCAAATTAAACCATACCAAAAATTTCGTCGAACCGAACGGTAAAAAAATGGTTCTAGTTCCATCATAATTTCTAAAATGTAGCTGAAACAAAATGCAGAAATAGTAATAGTTTTACCAATTGTCTGCCGGTTTCGTCTCGGATTCCGGCAGCAGCGGAAGCATAGTTGACTCCTCGGAGAATGTCTTGTCCTCTAGCAGAGGCGTACGGTGTAATGTAGTCGTCGAAGCCCAAAAGCTCAGCTATTTTTTCAAAAGAAACATAGCAAAATTAGTTTCAGTAGGAAAAAAAAAAGGAAACAGAAAAAAAATATAGTTAGTTAGAATTACCGATAACATCAACGGTGGTTCTACCGTTGCAAAACCGACCGGTTGGACCGGCAGCAAAGTCAATACCATAAGGAAAGTAATTAGCTCTAGCTAATGACTGAAGCTGATTGTTATTGCCATTATCAACCAAAGAGTCACCAAATATGAAGTAACATGGTGCAATGGGATCACTCTTAGCAATGTTCATGGTCATAGCAACCATAATCATCATCAGCATCAAACACATTCTCGCCATCTTTTTCTAAGAGGAAGATAGTGAGTGAAAGGGAGAAGAAAGAGAGAGATGTTTTGTGAATTGTGAAGAAACTAAAAATGTGTTTATATAATACTATAGTTTTGAAGAATATGGAGAGAATGAGAAAATGTTATTTTATAAAGTTTTTTTGTTTAACGGTTGGAGAAGCATTAAATGTTCACGCGGCTATGAATTTTGGATGTTAAATGTAAAAGTAAATGAATGTGTGTTTATATATGTGAAATAATTGAGTATTTTTGGTGGATCTATGATTCAGAGAGAGAGACATAACGAAAGATGGTGGAGAGAGTTATTACTTCTGTCAAATGTCAATGTTGTTTATTTTCTTTACTCTGAATCCCAACTTGTGTGTGTGCATTGTGATGGTTCGGTTTTAATGTTTTGCTTTGGAAACCGAGCTGTTGACTTTGGTTCCTCAAAAGTATCAATGCTCGAGAAAGTTACTAAAACTTGTCTCGAGAAGGAAAAACTCAAGATTATCTTCATTGCTTCATCAACAAACTTCTCGCAAGTTTTAATTAGATAAAAGAAAAAAGAAACACAGTGTTCATAGGTTATTTTATTTTTGACCACCAGCAGTAACGACTTTATCAAATTTACTCAGCTCAACTTGTTTGGTTATTTTGGCACAATGCATGTGGAAAAAACCATAACTAGTCTTTGAAATTAATTGGCATATAATGTAACAAACATGAAAACATGAAATGAAGGGTCCACACTTGCATTACATGTTCCTCTCATTTCTAGTATACACAAATCTAACGGCTGAGATCAATCTCGCTTGGTCGAAGCAACGGTGAAGAATGATGTTGAGGATTTGCCATGTGTTAGGAAGGAAGTACATTAAATGAAATACAGAGAGTGAGCTCCATGTCATGATGATGTTGATTATCATGACATGACCTTGTGAACAAAATTTGAGTAGTTGAAAGTATTAAATTCTCATTTGCTCTGTTTTGCATATGTAACTTAAAAGCAAAATCTACCTTGGGACCCAAAACATTACTCAAACCAAGATTCAAACTTTCTTATTCAAGCAGTCACCAAAAGGATTAATAAGACGAGAGAAAGTGTGGAAAATAAAATCCCAATAAATTTGGTTACTATAATAAAATTGATGACATTCATCAATAAATTTGGATTATGACAGAAAAATTAGTTAAAAAAGCAAACATGTTCAAACAAAGTAGTCTGAATATAAAACTGATTTTCAGATCCATTGCACCATTCACCAACCATATGGTTGTTGTATTTATGAACTCTACTGTATACTATAGAGGCAAAATTCCAGCAATGAGAGCCATGTAACAGAAGAATTTGAGTAGTTTTATCAATAAAATATTAACTATGAATGGGGAAATTTTACCAATCACAGCAAGTGTTAGATACCTACAATGGCTCTAGATGTCGGTAGACTTGTGTTTTTCAAAGATATTCCCAAGATCTCAGGACTTTTTCGATAACAAAAAGCGGGCTTAGATTAATGAAATTACAAAAGAACCTCCAGTTTCTAGTCTATGAATCTCTTAAACTTATATAACGAAGAAACAAATTGTTTTCTAGTCTACATATCCCTTAATTATCTAGCAAAAGATGTAACGAGCAAAACGGTTCTGGCGGATTTTCCTAGAGGATTTGACTAATGCATACGATAGTACAACGTGCCAAAAGGGTCACATCCGATGCGGAACAAAACGGAAAGAAGGAACGTACACGAAAGCGCTCTGCTTTGTAGCTAAAGTTCATCGGAGGAACGGCTTTGAGAAGAAAAAAACTGTAGAGCCATGTCCTTTGCTATTTGAAGCAAACTCTTAACGTCGTTTCCGCCTACTTCAAGACAGTCTTGTAATAACTCTCCATCGACTACTTCAGCTTGCACCATCTCCCAAAACTCCCTCAATGCACCCTAACAATCATAACAGGAAAACCCATAACAACAAATGTAAGTTTTAGCCTATTGAATACAGCAAAACTCTATGAATGACTTGAGACAAAGACAAACTTAAATAGCAAACAGGTCCACTAGGAGGGATCAAAGCATATGAGCTAACACAAAAATGAAGTCTCAACTACGAAATTCATATAACCATAATCAAAGTGAGCTTGAGACCTAACCAAACAGACAACTCTCAAGTTCACCTATGCAACACATAGATACATAACTCCAATAACAGAACGAGTAGCGAATTATCACAAGAAACAACCAATAAGCAACGAATATTAGACAATGCACATTCAAGATCTGTAGTAATCAAATCCAAATTTTCACTGTAAATTCTTGACAGCCCCTGCTTCCGTTTTGTAAATCGATAATTAAAGTATCAACCTTTTCTCTACTTCAAGCAGATTTAGTGTACTAGAAACTTCACATTCAAGATTTGCAGTTACCGAAAATCCGATTTTGATCCTAGTTCTTTTTTTTTTTTTTTTTTTTTTTTTTTTTTTTTTTTTTTTTTGATCCTAGTTCTTGATCAAAGTAACACTCTTTTTTTTTTTTTTTTTTTTTTTTTTTTTTTTTTTCAAAGTAACACTCTTTTCTCCTACTGCATTCACATTCTGTAATCCTTTAGTGTAAATGAATCTAAAAATCAATCCTTTTTCTGAATCCATACCGATTTACCAAAGATTCTAAGAAGACGACGAAGCAACTGTTTCGAAACACGAAGAGCTTTTCCATAACTTCGAGCAACAGAACTAGCTTTATCAGCATTAGATTCAGCTCTATTAAACTCAGTCACTAAACCCATAAGCTCATTGAGATCACCAATCGCACCATACATCTCACCGTAGTCAATCCCTCCCTTTCTCCAAGCGTAATTCCACATATAATCCCATCCAACAGACCAAGCTCTGCTTATAAACCCTAACCCTAACCCACGATCGATTTCATCAGCCATGGCTCGTACACGTGACGAACCCAATGCGTCTCCACGTGAAGCGCGTAGGTTAGCGACGCGGAGGAGGAGAGATCGTGAGATTGAGATTAGGGTTTTGTATTGTGTGAAGGAGAATGGGAAAGTGAAGGCATTTACGAATCTGGGTGATGGAGATGAGATTGTGAGGATGAGAAATAGAACGGAGAAGAGCTTAATCGTCGCCGGTGAAGTTTTTATTCCGGCCATTGGTTCCGGTGAACGACCGTTTGACTTTAGTCAATAAGAGAAAAGGTGAATTAAGGAAAACGATGGAGGTGTAATCACGCTGCTGACGTGGATCTTGTCCCGGTTTAGATCGAATTTCCCGGTTTAGTTTTAATTACGATCCGGCTCACTTTATTTTAATTATGTCAGTTAATAACTTAATATTAGTTTTCTGATTCTTCTGTGGAAATGAATAGAAAAAGATTACATTAAAAATAAAATAAAATATATAGATGGCCAATATGGTTACACGCACAAATTATAATTGTCTATGTAGAAATAAATATTCAAAATTGTATGTAAAAGTAATATATTATCCTATTGTATAGTCAACATTATATTCTTTTGTGATGTAATATCAATAAATTGGACCAATCTAAAAGATTTGCAACTTTTGGGAAGTCATAACCTAAATTGGGCCATCCCTATATCTTCCACTACTAAACAACTTGGCCCAATCCAAACATGACCGTTTACTATATCCAGTCCAGTTTAAGCCTCGTTTTCACATTGTTACTAACTACATAAGTGTTGAAAAAAATATTGTTATAGAATGTATTAACTTTTAAAGTGTTAAAAAAATGTATTAATTTATTTAAATAGAATAATATTGGTGATGATAGAGTGATTTAGTAAATTTCGCGATGGAGGGGAATCGATATTTGACCTAGACCTACATGGCAACTTCTCTTCAAGTCGAAACCACTAGACCACTACCACTTGATTTCGTTTTTATGTTGTTCAGTCAATTTTTTTAATCTATTGTCGATCCATGTATATGTTTCTCCTTTAAACATCAAATGAACAATTTTAAATTTAGAAAAGAAACTATTTATAGTTGTTAAAAATAGATGATCAGATATACATTCTTGGCTAACAACAAAAATTTGATGTATTTTAAATGAATATATATGTTAAATTAATCATTGGAAACTTGGTATATTGTTTTGAAAAATAGTAATGAGAAATATATATTTTCAAAGAGAATAGTATTAGTGGCAAAACTCAATCAGCCATCCAAAGTGGCTGTTCTTATCATAAAGGCATCCAAAAATCTCTAGTTCTCTTCAAAAACGCAACATGTCCAAGTCTTAGAGAAAAAGGATTTCTATTATTATTATTATTATTATTATTATTTTTGAATTCTATTATTTACAAATATCTATTATTGTAATATTATTATTTGTTTCTGAATTAGAGGAAACTTCAATGTATGCTTTGAAGATATAAAGGTTTCTCTTACTAATTATTTTGACAAACCACCCAACGCAGACCCACATCTCTTCTCTTGTTTTGCAAATTACAAGATATAACAGAAATATATTGTCACGTTCCGATCTTGTCTGACTGATACCAGTTGTGGACTCCGCAAACGCTTTTCTTTTGTGGATTCAATATTCGTGTAACAGTTGATTTGCTATTCTGAAATGTTAAAAACTCACAATTTTTTTTAATTACTACGAAAAATTTCCCTGTTTTTCATCGTTTAACTCTTACTAATAATCATTTCCGCTAAAACATACATTTTTTTTTCGCCAAACCCCATTTTATATATATACACAGTGCTAATATAGGTAATCAAATCAATTATTAAAGCATATATACATCCATTACTGTTCAAAAAAAAGTTGGAATATCATAATAATTATTAAAATATCTATTATTGTAATAAAGTAATATTGTAATGAAACATGTATAATTTCTATTTAAATTTATCTATACGATCACGTTGTAAAAGTTTGAATTGTTCAGAACAGATCATACTATATTGTACCTTATTATGAATTAAGTTCCAACTTCCTAGTAAAACAAGGAATGACATGCTCGAGCATGGGGCTTACTTAGGCTTTGTTTTTGGGACCTTGGTATATAGGCTTTTGCAAGTCCTAGTACAATGCAAACATATATATAAGCACAAAATATGTCAATTATATTGGTCAAACGTAACTAAGATTACAATCAAGTTCATATAATGTCCCCACCACTCAATTAGTATCGTGTTAAAACATTCAAAATCACATTAAAGGACTTCTTTCATCCCAGTAACAAAAGCTGTAAAGATTACCAAAGGTGTCGTGAGTTGGTGGTTTGCACAAGCTCACAACCGTCTCATCCTGAATTCTGAGATTAATCGAGTTTAGGTTTGGAATACCTAAAATTATAATTAAAAAGAAAAAAGAAAAACTTGAATTAAAGATTAATTGAATACCGTTGCATTGTTTATCAATGTGATATCCCCATTTTACTTTTCAGTTACATATTGTCGAATAATGAATTAGAAATAAAAAATAAAAAAAAAATATTTTTCGATCTCAAAAATGAAAGCTCGGAATTGGTGAAGATTGTGTCTTTTCCAAAGAGACATTGTTTCAACATTTTGTATTTTCTTATTTCTAGAAGAATTAATATTAAAACGGGCAAACTTGCATGCATCGCTCTTGTACAACTGTATTATGTAAACAGTGTCTCTTCAGATTTGCTCACTTTCTCCAAAAAGAATTTCCATATAGATTTTTTTTTTTTGTCATCCGAAATTAATTAAAATTCAAAAGAGTCATTCCTGGGAAATGTTGTTTACATATGAGATATGAAGCGGTTTTGCACGAACTTTTCGTGTTAGATTATCCGCTTTTATATTTGCAGTACGAGAAATCAAAGATAAAGAGAAGGTTGAAAATTTTTCTTTGTCGCTCTGAAATTCCTCCAAATACACTGAAAACGCCGGCCATTCGGTTGGGGAAGACACCATCTTTACCAGGTCTGAACAGTCTGTAAAAAAAACTACATCTTGATTATCTACACCAATCATACACTTCATCACCCAGAGAAAGGCCTCGACTTCTGTATGTAATAGAGATAGACTTTTACGGAGGTTGGCAGCTCTCATAGTTGGCGGCTTTCCACTTGATGATGTACAGAACCATGATGTACCAGAGAACTTATCATTTCATTTCTATGATCTATCCAGAAAACAGCGGTACGGTATGTCATGATCCATATAGACTGTTGACAAGAAAACAAAAACAAAACTCGCAGCTGGCATATATCAACAAAAACAATAAAATAACTCAAAGTGAAATGAATAAAAAAAACATTGCCGTTTCTTATTTTGATAACTTATTGCAGTGGAATCATTCATATTTCATACATGGCTACAAAGCCACACATGTGAATCTCTTACTGAAAACCCAAATATAAAACAAAATTATCCACCCATTTTTGCAGGTCAGACTTTAAATTATGATACCAACATTAAGCTAATATCTTACTATAAATTCTAACATAGTTGTATAATATATATACCAATTTATTAAGTTACATTAACATAGATATTGTAATGGTTTGCAGTTTGCACAATATTTAGTTAATTTGTTTTAGTTACACTAACATATATACCAGAAAATTGTGTTTTTTTTTTCTCCTCAACTGTACGGGTTGCTACTTGCTAGCTGAACCCAAAAAAATGGATAAGAAGAGATATGGTGATTTTTGGATGAAGACAAAAACAAGTAGAGAAAAGAGAGAAAATATTTTAACAAAACTCGAAATAAAATATTATAAGACAAGGACAAATGAGTATGGTCGAATGAAAACTCTTATACTCCAAGAATAAACGTGCAAACAAATTAAATATTCTTTAAAAAAAAATTGGTTACACATATATTACTTTTATAAATTGAAAATTTCACTTTCAAAATATCTTTTATGCGTATTCAACTATAGTAGCACGTAAACCTTCTACAACATTATTGGAATATATAGTCAAGTGATTTGTACTAATATGATTAATGTGTTGCTCTCCAGTAAAATCTACACATGCATGTTGACATAAACAAAAATACTTCAATGTTACTTTAATTCTTGTACCATTAATTGAAGTAAAAAGGTAAATACAAATACACATATGATCTAAAGTAACGATAAAAATCTGAGCTATTCTTTGCTTGAGGATCAGATCAGTTGTCGTCTAACTCTAATTCTTGTTCTATCTTATGATCACCTCCCAAAATGCAAGAAGATAATAAATAAATCAGTTTCAGATTATCTAAATATTAAAAAAAAAAAACTTTGAATTCTGTTATGAGAGTTGTCAAATGGGCAGAAGAGAGATTATATTTTCCCAAGAAAACAGAAGGCATATGATGAAACAGAATCTCCCAATCAAATGCTTAGCTACTTTTTCGTAGCCAATTACGTACGTCGATGCCCCTCAATTATTTTTCTCACTTTTTCAATTTATTCGACCGAGTGGGACTTACAATATTCTTACACTTTTATATTCAGTTGTCACAAAATATGTTATACGGTAGATATACGGTAGGAATTGTATAACAAAATATTTAAAATTTTCAACTTTGACAAAAAACTATCAAAATATTGTAATATTTAAAATTTAATCAAATATTTTATTTTCAAAAACATTAATAGAATGATATATTTTTGTTGAAAAAAATAGTTTTATTTTGGAATCATTTTAAAAATACAGTATACAGTATTCACCGTATAAATATTATATATACGACTATACAATTGCCACCGTATAAAAACATTGTATAGCAAAAATGTACTATGACTTATCAGCGTACAACATATATTCACATATATACGGTTATACATACTGTATTTTAGAACATTAATTGTTAAATAACCCAAATATATACCATATTTTATATTTGGAGAAAATAATATATATATATATATATATATATATACAGATAAATAGGTTTTTCTATACTATGTAAATAACTTAATATAAGAAAAATATCTTAAAATACTTGTAATGACGTGACTATCACAGTATCACCGTTCGTGTTCTCCCACATTTATCTTTAGTAGTTTGGTTCATGAACTCATTCTCGTTTAATGATCGGTAAGCTATTTCAAAAAAAGCTCCGACTGTTATTGTTTATAGATTATCATGTGCCCTCTTCGTATGTGGGTCTCTTGAAGACCGGATCGTTATTTCAGAAAATTTTAATGATTTACCCACTGACCTTGCAAATTATCGTGAAATATTTGTGTGTTGTTTATCCTACATATATCACTAAAAGATCATTTCTAAGTAATTAAGTTATTCATTCTTGAATGTCTCTCCAATTCAACCATCAATTATTTGGATAGATATATTGTTTTGTTTTTCTTGGTCAAGCTGATTATATATTGTTAAATCAAATTAAATTATTAATAGGCCTCTCCACGTATATCATTTTCATTATTTCAGAAATGGGAGTATCCCAATTATGTTTTTTTTTTTTCTAAATGTAATATGCGACTGTAAGTAGATAAAACAAAATATAACCTTAATCAGTATGTAATTTACCTAAACAATTTTCTAAAAATAAGATATGTGATAATAAAAATAGATTTTTTACCATTAATAACGTTTCTAGTGGTCAACATGAAGCTGTAGCCTGTAGTGAGTAAGACTCATCCAGTTATCAGATCAACACGATTAATTAGTTAGGATAGTTTTTTAATATCTATATTTACGTTTTGAATTTGTTACTCTTCAACTATTATAAATAGCCCATCAAACCCCTAGAAAGGATTAGGGCTATAACATTCCACCAAACACAAAAGATACAAGTTTAGGCCATGAAGAAGCTAACTTATCTCTTCGCTCTCCTCTTTCTCGTTCCCCTCTTAGCCTCATGTGATGAAGAAAAACAGGTTCCTATTCATTCTTTCTTTTTTTCTTTTCAGAGTCAAAATAATCATTGTACACTTTAATGTTCACTAATTCTTAATTCCAACTATGCCTTGATTTGTTACCATAGGCAGCTTCCCATGAATTTCAAATATTCACATGTCCAGATCATGTCCTTAATTCTTAATAAATTCCTGACATTTTCATAAAATCTTCTTTTTTTGGTAGGTGTATATTGTCTATTTTGGAGAACATAAAGGTGATAAAGCCTTACATGAAATAGAAGAACATCATCATTCTTATCTTCAATCGGTTAAAGAATCCGAAGAAGACGCTAGAGCATCGCTATTGTATAGCTACAAACATAGCATCAATGGCTTTGCGGCTGAGTTAACCCCCGACCAAGCCTCTAAACTAGAAAGTAAGTAAAAAAAAAACAAATTTTGAATGATACCCTTTTGATACTTTGTTATGATTGAAAAAGGTATGAATTGAAGTATTAACTAATTAAACCCAATTTTGTTTTTTAAACAGAATTGGCAGAGGTTGTTTCGATATTCAAGAGCCATCCAAGAAAATATGAAGCGCATACAACACGGTCATGGGAATTTGTAGGATTGGAGGAGGAAGAAACCGACAGTGATGTTCCACGTCGAAAAAATGATGCGGATGATCGGTTTCGTGTGGGAAGAAATTTTTTGAAGAAGGCAAAGCATGGTGATGGAATCATCGTCGGTGTTCTTGACAGTGGTAAGTTAAGCTGTCTCTACTAATTATTTAGATAATTATTGTTTTCTGTTAGTTAATTATAAATGCGAAAATAGGTTTTGTTTTAAGTGTCATCTATTTATTTATTTTTGGGGTAACTGAGATTAATTCTGTTAGATTATTCAAAACTAAATAACCATAACTTTTTTTTATTAGATTATGTAAATAGCTATGAAATTCTTTTCGAAAATAAACTTAATGTGTGTGCTATTTCCTGATCAAATGTATTTTGCAAAACGAAAAAAATATATATAGTCAAGTTCATGGTTATTTAGCTAATGCATTTTTTCCGTTAATGAAATTTGGATAAGATGAACTTGACTATATTTTTTTCGTTTTGCAAAATACATTTGATCAGGAAATAGCACACACATTAAGTTTATTTAGCTAATGCATTTGTTCCGTTAATGAAATTTGGATAAGATGAATGAAAAAATAGAATTGTGCAACCTTTGTGTTATCCTTTATTTGTATTTTCCTCTGTCTTCTGTTTCCTCACGCACACACATAATAGCGCCGAGATAATAGCCATAAGATTACTTTTAAATGTTAAAATAATATATTGTTGGATTCAGAGAATAATCACATTTTCTTTTTGATGAAAACGTACACCAAACTTAAATGGACCTAACTCCAACGTTGATAGTTGAATTATTACGTGACTAGAGAAAAAGAGTTGCGTTATGGTCAAGAATTCAAGATTCAAGGAACTTTTTGTACTAATTTACAGTATCTTTTGGAATCGTTAGGTTCATATCATTATTATATTAATCCGTCATTATTGATAGAATGATTTGTTTATCTATCGGGGAAATAATAGGTGTGTGGCCAGAATCAAAGAGTTTCAATGACAAAGGAATGGGACCAGTTCCAAAATCATGGAAAGGAATCTGCCAAACCGGAGTTGCCTTCAACTCTTCTCACTGTAACCGGTAAGACAATTTTTCCTTTTCTTTTTCTAAGAAAATACAAATTTTTAATAGAAATTCTATGATTTAAATTGGTCAGATATTAAAAACAAACCAAAAAGAGCCAAATATATAAAACCAAAAATACAAATTTTAACTACAAACACACACACCAGAACTAGAAGTCCAAAATAGATTAAAAGTAAATTATACGTCCATATCAGCTTTGGTTCTTTAGCAAAGATCCAAAGAACCTCATGGTTGCTGCGAGAATCTTCTTTTTTTATATGATGATGTGATATATTATTCTATATTGATCATTAAACCCTTTATGTAAACAAAATTATATAAAAATGTAACTTTTGACTGAAAATTTTGTTTTAAAAAAACTTTTTGACCTATGAAATGATAGAATTCTGAAATTATGTCACGACTTTTAAGTTTATGTTATAATTTAAAATCACAGGCTTTGAATAGTAAACACAATTGACATGAAGATGATAATAATGTCACTCCACTAAGTCATCGACAATATAATTTGTATATTTCAAACTTTTTAACTAAAAGAGAATAATCAATAAACTTTTTTTTTTTTTTGGTTTTAGAAATCAATAAAATTATCATTGTAAGTAAATCTCAAAGAGATTCAAAAGTGATGCATCATACAACATATTTTCTTCTTTTAAATACACACCCTTTATCATTCCATAATACTGCAGATTTAATATAAAAGAATCGTTAGTTTCACCGTTTTTTATTAAAGTTATTTCTAAGAAAATCATTACCATTATAACATAGATTTCTTTTAATTTTTCAAGGTTTAGCAACATTTATCAAAAAATGTTTTTGCAACATTTCCCATAGAAGTCATAGTTTCTGAGTCCACTATCCAAAACATTTGGTCACAATCTCAATGTTTTTTGTTCGGTTGCGATAATTGATCACCAACTTTTAAGCTTGCGTATCATCATCATTCACGAGTCACCATTATTCTTTTATTATATTAGTAATATAAAATTATTTAACGAATTATTTTTCCTGCAGCCACTGTAACTGTTCACTTATGTAAGCCTGCAAATACAAATAAATTGATTTTTAAAAAGACATTTAAATTGGCTATTTTTATGCATAAAACCGAAACTTTGATAATTGATTGTATATGCAAGCTTTGGTATATATGTAAGGGACAAAAACTTATTTGCTTCTTTCTAGATAATATTGTACACCCGTGACTTCTCACTTGTTTCTTTTACCATCAATTCTTATGTTATAATCTCAATGTGTGCCCAAGTTTACGTGTCTACATCTTTTTGTTAAAGGCATCTCAAATGTTTAAAGACATAAATAAAGAATTCAATTATATTAAAATAAAAGTATAATACACTAAATATCACATTGAAAAACATTTGTTTAAATATTCGCTTTTTTTGGAAGGACATTTCATTTATCTACTGATTTTTATATTCCGATTAGATTAAAGTTGGATATATATCTTATCTAGTTTTCGTTGTGTCGTCATGATGTTTTTCTCAAAACATTTTCCTATTTTCGTATAAGTAATTTAGATTTGACACAAAATAATTAGTTATTGTTTGATTGATTATTCCATGAACCGGTTATAACGTAATGGGTTTTTTCAATAATTTCAGGAAAATTATTGGAGCGAGGTATTACGTGAAAGGATACGAAAGATATTTCGGAGCGTTCAACGTTACAGCAAACAAAGACTTCTTGTCTCCACGAGATCCCGACGGACATGGGTCCCACACAGCCTCCACTGCTGTTGGCCGTCGAGTCTACGGTGCATCCGCACTTGGCGGTTTCGCCATGGGCTCAGCCTCTGGCGGTGCACCGTTAGCTCGTCTAGCTATATACAAAGCTTGTTGGGCCAAGCCCAATGTGGAAAAAATTGAAGGAAATACCTGTCTAGAAGAGGACATGCTTGCCGCGATCGATGACGCGATCGCTGATGGCGTTCACGTCATTAGCATTTCTATCGGAACGTCCGAGCCTTATCCATTTTTACAAGACGGAATCGCGATGGGGGCGTTGCATGCGGTTAAGAGGAATATTGTGGTAGCTGCTAGCGCTGGGAATTCAGGGCCAAAGCCGGGAACTTTGTCGAATATGGCACCGTGGATTATAACCGTCGGAGCTAGTACTCTTGATCGGGTTTTCATCGGCGGTCTTGTTCTTGGCAATGGCTATACAATCAAGGTAACTAGTCCACACTTATGAGAAAAAAAATTCAATTATATGTTACATTTTTGTGTATAATATAAATTCTTGTTTTTGTGTTATTTAGACGAATTCTATAACGGCATTTAAAATGGACAAATTTGCACCTCTTGTTTACGCTGCTAACGTGGTTGTTCCCGGCATTGCATTAAACGATTCATCGTAAGATTTGCTCACTAACTAATTTTGATAATTAAACTTATTTAATTTGATATTTGACATAACGATTTTATTTTTCTTTTGTGAAGGCAATGTTTACCAAATTCACTAAAACCGGAGCTTGTGACTGGTAAAGTGGTCTTGTGTTTAAGAGGAGCCGGTACAAGAATCGGTAAAGGTATAGAGGTAAAACGAGCTGGAGGAGCTGGTATGATTCTCGGAAATGTCGCGGCTAACGGCAATGAAATTCCGACGGACTCTCACTTTGTTCCGACTGCCGGGGTTACACCAACAGTGGTCGATAAAATTCTAGAGTACATTAAAACCGATAAAAATCCGATGGCATTTATCAAACCAGGGAAAACGGTTTACAAATACCAAGCAGCTCCTTCCATGACCGGGTTTTCTAGCCGCGGACCAAACGTTTTAGATCCCAACATTCTAAAGGTGACTTCCTCTCTCTTTTTTTTGTTAACCTCAAAACAAAACCGAAATTAATCGGTTTGATTCTTTTGCGGTTTTAACAGCCGGACATTACCGCACCCGGACTGAACATACTGGCTGCATGGAGCGGCGCAGATTCACCGAGCAAAATGTCAGTAGATCAAAGAGTTGCAGATTATAACATCTACTCAGGAACTTCAATGTCTTGTCCTCATGTCGCCGGAGCAATTGCTCTTCTCAAAGCCATTCATCCCAAATGGAGTAGTGCTGCTATAAGATCTGCTCTAATGACAACTGGTAAACAAAAAAAAATCATGGTTATTTCGTTGGTTTGGTTTAGCTAAACCAAAATCTTTTAGATGTATATAGTCTTTTGATTATTTTTATTTAAATTTCTGTTTTTTGTTTTGGTTTAGCTTGGATGACTAACGACAAGAAGAAACCGATCCAAGACGCTACTGGTTTACCTGCAAACCCATTTGCACTTGGGTCAGGACATTTCAGACCAACTAAAGCTGCAGATCCCGGTTTAGTCTACGATGCATCATACCGAGCTTACCTTCTCTATGGCTGCTCGGTTAATATCACAAATATTGACCCGACATTCAAATGTCCTAGCAAAATTCCGCCCGGTTATAATCACAATTACCCGTCAATCGCGGTCCCGAATCTCACCAAGACGGTGACCGTTAAAAGAACGGTTACAAATGTTGGAAATGGTAACTCAACAAGCACATACTTATTCAGCTCTAAACCGCCATCAGGTGTTTCGGTTAAGGCGATACCGAATGTGTTGTTCTTTAACCGGATTGGTCAGAAGCAGCGGTTTAAAATCGTTATTAAACCACTAAAGAACCAGGTGATGAATGTGACTGAAAAGGGTCAATACCAATTTGGATGGTTTAGTTGGACAGATAAAGTCCATGTTGTGAGGAGTCCTATTGCTGTTTCCTTAGCTTGATTGTTGTTTGCTTTTGGGGTGGTTTTATTAGTCGGTTTGGATATTATAGTGGTCAAAGTGAAAGAAATAGAAATTCTTTTTCGGATCACTCTATAGACTTCTTATGTAATCGTTGTTACTTGTGAAGATGGTAGAAGAAATCACGTATCAACAATTGCAGTTATTGGAGTGATGGACTCATGGGCCTGGTTTGAGTTAAACAAGAAGCCCGACCACTATGTATGCTTGTAATATTAACAACCTAAATAAATCTATATAAAAAATGCCAAGAAATAGTGATGAATTTCCTCAACAATTTGGATACATTTTAGCAGAAAACTTTGTGTTTCTAATGTATTCACTTTGAGTACGCTAACAAAAAGATTTATTACTTTATTGCGAAAAAGCATTTGTCGACAAAGAAGAATTTTACAGCATTTCTATTTTTAAAATTCTAAAAAGTACAATATTGAAATCTTTAATAAAATAGACTATTTTGAAAAGAAGAAAAAAAACACAATATTTGTTTTGCATTTTATATACTTTTTCATATGATGATGAAGCATTGTAACAAATCCGTATATTCTCGTAACAAATTATCGTCTTCTTTTTTTTTTTACTGCATTGTAACAAATTATCTAAGATCTTCGATTCCCTTATTTTTCTTTTATCTTGTTAAAATAATATACCAAAATGTGTAGAATATTCTTATACTCATACTCATGTATCCCACCCAAGCTAATGTGAATACGATGAAATTATCTGTTTTCAAAGAAATCGGTGAATATCAATTTGATAAATTTATTTATCTAGACTAGCATAAATCTTCAAAAAAAAAAAAAAACTTCAATAATTTGGTTGGACCATTTTAAATTTGATGCTCTTTATCGAATGTAAATAGCCAATATTCAAACACCTATAAAGCATTAGGGTTATAACATCTCGCCAAACCAAAACAAACAAATAGACTAAGGCCATGAAACGAATTTCTCTATCCCTTCTTCTCTTTCTCCTTCCTCTCTTAGCTTCATGCACTAAAGAGAAACAGGTTCATTTCTGTTAATTTTTTTTAATTTATCTGTTCAACATTTTAATTTGCAGAGAATATCAATTTCATGCATTGATTTGTTACCATAAGGTGTTCAAATCCCATATCATTTCCAATTTAAATATTCAAATTCATAGTTTCTTAATTCCTCACATTAATTCTTTTTTTTTGGTTTTTGTAGGTGTATATTGTTTATTTTGGAGAACATAAAGGTGATAAAGCCTTTCATGAAATTGAAGCTCATCATCACTCTTATCTTCAATCTGTTAAAGAATCCGAAGAAGATGCCAAATCTTCGCTATTGTATAGCTACAAGCATAGCATCAATGGCTTCGCGGCTGAGCTAACACTGGACCAAGCCTCTAGACTCAAAGGTACGTAAAACCCTTAAAACTAAAACTTTCGACTGAAACTAAGTATACATTTTGCTAATGACTGAAAAATTGTACTAGCTAAAACCATTTTTTTTTTTCATTTTTGTTGTTATAGAACTCAAAGGAGTTGTATCGGTATTCAAGAGCGATCCGAGAAAGTATAAGATCCATACGACAAGATCATGGGAATTTGTAGGGTTAGAGGAGGAAGAAGGCGAAGATTATCGTAGTGACGGTGATGCCCCGCGTCACAAATATGATGTGAATGACCGGTTTCGGGTCGGAAGAAAGTTCTTGAAGAATGCAAAACACGGCGATGGGGTCATAGTTGGTGTTATCGATGGTGGTAAGTTTTCTAAGAAGTTTATTGTCCATACTTTATGTTTGTGAACCCTTTTGAATAACTAGTGTACCTACTTTTTTGTTTTATCTTTAACCAAAAACATATAAATTCGGTTACCAAAATTTTTAAAATATTTAGTTTGTTGAATATACGGTATATAATTGGAAAATAATTTGTTTATATTTGGGGAGATAAAAGGGGTGTGGCCAGAATCAAGGAGTTTCGATGACAAAGGAATGGGACCAATTCCAGAATCTTGGAAAGGAATCTGCCAAACCGGTGTTGCCTTCAACTCTTCCCACTGTAATCGGTAATAAAAACTTGTTTTGTTTTCTTTAATAAAGATATATCTTCATTAATTTTAAAAGATATATAATATACAATGTCCTTATCATGAGCTCGGCTACATATCTAATTATCCTTAGTTTTTTAATTTCAACATGAACATTTTCACCAAATATGTCAAGAAGCCATTTTTTCATGAGGATCACTAATATTTGATCAAATTAACTTACAATTTTTTTATTGAAATTAGTCGAAATATATGTACATTAGTACATACATATTGTAGATATATATATATATATATATATATATATATATATATATATGATATATATGCCTGAGAAAATTTCACACTCACATTTTCCACATATATCATATAAATCTTAGAGAAACTCTAAGTTAAGGAATTAAATAGTCTCCTAATGTGGGCAATAGTTTAGTGTGATACAAAATAATTAATTACGATTATTACTTTTAGATTAGAAAGCATTTTAGATATGGTTATTATTAATGCTTAAGATCATTTTCGATTTTAACGTCATTAATCAATAATCACAGGAAAATTATCGGAGCAAGGTACTACGCAAGAGGGTACGAGAGATATTATGGACCGTTCAATGCCGAAGCTAACAAAGACTTCTTGTCTCCACGAGACGCTGATGGACATGGTTCCCACACAGCTTCGACCGCCGTTGGCCGCCGAGTAAACGGTGTTTCTGCTCTCGGCGGTATTGCTATGGGCACGGCTTCAGGCGGCGCCTCATTGGCTCGTCTCGCCGTTTACAAAGCTTGTTGGGCTATTCCAAACACGGAAAAATACGCCACAAACACTTGTTTTGATGAAGATATGTTGGCTGCGTTTGACGATGCGATTGCTGATGGTGTCAATGTTATTAGTATTTCTATTGGAGCGGTTGAACCTCATACGTATTTGGAGGATGGAATCGCGATCGGAGCGTTACACGCGGTTAAAAGAGATATTGTGGTTGCGGCTAGCGCTGGAAATGATGGACCGGCGGGGCAAACTCTGTCGAATCCAGCTCCGTGGATTATTACCGTGGGAGCTAGTAGTCTTGATCGGTTTTTCGTAGGCCGTCTTGAACTTGGTGATGGCTATATATTCGAGGTAATAAACCTAACATTAAAACGTTACAACTTATTAAACCATATACATTACATGGACAATTTGTGTTCGAATCCAAAAACAATCTGACGAAGATATGTAGTTTGAAATGTTAACTAGTATCTTTCCCCCCGCTAGATTATTACTAGATAACTTTGTGAATTATGACAATCTTAAATTTGGTAGGTAAATAGGGAACTATGTTATATATGCATTTTGAGTTATGGTTTAGCTTGAGAGTTTTGAGGTTTAGTTTTAGAGTTAGTTATGATTATATGTTAGCGTCTCGGGTATAGATTTAGACTATTCATTCAATATATAATTTTTAGTTTCGATATAAACTTAGTTATATTAATTAATATTGTATGTGTATAATGAGGTTTATATGAAGTTTTTTATTTTCTAGTCGGACTCATTATCAACATTAAAGATGAACAATTTTGCTCCTCTAGTCTACGCTCCTGACGTGGTTGTTCCCGGCGTTTCAAGAAACGACGCATTGTAAGCTTTTACCTTCTTTATCAAAGGATGAATGGCGATGTTAATGTTAGATAAAAAAAAAAAAGAATTTTACTTTTGTTACAAAATTTAGATTATTTGGCTTAAATAATTTTTTTTTTTTTTGTGTGGTGATCAAGGCTATGTTTACCGAATTCACTTTCACCGGATCTTGTGAGAGGTAAAGTGGTACTCCCTCCGTATTTTAATAAGTGTCGTTTTAGAATTTTTACTTTTTTGAATTGGATGTCGTTTTCAAATTTCTATGCAAAATTTATTACTTTTTAATGTTTTATGACATCATAAAACATTAAAAAGTAAGAAATTTTGAATAGAAATTTGAAAACGACATCTAATTTTTTAAAAAAGAAAATCCTAAAACGACAATTATTAAAATACGGAGGGAGTATTATGTTTGAGAGGTTACGGTTCAGGTTCAACAATTGGTAAAGGTCTTGAGGTAAAGCGAGCCGGAGGAGTTGGTATGATTTTAGCAAATTCTCGGGATAACGATGCATTCGACGTTGAGTCTCATTTCGTACCAACTGCTTTGGTTTTCTCATCCACGGTCGATAGGATTCTCGATTACATCTACAATACTTACGAACCGGTTGCTTTCATTAAACCGGCAGAAACAGTACTTTACCGAAACCAACCGGAAGATTCGGTTTACCCATACAAACCGGCTCCTTTTATGACTAGTTTTTCTAGTAGAGGCCCAATTGGGTAGATGCTAACATTCTAAAGGTAAACTCTTTTGTTCTTTGTGACTTCAAATCATTTTTTTTCAACTCAACACATAACCCTTTTTGTTGGTTTTTTACAGCCGGATATTATTGCGCCAGGACTGAATATATTAGCCGCGTGGAGTGGGGCGGATTCAGCGAGCAAAGATTCGATAGACCGACGAGTTTTAGGTTATAATCTCGACTCAGGAACTTCTATGTCTTGTCCTCATATTGCTGGTGCAATTGCCCTTCTCAAAAGCATGCACCCTTCATGGAATAGTGCTGCTATAAGATCTGCCCTCATGACCACTGGTAACAAAAACTTTCGGTTATTTAGTTGGTTCAAAATAACTAAACCAATTTTTGGTACGATTTCGGTAGGCACAGATTATTACTAAACCAATGAACCTTTGTTTGTTTGTAGCTTCGATGACCAACGAGGATAATGAACCAATCCAAGACTATGATGGTTCACCCGCAAACCCATTTGCGCTTGGGTCAGGACATTTTAGACCAACAAAAGCTGCATCTCCCGGTTTAGTCTACGATGCATCATACCAATCTTACCTTCTATACTGCTGTTCTGTTGGTTTAACCAATCTTGACCCGACATTCAAATGTCCTAGTCGAATCCCTCCCGGTTATAACCTGAATTACCCGTCAATCTCAATTCCATATCTCGCTGGAACAGTGACCGTTACGAGGACGGTCACATGTGTTGGACGACCGGGTAATTCAACAAGCGTATATGTCTTCAACGCTCAACCGCCGTATGGTGTCATTGTTAACGCTGAACCAAATGTTTTGGTCTCTGATCGGATTGGTCAGAAGAAGCGATTTAACATCATTTTTACGACACAGAGATACGAGTTTACAGGTGAGGCTCGGAGGGATCGATATCGGTTTGGATGGTTTAGTTGGACCGATGGACTTCATGTTGTGAGGAGTCCAATTGCTGTTTCCTTAGTTTAATTATTATTTTGTTTGCTTATTCAGAGTGTTTTTAGTCGTTTTTTATTCTTTTTTTTTGGTGGTTTTAGTATTTTCAAATTTTACTAGGGTGGATATTATTCGTTTCAAATCATTATTTGGGGGGATACCTAGCTCTCGTGTTATTTTTTCAATATACAAATGTACATTTTATTGCATGAAACAATAAAGGAAAAATGTTTCTCAGCTACGCCAACAATACGTCATCACATCGTCACACATGCAGACAAAGAAAATATTGCGACAACTACACCAACTACTGCAATCACATAACGACATGCACGAACTAACATGAGTTATAGTGCCAACACCATAAACATACATTCCGGTACCGTTCCGGTGAAAGACGCGACGGAATCCGGTACCGGAGATACCCAATTGTAAACCCGACCCAAATAAAAAAAAAAAAAAGCCAAAATTAAATAGAACCCGACCCATAACTCGTGATAAAACCCAACCCAAAATAATTAAAACTACCGTAAATTAACACAAGAATGTCAATTCTCTGTTCTTAGTCTGGTTTCGAGAGCTTAGAAGTGAGGTGTGTTGAGAAAAAGAGATTTCTAAATCTTTGTAAGAATATAGCTAATTCTCGGATTTCATCGGGCTTGAAACATGTATGTTGTAATTTTATTTCTTAAGAATTTGTGAGAATAGATTTGAATAGATTTACTCGATGAGTATAATGGGACAGATTTGCGTGTTGATTGTTGTAATGGAAAGGATTTCGTATTTATTTTGGTTGTAATTGAACAAGAAATTGATGCAGATCAGTTGTTTGTTGAAATGTCTAAAAGAAGAGTTTTGTTGTCTGATTTTTTGCAAGATGGATACAAGTAGTGGGTCATCTAGTTTGAGTAGATCGTCTGGAGCTCTAAAACAGTGTAATTGTGGATTGCCTGCGAAGATATACAAACCCGACAAAACCTAGAAAAAATCACAGACAATATCAACAATAAGTTAAAATCCAAAAACCCCAATGTCGGGATCTGTTTCGAATTTATACACCCAAATCAACCCAGAAAACTTGAGTTCTTACCTCATTGGAACGAGATTCCGTTACGATTCACTCTCTAAGCTTTAATCGTGACAATATTGGAGAAGAAATGTGGCGATTCGAAAAGTCCCTCTTCTACGCTCATGAACCCTAAATCGCAAAGAGAGAGTTTGATATTATGGTCTCGGTAATTACGTTTGTTGTTGTTAAATTAGTGTTGGGCTGGGTGTAGGCCAATTAGTTTCTATTTGGGTTTTTATTAACTCGGGTTGGTTTTTAATTGTGTCTGGGTCGGGTTTTAATTACGTCTGGGTCGGGATTTAATTATTTGGGTCGGGTTTATAATTGGGTATCTCCGGTGGTATCTCCGGTGCCGGATTCCGTCGCGTCTTTCACCGGAACGGTACCGGAATATATGTTTATGGTGTTGGCACCATAACTCATGTTAGTTCGTGTATGTCGTTATGTGATTGCAGTAGTTGGTGTAGCTGTCGCAACATTTTTTTTGTTTGCATGTGTGATGATGTGATGACGTATTGTTGGCCTAGCTGAGAAACATTTTCCCAACAATAAACCTGCCAAAAATAATCCATCTATATAGTTCTACAAGATTCCAAGAAACTTGTTCAATCTTCAACATGTCGTGTTACCACTTCCCAAATTCGTCTGTTTCATGAGATAAAAGAAGAGTGAATTTGTGCAGAGGTATTATTGGGGTAGTAAATTAGGTAATAGACATTAGTGGCTTTTTGTAGGGAACAATGGTCAAATAAAATATACAATTGGGTATAGATTTCAAAATATTTACAAGAAAACCAGTCTCACTTTTGGTCTTGCGCGTGGGAGAAGCGGGTTTGACTTTTGACACAAAAGTACAATTGAACTGACATGTATTAAATGCTTGTCAAGTTAAACTGACCCTTATGCGGTCTACCTATGCATGTCCAACATAAGATCTGCTTAGACATACACATTTTAATATATACGTCTACATAGTTAACAACCAAAGTAAAACTAATTGAATATGTAGTTGTACACAACCAAGTATTCATGTATTTATAAATATAGTTATCTATAACAACAATTTATAGAAATTAAAAAGGGATGTAGTTGTATATCTAAACAAATGTCGCTTGACAAAAACTGAATGGACATTTATATAAACACATAGAGGTCTAACATACTTGATCTCCTACATCCAATTCTCACACTTTATCTAATTTCAAAGAAATTAGAGGGAACACATCTTCATCGTCGGATTCTGGTTTAGTTCTATCACCAACTGCTCCGTATCACCGGCAGGTTCTTCTCTCTCGGCAAATAAACAAGAAGGAAGCTCCGTAGGAGTCATCCTGCAAGAAATTTAGATCTACGAAGGGGAGATGACAACATGCAAGTTAAAAATGGAGATCCACGGGAAATTATGAGTGTCTATATGTAGATCTAAGTAAAATAAGTAGAGATTCAAGTGGATCCGGAGAGGCCTAACAGAAAAGATAGAGTTTAAGATTGGAAAACACCAGTCGAAATTAGAGTGAAACAATTGAAACGACGGGTGGTAAGATCGGAAAAACAAAAGAAATCAGGAGACAAAACTTTGTGTAAATTTTACGCTCCGGCTTACCGAATTAGAGAGGAAGACGCTTTGAGACGGCGACTTAATAGTGACAACGACGGGAATCATGTACTTCGTTGGAGCAAAAACAAGTTTTCGATGAGAGGAAGACGAGACTAAAAGAAAGGTTTTCAGAGAGAGAAAATATGAGACAAAAATAAGATAAATGAAGATAAGTTTGGGTCGCTATATTCTAGCGAGTGAGGGTAAAGAAGGCAGAAAATGGGGTTGAAATTATCATTGTCTTGTGATCAAAAAGATAAAACCGAAAATTTAATTAAACTCAGATCTGATACTTCTCACCCAATTATCTCATAAAAGAATATATGCCCGTTAACGAACAACGCCACGTAAACGCATAAGAAAGGGACTCTTGTGTTGTGTTGTGTTGGACAAAAACAAAAACGTGGCACTGAAGAGCCCTAAGCTTGTAATAATACACGTGTATGGATATGAGTGGATGGAATTGGATTTAAGCGTGTAACCGCGTACACGCGTGACGTTGAGATTGAAAACGCGTAATGCGTTTCCTCCGGACGCGCCGCTCTGGTTGCGTTTCACCGACGTAGCTTAATCCTCAATCATTGTGACTTTTTGTTGTTGGAGATACTCAATTAATCAGATGATCAGATCTTCTTCATTAATAATTAAGATTCTCAATTGGTAATTCAATAAGATGACAGAATACTTACATACATACTTACATGGTTCAATAAGATGTTATTAATCACAAAATTGAATAAAAATAATAATTCATGTTTTAGTCATCCTACAATTTTATTTTTCTTTTTGGTTCATAAATAACCTAATATATGAATCAAATAATAATTCATGTTGTAGTCATTCTACATTGTATTGTATGATGATTTATTCATGGTAAAAGAAAGTGTAAATTTAGGATAGTTTCCTTTTAAAATTCAAACACAATAGAAATCATTAATAACTAATTAATGACTAAAATCAAAATAATTTAATTACACACGGCAATGAAAACTTGAGTGATGACAAAGAATCAGATGAAGCTACCACGTATTTCACCCAAAGATATCCGAATGACATCATCATATGCAAATACTAGATTTGCTTATACGTACACGTATACATACAAACACATGTACAAGTATATACATTTACATTTTTATACGTGAGTCTTACGTGTATATAAGACATAAGATGCTCTATTGCCACATATGTGTCTTAATCGGTCTATATATTTCATTTTTCCTCATTGTTATCTTTTCTTCTCCATCCTCATCGATCATATCATCTCTCTTTAACACTCTAGTTTTCTCGAAAAATATACATTTTTGATATTACAATAATGTCGGAAGAATTTCAAGAATCAGATATTATATTTTCCGACCAATCCAAAATCCAGAAAACTAAACTCTTTAACACAAGAAACGACGAGAAGAAGAGTATAAGATGGCGGGAGGCGGCGGAGAAGACAACACCGGTGAGAATTCCGACGAATAATTTCCGATGTTCGGAATGCGACACGACGGAGGAGGAGGAAGAAGATAAGACTCCTCCACATGTAATTATCGAAAGAAGAATGAAAGAGCAAATAGCGTTTTCCGTTTGTACTTTAAAAGGAAGAGATTTGAGCCGTCACCGTAACTCCGTTCTTAGGATGACCGGTTTTTTAGAAGCTTGATTTACTTAACCGGCCGGTTCAATTTGTTTTATTTCATTAATTGACCGGTTTAGTGTTGGGAGTTTTTTATTTTTCATTTTTTTATCCACTGTTGGGAGTTTTTTTTTTCCCGTTTGGGTGTGTATTGGTTAAATCCCCAACATGTCTTGTAGTACTATCTAATTAAATTATATTTATTTGGTTACTTGAGAAGAGAAAATCCAAAATATAATGTTTAGGTTAAACACTTAAATTGCGTTTTGGGTTTGCTTGTTGTGAAGTAATTGGTTTCTTGGCTTATGGATTTTGTCTTTGGTCGCATTCACTGGATTATGCAACTTGCTTGCTAATGTGAGCCGGACGTAGGTGGTGTCACTTGTTAATATAAACGGAATCGACTACATGAATATTTGTTGTAGTTTCTTTCACGCGAACAAAACTAAGAAGGAAAATGTATAATTCGTATCAATTTCACAATGCATGTGTTTTAGTGTTTAGATATATTCAAAATTATAATCCTAGTTAGTAAGAATTGTCTATTAGTCATTGCAAAATATGGTGACATATTTTTCTCTATTTCTATATATTAACATGTCATCAATAGTCATAACAATGAAGGTTGAATAGTTGCCAGAACTCAACAGTAGCTATGAATTGGTCTTTCTAAAGAAAAAAAGAAGAAGGAATTGTATACGTTATATATGAAAGTAGACTAAATATCTTTTTTCTTTTTGATTTATAGACTTCATATGATAAGTCAAAATTAATTAATTATTTCTTACTGTAAAGGGCGACATATTCGTTCCCCCAAGTTGATTCCATATGTATGTTGAACATGCATATTGTTTTAAATTCACTTTCATTATTTTTTTTTTTTTTTTTGTCATCTGAAGTTTTATTAATAAACCAAGGAGAGTTACAAGATAAAATACATATGCCGGCGGACGACATGAATGTCCCCAGAAACATTTGCCCAAAAGAGGAAAACAAAACCCTAAAGTACAGGGAAACTGATTAAAACTAAACATAGAAACAAAAATCTAAAGAGAAAACAAACGTCATGGAGAAAGAGCAATCTAAGCACTAAAATTGAACAAAGGCACGAGAGACACTCACAAAGCTTCCCTATAGAACCTGTAAACGCCAGAAGCACCAATAAGACCGGATAGACCTCACACCGAAGACAAATCAGAAGCAAACCGGCAGGGAGAGGAAAGCAAGAATCTAACGCGACCAGAGACACAAATACAACCACCAACACACCTCACCAGCAAATTATTCACTTTCATTATTCAAAAAGGCCAAAAAATTTGTGTCAATAATGTAGAATCAAAATTTTATAAGAAAATAGGGAATCATCGTACAGACAAGACGATTCATGGCCATGTGGTTTCTGCCATTTTGATCACAACTGTTCTTCTAGGGATTCTTATAATTATGAGTTCTGTTGAATAAATAAATCCATAAATAGTACAATTTTTTTTCTTATTATCTTGTAGAAAAATATATTTAAATTCATTTAAAAATTGGAGTTTCTATTTAAATTACTATTGTTGGTCTCTGATTTATTTATATGAATTCCTAACTAGGTACAATAATTTCATTTCCATACAAATGTTGTAAAAATTATAAGGAGAGATGACATGCCAAAATGTTTGTCCACATTTGCTTCTTAAACTCTCAATGCACAAAACCAAGATAAAAGCAAATACAATTTCACTTTTAAATCAACAATCTTCCAACCACAAGATGAAATCTAGGATTATGAAAAGAAAACAAATTAAATGACAAGTTCTATGACTGCGTAAATGGGAGAGTCTGTGCATCAAACCACAATAGCTAAGACATTTCATAAAGAGAAAACAAACCATCAATGAGAACATCACACCACAATAGCTAAGACATTTCATAAAGAGAAAACAAACCATCAATGAGAACATCATACCACTCGACTTCACTCGAAAATCCTCCTCCTTTGCCGTCTTTCGAGTGCAATCTCCACATACCAAACCTCTATTGTTTTCACCCCGGCCCCGGCTACTCCTTTAGGAAAGAGCAAATATAGTTTTTGTGCATCAAACCATAACATCTAGACATCTCACAAAGATAAGATCACTATCCATAACGGCACCACACCACTCAAATTTACCCCAAACCTCTCCTCTGGCGTCTTTCAAGTGCGATCTCCGCACACCAAATCTTGGTTGAGTATATGTCTAGTTTAGGAAAGACCACAGCCAATTTCTCACCGAAACTCATAGTATATGCCCACCTTGAAATGGTCGGCAGTCTCAGCCAACTCGTCTCAGGCAACAATCTTTCCCCACCTTTCACCACTACCCAAAACTTGTGCTTTGTATGATGATTGTATCATACGCTCTTAATCTGTTCTCGAGACAATCGTAGTAATACAATACATCGTCAAGAACACATGCATATTGCCACTTATGAGAATTCAACATCTCCTCCATCTCCCATTTTTTCTCCTTTGGCACATAAACAAAGCTATTATCTAAACCCCTCATGTAAATCTTAGCCTCCATCCAGGCCCGGCGGAGAGGGCAAGCTAGTGAAGCCACCGATTAGGGTCTCAAAATTTGAGGGCCTTTTTACCTAAAAATTTGTTAAGTTTTCTTATATACAATAATTTTTGTAGGGCCTTTTAAAAATATTGTGGGTTTTTAAAGACAACTACAACATTTTTTTTAAGGGTAAAAATCTAATTTAAAAAAAAAAAAATTATTGGCTTTAATTTTGCTTAGGGCACCCAAATTTATCGGGCCGGCACTGGCTCCATCACCACACAACCAGACCACAATTGACCAATCTCCAAACCCGCCGGCTTCGTCATCTCAGTCTCCCACATTTGTTTCTCAGTATTTAAAACCATAACCCGCTTCGACAAATCACACTCTCCGAGTACGTAAATCTTCCCATCGATGGTACGTGCGACAGTCTCACCCATAGCCTTAGGAATGTTGAAGGAAGGCTGCACTGTATAGTCTGTATTAGAAGTACAGTCGATGGTTAACACACTGGAAGTCACACCATTACTATAAACACCATCTAAAACGTAAATCTTCGAACCTAAAGCAACAGAGCTTCCATGGGTATGCATAATAGGAAGAGAAGGGATAAGGATAAAGCCTTTACGGCGACGGAGAATGTACCAATGGTAATGACCGTTTTTAGGGTTATAGATGAGTGCATAGAGACAGTGTTCGGTGCAACGTAACAAGGATCGTCTTATGTATAATTCAGGGGACGCTGTGATTGATCGGAAACGTCTGGAAATGAGAGAGATTGTTGGGTAATAGGATCTTGGTACACGGGCTATGATGTCCACGATGATATCATCGGGAAGTGACGTCATCGGAAACGAGTGACGGAAGCCACGCGAATCCATAGTTTTGGTTAAATCAACAACAATCGTTGAGAGAGAGAAAGCGTAAATCACACACAAAGCCCTAATTTTAGACTCAAATCACAAGTAATGGGCCATAAGCCCAGTAAAGCCCACTCTCAGCCCACGTTTTCAGAGAAGGACATGTTGTCAGTTATGGAAAAAATGATTATTGTGAAGGATATGCATGTATTTTAATGAAATTTTAAAAAGTCAAAAATTTAGAACTTAAATTTCGGACATATGAAATGGAACGAGAGAAAATCCATCGTTAAGGGAACTAAAAGGTTCAAAAGTAGTAATTGAAATTTCTACCACTGAAATAAAAAAGCTCCCCAGAGAAGAGTTACTACATTTAATAAGTAGCTTTCAAAGAAGGAAGAGGAAGACAAACAAGGTTTTTTCCTTTCTTATGCGGCAACAAGATCTGGTGTCTCGGCTTCAACAGATAGCAAAGTGGTGTGAACTTTGTCAACCCAACTGTCCAATTGATCCCTCAAAGCCTTGATCTGTGGAATCCCTAGTACTCTTGGTTGCGCCCATGAGACGTAAACTGTTCCATTCACTTGGTCTATGATGCCCTCAATTAGATGCACCTGCATCATTCATTTTCCATTTAATATTCTACAGATTTATAAGCATACACAATCATTCTATGTCTAAGTCAGGAACAAAACCAGTCAATATCATTTGACTTCTCTCACAAAATTACCCAATAACAAGACAAATGCAGATACATCAACCTAGAGGAAGTAAGCATATGGTGATGTTTACTATGTTTCTTAATCCAATGACGGGTAGTTCCGTATCATTATGTTGGTCATTGACAAAACTCTTTCCTTGGCCACAACAGATTTCAAACTGGTAGCTGCTGATTTTGGGGTACTAAATTAAACAAGCGAGAAAGATGCAAGGAGATACTAATACTTACAGAAAGGCTCTTCATGAGAAGGTGCTCAACATCTTCAATGGAAAGTTTAGTACGCTCAGCGATGATACTCAAAGGAATGGTTCTATCTTCAGCGGGTCGGCTGAAGTAGGGTTTAAAATCAACTGTATTAGCACATGATTTTCTTTATTTCAATTGAAACGGTGTGAGGTACAATTTCCTAGGGAGAAGTTTACCTGAAGATGATCTCGATAAGGCAGAGAATGTTGATCTTTTCCAAAAGCTTCTTCTCGTTCTCAACCAGCGCTGGTTGGGCAATCAAGGATGCGTTGTGCACACGGCATAGTTCTTGATACTGAACTAAATCACCATGGTTGAATGCCTGTAGAATGTGGTAGAGCCATTCCACATTTGTTCCAAGGAGACTTTTCAACTGTCATCAGAGAAATGCTACATGTAAGAGAACCATCTACAATTCTAAGCAAAACTATAAAATGAGAGTTAGAGCTGTCTCCATTCACAAACAGTATCGTAAAATCCAAGGAGTGAAAGATCAACAAGAAACCTTAGGAAAATATTACAGTAGCTTATGTTGAGGATGAAGGAAAACTTACAATGGGATGGGCTAACAGTTCCCCAAAGTTATAGATGTTCTCCCCAAGTAGAGCTGAAAGTGACAAATCGAAAGCCAAATCCTGAAAGACACATATATGATCAGACATTAGCAATTTGATCAGTGACTCTAGGGAAGCTACAGTAGTTAGCAACTTTTTTCTCCGGTTTCCTCTAAACTTCACCAAATTTCTTAATTCTTATCCACTATGGCTAGCAGGAAACTTTGTAAACAAAACATTAGAACAAGATACATAAAATTACAGGGGCATACCAGCTTAAACGATTCTGAGAGGTCCTCCACAGACGTGTATGCAAGATAAAGTAGAGCACTTTTGTAGAAATCAGAAAATTCTTGACGGGACTTATGGTACTGAGAAGACACCCAATAGAAGTTGGCATAGACCGATGGATCAATGTCAGTCATACTATCAAGAGAGCTCTTTCCATCGTCCAAGATTTTCTTGCACTCCTTCTGATCACCTTGCTCAAGCTTGAACAGAGCTTTTTGTGTTTCAATATAAATGATCGGTTCAGTAATCCGAGGCTCTTTAGTAGCTCTAAGTTTCTCAATCACGCTTTCAAGATAGCTAACTGCAGCTTCTTTCTCAGAGTACTGTCGGGAAACCACCACCGCAAAATGCGCAAGCTTCAGAAGATTAATCTTCGTCTCAAAGTCAGTGATGAAATTGTGATAGAACTGAATTAAAGCATCACCAGCCTGAAATCAAATATTTACATTACAACAAAGACACAATCACAAGAACTTGGAAGCAATCGAAATTGATCGATAACAAAACTATGAAAACTCACGAATTTTAGTAAATCTATAAACCCTAAACCTAAATTTCTTCCAAGACCCTAACTAATAAAAAACCCTATCATCTTCCAAATCAGATCTCTAACTTCTGTTACTCGGAAGTAAACACACAGATTCTACGAAATTTCTCGAGATCTATGAACCCTAAATCCTTAAGAACCACTACTAAACCTGGATAGATATGGAAACGTATCACTGCTACGGAGAAGAAGCAAAAGGACCTGAAAGACAGCAAGAGCGATGAACTGTTCGAGCTTAAGGGTGAGTTGATGCCAGAGCTTTTTCTGATACAGATCTGCAAGGGAATTGTACCATTCACTGAGCTCTGGATGCGCATTTTTCAGAGATTCCAAGTATTGAAGAGCAGCCATGGCGGAAGCAGCAGAGACGAAGACGATGATGGAAGGAAGAAGAAACGAGTTTTGCGAATTCTCTCTCTCAATCTTTTTTATATTTCAAGCTCTGCGTTAAAAGAAGAATCCTAAAAACCCTTTTCTCTTCCTCTTTTTGCTAATCAGATAATCCATTAATTTTAAAAGAAAATTAAACTACCGGGGCCAAAGTCTAAATTTATGAGTTTTCAGGGATGTTTTATGTAATTGAAAACTATAGGTAAGGTGGATTTGTAATTTAGGATTCGGTATGACCGGACGATGTTTTGAAAACCGGAACAGAAAACGAACCGGAAGTTTGTTCAAAAATAAATTAATTTACAGATCAATGCGATTTGACTACTAAAAAAATAAAAAAAAATTATAGTTTCAGTTTATGTTTTACGATGAATTTTTTTTTAACAGCTGATAATAACTAAATACTGCAAATCTAAAATAATTAATAGGAAAAAAAGTAATTTCAATTATAGGTTTATTTTGAGAAAAAAAAAGGTTAAGGAAAAAATGAATCTATTTATTAAAGATCATTTCGTAGTTCAAAAGATATCAAACCAAATTTTTGATTAAAAAAAAATAATGATATCAAAACAAATTGAAAAATGAGTTTTTATTTTGTATATATTAAGTTTTAACCAAAATAATAATAATATGAAGTATACGCAAGCCGGTTGGGTCGAAAGTCTTTTTCTGGTTTAGAAAGCCGGTTCTCGGTTCAATTTGGGTTTTCATCATATAACCGGATTAGCTCACTTTTCAAATCACACTGGTTCCGGATTTCATATTTTCTCGGGTCGGGTCATTCCTAAATGGATATTTCGATTTCTCCTCTTTTCCCACTCCACTCCTGGAGCTTTCAGGGAGAGAGATAGAGAGAGATCGATGGCAAACAACGACGATTATGATGAAGATGCCGATTTGGTCAAAGCCGTGGATATTATCGTGGCCACCATAGAAGCCAAGAAGCGCCCCCTACCTCCTCCGTCTCTTCCAACGTTTGTACCGGCTCCTCCGGTATCGGAGATGACGACGACGACGACGATGATTTCATCGACTGTATCTCACCCTATGCAGTTACAATCCTCCGCGGGACAAAAACGGAACCAAATTCAAGTTCGTGATCCTTTCTTCAGCTATTCTCCGCCGAGAGAACTCTCTCAAAGAGTAGGCGGTTTCAATGACGCGTTAATGGATTACTCTAACTCTACGGTTACTGCTGCTAAACCAATCTCTCCGACTTCTTCGAATCGTCGCTGTGATAGTGAGAAAGATTTCGAAATTGATCGCTTAAAGGTTTTAGGGTTTCGTTTTCTTATTACGTCTCTGTGATCACGAAGATGTGTAGTTTCTCATATTGTTCTTTGTGGTATGTGATAAACAGAAGGAGCTGGAACGTGTCTCGAAGCAATTGCTGGATGTGGTATATTTCATATCTTTGAGTTTTCAGTTCATTGAAGTTTCCATTTCCTTGTATATAGTGTTGAAAAATCTCTATGATTGTTCCAGGAACAAGAATGTTCTCAGCTTAAAAAGGGGAAAAACAAAGAAATGGAGTCTAAAATCTCGTGTGCTGATAATAAAGGGCAATGTTCTACAGTTCATGCTTATAAGAGAACAGACTTGTGAGTGAATATTGTTCTCTTGTTGTTAGGCGAAATGACGCATCTGAAATTGGATCTTTATATCGTTTTTTCCTTGTTTTCCTAAAGAACTTAATTAGCATTGCCTTTAAGTATGTATCTAGTTTTGTAGAATATATCGCGATAGGGTTCAACCATTTTCAGTATTTTGCATTCTTATCATTTTTGCAAAATTTGATTAGTGAATCGCAATGCTGGAAGGTGAAACTCTTTGTGATGTTGAGTAACGGAGGTACAAGTGGTTACTCACACTTTTTATTATCCCCTCTTTAGAGAATCAGAACTTACCGCTCATTAGCTTGCGGGCACTTTTATTATCTGTTGCAAATCACCAACTGTTGTCTAATAAAGAAGTCTTGGTGAAACAGGGAACCAGATGTTGCAACTTCTTCAGTAAATCATCGAGAAAACGACTCTACGATGGGGTTAGATGATAGAAGAAGTAGGTGAATGTTGATATTGGCAATAATAAGTTTGAAGCCTTTGAAATTTGTTTTGTCGGGATTATTTTTTTCAAAATTTCTTGGTTTTCTATTCATTCTTTTTTGCTTTGGCTTAAGTCAGGCTTCAAGACCACTGGTGTTCAGGCGGATCTGGCCAATAATGCTGATCTTTCAAAGAAACTGCTAGATATTTGGCGCACCTCAAATTATCAAGATCCGAGGAAAAATCTAATCTCAGAGTTGCTACTGGCTTGTTCAACAGATCTCCAGATTATCTTTAGTTTTATGAAAATCAGTACGCCTCCCCAAGAAGTTGACAAACAGGAAGCCAAAACCTCGTCAGATATACAATCTGAAAAAGTGTATCGTTTATACTCTGCAGTAACCAAGGTATGACTTTTAGTTCAAACACTATACTTGTTGGTATATAAGTTATTGGCCACACTATCTGATTGAACTGCTTATGTCTGCTGCAGATCAGCTATGGGTTTGTAAATTTGAAGTCCTTGGTTGAACCACTACTTGATCTTTGTAAAGCGGAAACTGTAAGTCGGACTTAGATTCAAAGCTTATCTGCAAGTTGTAGCTTTCTGGATCTTTTAATATTCTCCTTTTTTGGTGAGTTTATTCATTCATCTGTTGTGCAGGCCGTTCTTGTTCATAGATCTCTGCATGTACTACATGTGCTGTTGGAACATATATGTGGTGTTGAAAAGAGATTTGAAGCCAGGTACCTACTCTCTCTATCTGGGGTTAGTTTTCTAATTTTCTCCAATATTTATTTGCTCTAAATTCTTACATTTACCATATATCATCATTGTAATAATTTTCTTTTCATGATCCCTTATTAGTTGGGATGCAAACTGGCATTCTCTGTTTGAATTGATGAATCAAATTGCTAGTATAAGAACCGAAGAGGATGTGAAGCTGGAAGCATTGTCGATAATGAACATAATCGTGATGAGCACTGATGCTTATACCGCGAGAGAAACGTAAGCACTCAAAAAGTCAAAACTGTTTTCTTTGTCTGGTCATATGAACATCTGCATTCATATAACGTTAATTTTATTCATTGGCCAGTTTTGTCTCCAAGGAAGTGTTTGAGAGCATTTCATTACTTTTAAGAAAAGAAGGTGGCTTACATGTACGGAAAGAAGCTATTCATCTGTTTTACTTGCTACTCAACTGTAAGTACGTGATTTACTTACTTTGAAGATCAGATTTCTTTGTTTATGATGAAACCATCTTCGCAAAAGTTGCATTTCTTTCTTCTCTAACCTATTTATTTTCTTTATCTAGGCCCTAAACTATACGATAGATTTGATTCTCTCCATGAGGAAAAGAACTCTTCAGATACTGAAAACGATAGTGAAGTAAATCTCTTTGCTACGGAAGCATTTGGGAAGATCTTTGAAGGCTTAGCAGATTGTTTGACTTCTCCCAGAAAGACATCAGAGGTAATAAGAAAACTGAAAAATTGTAGTTTACTGCAATTGGATTATTAACACAGCTTTCGGTTGATTTGAATTCCAGGATCTGGAACTATGTCGGAATGTAATAATGATCTTGGCCTTAGCAGCTTCTTCAGGAAACTCTGGCTATGAACTACTCTCAAATCATAAACTACCTCAAGATACCAACTTTTTAATGGTGATACTTCATCTTTTAGTTGCGGAAATAGACTCGGAATCAACAGAGTCTCATCCAAAAGCGGAAATCTTCAAAGCGAGGTTTGTTCTACACCCGGGTGATTTACAACTAAAATTTTTAATCTAATGACTTGCAAAAATCTATTTTTCTTACTGGCGCAGGACATTATTGATGAGAGAGATACTGATATTACTAAACAGACTAGTCTCTGGCTTGTCAAGCTCTGCTACTATTCTAAAAGAACTAACAAAGAGCAGAGACATGGCGAGTCTAACTGTTGATGCAGCCACAAGATTATCCCGTAAAAGAAACTTACTTGGACAACCTGAAAACAGTGTTCAGAGAATGAGGAATACCGAAATCATGGTTTTAGCCCGCATTTTCAAGAAACGGGTTTTCGCCTTCTTAGGTGACAATACTATATAAACACATACATCATCCGGTGTTGTTGAGTTTATTGAGTTCTCGTTTTTGAGCATAGAGAACTGCTAATTTTGATTGAAGGAGCATAGTAGATGTGAAACTGTCTTCAGATTAACACGCTAATTTTATTACACTTTTGAGTAAATGATACTTTTTTTTTCTTTAGAACTGGGTGTGTTATGTTCGGTCTTAAATTCATAAAATGGTGAATTTTACAAGTAGTATGGAAGCAAGAAGCTTAAGAACAAAAAACCAAGAGAAGATGAACTAAAGCAGCTTCCAAACACAAGTGCAAGGAACGACGAAAGCAAAAAGGAATATTTTTATGTTAAGAATTAGGAAATGTCTAGTTTTGTATGGGAGATGTTTTGGACTATATTAGAAAGAAAAAAACACAACTTCTACAATGTAAACATTGAAACAGTACAAGAGAGAAAAACGTTTTTGATCGAGATTTCAAGTTACAGGTTTAAGATGCGTCCTAAATGTTTTTTCTAGAATATTTGAATGGCGTTCACTTTGTGATTGCAAGGGATTTATGTATGTGCTTTGCAGGGAAACATCGGTTTTGAGCTAAATGTTTGTCTTAAGATCAAGTAGATGTGTAATGTATTGCTTATGATGTTCTCTTATGAAATGTTGAAAAAGAGTTTTTCAAATTGTGTGTTTTTCCTAAATTCTTCAAAAAATTTATCTTCCACATCATATGTTGCAGATCTAATATTTTCATGGGTTTAGTCGTCCCTTATAAAAGATATATATTCATGTTTCTTGATTTCCAAGTTCTCCATAATACTAAAAAAAAATTTTAGTAATGGTTTCGTTTTTTCATCGACACATCATCTTTGACAATTGACATATATCCTCTATGTTTATCCCATAAAAAAATTGGTCACAAATCACTACGTATTTTTATAACTTTTAAGACCATCACTGATTAGTGATTATATAATACTTCTGATTGATTTTTACACGTCTTATAATTTTGTAAGAAATATAAAGCAAGACGTGGGATCAATTCATAAGTTCATTAACCATAATTGAATTTTTTTTTTAGAAACTTTTCTTTCTGACGCGTCCGATCAAGACACGTTCACACCTCCATTAACCTTGATTCGACGATCGAAATCGTGGAGTAACATTTCCGCTCATCATAGAATCTTCTATAAGTTTATTCCTCAGGAAGAATGAAAACGTCAGATACTGACTTTATTTATTGTATATGCTTTTGGTTCTATATATGATTGTTAAAATTTGACAAAAAAAATAAAATATGATTGTTAAATTAAGATATACTTTTTAACAACAATTGGCATGTTCGCTATATATATATATCTAGCTCTCCTCCGGTAATACTAAATCAGTAAGTTAATTTCTTCTCTATTAACATTATTAGAAAAGTTATTCTAAAAATGGCTCAATCTCTTTCTCTTTCTAGACGTTTCTCTTATTTCATCTCTAACACAATTTCACGGTAAGATCCTTTTATTTTTCACTCCCAAAATCAATATTATATGCATCAATATCTATATTTTATGATCATTAGTTTAGGAGATATACAGTACGTGACTTATGAGGATTTTGATTGAATAATTTCAGACCGTATCATGATGGTGTCTATCTTTAAATTTTTTTATAATTAAGTTGTGAGTAATTGTGATGGTGTTTTGTTATGATCGTAGAAGAGGATACTCAGTGACAACTTCAAAAGGAGAAGCTAAAGTGATTAGAGGAGAAGAGTTGAAGAAGACAAAAGACAAGAAAGGCGTGACAGAAAACGTAGAGAAGCCATCGTGGATACCAGATCCGAAGACCGGTTACTACAAACCGGACACCGGTCGGTCCGCAGTGTTAAATCATGAGAAGCACTAATAATTTTATCAAACGTTTTAGTGTATGCATGTGTGAATATTTTTTCATATGAAACAAAAGCGACGACTAATCTAAGGGAAAAAGATTCATGGTTTTGATTTTGATTGTGAGTATGTAACATTCAAGTAGTCACTATGTATTATATCAAGCATCAACATTAAAAGGTCCCGAAAAAGCAAGCATGATATGATATATGACTTGGGGATGATTCTGATCAAATTCTTAGATTTTGCAATCGATCCTAACGACAAACAAGCCCCGAAAACCTTGTGAAGGTGTTGCAAAAGAGTCCCGAAAGCATCTTTCTGCGGATTAGCTCTTCTTGATTCCTAACGACGAAACTCTTCTTGTGAAGGTGTTGCAAAAGCAGCATACCAAACTAACCTAGACTGATTTATTGTTTGCTTTGATTCATTATACAATGTGGAAATAAACTCTTAAGGGACGAAGGAGTTTAACAATACGGTTATAGTGGATTATTATAGGATACGAATAAGGTTCTTGTTCTTTGTTTGGGGATCTTGTAATAGGAATGGTACGGAATCTCAGAGGATTTTGCACGCATTCTTTGTCGAATCTTGAAGAGTTCTTTTGCAGTTGCAGTCACTGATAAGTTAAAGAGTATTAAAAAGAGTTTATGAAACTGGAACAGAGGAGAGAGAACCTATAATAAGAAATTAAAACTAATCTTTTTGTTGTTGTTTATTAATACAAGAAAAATGGAAATCTATGCTAATACACAGTAATGTTACAACATACCAATCTCCCAACTCAATGGAAGATGGCTACAGAATCAGATTCACAGGTCTGACCCTGTTTTCACGGTCTGATTCTGTCCCTCTAGCAAACTTATTTGTCGCCTCAGTTTCGCAATATGAGCTTGAACCTATCCAGCAAAGAACCAATCCAAAATCATCAAAACATAGACCAGCAAAAATAGTCTAAACTTAATATCAAAATTAAGAAAACACAGTTAAATGTTTTCACGTTACCTGTTGACGAGCAGCCGCAAGCTGTAATAACTCATCTGCTTCAGAGAAACTCATGAACCATTGTCCCAAACTATGATCTTTCGTATCTCCTCTCTTCTTTTTGCCGGTATCCTCCACTTGCACTAATCATAGAATTTGTTGTGTGAGACGACATTTTAAGGCAATGATCAACTTAAACTAAAGAATGAAAGAAGCTTTAGATAAGAAGATCATACTAGGAGCAGGCAAGTTGTAACCAGAGGGTAATCTTGGAAATGTCAAAGCCGGATGATTCTGAACCCTAGCTAGAAAACTTTCTGAAGGATCAGGAAACACAATCTCGTCATAAGATTCCACAACCACAGGCTTCTTCATTGTCAAAGGACCTGATTCATCTTCCGGGTATAACTTTAAATGATGATATCTGTTGTATCCACCGAAAACAACAATAACTCATAACTAACTCTTCCAAGTGCTCGCATTTTCTACTAACAAACTAAAAAACCATTTAACGGGGACTTACAAACTCAATGGCTTATCGCAGACATCACTGTGGAAATGCAATGTCATCGCAATCTCGAATTCTCCCCAACCAGATTCCGATACCTCAAATGGAGGCTCCTCGATAACTCTCGTCGGGTTATTAAAACTAGAATGAAGCTGAAATACCACTTTCTTTACTACAACACTGATATCTTCATTTGTTGCCCCTCGAACATATACTGCCCACTTGTGTGATTGATACCTAAAGAAACACACAAATCAAGGGACCTCTCAAACACATTTATTCAAGGGTATTGTCAAAATATAACCTTTCTAAGTTTCTTATAAGAACTTTTCGTCATTATTCAAAAGAACTAAAACCCTAACAACAACCAATAAACCTTAATGACCATTTATGTACACTTGTCTCTCTTTTTTTTAACGGTATTGTAAAAATAGGAAATTTTTTAACTTTTCTAATAAAAATAAGAACTTTGCTTCACATTATTCCAAAAGAACTAAAATCCTAATAATAATCTACAAAACCAAATTGTTATATTACAAAATTTCATAAAGAAGTTGAAATTTGAAAAAGAAAATCCTGAGAGAGACTTACTCACTAGCCTTCTTGCCAAGCCAGAATGCAACATTACCATACACAATTGGAACGCTTATTTCAATGTCTTTAAGCTTCTTCTGCTGATTAAACCAAAAAAAAAAAAAAAAGGAGAGATATTTTTTTTAGAAGTTGGTGATGATGACCAATTTGAAAAATTGAAGAGGATACAGAGCAAAGTAAGTGAAATAGCTCTTCTGGGTTAATGTTGAATTCGATAGAATAAAGAAAAAGACGCACCTTTTCGTCGGATTTAGTCATCTTGGTTTTGAGTGATTTGAGAGTGGGTTCGCTAGTTTCAGGCTGATCTTGAGCTTGTTTCTTCGATGACGAACTGTTCGTCATTCTTCTTTCTGGGTAATTTAAGATTTCATTCAGACGAAATTAAGGTCATCTTCTTCTTCCTCGTACGAGGTTTTTGAAAGAAAAAAAAACACGAATTGATGAAGATCGGCTTAACCTCCACAGATCTGTCTTTAGGTTTTCCGTTGGTTCTGTAAAAACCAGATCCAAACGGCGGCGATTCAACAAGATGGTTTCTTTAGGTTTTTGTTTGTTTTTTTTTAATAATAAATACCTACTAATGTGAAAGGCCCAATTTTATTTACATACTCAGGCCCAAAGTTTTAAAATTACTTTTACCGTTGTTCAATTTTGTTTTGACCCACCCAAAAAATACATAATTTGATGAGTGATATTAAAAGATTTCAAGTTACTTATACTAATTTTTCAACTCTTTGAATTCCTAGAAAAAATCGATCGAATGGATTTCCGGTTTTACGGTCAAAATGTTCGACGACTTATTTTTTGTTGTACTGTTATTCTTCTGCAATTAGCATGTATTAACGTTCTAATTTCGCCTTCATGGCATCAATTCCTCATTTGGGTCCACTCGACTTGCACCAACAAGACGACCTTCTTGGCTCTTTTTCGAAAATGGTATGTTTTTACGCATACGAATTACGAAAAAACACAAAAAGCTTTTCCAGTAGTGGCTCACCTTTCATACTCAAGGTTATTTTGGTTGGTAAACTCCAATTTTTGCAATCCAAGTTTGGTACCTTTCATCTCCTTTGCTTGTCAAGATCTTAATCGCATCTTCTCTTCAATAAGGTTATGGTTTGAGGTCAATTGGATTCAATGTGATTTGTTACATCTCTTCCATGTTTGGTTACATTTGTTACATTTAAATGAATAATTTTGGCAAATATGTTAACAAAATTTCTCTACGTAGCTAATTAGCCTAAACAACAGTTTGTAGTTATTGAATTATTGATTTTGTGACAAAAAATAAATATTAGTGTTCTAAAAAGCGGTCTAGGCGGTCGTCTAGATCCCGACTAGGCGTTCATGTAACACCTAAATGACCGTTTCGACCGCCTCAAATAACATAAATCTCGTTTTAGTATATTTTTCCAATTTCCAACTACATGTATATAAAATTTCTAAGTTTTACCTCTATATAAATGGTTATAAACGTTCATATGTTGTTTGATATGAATTAAATAAATTTTTTTGTGTAATTTTTGTTTGCGATTTTAATATTTTTATTTTTTTAATACATAGTTTCCTATAATTTTTTCTACAATATCATATTTATAATATTTTAAGTGTAAAACATATAAACTGTCTAAAATTGTATAAAGTCCGATAAGATGTTCTAAACGCTAGACGTTGAATCACGCTTAATGCGTAGCGCTTTCTTGAACATCGATAAATATATTACTCATTTGGGATTTTTGAAGTAAAAGGAATGGACTTACCCTAATACCCAAACAGACTCAAAATCGTTTCACAAAAACCCCAAAGCTTTCATTCTCTTCGCAATCAGAAAATTGTTCTTCCTCTTGGAGACGACAATGCAGAGGTTTTGCACTAAGCTACGTTCCATTTCCCTCCAATCTAATCGGAATCTCTCTTTTCCCGGTGCTGCTCCTCACCGTCTCATTCACCATTCTCCTTCTCCGACTCGCCAATTAACAACAACCCTAGGTTTCGCCAATTCCACCAAATGGAGCTTCCTTCCCGCCGCCGGAGTTTCTCCGTTCAATGTTAGCTCCATGGGCTCTACCTTTGTTCCTCATCACGTAAGTCTCATTACATTTGTTAACTTTTTATTGATTCGCGAGATTAGTGAAAAAAGAAAAATGAAATCGTTTCGATTAGGTTAGGATTTTAGCTTCAATTGCTTTATATCTCTGCTGATTAAGATCTGAATAGCTAGATAGTTTGAATTGGTAACTTAGTTTTAGTTGCTTCCGTTTTCGATTTGTTCTGTGAAGCTCTTGAAACATAATCAATAGGGATTACTAAGTCAAAGAATGTTAAGTAGCTTCTTGCACTTTGTTTTAAACCCAACTGATACAAGTCAGTGCTTGCATTATACAGTATCACTACCTTGCAAGTGTAAGCTTACTCAATCTCAATACATACATTCATGTTTTCTTTTGGAATCTGAACGTTTGGATTTATTGTGTACGGTTCTTGAATTTTGTGTCCCTTGTTTGATCATGGGAAAGAAGAATCGTCCTGGCTCTGATTGCGGGTTAGGTGAAATAGGGAAAGGGATTATTTGTTTATAGAATGCTAAGTAGCTCTTGCATTTTGATTTCAACTTCTTTAAGCCAACTGATGAAAATGGGTGCTTCAATATCATCACTACCAACTGTGCAAGTTTAATATCACTCAAGCTCTTATGTACACTCATGTTTTAGACAAACTGTAGATATGCTGGACCAGTTTCAGTTTTATAGGTGTTGCATAATCTTAAATAGCCATCAACAATAAATCTATGTTTTGTCCTAGTTTGCAACATCAGTTTTTATCTCATGGCTTGCTTATCTTATTGACGCTGATTTTCTCTGCCTTCAGTTTGTTCAAGTACGGAATATCACTTCCAAGGAAAAAATGGCAAAATGGAAGAAGAAGTGGAGACCTAGGACTCCAATCACATCAAAAGTCAAGAAAGTCAAGATCAAGTTTTATTCGTACGTTTTTGATTCCATGATTAGATATTTCTGAAGTGGAAAGTTTGTGCGTCTCTCTCAATAAGTAGTTTTTGTTGAATCTATATCTCAGGTCATTCAAAGACAGGTTTAAACCACTAAATGATGGTACCATCCGTCGTTGGAAAGAGGGCAAGCGCCACAACGCACATTTGAAGGTAACACATTATTCCTTGTTCGAAAATATGAATCTCTGAGTTTATATATTCTTTTTGCCACTACCTCTGGAAGAACAGTATGAAATGACTAGGATTCTTACTGATTAGAATTGCTTACAGCTGACTTCTGGTGATAGTGAACGTCACTTCAACATAGAAATTGTGATTGAACTAGTTTAGCTAGATAGACAAATGGTAGGCTACGTTGTATTTACAATACCATCTCTATTGTTGGATCTCTTCGGTTTTCCTCATTGTGTAAGATTTCTGAGTCAGATTGATAAATGTTGAGAGTAATGAATTTGTTGTTGATTGACGCAGTCTAAGAAATCAAAGCGTAGATTGAGACAGCCTGGACTAGTACCACCAGCATATGCCAAAGTCATGAAGAAACTCAATTTCTGCAATTGAGGGATAGAGAAAGAAACAATATGATTACGATGAAAGTCAATCTCTTCCAGTTTTTTTTCCAGATAATTTTGCTCACTGGTACCCAAAAATCTTTATGTTTCAGTTTTAACCTTATTACCAAGGAATAAATTGGCATTTAATTCTGGTGAAATTGGCATTAGGACTTTGATCGGTTTCGTTGAATTGAAAAGAGAAACAAGTTTTAGTCTCTCTTTTTTTTTTATCAGGCTTGTGCCTTTTTAGTACCTTTTCCAGCTAAACCAGAAGAAACCTTGTTTGTCGAGTCGGTCCTGTTATATGGTATTTCGGTTTAGTCAAATTGTACAAGATGTGTAAACCGAGCTGTGTGAATTGAGAAATCCACCCATTTTTCATCTTTGGTTAGGACAAAACGGAAGATACAAAATTGCGCTCGAAGGTTCCACGTGTGTATTTCGGGTGGGTCCCAAGCCAACTAACGTAAAGACAAAATAGTAACAAAGCCGTCCACGTGTCCTATCTAAAATTACCATTAAACCCCCACCGTCGAACATGTGAGTTTGAGATTATTGTATTCTCCCTTGTCCGACGGCGAATATTCCACGCTGGCAGTCTACGTGACATGCTCGCCCCATGCACTTTGTTTTCGTCATAATTCTTTTTCTAAACCATTATTGGATTATTACTGTTTATTTAAAAAAATAATCAAATACAAAAAAAAGGTTTTATGTCGCTCTCGTCGGAGTTTGACACCGCGCATCGCTCATCATGTATTGATATGATGGTCGCCGAATACAACGATTTTTTTTTTTTTAACAATAAAAAAAAAATCAGAATACAAGAATGAATTTCATTTTGTTCGATTATTCGGAATGCATTAATGTGTAAATGTGTAATAGGAGTAACTAATTTGGTTGAACCATTTTCTATGTTTATTTTTTTTAATCTCAAATTTGAGACTATCCGACAACACATGAATGATAAATTATATGATACCTAAATGAACTAATAATGAAGGACCAACATGGAGAGAGATTTTGTTGATTCATGGATTGTATGAGAATGAGACAAAACCTTTAGTCATAAGTTATCTGATTTAAAAACACATAAATCTAACGTATAATTATTGAAATAATTAAAATGATAATTCCTAGACACTATATATATTCTTTGGACATTTATAATCTAAGTAGTAAACAAATATCCATGATGCGGGCCATGTTCCTCTCTCCCATGTTACGATTCTGAATATACAAATGCACCTATTGATTGATAATAAAAAAAAGTACGCAATCATGTATATATTTTATTCTACAACATGACAAAATATACGGTCTACCATCTCATGGACATACAATTATAAACGCAAGTAATATGCGTTTGGTAATTGCGTTTGTATGTAATAAATCACTAATCAGTCAAAATGCACTAAAATTTGGCTACGTTTTACTTTAATAATTACTATTCACAATATCGATATAAAAAACATTGGATCCGATTGGTAACACAAAGCTTTACAATTATTTTAGTTGTTAGCTAAAGCGGTAAGCTTTTACGGAATAGTAGCTGTATAAAACAATGGTACATGAAAGCTGAGAATAAAACTTTTAATAACGCTTTTGATATCGTTTTTGTGATTGGTAACTGTCAAAGTGGTACATCCATACTATAACTTTATGGGTTTACCATTCAAAACCCGTTATTTAGCATTTTTGTACCGTTTTCTCTTATCACTATTGTTATTATTTTACTATTTATGTATAGATTATCAATCTTTTTTATATAAACAAACTTGTAGTGTCGGATCCATAATTTGTGTTATACATATATATTTAAAAAAATACTATATTAAAAAAAAAAACAGGAAAAAAACGAAGGTTGACGTTAAGTGACGAATAATGTCTCCACTTCTCCTCCTCCATCATCATCACCGCGACGACTTTTTATGCTCCTCCCTTTCTTTCTCTCTCTCTCTCAGATTTTCCTCAAAAAGTTTTCTCATCTCTTTTTCTTCATCAATCATCTCACTTCTTTCTATTTCTCTCGTCCTCTTGTCGTCGATCTCCGCAATTTTCTCTTACCCTAATTCCACTCACATTCTCATCTTTAACAAATTCGAATCTTCTTCCACCGAGATTCCTTCTCCGACCTTCGTAGTTCGATCGCCATTTTTCCATCTTCAAGTTTACGATTCCTCCTTCCGATCACACCAGAAGAGAAAATTTCGAAGTTACTAGATTCATTCTTCCGCTGATTTTCCCGCCATTATTTATTGATCGGGAAATTAAATGGAGAGAGTGAATCTGGGAGGTTTAGGTTACGATAATGGCGGTGTTATGATGACTAGAGATCCTAAACCCAGGCTCAGATGGACCGCCGATCTTCACGATCGCTTCGTCGACGCCGTCGCTAAGCTCGGTGGCGCTGACAGTAAGCTCCTCCTTCTTGTTTAATTGAAGATAACCGGTTTCACATTATGATTCCGGTTTACTCCGGTTAAATCAACACAGTGGGCTCCTAGTGCTCCTCTTCTTTCTTATTCTTCAATTGAGAGAACCGGTTTCACCTTATGATATCGGTTTACTTCGGTTTTGTTGGTTAAAGTTTATATCATCGTCTCTGTTACAGATTGCTTTAAATTTAATAGATTACAAAATGTAATTATCTGATTCCTTAATGACATTTGTTATTGGTTTGATTCTGTAGAAGCAACTCCTAAATCGGTTCTGAAGCTGATGGGATTAAAAGGTTTAACATTGTACCATCTCAAGAGCCATTTACAGGTCTAAATTTATACAATTTTGAATTTATAATGTCTAACATTAAATTGTGGAATTTTACTAACATATTCTCTAATGATGTGTTTGTATGTGCAGAAGTATAGACTTGGTCAACAACAAGGGAAAAAACAAAATAGAACAGAACAAAACAAGGAAAATGCTGGTATGTATCTATGATCATATCAGTAACACAAGATTTATATATAATTCAGCTGATATTGGAGTAGATATATCTACATATGATGGAGTTATGGAAGATTTATGTAGGTGATATTTGCAAAACCAAAGATTGATTGTTTTTGTCACAGGAAGTTCATATGTGCATTTCGATAATTGTTCTCAAGGAGGAATCTCGAATGAATCAAGATTTGATAGCGGCCATCAAAGGTATTTATATAGATGAATCAATATGCCTCTCTCGACCTCAATGGATTTGTAACTAAATGTTAATGAACACCCGCAGACAAAGCGGGAATGTACCATTTGCAGAGGCAATGAGACATCAGGTCGATGCTCAACAACGGTTTCAAGAACAGCTCGAGGTAACAAGAAAGGAAACAAATCTCTTCTTTTCTTCTCTTTGAATAATGAAAAGTTTTAAATCGAGTTTTTTTGCGGTGTTATAGGTGCAGAAAAAACTTCAGATGAGAATGGAGGCACAAGGAAAGTATTTGTTGACATTACTAGAGAAAGCACAGAAGAGCATACCTTGTGGTAATGCAGGGGAAACAGATAAAGGTCAATTCTCGGATTTCAATCTCGCACTTTCAAGACTTGTAGGAAGTGATCATAAGAACGAAAAGGCTGGTTTGGTTGCCAATATCTCACACCTTAATGCTGATTCTTCTGAAGATTTTCGGTTATGTGGAGAACAAGAGAAAATAGAAACCGGAGATGCATGTGTTAAACCGGAATCCGGATTTGTGCATTTCGATTTGAACTCCAAAAGTGGGTATGATCTCTTGAATTGTGGGAAATATGGGATTGAAGTGAAGCCAAATGTGATTGCAGATAGACATCAATAGGTCAAAGAGGCACTTTCTTTAATTAGTTTTTCCTTCTTTTTTTTGTTTTTTTCATTTCTTAAAGAAAGTTACAAATTGGCTTCATGTTTTTTTTTTTCAAAAGCTTTAGATTAATTTAGCTAAGATGAGCAAACCATGAGGTACATTGTTGATATAAGTGATATAATGCGATTCGGCACGAACATCTCATGCTAATATATTCACTTTGCCATTTGCACTACAAGGAACTAAGGATAAAGAAAATGTAGAGAATTCCTCCTTGTCACAATATTTTCTACCAAGTAAACTGAGAAAGCTGGCCATTCGGGAAGGTAAAACCCCATCTTCACCAGGTTGGAACAGTCTGTAATAAAAGCTACATCACACTTTTCGGCACAAGTCATGCATTTCATTGCCCAAACGAGTGTTTCCATTTCTGTATGTAAGGACGATAGGCTTCGTCTAAGGTTGACGGCTCCTATGGTTGAGAACTTCCCGTTTGGTAACGGGTAGAACCATCATGTTCTTGAGATTTTGTCACTTTCTTTTCAAGAGTCATCTATAAAACACTTAAATCCCGAGAAATTGGATACATAAGCCCCATTCTATAATAGCATATGGGTTCTACTTTACAAAAATTGTTCCAAGTTTTTTATATGTGAATATAACTAAGAGAATGACACCTATAAGGCTATAAGGTTATAATAAAATAAAAGAGAGAGAGAGAGAGGGAGGAAATTAAAAAATAGAGACAGACCAAACATGGAGTTGATGTAGAGCTTTTGAGTTAGGAGAGAGCTTAGGGACTAATCTGAATCCAGATTAGGAACTATAGCCGATGATAGCTCTATATGAGAAACCCTCACCGCCCCGATAAGCCGCTCTGGCAATTCTTCTGGTGTATTCGCCTACAAAACGTAATCTCGGGATCATCCAAAAGATTTCAAGAGGAGAAACAATCTTAAATATCAAAGTCTTAGTTTTGTTTGATTGATTTTTACCTGTACAAGGAAAGCCATTTCGACAACCAAAGATGTGATTACGCCGATGACAAGACCAAGAACTCCATTTGCGACTGTGGATGAACCGATATCTACATCTATCTGCATGGGAATGAAAATGTTTCTTTTTAAGTTACTTTATTTGATCTACAAGCTTTTAAAAAGGTTACAAAATGTGGACTCACTTCTAAGTATGTTGGACCGCGGATATAGTTGCAATCCACTGCTTTCCCGAGGAGACACGGAGTGCTTCCCACGCTTTGCCTTACTATCCATGAACCCTGCATAATAAGATTGGGTATCATGAGAATCTATTTGTTCTAAGATTTTACGTAGAGAAAGAGAGAGGGGAAGAGAGAGAGAAAGATACCTTGGGGACTATAGGTATAAGCTTGAGCCTACTATTTCGAAATTCGTCATCACCATCAACAAAACGTTGGAAGAGGGATCCAGGTACAAGTTCTTTGGTCACAAAATAAAATACCATACTGTAGTGTGTTGATCCAGGAACCTACCAAAAATACCGGTTAATATATCAATAATGATAACCACTTTTATAGTTAGTCATTATGTTGTAGTTCACAGGCAAAACTTACTTGAACATTTACTACCGTTGAGAAAAGACCCTTCTCCGCAGCAACCTGAAACGATTAATAGCATTTTAATTGGAATTTCCATGTGACAAAGAAGAGACCTCAAAGATTAGATAATAGCAACGGAAAGGGATATAACATCTCCCTTAACACTAACAAGGAACTTAAGCAACAAGAATTAAGGTGATTGTATCTCTTACTTGTGCAGCACAACCCTTACGTCTAACCACATGATCCATTCTTTTAGTGTCTTTGAACCAATCGACGGCGACAAGATCCATTAGATGCTTCCCAGCAGGAATCTTCAGAAAAAGGTTGAATGAGCAGAATCGAAGAGGTAGTTTGATGTAGAAGAATTAGCATGAACATCATTATAATGCGTAGCAAATTAATTAGGTTAAAGATTACTAACCTTCCTTTTATCTGAACAGAAACTCTTGCCACGGACTTTGAAGTTGTTCCCATCAGAAATCCTCCAGCAGTTACGGGCATTTTCATTATCATCGTGTCGCAGATTACCCGAGAAACATGACAGATCAATGTCCAGAGCAGGTTCCTCTTTTGAGGTATCAAGTGGCACGAGAAAGTTATAGAGATAAGAAACTTTTTCACCAACTCAGTAAGCATTAATGATAAAATACAACTATCAATTCACCTGTTTTCTTGGCATCAGTCTCCTGCTCCTGCTTAATCATTTCAGGCTGAAATATAGCAAATGTGAAGAAAGACTCAACTTGATCAAATCTTAAGTTCAAAGAGAATGCTTGATATGCCAACCTCTTGTTCTGAATCAGGTATCTGAAACTCGTCATCGTCATCCGAGTCTTCATCCATTAGCACAGAGTTTCTGCTGGCTCCATTTGTTTGATCAATAGAAAGAGAAGACTTATGCTGAGGCTTTCCACCTTTACCCAATGCTAAGGAAGATGATGCCATATTAACCATAACAGGGATCCTGATCGGTTGACCTCTATCATCTGTCTGTGAGAACCACTCACGCAAACCTGCGATGAACATGAGTCCATGAATTAGAATGGCAGATGCACAAGTGCGGTTTCAAGAAGAGAAGAAGTCACTTTCCACAGAAATCTCAGTGGAAATGAGCACAAAAGAACTTACCAGAAACACTGTTCAACATTTGAAGAAGACAATGTTGTTGAAATGCTGGCAGATAACCTGCACCCCACCCTTTCAGATCGATTTGTATTAGATGTTGCACTTGTGTCCTAGGCCTTCCATTCCGGGGCTTTAGTGGGGCGATGTTGAATCCTCCACCTAAACAAGAAAGCACAATCTGAGTTGGATTGTAATAGATAATACATTAGAAGATTTTGGTGGTAAAAGACTTAGCATTAAACTCACTCTCCAGATGAGCCCGAACAAATCCAGGTTGTGGACCACAATTTTCATGCTCCCTAGAACGAAACAATACCACTTCACAGAAAGAGCAAGATAAATAATTAAAACTAGATATATAATATTGGCTGTCCCTTCGGGAAAATCCGATAAAATAGAGGCTGTCCAGTTCTAGCATGAGTAAAAAGGGAAGGGAACATACCATAACTTCCATCATCATTACGCCGCCAATAGCGTACATAGCAGAGGTCACGGGGCCACACAACCCTACAGCCATTTTGATAACATGAGTTTGAATAAACAGAGTTCTTGGAAACAACCAAGTAATATTCTGACTGAAAACGGGAGGTTCACAAATGGTAAGTAGTATAATGACCCTCTAACTCCTATCTAAAAACACATCTGCATAACCCTTGAGCAATGAGCACCCCAGGATAACTGGTCTATTTCGTCACGGATGTGACAAAAAATTTAGTTGATTTTGAATCAAACTTCTACTTTAGTTAGCAATTGAAAGCGAATGTGTGATTATTACTAAATGATAATATTTCAGGTGCAATATTATTACATTGGAAACCAGTCGAGCAGAAGTCCGTGATAGAGTATTGCTGTGTGACCATCGACCTCTTCCACTAATCTCCCATACTGAAAACTGCAGTCCCACCTGCCAAGCCATAAGAAAAGAGGGAAAACAAAGAGCCTCAGACACTAACCAGAAACAGAAAAAAAAAATCACGTTTGCTAACATAGTATTGATAGAAAGTTTGGGCCAGACATTACTGTAGGATGTGGAAACAGAAGAGATAAAGACCGAACATTCGTATCCAATAGATTTTTCTAAATAACAAAGCATATAACTATAAGAAAAAGAGGGAAAAGAAAAACCAAAAAGATGGTCGCTTATGACCGGATTATAAATGAGAATACAGAAGATGGAGAAACACCTACTCATATCGAGTGCCATCCATGCTCATCACGAGCTCGAATATCTCTTCACATGTGGCCTCCACAACACCAACAGCTTTCATAGCCCTGCTGCAGCTTCTTGGCTGCAAGCTTAGCACCGTAAATGATGGTGCTTGACTAAATAAAATTACTAGGTAATCAGGAGGAAATTATTCCATAAAATGACAAACTAAGTCGCTTCATACAAGATAATCAACTTCAAGTAGCTCTTCAAAAATCCGTAGACCTGCAAAATGTTTTTAAAAGTGAGAAGATTACTCCCAAATTTAAGCACTATCATTGAATACTATATGATTATATGATCCTCCAGATTGAATAGTAGTGAAATTTTATTTTGAAGCTGATTACAGGCACATGTCTTACAAGCCTAAAAGGAGGGAAATACATTTAAAAACTTCCATAATAAGTCGTGAATTTTTATAATTTACCAGGGTAAAAAAAAGAACTATAATGCTTACAGACACCAGGCATAGCCACTAACCATTTTGGCACTGAAGGAGACGCCAGTGTTTTCTCGAAAATGCTTGGTTGCTGGAACTCTGGTTTGACAACTCAGCATCAAACTCCTTAGTCCAGTCAAGTATAGATTCTGGAGGGCCTGCATGTTTGTTTGAGGTGGTCAGATTGCATTCAGGATTGCAGTTGACCAAATTAGTTCGTGACGAAATGAATTAGGAAAAACCATTTCCAATAGTAGTCCTCCTCAATAGATCACGTCGAGAGTCATCTTCATCCTCCAGCGCACTGAACCTGAAGAAAATTGCAGATATTTGTTCGCATAAATATAGGTATACAAAATCCACCATAAGAAAACAGTGTCAAACATCAACAGTAATAATATATCAAATGATACTGGTCAGTTTCCACATGCAGCATTATATTATTAGTATCATCTTCCGGCATCAGTAACGTTCTCAGAAACTATTAGGATTGGTGATTAACTATTAGTATCTAATGAGACATCCTCATACCAAGTTCGTTTCCTCTTATCATATCCAGATTTTTTCAAGTTTATTTTATGAATACGATAGCCACAAACGTCAACCTTCTTCTGCATAATATGGATCTACACAGGTCAGATTTACTCTCTGTAGAGATAGTGCTCTATGACCAGAATTTCTGATTAAGGCATGGAAATCATATGATCAAGAAGACCTAAGCAAGTGAGTTGTGGTAAGATAACATCAAGATGCCTGCAGAAATGACGTCGATTAATGCACTTACGGGCTTTCATGGTCTGAAGATGAAGCGGTCCTTCCAGCGTCCATCCCAGGCTTATATTCAAAAGAAACATACTGCTGACCACTTGGAACTAGGGAGTCCTGATGCTGCAACAGGAAAAACATAGAGCGGTAATCAGATAAGCAGCAATCTTTCAGCTTTCAAACGGCTACTGATAAATAACACAGGCAGATACAGAGGGCTTCTCTTCTGCAAAACATACCAGAACCTTCAAAATTGACAGTTACCAATATAGAACCTTAAAGACATGGCAGAATTTTTTTTTTTGATTCAGTGATAGCGAGACAGAAGTTACAGACCTGATCTATGACACACTCAATTTTCTCCTTCCACATTAAAGCTTCCTGGATGTTGAACGCTGCCATCTAGCAATAACATACTCCAAATAAACTAACAAAAAACATTAAAATATATACTAACAAGATAAAACTATTGCTATCTACTCTCAGAAAGAAAAGACAAGATACCGTGATTCTGTGGTGCTTTTCTTTCTTGTTATAAATAGACAACACATAAACCATCTGCAAAACAGAGTCAAGAAGATAAGTACAAGTCACATTACACAGTCAAGAATATTATAAGAGCAAATTAACTTGAAGGAAATCCATCAACTATTCACAACAGTTATTATTAAATGTACTGTTTCCAATTAGATATATAGTTCTGACGTCGAGAGAGATTTGGAACAGACGTAGATTTCAGCCATCGAAAACCATCCGATGGTAATGGAAACTTCAAAGAGTTACACGATTAAGAATCAGTAGGATCACTTATCACAAATCCAAGCTTAATAAAGATTCAAAGGTTGCCACTAGTGCCCACAACAACATCAAGTAGAGAAAATTCACTTTGCAAAACTACATTCTACTGGTAAACAACCCACATTACAACCACTTATAGTAATAAAAAAAAATGGTAATAGAAAAGAATAAAACAAAAACTCACATGTCCATGATGTGTCTTCAATCCTCGATCCTCAACTCTACAGTTTCCATCAATTACCATCGTCTTAATAGGAAGCTACATTGAACATACAAAGAAGCATCTATTAAGCAAGTAACCACATCAACCATTATCAAGCTGATACTTTTTCTGTGTCTCTAAGTCTCTATCTCACAATCATACTATTAAATTTGGAAAATTCTAAATCCAGTTTAAGACAAAACATCACCACCCATTTAGACTGATCTCAACACAGAAACTGAGATTAGATTCATGATTTTATTACCTGATTATCTTGAGGCTTCTTCTTGTAATAAGCCAAAAGACGAGGTTCTAACACAAAATACCTCATATGAATATACGATCTTCCGATCTTTCTTCTTCCATATCTCACCATCCATCCTTCATACACTACTTTAGACATTTTTTTGTTGCCACTTTCTCTCACAATGTCCCCACTGAAATCGGAATCTTAGATCCAAATCGAATCAATGTAATTCCGTGGGAGATCAAAGACTTGATTTGATCACCGGCGCCGGAATCTGGGTTTTGGAATCTCAGATTCTTTCGATTCAAACCGGAGAGATTTATGAGTCTCAAAAGTTTTGAAATTCCATAAAAATCAATTTTTTCGAACGACAACGAAATTTTAACTTTTGACAGAAAATAAATAAACTCGAAAGCTAAATAGAGAAATAAAATATGCCCTGAAAAGTGAATGTGTCCTGAAAAGTAAATTAATTAAAGGTTTTAATGGTTTAATTAATTGAGTAAAGTCATAACTCATAACAGCTCTGTTACAGGCAAAAATTCATGTATTAATGATAGTTGTTGGCGAATGTTATAGATTCGAAATGCTTAACGGTAAATATAATCCATCATTAACATGAATTAAATATTGTAAAGTTCCTTTTACTTTTCACATGAACACACATGAATAAAGGACTAGTCAAGATCGAATTTTTTTACATAGTAAATGTTTAAATTTCACAGAGGATTAAGAAAAAAGAAAACTTGAAACAAACAAAGAGAGATTTATAATTAAAAATAAAACTTCTTACCGTTAATTTTATTTTTGGGGTTTTTAATCTGAAAAAAAAAAAAAAACTGAAATAGTCTTTTTTGCTCAATAAGGTGAAATGATAGATTCTATGAGCTCTTGTAGAGGCGCGAGTTCTTTCTTGTCTATCAGTCCAAACTCCTGCCAATACCAAACACAACAAGTTTAGTGAAATGTCCAAATTGTAAAAAAAAATTAAACAATCTACAAAATATAGTGTAATTATTAAGCTGAATATTAAGCAAATTGTAAAAAATTCTTAGTTTCTTGATATTAGATGTTTCAGAAAGACAAAAGTTTATTTCACAACAATGAATGTTTTGAATTTTCAGTGCAGTTAGAGTCTATTGAGAGTAATTTAAAACGAGAACTCACATGAGTAAAGAGGATGAAATGTTTGAAGCAAGTGTTGAGATGAGCTTCTTCTTTGAGGCTAACGATTTTCTGGAAATGAGAATGATATATATGAGCATAAACTCGGAATAGCCGTTTGAAGATCGTTTTCACCACATCCTTGAAGTTCTGAGGAAATGGTGCTCCTGCAAGAAACCAAAAATCAGCATTAGGATGTCGATAGAACAGTTTGTTTGTTGGTATTGATTGATCTTCTTATATAGATCTCATGAGCATTATTATATTTACCAAGCCTTTGAGGAAATAAAGTCTCATCATCGAGTTGAGTCTCGATCCAGTCCATCAAGTACTCAACATACTTTGGAGCAGATACCTCGATGGGCTTCTTGATCTGTACACCATCTGCCCATCTATACTCATACCTGCAAAAAAAAATTGACTGAGTTAACATAAATCACGCAGAGAAAGAATCATAGCAACAAACATCAGCCATATACTATTGGTTTGAGCGTAGTTGGCACTCTATCTAGATTTTGAAGTCACCTTTAACAGAGAATCGAAACAGAAATGGTAGCTTTTGCATGATCATCAGAAAATACTACATCGAATAAAAAAACATGGCCTACATTCTTTCTAATCTTCACAGTTGCAGCGACAGCATAACAATATAACAAAGCTTAATCACCACTTGAAGACCCAAATATATAACCATGGCAAAGAGAACATATATGATATGAGTCTGTTAACAAGTTTGTTTCTTTAATTAAATGCTCATCCAATGAATAAATTAATCTCAAAGCATGGAGATTTTAATTGTTTGTACGAATAACACATAGTAAAAGGTGAGAGGCTATACTTTGGGCCAGCAGTCATTGTAGGACAGTTATCAGGTGTGCAGAACTCGGTAAGGGTGCCATATAGCAAATTCACCTGATTAAAGAAATCCACAGCTGAAAAGATAAACAAAAAATATATCAACAAAGCTGCAAGTAGAGTATACACAAACGTAACCATGAGACTTCAAGTATAGTGGTACTCACTGTTTACAGCAAGCCATTCATTTGCATCCTCTCCTGGAGGAAGTCTTACAGCTTCTCTCAAGTTCCCACTTCCTAGGGTGGCATCTATATGCTTTCGAAGCTGAGCACCCTAATTTCAGAAAGAAACAAAAACGTTCAACAAGAAGAACCATTAGAGTTCATATCAACTAATGACAGCTACAAAATACCAAAATTACAGAATTTCAAAGATATAAACCACAGAAAGAGGATGGTCAAATAGTTTACAAACCTTGCTTCCAGAAGGTGCACTCTTTTTAGGACGGAAAGTCTTTTGATTTCTATTAAGAAAGCATAAAAAAGAAGAACACATGTTATTAAACGTGATCGGGTCAAAACGGCTATAGGTGCAACATCAAACATTCAGTCTTTATCCATAAGTAAACCCTATGTATCCCAGAAACAAAATTTTGATAACAATCACTGAATAAGACACGGTTGAATCACTAAAAAACTCTTGTTTTGGGTCCATCTTATATCCTACAATCATGAGTTCTGAGAAACAAAACAAATCTGATCGATCCCCATTGAATATGCCGAGTAAATAAAGTTCCAAATCCACAGCTCCAATGAATTTCAATCCATAAACAGCTTAAAAACACTACTTGTATCATACATGAGACGATCTCAAGTTCATAAGATCAGGAAACTGATCCAGATTCCCAATTCATAAATCAGATCAAAAACTTATGTATAAACACACACTCACATAATCAATTCACAGAAAAAAATCAACCACGAAACTGAATCCAATACTACATAAGAGAATTTCTGATTCAACGAACGATTAAGTAAGGTTAATACTAGAGATCATAAGTTCTGATTCGCTACAAAAAAATCCATGATTCACTACTTGTATCATACATGAGACGATCTCAAGTTCATAAGATCAGGAAACTGATCCAGATTCCGAATTCATAAATCAGATCAAAAAACTTCTCAAGAGATGTATAAAACACACACTCACATAATCAATTCACAGAAACAAATCAACCATGAAACTGAATCCAATACCACATAGAAAATTTCTGATTCACCGAACGATTAAGTAAGGTTAATACTAGAGATCATAAGTTCTGATTCGCCACAAAAAAAATCCATGATCCTGGACAATTACAATGCAACGGAGATCCAAAGAAGTAAGAGATTGAATCACAGAAGAAACAAGATCACTAGTTTTTTGAGATTTTCAAACAGATCTGAGATTGCAAACAATCGTCAAAATTTTCTCCAAAAGATAATCTGAAATTAAAGATAAGATTAAGCAGAGGAACGAAGAAATTCTCACCTCCCAAGCCCAAAGAGACTCATGGCGACAAAAAGCAAGCGAGAGAGAAAGAGAGAGATTCGAAAAAGCTTTTTTCCTCAGGTGGAAAAATGAGAAAAGAGAAAGACGGGGAAAAAGTGAGAGACTATTTATATGGTGAAGACGAAAGACTCGTTGATTCTCTTTCTCTCTTCTTATTAGCTGTCATATTTTTTAAAAACCCCTCAACTTTTAGAATATTTGGTATTTTACCCTTAAGTTTCTTAAAGAATCAATTATTAGCTGGAAAATTCAAGTGACTTGACTACACCAAAAAGATTGGAAAACTGGAATTTGTCTTCATGGGCAAGCAAATACAAAAAAAAAATAAAAAAAATTGCTTACTCATTTTATTAGTTTCTGTATAGAACTTAGGACAAATATCAAAGCTGGCGGTTATCGAAATAAATCCACCAAACTAAGTCGACGAATAGAAACATAATTAATCTCAGAAATTAATAGTCTGACTGGTTTAAACATAACATGACAGATGTAGTTATGATTACAGAAAAAGCGAGCGGTTGCGATTTCAAACGTGATTAAACATTTTAAACGATTGGTTTAGCAGTTAAAATTAGTGCGTTTACATGAATTTTATAATTTGTTAATTAGCAAATGCGACAACGGTTAAATAAAAAATTACTTCAAATAAATATAATCAATAACTATAAATTATATTATTACGGTAAAATATAATTAACAGTAAAAATCGTAAATAAAATACCACATAGTTATTCAAAAACAAATAAATTTAACAGTGAAATGCTTATTACTTCATTTTAGTTCATCACCAAAAACTGCATGAAGTAATATGACAAACTACTAAAAATGTGTTTGAGTTCGTCGATCTTCTGGATTGACTATATTATTACAATACTTACGTTGGTATCTTGCTTTTCTTCAGCTTGGATTAATGACATAATATTGATGGAGAAAAAAATTAGGATTTTTGAGAATTAATGTTAATATATATAGGGTTTGATAATATTTTATTTATTTATTTGTTGTTTATGTGATTTTTTTTCTTGACACCCGCTACCGATCGCTAAGAGCTTTTGAAATTCAGCGATTTCGATTAGTGTAGCACAGTTTGAAGCGATTTCTATAATTGTTTTTAAACGCTAACTACCGCAAACGTTTGGTGGTAGCGGGAGAACCAATCAATTTTGCAAAGGGAAAGAAGACATACAAAAGTACCAACATGACAAAAACAAACCTTTAACCAAGAAGAAAACCAAGTCTGAAACTGATAAAAGAGAAACACCCAATAAAAAACCGAAATCTATAGCAACATCACCTCGCCAAACCGAAGGGGACAAAAAATTCCCAACCAACGGACATCAGTTCCATCTATTACGATGAATAGTGAAGATAGAAGGACTTGTGGTCAACTTACCTCATTAACCAAAGAACTTGTTACAAAACTGTAGACCAAGAGATTGATTATTATATCATTTTGAGATTTACAGCTCGCTTGCTTCGTCAATCCATTTGGCATTTTCTTGTTTACTTATATGCATAAAAGTAAGTAAATGTACATGACCTTGTTGAAATCTTTATAGTATCAGCAAAGATATGTCACAATTAGCAAGTCTTTCCATCTTGGATTGATGTGGTGTAGAGAGTTATGTTGAGGAGTGTAATAAACCGAATTCAGATCTCCACAAAATGTTACATTCATAATAAAATAGGAAATGTGTTTTTTCACCTATCAACTTCTCAAGTTTTAACTTCACACAATTCACTTCGCGCTCAAAAAGCACCATTAATCTAGAGACTTCGTCACTTATCCAGAAAGCTATTAGTGTTAGAAACAGAAAACAGTGAAAGTGTAGACAATCTTCAAGTAAAAGATATTTACTTTTAACTTTAGAGAATCTTAAAAAAAAACCTCAATGTTCTAAGCAGCTGGGAGGTAATCATCTATATGATCATATATATGTTTAATACCATGTGATAAATATACATTCGAACTTTTTTCTTTTTTTAGTAGTTTACTTATGCTCAGAAGAAAAGAACAAAGACTAGGAATAAAGATCGAAGAAAAAAAACAAAAAGCAAAAAAAGATATTAAGATATTATTTGATTATAAGCAAGGTATAAAGTTACTTGTAGTGTAACAATAACACTTGATGGTCTGTGTTTCTATTTCAAGTCTCAAAACAATGGAAACAAAGAAACCAATAGACAAAAACTTAAACTTTATGTGAAAGAAACGTTCACTAACCTTTGTCACTACTGTGAACATCCACAGTTTGAAACCAAGTGCAGTCTCGTGGTCCAACGAAGAAGAAGACAAGATGACTGACATGATTCCACCACATTTGAGGAAACTTTGGGACAAATGGAACATTCGTGGAGTCATAATACTCAGTCTCTTCCTCCAAACAATCCTTATTTTCTTTGCACCTAGCAGAAGACGCACCGCAAAGAAGCTCTTCCTTGTCCTCATATGGTCAGCTTATCTTCTTGCTGATTGGGCAGCTGATTACGCGGTTGGCCAAATATCAGACAGTCAAGAAGAAGAAGCTGCATCAAACAAACAGTCCAAGAACCGTGAGCTGCTTGCTTTTTGGTCACCTTTTCTTCTCTTGCACCTTGGAGGTCCAGACACCATTACAGCACTTGCCCTGGAGGATAATGAGCTTTGGGACAGACATCTGTTTAGTCTTGTCTGTCAAGGAGTCGCCACCGTGTATGTGATCTTGTTGTCTATACCAAATAGGCTTCTGACTCCAACATTAATCATGTTTGTGGGCGGAGTGATCAAGTATGTTGAGAGAACAGCTGCGTTGTTCTCAGCGAGTCTTGACAAGTTCAAGGATTCCATGCTCCACGATCCTGATCCTGGCGCTAATTACGCAAAGCTCATGGAGGAATATGAAGCTAAGGAGAAGATGAATATGCCAACTGATGTAATTGTGGTGAAGGATCCAGAGAAAGGACGGGAAGGCAATACTCCGATTAGGCCCGACAATCAATTGACCGCACTTCAAGTTATTCAGTATGCTTACAAGTACTTTAACATCTTCAAAGGTCTTATTGTTGATCTAATCTTCACCAATCAACAGCGCGATGAGAGCAGGAAATTCTTTGACAAGCTGACTGCAGAAGAAGCTTTACGTATCATCGAAGTCGAGCTCGGCCTCATCTATGATTGTCTGTTCACCAAAGCAGAGATTCTGCATAACTGGACTGGAGCTGTGTTCCGGTTTATAGCTTTGGGGTGTCTTGTTGCGTCTCTCTGCCTCTTCAAGATGAATAAGAAAGATCAATATGATGGATTCGATGTCGTCCTTACTTACGCATTGCTCATATGTGGAATAGCTCTTGATTCCATTGCTCTTCTCATGTTCTGTGTTTCTGACTGGACCATCGCTAGACTGAGGAAACTAAAGGAAGACCTGGAAGAGAAAGACACCAGGACAGACAGAGTTCTCAACTGGATCCTCGATTTCAAGAAGCTGCGGTGGAAAAGGTCCAGATGTTTTCAGGATGGACATGAAGTGCTCAACAGAAACTTTATGTTTCGCAGATGGTCTGAGTATGTTCATGCTTACAACATGATTGGATTCTGCTTGGGGATACGTCCCACGAGAATCCATTATACCAAGGGTAAGATACACAGTTTCTTTCACCAGATCATTCACATTCTGTCCATAGATACTGCCATCGAAAATGCCACCAGAGGAGCTCGCCAGTTTCATAATTGGATTGGTCGCTCTCTCAGTAATTTGTCCAAAAGAGACAATTCGGTAATCCGTACCGGTCTTAGATGGTTTCTCTTTTTTCCTCACCTCCTCGGACTTTTGATCTACAAGTTCCTAGACTTCTTCGGTATCAAAGACTTGGTTGAAGAGATAAGATTCACAGTCAGTGATCGCCTCACCAGAGAACTATGGGAGTTCATATTCACAGAGGTGCAACAAAAACACCAATTTGCTGAAGACCAAGAAAGTGCAAAGGATATATCTTCAGCTAGAGGAAACTGGACTCTACTTCAAACATCAAGCAAAAAAAGAGAAGACGGATCAGACCATGCGAAACTTCTGCAGTATGTAACAGAAAAGGATTACGATCAGAGCATTCTACTGTGGCACATCGCCACAGAACTCTTATACCAAAAGCCAATAGACCAAAAAGCGACAACAGAGAAACAAGAAAACCGTAACCGAGAGAAAGAAGAACACAGTAACCGAGAGAAAGAAGAACACAGTAACCGAGAGAAAGAAGAACACCGTAACCCAGAGAAAGAAGAACACACTAACCGAGAGTTCAGCAAAATCCTTTCGGACTACATGATGTACCTCCTTATAGTGCAGCCAACTCTGATGTCAGCTGTTTCCGGAATCATAAAGATACGTTTCAGAGACACATGCGAAGAGGCAAAGGACTTTTTCCGGAGGAGGCATATCGACAAATCAAGGTATGAAAAAAACAACCTTGTGAAAGAAGCCTGTCGAGCTATTCTCTCTGTCAACACAGAAATCGATCCTATGGCTGTGAAAGGAGACAGAAGCAAATCCGTGCTGTTTGATGCAAGCGTGCTTGCAAAGGAGCTAACGAATGCAGGCGGAAACATGTGGGAAGTAGTGAGCAAAGTGTGGGTTGAGTTGCTTTGCTATGCATCAATTCATTGTAACTCTCAAGAACATGCTTCTCAACTCAGCAAAGGCGGTGAACTCATCAACTTTGTTTGGCTATTAATGGCTCATTTTGGACTCGGAGATCAATTCCAAATCAACAGAGATGATGCAAGAGCCAAACTCATTGTCGCCAATTGATCACACAAACTCGGTTTCTTCATCTACTTTTTTTTTCTCCTATGTTTTAACTTTGTCCACTTCCGTGAATAATCTGCACTTGTAGTGTAGTAAACTTCTAGTCTATGCTTATGAACATGAAAATCATCTCCTTTGTTATCAATTTCATTCAAGATTTAGACTCTTACTCAGAATCACACAATTTATCAGACCCTAAAACCCAAAATCTGGATTAGATTCTTTAACACGTAAAGTACCTATCCAAATACTCATCGAAATAAAACAGGATTCACACAATTCTTCAATAAAAAAAAAACCCTAAATCCCCAAATACAAAACCCTACTTACAATACAAAATCAGCCTCAGGGAACTAATCTTTAACTTTAGGGGGGTGTATTCAATAAAGGATTTGAAATGATTTGTATTAAAAAGATAAATCTTATGTTATTCAAACATGAATTTTAAAAATCTTTTTAAAATCAAGTGTTATTGGATTAGTGATTTTAAAATCTACAATCAAATCCACTGTTATTGGAAACATTTTAAGTTGTGGATTTGAAATGACTTGAGTGATTTTTGGTGGGATTTCAGAGAACATCTTAGTTAAAAATTCAAGTATCCAAATCCCATGGTTTTAGGTGGGATTTGGGAGAGTTTTGATATCAAATTCCCTAATTCACCAAAATTCACCAAAATCATCTCAAAACTCATTAAAACTCAAATCACTCCAAATTCTTTCTTCAATACACCCCCTTAGAGATTTGTTTATATAACCCCAAATACAAAACCCTACTTATTTATCTGCGGTTTTTTTTATATATATGTCTAACTTCTAAAATTTAGTGATTTGAAATTTGTGCACACTAATTTTTTACCTTTTATCTATAAAAGTTAAAAATTATTGCTTACAAAGATGGTATAAACTCTATGTGAGATGTTGGACATAATTAAATTGATGAATTAATTGAGATTAATGTTGAACAACTTGTTTGAAAATCTTGCTCTCGAGTCTCGACAATACATAGTTTTAGGTGGTTTTATTTAGTGGAGTTGAGAAAAATGAGAATTAAGATGATGATCTCATTTTTTAACTTTGAACAATATACATAATTTTTATCTTAATCTGAGTTACTTCAAATATTTATATTAGATTTATGTTGTTCATAATAATTTGTTTTACATGATGCGATGTTTAATGTTTCATATATAATGCTTCCATCACGTAATTATATTTTTTTTTTTTTGTGAAAAAGCTTTCGATACTTAAGTAAAACTTTTTTAAGGTATCGATATAAACATAGAAAGTTTAGAAACAATAACCTAATAGTAATTACATAAAAAGGACAAAAACGTAATTGAAAAGGGGTTTATTAAAGAAATGGTGGGATAGTGGTAGTATAAGGAGGTTGGTTCTCTTTGTGCTTGAGTTCAAACTCTTTTTAGTACGAAAGATTATTCTTCAAATCGAAGTATCTAAAAATCTGATTTTAGGTACCGTAGAAGATTATAGGGTGAAGATTCATAACTCTGGTTGTTTAATTATGAAAACAAAAACAAAACAAAGATGGAGTTTTTTCTAAGTGATTTATGTGCTTTAAACATTTATTAATCTAATCAAATACATTCACGAATATTTCTTGTCTAAAAATAGTTCTTTTCATTTACGTTAAGGTGCTTTTTCCATGAAGCAAAATCATGCCAAAAATAAAATAAAAAGTTCTTCCACAATTTTAACTGTTTAAGCAACTTGTGTGCAAGACTAAAGTGTGGTTTTCTTGATTTTACTATCAACAAGAAAAGAATATCTTATTCTAACAAATAAAAGCCTTTGGTTAAAGAGTACTTACCGTGGAATATAAGAATGGAATGCATAATCTGAATAACGTGGGAGTTATCTTTATTTATAAAATTCTGGTCAAATAATTTACAATTATTCTAATCACCTATATATATTATTGATATAACCTGAGTAAGAGAGCATGAAACAGCAAATTTGATACTTAACGATCTTAGTTTTTTCAGACACATTACAAGAGTAACAACAATGCAAGTGATTCCACCAAAAATAAAAAAGATCTTAGACATATGGAACATCAGAGGACTTGTGATATTGTCTCTGTTGTTCCAAACGTCTCTTGTCTTCCTTGCACCGCTGCGGAAACGTACATCAAAGAAGTGGCTCGCTGTGTTTCTTTGGACCGCATATCTTTTAGCGGATTGGACCGCTAATTATGCGGTGTCACAGATTACTAAGAATCAAGGGAAAGAGCCAGAACCTGGCGAGTTTCCAAAAAACAAGAAGGTACTTGCTATGTGGGCACCGTTCTTGTTGCTGCATCTTGGTGGGCCGGACACGATAACCGCGTTGGCTCTTGAGGATAATGCATTATGGAAACGTCATTTGTTTAGCCTCGTCTCTCAAGCGCTCGCATGTAAGTAACGGGCCGGTCGATACAATCCCTTATATATTAATTGAGAAGCATTTTTAAAAAATAACCTTACCCTCATGTGTGATTAACAAAAATGTCATGCTGACGTGTCGTTCTCACAGAGCTTCTCAATCTATTTAATTAAAGACCCAACATTTATTAGGATATTTACAGATTTTGCCATTAGTTTTAATTATGTTTATTTTTTCTAATTAATTTATGCTTTTTATTTTACTCAATTAATTAAAACGAAAATACAATTAAAATATGTAATTAAGAGATACAAATCTATACAAAATAGAGTACCTAATACAGTAAAACCTATATAAATTAATAATGTTGGGACCTGAAAATTTTATTAATTTAGAGAGGTATTAATTTATAGAGAGATTTTACTAATTTTGTAATTTCTTATCTAAAGGAAAGTTTTTTTTTTTTTATTTATAAGCAATATCTTTTTAAAACTAATTATAAGTAGAGAAGCAATTATTAAGTTTAAAAAATAACACAAAGGTTTTTCGAATAAGAGGGTCAAATTTCATTCAAAATTTTACATATAATATTTTAAATATATATTAAGTTAAATATGCATATATATTCATAATTTTATATAATTATTAATTTATAAAATTGATGGGACCATATGTTTACATAAGATTTTTAGAAAAATTAGTATCTTATTAATTTATCGATTTGTGTCATTTTTTACACTGGTTCCAACTCGGGACCGGAAAAATTTATTAATTTAAAGAGGTTATTAATTTATCGAGTATAAATTTATAGAAGTTATACTGTATTTTGTGTATCTATTAATATAACAAGATATATATCATATATTAAGTTATGTTTTGGGAGAATGCACATATATTAAGAAATTATTTATTTTTTATTTATTTCTAAACTAAAACATCATTTATTATCTAATCAACCAATAAAAAAATAACGTACAGAATATAATCGTCAAAAACCAAGAAAAAGTAATTAATTTTACATTGAATATAAAAAACATCATCTATTTAAGAACAAAATTAAAAGCTTAAAACATCACTTATAAAAGAACGGAAGGAGTAATACACTACCGTATATCTAATAATATAAAATTCGAACACTTTCAATATAATTAATACATTAAAATATATTTAATAATCGTTTTGTCCCGCACATAGTGCGGGTTATTATCTAGTTTGAATATATGAAAAGAAAACATACACTATGGCTCCAAATGATTACACTATGGCTCCAAATGATCACACACAAAAAAACATATATGCATTGCATGAAGATTAAACGTTATTTTTTTTTTTTTGGAAATTTAGATTAAACGCTAGTTATCAAGTAATAAATATTGTCTTTGGATTTCCACATACCAATCATATAATGATATAAGTATGCATATCTCATGATTTACCGTTACGTGATCATTTTAATGATTAAAAAGTACTTCTTAATTTATTGTTTGGTTGACAAAAAAATAAAATAAAAACTTTATGAGAACTCATATTGTAATTTCCCAGTAATTGTTTTAACTTCTTTAATAATGTCATTATAAATTGATCAGTAGCTTGATTGATTATATATGTTTCTTCTTATAATATATATGTTTTCAGGTGTTTATGCGGTGGTGCAATCGATGGAAAACGTATTATGGCCACCAATCACACTGTTATTCATCACCGGAACGATTAAATACGTGGAGAGGTCACTCGCATTGTACTCAGCGAGCTTAGAGAAACTCAAAAACAGCATGCTTCCACCACCAAACTCTAAGCTTATGGAAGAATACTCTTCGAGAAAAGATTCAAATCTCCCAACTAAAATCATCTTAATCGACAAGCAAAAGGGACCCCCGAAACTCTTTAGACCGGACCGAGATTTAACCGATCTCGAAATCGTTCAATACGGCTACAAATTCTTCAACACTTTCAAAGGTCTTGTTGTTGATCTAGTTTTCAGTTCTAGTGAGAGAGACGAAAGTAGAGATTTCTTCAATGAGTTGAAACCGGGAGCTGCACTAAGGATTATTGAATCCGAGCTTGATTTTCTATACGAATTGATGTTTACCAAATCTGCGATTCTTCATACGATAACCGGTACTCTGTTTCGGTTAATTGCGTTTGGATCACTTATTTCTTCCTTCTTTGTCTTCCATCGTAGGCCGCTTAAGTCTGAGGAATTTCATGGAGCAGACATTGTGATTACTTACACATTGTTCATCGTTGGTATCGCGCTTGATCTCCTGTCAATAGTCATGTTCTTGTTCTCGGATTGGACATATGCGGTATTGAGTAAGCTTAAGGATGATCCCGGTGAAAAGAATAGTTTTATCGACTCTTTACTCAATTGGTTTCTCGCGGTTAGGAAACTGCGTTGGAAGAAGCATACATGCAATGGAAACCAGACCCCCGAGGTGCTCTCGACAGGGTTTTTGTCACGGAGATGGTCAGGCACGATCTACGGATTCAATTTCATCGGATTTTGTTTGAAAGCCAAAGTTTCAAGAATCCATAAGAAGAGAAACTGCAATGTTTTAGTGTGGGAGTCTGTGGGTTCGATGTTCGATTGGATAATAAGAAGAATCCAAATGATGTTTGGATGGATCAAGAATGTTAATAGATCACTCAGAAGCGTGATGAGGCAATGGTCTAAGAAGAATCCGATGTTTTGTTATACGGTTTACCCGTTATACCTCGTGTTCTTTGCAGGTATTCCTCAAGTTTTCGCAGTCTTTTGGGGTCATATTGATCGAATCTTCAGTGTTAAATCTTATCTAGACGAGATTAGGTTCATTTCGAGAGAGCCTTTGACGAAGAATCAATGGGAATTTATATTCAATGAGATAAAGAATAAGTCCTACTTTGCGGAAACACCCGACCTTACAAAGAAATTGTCTTCGGCGAGAGGAGAGTGGGTTTTACGAGATATGATTCTGGCAGAAAGTGAGAGATTGATAGGTTACGTAGAGAATGTTTCTTATGATCAAAGTCTTCTCCTTTGGCATATTGCTACTGAGCTCTGTTTTCAACAAGAAGAAAATGAGGAGATGGAGAATCTAAGCGGAAATAGTTACGATGACCGTGAATTTAGCAAGATTACATCGGATTACATGATGTATTTGTTGATAATGCGACCAAAATTGATGTCGCAAGTGGCAGGAATCGGAACTATACGATTCAGAGACACTTTAGCTGAAGCTGAGAGGTTTTTCAAAGGAAAGCATATCAAGAACCTGAGAGATATGAAACGAGCGAGTAAGACGATTTTATCGGTTAGTAACGATTATGAGCCAATGTATGTGAAGGGAAATCGAAGCAAGTCAGTGCTTTTTTATGCGAGTATGTTGGCAAAAGAGCTTCAGAGATTGGAAGATAATAATAGTAGAAACGGACATGGGAAATGGAGAGTGTTAAGTAAAGTGTGGGTTGAGTTGCTATGTTACGCAGCAAGTCAGTGTAAAGCTATGGAGCATGTGGCGCAACTTAGCAGAGGTGGGGAGCTTCTTAGCTTTGTTTGGTTGTTGATGGCTCACTTTGGTTTATCAGATCAGTTTGAGATCGATAAAGGAGAACCTAGAGCTATACTCGTTGCAGGAGAGTGATAGTTATTACTCGTTGAGATCGTTCAATGTGGGATATTGTTATCCGTAATTGTTATAACAAAAAATACAATATAAATCTATCTGTTGTACGAGAAAAATTCTTAAAAAATTGTCAACCTTTTTTAGAAGAAAAATACATGAGTTTTTATAGTTTTTCCGATAAAACCTTGTTTTACAATTTAAAGTGTTAGTCATTAATACATCCTTCTGAAAACTTTACCGGATTCAAATTTGTGACTTTATTGTATAATTTCAAGCAATGTACATACATAATTTCAAGCAATGTACATTATCGATCCATCCACGAAACCAAGCATAATTTGCATGGATTTGTTAAAAAACAAAAAGTTTAAAAATTCTTCACTAATATATATATATATATATATATATATATATATATATATATATATATATATATATATATATATATATATACTAGATATGGATCCGTGCGTTGCACGGGTTACTTGTCAAAATTATCATTCTTAATTTTTTTTTTATTTTTGCAAGTTTTATTAAAATTATATAAAATATATGTTTAAATTTTAGAAAATGCAGCATTTTAGTTGATTTTTAATTAAATTTATTATGCATAATACACAATATAAAACACCATTTGTAGTTATGTTATACTAAATATTAAATCATCTAATATAAATGTTAATATATTTATAAAATTATATAATATTTTGGTTATTATAAGTTATGATATTCATAAATGTTCATATGTTGTATTATTAAATTTTAATAAATTATTTACATCTATCGGAAGAGTGTGTTACACCTTATAAGTTCAATGTGGGAAGATAGAAAAAAAATTGTGACAATAAGAAAAGATAAAATTATATAGTTACGTAAACAAATGAATGATATATGCATAATATGTAAACATATTGTATGAGTTACGTAAACATATGATCTTTTTAGAAAATCTTGACGTCATAATAAAAAGTCTCAAATCTGTCTCTTTCTCTCATTAGATTTCTCTTACTTTTGGTTGATGTCTTCTTTCTTTCTCCTTCTCTCTCTCGTCGGATTTCTTTCCCATCATACCTTTTTTTTTTTTTTTTCCATATCTCCATTTCTCTCTTTTCGTCGGACATCACCACCGAGTCTCACTACTCCCACCCTCCACCACAACTGAATATCACTACTATCACAATCACCACCACCATCAATACCAAATCTCGCTAGTTCCGTCCCACTACCTTCATCAACATTTGGCCACCACCACCACCACCAAACTTGAACCACTGTTGTCAACACTAACACCACCGTTACCGTCTCTTCTCCTCTTTCCCGGCTGATCTTATTACTCCACCTTCTTTATCTCCTCCGACATCGTCGAGCCTCTCCGACAACAACTCTACCCTATGTCAATCGTTGTTCATAATTTTAATTTGCATCCATCGCCATATATTCCTTGGATATAAATATCACATCCCATTTTTAGAAAACCATTGTGATTCAAAGTGTTCTTTTTTTATAAATGACATGATATATTTCCAGCAAATGATAAATAATTTTTACATGATTTACGTTATTTTTATAGTCACCCTATCACCACTTCTGTGACCATCACCCACCACCATCATTAGCTCCATTTTGCACACTCTAAAAACACTCATAATTAAATAATATTAAAATTAATTATAAAATAATCTTTAGACACCCACCAAAAGTAATCAATGGAGGTAGTCTAACAATCACATGCTATTTTATTAAATGACATTATTTTTTCCTCTGATTCTCGTTGGATGTCTCTTACTCGTTGTTAGAATTCAAGTTTTGATTTTCTTTATTTTCAGATTTTGTGTTATTAGTATTTATTTGATTTTTTTCTCTTAATTACATGTATGTTTGTATTTTGTTTGAGGGCCAATTCATCTTTGAAAAAACATTAGTTTCCAAAGCTTTTTGCCTCATGGCTATTTCTTTAATATTTTTTGAGTCAAAGGTTAGATACTAATATTATCCTAAAAATAATTTATGACCAAAAAAAGAAAAAAAAGCTTTACCAGTAGAATGAAGTTAAAACAATAGTTGTGTTTCTGAAGAAATTAGTTAGTTTGCTTGGTGAGAAAATATGAGACAATATATTTGTTTGTATAGAGTTGAGTCCATTATCTAATATGAGAGAAGATATATATATATATATATGTATAGTTTCTTTCTAACTTTTTTTCTCAAATTTCTATTTTTTTTTATAAGATACATATAGCTTCCTTATAATTATCTTCTTTAGATTTTTAGAATTGTTTTATATAAGATATATATGTATAGTTTCCATATAATATTTTTTTTTAATAAATAAAAGGAAATTTTTGTTTTAGACGTGTTAAAATCTTAGATCGATAAATATAATACATACATATAGTTTTCATATAAGTTTTTTTAATAAATTAGATAAAAAGAAAATTTTTATTTACACATGTCAAAATCTGAGATCGATAACTTTGGCACATGGCACAATCCTATGAGTTACTAACTTTGATAAAAGCAATTTTTAGAATTCAAGTTTTGATTTTCTTTATTTTCAGATTTTGTGTTATTAGTATTCATTTGATTTTTTTCTCTTAATTACATGTATGTTTGTATTTTGTTTGAGGGCCAATTCATCTCTGAAAAAACATTAGTTTCCAAAGCTTTTTGCCTCATGGCTATTTCTTTAATATTTTTTAGTCAAAGGTTAGATACTAATATTATCCTAAAAATAATTTATGACCAAAAAAAAAATGCTTTACCAATAGAATGCAGTTAAAACAATAGTTGTGTTTCTGAAGAAATTAATTAGTTTGCTTGGTGAGAAAATATGAGACAATATATTTGTTTGTATAGAGTTGAGTCTATTATCTAATATGAGAGAAGATATATATATATATATATATATATATATATATATATATATATATATATAGTTTCTTTATAACTTTTTTTCTCAAATTTTTATTTTTATTTTATAAGATACATATAGTTTCCTTATAATTATCTTTTTTAGATTTTTAGAATTATTTTATATAAGATATATATGTATAGATTCCATATAATATTTTTTTAAAATAAATAAAAAGAAATTTTTGTTTTAGACGTGTTAAAATCTGAGATCGATAAATATAACATATACATATAGTTTCCATATAAGTTTTATAATAAATTAGATAAAAAGAATTTTTTTATTTACACATGTCAAAATCTGAGATCGATAACTTTGGCACGTGACACAATCCTATGAGTTACTAACTTTGATAAAAGCAATTTTTTAGAATTCAAGTTTTGATTTTCTTTATTTTCAGATTTTGTGTTATTAGTATTTATTTGATTTTTTTTCTCTTAATTACATGTATGTTTGTATTTTGTTTGAGGGCCAATTCATCTCTGAAAAAACATTAGTTTCCAAAGCGTTTTGCCTCATGGCTATTTCTTTAATATTTTTTGAGTCAAAGGTTAGATACTAATATTATCCTAAAAATAATTTATGACAAAAAAAAAAGCTTTACCAATAAAATGAAGTTAAAACAATAGTTGTGTTTCTGAAGAAATAAAAGTTTGCTTGGTGAGAAAATATGAGATAATATATTTGTTTGTATAGAGTTGAGTCTATTATTTAATATGTGAGAAGATATATATATATGTATAGTTTCTTTATAACTTTTTTTCTCAAATTTCTATTTTTAGTTTATAAGATACATATAGTTTACTTATAATTATCTTCTTTAGATTTTTAGAATTGTTTTATATAAGATATATATGTATAGTTTCCATATAATATTTTTAAAAATAAATAAAAAGAAATTTTTGTTTTAGACGTGTCAAAATCTGAGATCGATAAATATAACACATACATATAGTTTCCATATATTGTTTTTAATAAATTTAATAAAAGGAAATTTTTTATTGACATGTGTCAAAATATGAGATCGATAACTTTGGCACGTGGCACAATCCTATGAGTTACTAACTTTGATAAAAGAAATTTTTTTATTTACACGTGTCAAAATCTGAGATCGATAACTTTGACATGTGGCACAATGCTATGAGTTATTAACTTTGAAAACCATAATTTATATAATAAGATAGACTCACGAATATCTCTTGTTTCTATATATTTTTCACTTCAAAAGTTGAGGTTTTTGTCAGTTATACAAAATCAAGCCAAAAACAGAAAATCCTTGTACTATTTTAAGTAACGTGTGTGAAAGAGTAAAGTATGATTTTCTTGATTTTATTATCAACAAGGAAAGAATATTTTATTCTGACACAGAAAAAAGCCCTTGGTTAAAGAGTTACCGTGGAATATAAGAAAGGAATGCAAGAACAGAATTCACGTGTTATTAAAATAGCTTCATTTATAAATTTCCGGTCAAATAGTTAACAAATAATCTAATCCCTTATATATACGTACCTTGAGTAAGAAAGCATGATACAGCAAATTTTGATACTTAACGAGCTTAGTTTTTCCAGACAAAAAGAGTAATAACAATGCAAGTGATTCCACCAAAAATAAAAAAGATATTAGACAAATGGAACATCAGAGGACTTGTGATATTATCTCTGTTGTTCCAAACGTCTCTTATCTTCCTTGCACCAATGCGGAAACGCACATCAAAGAAGTTGCTCGCTGCGTTTCTATGGACCGCATATCTTTTAGCAGATTGGACCGCTAATTATGCGGTGTCTCAGATCACTAAAAACCAAGGGAAAGAACCAGAACCTGACGATCCTCCAAAAAACAAGAAGCTTCTTGCTCTATGGGCACCATTCTTGTTGTTGCATCTTGGTGGTCCGGACACGATTACCGCGTTGGCTCTTGAGGATAATGCGTTATGGCAACGTCATTTGTTTGGCCTCGTCTCTCAAGCGCTTGCAGGTAAGAAAGGGTGAACACGATTCATATATATATATATCTTGGAAACTAAATTATATGTGCATTGCATGAAGATAGAACATTATTTATCACTTATCAAGTAACAAATAGTAAAATGTAATATAGGCTTTTTAGGTTGGTATAACCAAAACCCTACAACGCGGGATAGTGAAAAAACCGCAGAAATCGATATTAAACCACTCGACTAAAAACATTTTTCCGCCCATTTCATTGTTTTAATGAAAATAATAGAAATTCTATTGTGATTAATTAAATAGTCATTAATTAAATCGTAACAAATAGTAAAATGTAATATAGGCTTTTTCTTGGTTGTTTCTGGTATAACCAAAACCCTACAACGCGGGATGGTGAAAAAACCGCAGAAGTCGATATTAAACCACTTGACTAAAAACATTTTTCCGCCCATTTCATTGTTTTAATGAAAATAATAGAAATTCTATTGTGATTAATTAGATAGTCATTAACTAAATCGTTAAAAATCAATAACAGGTGGATCTATATGTAGAAAGAATCTCAATATTTTACCGTTTTAAGGATTAATTAGAACAAAACTAACCTCATTATTAAGGTTATAAGCCCTTTCTTATAACATTGTGATTTTTATGTCGTTTTCAGGTGTTTATGCGGTGGTGCAATCGCTAGAAAACGCACTATGGCCACCAATCACACTTTTATTCATCACCGCAACGATTAAATACGTGGAGAGGACACGAGCATTGTACTCAGCGAGCTTGGACAAATTCAAAGACAGAATGCTTCAACGAGCAGACGCTGGTCCTAACTACGCTAAGCTAATGGAAGAATACGCTTCAAGAAAAAAGTCAAATCTCCCAACTGAAATCTTCTTAACCGACGAACCCGACAAGCACGAGAGACCCCCTACACTCGTTATACCGGACCGAAAATTAACCGATCTCGAAATCGTTCAATACGGCTACAAATTCTTCAACACTTTCAAAGGTCTTGTTGTTGATCTTATTTTCAGTTTCCGTGAGCGAGACGAAAGCAGAGATTTCTTCAAAGAGTTGAAACCGGAAGAAGCTCTTCAGATTATCGAAACCGAGCTTGGATTTCTATACGAATCGATGTATACGAAAACCGCAATTCTTCATACGGGAATCGGTACTCTGTTTCGGTTAATTTCCTTTGGATCGCTTCTTTCTTCCTTCTTTGTCTTCCATCGTAGGCCACTTAAGTCTGAGGATTTTCATGGAGCAGATGTTGTGATCACTTACATTTTGTTTATAGTTGGTATCGCACTTGATCTTGCGTCAATGGTCATTTTCTTGCTCTCGGATTGGACATTCGCGGTATTGAGAAAGCTTAAGGATGATCCAGAGGAAAAGAATAGTTCCATCGACTCTTTATTCAATTGGTTTCTCGAGTTTAGAAAACCGCGTTGGAAGACGTATACATGCAACGAAAACCAGACCCACGAGGTGCTCTCGACGGGGTTTTTGTCACGGAGATGGTCAGGCACGATCTACGGATTTAATTTCATCGGATTTTGTCTGAAAGCCAAAGTTTCAGGAATCCACCAGAAGAGAAACTGCAACCTGCTAGTGTGGGATTACATGGTTACACTATTCGATCTGGTGATCAGGAGAATCAAAATGTTATTTGGATCGATCAAGAATGTTAATAGATCAATAAGAAGCGTGCTCCGGCAGTGGTCTAAAAAGAATCCGATGATTCGTTACACGGTTTACCCGATATTCCTCGTATTCTTTGCCGGTATTCCTGAAGTTTTTAGAGTCCTTTGGAAATACATTGATCGAATCTTCAGTGTTAAATCTTATCTAGACGAGATTAGGTTCATTTCGAGAGAGCCGTTGACGAAGAATCAATGGGAATTTTTATTCAATGAGCTAAAGGATAAGTCCGGCTTTGCGGAAACACCTGAAGTTGCAAAGAAAGTGTCTTGGGCGAGAGGAGAATGGGCCTTACGTGATTCGAAATTGGAGGAAGTTGATACATTGATGCGTTATATAGAGAAAGTTGATTATGATCAAAGTCTCCTCCTTTGGCATATTGCTACTGAGCTCTGTTTTCAAAAAGAAGATGTTGGGAAGATGGAGAATCTGAGCAAAGAAAGTTATGATGAACGAGAATTCAGCAAGATTATATCGGATTACATGATGTATTTGTTGATAATGCGACCGAAACTGATGTCGGAAGTGGCGGGAATCGGGACTATACGGTTCAGAGACACTAAAGCTGAAGCTGAGAGGTTTTTCAAAGGACGGCAAATCAAGGACTTAAGAGATATGAAACGAGCGAGTAAGACGATTTTATCGGTTAGTACCGATATTGAACCGATTCTTGTGAAGGGAGATCGAAGCAAGTCGGTTCTTTTTGATGCGAGTATGTTGGCGAAAGAGCTTCAGAATTTGAAAGAGAGTAGTGATGAAGATGGGAAATGGAAAGTGTTGAGCAAAGTGTGGGTTGAGTTGCTATGTTACGCAGCAAGTCATTGTAAAGCGACGGAACATGTGGCGCAACTTAGCAGAGGTGGTGAGCTACTTAACTTTGTTTGGTTGTTGATGGCTCACTTCGGATTAGGAGATCAGTTTCAGATCAATAAAGGAGATGCTAGAGCTAAACTCGTTGTAGGAGAGTGATAGTTATATATAATATCTTTTTATTTTATTTATATTGTGTGTCTGTGATTTGTAATATCTTTTGGTTCTGTTTCCAATTTCAAGCAATTTCAAGCACATTTCATTTGATTGTCGACTCATTACCGAAATCAAGCAGAATTTGCATTGATCTGTAATACAAAAAGAATTTGTCGACTCCTTTCGGACATAGACTATTTCGTGAAAAGACCGGTTAAACCGTTCATTAAGACTAAGGAGATGTTAGAATCGTCCAAAGCTCGATTTTAGGAAGAAAACAAATACGAGGAAGGAATAAAGTATTGTATTTGCTCGAGCCTTGTCTTACAAGGAATACTCTAGGGTTTTGGATCAACTTAGGGTTTCGAAAAAATTGGCAATTCGAAAAGCGTTTGGAGAATTGGTTAGAAGTCGATAAGATGGATTAAGTTTTGGTGTAACCATGAATCTGTGAAAGCTTAAGGGTCATGTGTTTTACATGATCAATAGCGATACTTTGCTTCTTCTTTTTTTTTCTCCACAGAGATTTTGTTCTCTTCCATTTCTTCGCCTGATGAGGAAGTAAGGAACAGTATCTTGATGCTTTTCCTCTGTCTCTGTTCGATTTCTATGGGATGTTGTTTTCATGTTATAAAAAAGGAAGACTTTGAGTTTCTTATTGAGAAAAAAAAAGAAAAGAGGACCGCTCACAAGGTGTTCGTTAAAATACCTGAATGACATCTTTTCGGTAAAAAGACTTTATAAGGTACAAACAATGTTTTGCCTGTTCTTTTCAATAAAAGCTTTTTTTGTTATTTGGGTTGCATATAATCACTGTTGGAGACATATTACACTCATTGGAGTTTTGCATAAGCCAAAATGTCGAACATAACTTAGGATCATAAATCTTGTTTCTAGTCTTTAAACAATGGTTACTACATGGAAAAGTATTCGTTTTGGCTTCGCTTCATCGGGTTCATATTTCGAGTTGGTTCTTCATCAACTAGTCCCATGTCTGACAGATATCTTGTTAGCTAGGTCTACAAGTTGTCTCTCTGATTTTTTATTTCGAAGAACTCTACGCATCATATGCAGTTGAATCACACACATCAAATCTTCGTCCTTTGTAGGGAATTGCAGGTACTCGTTACCATTCTGATCATGACGCAGCAAGAATATAATATCGACAAGATTATCAGCTACCTATCTAAGTTGCAGACTCAGCTAAGTCAAATACCTCTATCCAAGAAAGCTACTGTTAACAACAATGAACAGCCGAGCGAAAGACGAAGTGAGGAGAAGAGACACACCAAGTCCTGTGAAAGACGAAATGAGGAGAAGAAGAGACCATCTTGGTGGGTTCGGTTCAGAGAAAAACTTAAAAAAATTTGTAAGGTGAAGAACGAGGCAACAAACCATGCAAGCGATAGTAAAGACAGTCAAGGTGGAAGCAGAAGAATCATGCGAAACACTGACGAAGATGAAGATGCAGACCTCGAGATCCGGAAATTGCAGAGTGACATTGGTCAGATGATATCTGCATTTAAGAATTGGACTCAGTTCCAAAACAATATGAGCAAGTCGTTGGAGAATGATCTTCGTTCAAGTATGGTTGGAGCGACACTACAGAAGACGGGTTCAATCAAGTCCCGCACTCAGGATCTCAAAGAAATCAGAAGAAAGATCTCCGCCTTGAAGTGCCAGATCCCATCATCGCTCTACAAACAATCATCCAGGGTGTTAAGCATCACGGAATCTCTAACCAATGAGGATATTGATGAGATCAATGAGACCGGGAGCGACATATACTTGCCCGGCCTCCACGTTTCTGAAGATTTCAAACATTCCTCAGGTTTTGAAGACGTTGTGGAGAAATTTCAAGGCCTTGATGACTTCACTCAGAAGCTCTGCTTGTTGTCCTTCGCCGTGTTCCCGGAAAACAGAGAGGTTACAAGGACAATGTTGATGTATTGGTGGATCGGAGAAGGTTTCATCAGTTGTGATGATTCTGAAAACTCAGTAAAGAGAATTCTTGATGCATTCTCAGCAAAAAAGTTACTTGAGCCGGTCGAAGATGACAGGAAACTGCTACCAAATAGTTATAAGATGGAGCCTCATGTGCATTCTGCAGTTATATACTTAGCCAAAGAAATGGATCTATTTGAACTCTACAGCCATAGTGGGGAGCTTATCATGAAAAAATAATCGAAGGAAAAGGTCTGCCTAGTAAAAGGTTCCTCGTTGCTACGAGACGCAAAAACATCTGTTATGAAACCGAAAACATTGCAGACGGTTTTCAATTCCTCTGAACGGTATCCTGATTTCACATTCAAGTGGTTTCCGTTAATGGATTCACTTAGAGTGCTCTATCTGGGAAGATGGGAGCAGACCGCTAAGCGCCACATTGAAGTTGAGAGCACAGAGTTTCTTAAAAATATGAAGTCTCTGAAGAATCTGAGGCTTGCAAGTTTTCAAGGGATCTCAGGAATCAAAAAGATCGATAACTCAATTTGTGCGCTCCAAAAATTGATGATCTTGGATCTTAGAGCATGCTACGATCTACAGGTTCTTCCTAACGATATAGGCTCACTTGAGAATCTGATTTACTTGGATGTATCAAAGTGCCTTATAGATCGCATGCCTAATGGGTTTGAAAGACTCTCAAGATTAGAGGTTCTTAAGGGATTTGTGATTAGTCAGTCAGATGATGAAGACAATTGTGCATTTAAACACCTGGTGAAGCTGAGGAAGCTAAGCATAACCATAAAAAATTACCGTTTCAAGGCGGAAAATCTAATTGAGTCACTGAGAGACCTCATGCGACTTGAGAGTCTGACAATCGCATGGAGAGCGCGATTCCCTGTGGATGACCGAAGAGGAGAAGAAACTAAAGAAGCAGAGGAGTATGGAGAAACAACAAACGAGGAGAAGGAGAACCAAAAATGTCCTGCAACAGAAGAGAAACTCAAAGACCTGATGGAACGAGATGACGATCAAGTGCACAACACAAGTCCTTGCCTAGAAGTAACAGAGACGATCCAAAACAAGACAGACGATCATAAAGGGAAAAACAAAATGGAAGAGGAAGGAGATACAAAGAAGAGGAAGGCTAATCTAGAAGAAGGAAAGAAACAAGATGAGCTAGTAGAAGCAGAGAATTCGAAATTTGAAGACAAGGTTATCGAGGGAGATGCGAAGACAAGTCCACCACAAGAATCGAAAGACACAATCCGGACCAAGTCAAATGATCACAACGAAATTAGCAAAGTGCAGGAAAAAGGAGAGAAGCTTGATGGGGGAGAAGCAAAGACTCAGAAGTCAGACAAGACTATTAAGTTCGGTAAGAAAGTGAGTTTCTCAGAAAACTCGAAAGCTATGATCCAGAAGATGCAAGATGATCTAAAAAGATATAATACAATAGCAAGTAAAGAAAAAGTCTTCATCATGGCAATGGGCAACCAAAACAAGAGATGGCTAGAAAATCCAGCAATAGATAATATCTCTAAGCTTCCTTCTAGTTTGAAGAAGTTGAAGCTAGAAGCTTACCCTCACATATACCCTCCGAGTTGGTTAAATCCCAAAAATCTTTACAATCTTGAAAAGCTCTACATCAAAGGAGGAAAACTTAGCAGATTCAGTGACGAACCTCCAACAGAAGAAAACAGTTACGGCGTTCAGATCTTGCGTTTGAAGTATCTTCGTGAATTCATGGTTGAGTGGAGAGATTTGCAAGCTCTGTTTCCAAATATGATACTGTTGGAGAAATATCAATGCCCAAAAGTCACATTCTGTCCCACAAATGGTAATGGTGTCTGGAAGAGGTCGCAGCCACAGATGGTAATAGAGTCTAAAGGTTCCAGCCTAGCCCGACCCCAAAAAAAAACCGACCGCGGAAAAGCCCGAAATTGTTGGTGCTTGTAAAGCTTGCGGGTAGACCTGCCGGGTTTTGGGTTGGCCCAGGGATACTATGTGTATGGATTTTATTCAAATGAAGTATTGCTAGTTTGATTTTGGTCATTCAATATAATTTGCTTATACTATGTTACTACTCTGCATCAATTATGTACGTACAATTTGAACTCAAGTTAAGTCGGATTTCAAAACGAAATTTGAATAAGTAAATTAATTTTCAAATTGATTATATACACAATCTACAGCATCATACAAATGAAAACCCCAAATCACATTTTCTGTTTTATAATTTGTAACTTTGAGTTACCAATTCGGGCCCTGTAAAAGTGGTAATCAGTCTTCATGGGGCTGATGTGGAGTAGATTCCACCAGGGTTCGAGGATTGGTACCAATGGAGAAGGAAAGTTTGTTTCTCTCCATAAAAGCGGCTTCAAAAATTTGTAACTTTGAGTTTTCTAGCAAATTCCATAATAGTCCAGATATTATACCATTCAAAGCTACGAACTTAAATCAACCAAAATGTTAAGTAGCTTGAACTTTTTTAATGTTAAAAGTGTAATAACAAAAATAAAATTAAAAACTTTAGAAGCTGTGTTTTACCTTATTATTACAAAACGGATCAATCCACTTCATCAACTATAACAATTAAAAAGTCTTCCTTGTAAGCAACCAGAAGTTTTATATGAGTAAAGAAGAAAGTCTTATTTGCTCGAACCTTGTCTTACAAGGTATAAATCTAGGGTTTCAAAAGAAAGTTGGGTTTTTTGGAGATTTGGTTAGAAGTCGATAAGATGGATTAAGTTTTGGTGTAACGATGAATTAATGGAAGCTTAAGGGTCATGTGTTTTACATGGATATCGATACTTTACTTCTTCTTCTTTTTTCCACAGAGACTTTCTTCTCTTATAATTCGATATCTTCGCCTAATGAAGAAGCAAAGAACAGTGACTTAGATGCTTTTCCTCTGTCCTTGTTCGATTTCTATGGGAAGTTATCTAAATGTTATAAAAAGGGAAGAGTTATTGAGTTCTTTATTCAGAAACAAAAGATCGCTCACAAGGTGTTCCATAAAATACTTAAATGACATCTTTCTGGTAAAAATACTTTTATAAGGTACGTGCTTATTTTTCTCGGAAAAAAAAAATCTTTTTTTTATTTGGTTTGCATATATCTTATCTTATATATATATATATATATATATATATATATATATATATAATATATGACAAGGTTTCTTCAAAACAATCTCTAAAAATGTGACATTTGGCGTTCTACTCTTTTGACACATGTCATTTTTAGTTTATTTTTTAATTTAAGTGCAATAAATCTGTTTATTTTATTTTTGAGAACAATAACCACAATAGTCCTTAATTCAAATTATAAAATAAAATCAAAATTATTTGATGATAAAATAGTTTAAGGATATTTTGAATAAAGAGATATTTTCCTACATTTTATCTTTTTCACATAATTTATAGTAAAAAATAAAGATCAAATTATTAGGCGACAAAATAGATAATAAATATATTAATAAAATTGACTTTATCTATATCTTATTAAACCACAAACATAATACATTTAATTCTTTAATCATATATATTAATCCACCTTTTAATACTAAATTGTAACCTAAATCATATAAATTGTGTATTAACTTTTTTCTCTCTATTCAATGGCATTCAAACACACTATTAACTATTATTGTAACTTCCATATTTTAATTATTTAAAAATGAATGTATTTTCTCATGGTAGAGGTTACATTTAAATATTAATTTACTATAATTTATTTCATATTTATAAGAATAGCACAATACGACATACCAATCTCAAATCTCAACATGAGAGACCTAATATCCATAAAAAAATATATATATATACCTAAGGTTTTGAGCGTGGATTTGTTTTTTTAAGTGCTATCTCTTCCTTTAATATGATGCTTTAAATTTAATTTTATTGGTTTCTAATCTTTTTTCCTTCATATGTAATTTTCTTTTGTTTTTTATGTCATTTTTCTAAGTATATTTCACTACATAATGTCATATGTTATTACGTTTATAATGGTAAGATATGATGTGTATATTTGAATTCTATTATTTTTGATCAGAAAATAAAGAAAATATTTCCTAATATATATATGTTTTGTGTATGTAGACTATACTGTTAAAAATATCTCTATATGGTGATGAATTTTGTTTAGCTAACAATTCTAAATAGGTGGCAAGTTTTCAAAATCACTAAATACAATTTCAAATCTCATATAAAAATAGTTTTAAAAGTTATTTTACACATATATAAAAGTTGCTCTTTTTTTTTTGCCAACATGAGCCATATTTTTCTTCTTCCTTTAAAATAAATTATTATGAAAAATTAATTTTCTGATTAATGCGGTATAAATTGAAAAAAATTAACAATCTTCAACTTAGCAATTTTCAATAATTACTATGACATCTTATATATATATTTTTTTCCTCTTTACTGTCGTTTTAAAACCGAGAATTAACATATATAAGATATTCTAATATTTGTTTTAATCGATATGTGCCATATTTTTCTTATTTTGTTTTTCTTTTCACTTTCAAATAAATAATGAACATCCTTACATCCTGTTATTAATAAATGATTTTTTTATTAATGGAGCATTAATTGTATAAATTACCTCCTAAGACCATCTCCAATGTAAATCTCAATATTTTACTCTAAAATAGAGCATGATTTCTCTCCAATGTATCACTTTATACCCTACTCTAAAATAGAGGTAAAAAAAAAAATAGAGTTCCTCTATATATAGAATAATCTTCTCTTTTACTCTATTTTAGAGTGAAAATATAGAGTATGGTTGGAGAGAATTGTGCTTTATAATAGAGTCTAGAGAAAAAAAATAGAGTGGAGTTGGAGATGCTCTAATGATGTTTAAGTCGCCTACATTTTAAATCACTATTTCGACATTTTATATATTATAAAATTAATATACCTAAATTTCTATTATTTTAAAGTAAACAGATAACATAAGGGAAAAAAAATAATATTGAATAAGCTCTTATAAAATCGATTTTATAACACTTATGAATACTACCGTTTAAAATTATGACTACAGATGCTTATAATTTCCTTTCTAATTTAAAAGACTAATAGCTATGTGAACTAACTATTTACATAAACAATGAATAAATCAAATTATCAAAATGGATGCAAGAGATATAAATGATAATTTAACATAACATCCATGATATAAATAGGGTGATTTTGAAAACTACCATGTTTTTTAAGATAACAAAATATTATCTCAACTCTCTAATTTTTTTCACTTCTTGTCCACCGTCCTTTTTTTTTTTGACACAAAATCCTCTCATTATTTTTCTAATATCACTGGAAATGTTAATTCACAAGCCTTTCAAATATATTGATAATGTTTTGTCAATTCATATGATTCATTTAAACATGTAAATTACAACTTTCTAAGTCATTGTAGAGAATAAATAAATTGGAAGATTTTTTTTGCTAATACTTTTAGTGAATAATATGGAAGATTTTTTTGTTAATACGTTCTTTATAATTAATACAGGTTCTAATATGTTTTAGGTTAAACTAATTTATTTTTCTTACGATAAAATATATTCAAACTATTCCCACGCATCGCGTGTGTTTTTTTCTAGTATATATATATAATCGACTTTTGGTGACATTACACTTCTTCATCTGCATAATTATGAAGTACCCAAAATGTAGAACACAACTTAGGATCATAAAGCTTGTCTCTTTATATAAACCATAGTACATGTAAAAGTCTTTGTTTCGCTTCGGTTCATTCGGGTTAATAGTTCACCATTTTCTGATATATACTTGAATAATGAGACCTGCACTTAGTTCTTCACTTTTCAAGTAGTTGTAACCGTAGGCAGTTTTCTAGTCTTTTCATAATGGTTGTCAGTATAAAGGAAAGTCTTCGTTTCTGCTTCGGTTCATCGAGTTAATTTATCGCCATTTTCTGACATATACATGAATGAGACCTTGATAAGGTGCTTCAAATAGTCCCATAGCTGACAAATTAACTGTTAAACTAACTCCATTTTCTCTCTGTTTTTTTTTTTCTGTACTAAAATAGAAGAACTCTACGCATCAAACGCAGTTGAATCAAACACACATTAGATCTTTATCCTTTGTTGGGAATTACAGGCGCTCTTTACCGTTCTGATCATGTCGACGAAAGAATGTGATATCTATAAGATTATCAAAATCCTAAATCAGTTAGACTCTGACCTGAAGAACATACCTTTATCCAATAAAGTTATTAGCCACAAGGAACAACAAGGCGAACAAAGTGAGGAAAAGAGATCTTGTTGGGTTCGGGTCAGAGAAAGTTTTAAAAGAATTGGTAAGGCGAAGAAGGACGCTTCCAACCATGCAAGCGACAGTGGAGGTAGTCAAGGTGGAAGCAGAAGAAGCGTTCACAACATTGAAGAAGATAAAAAAAATGAAGACCTCGAGATACAGAAGTTGCAGAATGACATTCGTCAGATGATAGCTGCATTTGAGAGTTTAACTCAGTTTCAAACCGAGATGAGCAATAATTTGGAGCGTGATCTTCGTTCAAATAAGTTAATAGCAATACTACAAAGAAAGAATTCATTTGGATCCCGCTCTCACGTTGTCAAGGAAATCAGAAGAAAAGTCTCCGCCTTGAAGTGCAAGATCCCATCATTGCTCAACAAACAACCATCAAGAAAGATAAGCATCACGGAATCTCAAACCGCTGAGGAAAATGATGAGATCAGTGAGACCGGGATTGACATACACTTGCCGGGCCTCCACGTTGCTGAGGAATTCGAAATATCCTCAGCTTTTGAAGAAGTTGTTGAGAAATTTCAAGGCCTTGATGACGTCACTCAGAAGCTCTGCTTGTTGTCCTTCGCCGTGTTCCCGGAAAACAGAGAGGTTACAAGGACAATGTTGATGTATTGGTGGATCGGAGAAGGTTTCATCAGTTGTGATGATTCTGAAGGTTTCATCAGTTGTGATGATTCTGAAAACAAAGTAAAGAGAATTCTTGATGCATTCTCAGCAAAAAAGTTACTTGAGCCGGTCGAAGATGAGAGGAAACTGCTACCAAATAGTTACAAGATGGAGCCTCATGTGCATTCTGCAGTTATATACTTAGCCAAAAAAATGGATCTATTTGAACTCTACAACGATAATGGGAAGCCTATCATGAAAAAATCATCGAAGAAAAAGGTCTGCCTAGTAAAAGATTCCTCGTTGCTACGAGACGCAAAAACATCTGTTATGGAACCGAAAACATTGCAGACGATTTTCAATTCCTCTGAACGGTATCCGGATTTCACATTCAAGTGGTTTCCGTTAATGGATTCACTTAGAGTGCTTTATTTGGGAAGATGGGAGCAGACTGCTAAGCGCCACATTGAAGTTGAGAGCACAGAATTTCTTAAAAATATGAAGTCTCTGAAAAATCTGAGGCTTGCAAGTTTTCAAGGGATCTCGAGGATAGAAAGGCTCGAAAATTCAATTTGCGCACTCCGCGAGTTAGTGATCTTGGATCTTAAAGCATGCTACAATCTAGAGGTTCTTCCTAGCGATATAGGCTTATTTGAGAAACTGATTTACTTGGATGTATCAGAGTGCTATATGCTAGATAGCATGCCTAAGGGGATTGCAAAACTCTCCAAATTACAAGTTCTGAAGGGATTTGTGATTAGTGAGTCGGATCATGAAGATAATTGTGCAGTTAAACACTTGAAGAATCTGAGGAAGCTAAGTATAACCGTAAACAAATACTCTTTCAAGGTGGAAACTCTGATGAGGTCGTTGATTGGACTCCAAAAACTTGTGAGTCTGAAAATTGCGTGGGGAGCTCGTGAAGAACCTAATGAAGCAGTTGAGTCTAGAGAAAGCACAAACAAAGAGAAGGAGAACCAAGGAGGTCTTGCAACAGACAAGAAACTCAAAGACCTGATGGAACATGATGATGACCAAGTGCAGAAGAAGGGACAGACAAGTAAGGAGGAGAAAGGAAATGTAGAAGAAATAGGCAAGCAAGAAGATGGAGTCAGTAGTAAGAAAGTAGATGGAATAAATGAAGAAGCTAATCTGGAAGACGGGAAGAAGCATGATGAGGTAAAAGAAGAGAGATCATTAAAACCTGACAAGGTCGTCGAGGATGAGAAGAAGACAAGTCCTTCCGAAGAGGCAACAGAGAAGATCCAGAACAAGCCTAGCGATCAGAAAGGGAAGAGCAATGTGGAAGGAGATGGAGATAAGGGTAAGGCTGACCTAGAAGAAGAAAAGAAGCAAGATGAAGTAGAAGCAGAGAAATCTAAATCAGATAAAGTTGTTGAGGGAGAGAAGAAGGCCAGTCCTCCCCGAGATTCATCAGACATGATCCAAAAGAAGCCAGATGATAAAAGCAAAGTAGAAAACAAAGGAGATGGAGACAAAGAGAATGATGATTTAGATGAAGGAAAGAAAAGAGATGAGGTAGAAGCAAAAAAATCGGAATCAGACAAAGTTGTTGAGGGAGATGAGAAGGCAAGTCCACCACAAGAATCCAAAGACATGATCCAGAACAGGACAGATGATCAAACCAAATTGGAAAAGGAAGGAGAGAAGCATGATGAGGTTAAAGCACAAAAATCAGAATCAGACAAAGTTGTTGAGGGAGATGAGAAGGCAAGTCCACCACAAGAATCCAAAGACATGATCCAAAACAGGACAGATGATCAAACCAAAGTGGAAAAGGAAGGAGAGAAGCATGATGAGGTAGAAGCAAAAAAATCGGAATCAGACAAAGTTGTTGAGGGAGATGAGAAGGCAAGTCCACCACAAGAATCCAAAGACATGATCCAGAACAGGACAAATGATCAAACCAAAGTGGAAAAGGAAGAAAAGAAGCATGGTGAGGTAGAAGCAGGGATCTCGAAATCAGAGAATGGTGTTGAAGGAGTTAATAAAGCTAGTCCTTCCCGGGAATCAACAAACGCAATCCAGAACAAGCCCGATGATCACCAAAGAGGTGACAAACAAGAAGAGAAAGGAGATGGAGAAGAGGAGAAGGTTAATCTAGAAGAAGGGAAGAAGCACGACGAGATAAAAGCAGAGAGCTCAAAAGAAGACAAGGTTACAGAGGGAGATGCTAAGACAAGTCCACCACAAGAATCTAAGGACACAATGGAGAGCAAGAAAGATGATCACAAAGAAAATAGCAAAGTGCAGGAAAAGGGAGATGGAGACAAAGGGAAGGCGGCTGATCTAGATGAAGGAAAGAAGAAAAATGAGGTAATAGAAGAGAGCTCAAAACCAGACAATGTTATCGAGGGAGATGAGAAGAAAAATCCACCACAAGAATCGAACGACACAGTACAGAGCAAGCCAGATGATCACAGAGAAATTAGCAAAGTGCAGGAAATAGGAGATGGAGAAAAGAACGGAGATGATTTAAAGAAGCTTGATGGGGGAGAAGCAAAGACTCAGAAGTCACACAAAACCACTAAGTTTGGTAAGAACGTGAATTTTTCTGAAAAATCCAAAGCTCCGAAGAAGCCAGATGATCCGAAAAGTGACAACACAACGGCGGAAGAGATTCATGAAACACCATCACCATGTTGGAAAACAAAATCAAGGAAAGCAAAACTGTTAATGGGAATGGGCAACCAAACCAAGAAATGGGGAATAGGATGGCAAGAAGATCAAGCAATATATAAATTCCCTGATAGTTTGAAGAAGTTGGAGCTAGAATGTTTCCCTGAAACAGAACCTCCGAGTTGGTTAAATCCCAAAGATCTTGGAAAACTTAAAAAACTCTCCATCAAAGGAGGAAAACTTAGTGGAATGAGTGACGAAAGTCAAAACGCAGAAGACGAATGGGCCGTCGAGATCTTGCGTTTGAAGTATCTGCATGAATTCAAGGTTGAGTGGAGAGATTTGAAAGATCTATTTCCAAAAATGACACTGTTGGAGAAATATAAATGCCCTAAAATCACATTCTGTCCAACAGATGGTAATGGAGTCTGGAGGTCACAGCCAGAGAAATCACCAAATATGTGAAAATAAGCTGCATAGTTTCTTCTGTCATAACTCATAATAACGGCAAGAGCCTCTGTTACTTGTTTAGAGATCATGTATTTGCCTCTACACCCTGAATAAATAAACATTCCTGCGTATGTAATTAAATCTTTTAGAGCCGTAAACTGTCTTCTTGCCTTAGAATCAAAAGATCGTTCAAATAGAAAAACAATCAAAACAATGGTCTTATTCACCCGGGCAAGAACAGAACACCATGCCTGGGATTTTACAACAGAAAATATCTTAAAACGAAAAAACATGAAACAGTAAAAAACAAAACCGGTAAGATGAAGTTTCAAATCCGGTTGTTATTCAACACACAAAGCTTCAGCCACACGCAGGAAAAAAGTATGAGAATGATTAGAGGCAACGATCCAGATGTTTAGTACTGTGTAAGTAGATCTTGCTCCAGCTACTTTTATGATCGGCATTCTTCCGGTGGTGGTACATCACTGCGGTCAACCATAACGTATTCCTGCAAATACACGCAGTGTAAAATGCTAAGATGAAGCTGAAAAGAGACAAGATTTGTTGCAAGACGACTCAAAGACCTCCGACCTGCAAAACAGAAAAATATGATGCAACTAAATTTTTAACAATTTGGATTTGGAAGTGTTCTTCTTCTGATGAATTCTGAAGTGTGCTAGAATGTTAAAGAGAGGCATTAATGGTCCTAAATTTTCACTGGAGAGGTGATAGAGTAGAAAGTTTCAACTTACCGAGCTTGTAGTCTCCGATGATGGAAGGATTTTGTTGAACTTTGGGCAGTTCTCCACTTCCAAATTCAGATTAGTGTGAGTTGACACTTCAACTCCTACAACAACTTTCTCCAGATTCTCACAATGCTTTAAATTCAGGACTGGTAGGCTGGCAGGCATCTCCGGGAAAATCGTTTTGATTTTCGGGCAGCAATCTAAGCTTAGGTTCTTCAGATTCTCCAACTTACCAACAGAGCTTATAGTCTCCAATGAAAGAAGGTTTGTAATCGACAAAGTCTCCAGTGACTTCAAGTTTTCCTCATCCACACCATCGAAAAGGTCTATGATGTCAAAGCACATCCTTAGCCAGCAACGCTTCACCGATTTGGTTTTGTTAAAGATAGATTTGAGCCTTTCAGGAGTACAGTCCACAAAAGACACAAACTCAGCATTAGCTAATGCGTCCTTATCTAGCTCATTAGTTTCATTGATCTCCAAGACGTCTTGTGGAATTTTGGAATCAACAAGTGATGATAGTGTCTTCTTATATAGAGCCCTCTCTTTGGGGACTTTGAGAAGACGTTCCTTGCTGACATCTCCCTTCTCAGTACGATCACTGGCGCGAGGTTCATCTGATTGAATCTCTCCTGTTTCTCCAGACTTGTTTTCTGTGATTTCTTGGGATGTAACTACTGCATCAGAGGAACTGGCTTTCTCACATGACATTTTTCTCCTTACTTCGTTCCAATCCTTACCTTCAAAATACTTTCCATCTGCCCGGGTAAAACTCTTCAGACAATGGATTTTGGTCTCCTTTGGCAACTCTGGCGTCTCCACTTTGGTTCCAGACAGATTCACTTCACGTAGGTAAAACATGTTCTCAAATGATCCCTCAATCTTCTCCAGCTTGGCACTGCCGGAAACATCAATGACTTCGAGATTTTCGAGTTTCTGGATGTTAGGGATAGCATCTAGGTTGATGCAATCCCGTAGGAGAAGTTCGTTGAGACTGGACAGCTCCTCGATGGTGGTAGCCAACTCACTTAGATTAGTTCCCGAGAGATTAAGAGTTTTGAGTTCATGCTTATCCTCGAAGCAAACTTCAAGCATTTCCACTAAGCTCGTAGTGCCAGAAAGATCAAGAATTTGGAGTCCTGACAAGGGCTTCAAACTAGGCAACCTTCTCAATTTGCTACAGTTTCGCAACAAGAGCCGAGTCAAGGAGTGAAGCTTGGCGGCCACCGCAGAGTCCTGGAATATTGGCAGTCGCTCTATTTGGCTCTCCGAGAAGTCAAGAAGCTGAAGTTTTGTAAGAAGATAAAAGTTTTTGTTTTTGCTTTTGTTTTTCTTGTTACCTTCTGCGTTGTCGAAACAAGTTCGAAGCCCACGAGCACCAGAAATATCAACAACCTCGAGATTTAGTAGTTCCTGTATGTTTGGCAAATCTTCCAATAACGGGCAGTCCTTGATGATGAGACAGTGAAGTTCCTTCAGGTCAGAAATACTGGAAGGGGAAGATGTGATCTTTAGCCCAGAGAGGTGAAGACTTCGAAGTTCAAGAAATGCCTTGAAGAATTCAGGAGAGATTTTCTTCAGGGAGCTAGCACCAGAAACTTCAAGAGCGTTTAGCTTTGTAAGAGCCTTAAGCTCTTCAATACTTTCCAGTAGATCACAGTCCCTGATCACAAGAACCCGGAGGAGTATGAGATGATCTGTAAAAGGCGGGACAACAAGAGGTTTGGGCTGATCTGTAAAAGACGGGACAACAGAAGTTTTGAGCTGATCTGTAAAAGACGGGACAACAGGTTTCTCTATGCGTTTAAATTCCAGTGTGGGTTCAAAAAGACCAAGTACTTCAAGCTTTTCCAGCTTCTTAAAGAACTTTGCAGGAGTTTCACGACGCAGACGATCTCCACTAACCAGAATCGTGGTAATCTTGTCTCCTTTCTTTGCTTGCACTGTTTTAATCATATCATCAAGTTGGGTGATTTTCCCTATACCTTTTTTCTTGTTACCACCATAGACTCTAGAAAATCCAAGCCGAGATTTCCCTAAATGCCCACCACGTCGAGGATCAATTACATTTCTCATCGCCATCTCTGGTACCACCACATTGTTTTCTTGTATCTTCAGCATTCCGCGGTCTATAAGCTCCATGAAGATAGAATGACCATCCTGGTACGCCTTTTCGACAGACCTAACAGGATCAAAGTACCCTTCAAGAATCCATTGTGTGATCAGGTCACGGTAGTAAACACAGCCACAATGCTCAAAGAAGTCCAAGCTATGCCAAAAACAATCCAATATGGTATCCTTCAATGGACCATCGGTTTTGAACAGCTTGTATGCAAGAAGCAGGATTGGATTTTCTCCACTTGCTTTCTTAGGGCTCTCAGAACTAGATTCTGGATCGGATGGAACATCCCGCTCAGCCGAGAGAACCATTTCTATCTTTTCTTTTAGTAACTTCTCTTCTTCATCCTTATTAAGCTTATAGGACTCGCTCGTAACAGTGTACTCTAGGGACTTGGCGAGTACGACGATTGCAGCTGGCAAATTCTTGCTCTTTTTCAGCATGTGGGGTATCAGTTTCTCATCAGTCTCATGAAAGTTTTCAAAGAAAAATAATGGCATATCCCTGATTGTGAAAATGGACGAAAATAAAGCGTCTGCCTCCTTGTCTTTGAAGGATTCAAGTAAAGCTTGCGACTCATTTGTGTTATTGAACGTAATTTCCCCATAAGTGTTTGTGCCACCCCATAAGTCATCTTCATCTATGGTAGGAGCCGGTTTCTCCTCTGCCTTGATCTGGGCATGAGACTCAGGTAACTCCTCATTGATTGTGTCACCTGATTTATTTTCGTCTTCACCATCGGTTTCCTCTTTCTTTTCCGCGGAATGCGAATCATCTTCCCCCTCAATCTTCTCACCAGATTTTGTATCCTCCTCATTTTCCTGTCTTCTTGTAATAAGGATTTTCCGAGGTGTGTGATCTTTCAAAAATTCCTCAAGGCCTAGATGCACCATCACCTCGTACTCACTTGTCATTCCTTCATCGTCAAGAATTAAAAGAAGATACGGCTTTCTTTCAGATGATGTATCTCCTCCGGCTACTACTTCAGTCGTTTTCTCCTTCCCGGCATCCGTTGGATTCTTCTTTTCAGGATCTTTAGCTTTCTTCGCATGCGGATCCACCAGTTTTTTCTCAGCCTCCAGTTTATCTGCGGCTTCCTTCAACTTCTTCTTCTTGTCATCCTTCAATTTTTCCTCAACGGCTTCCTTCTTTTCCATTAGATATTTCTCAATCTTAGGCTTCAAATCCTTAAGCAAATCTTCAACCTTCTTCTCTTCCTCCTCATCTTCATCTCTTTCACCGACTTCAGTCTCTTCAAAATCAGAATATAAAGATAGCTGTGAAGCTATGTTCTCATAAAGAGACCATTCATCTTCAAACTTCTTCTCCTTGACATACTTGTCGTTGACTTTAAACTTCCTGTTGAGATGTAACCAGATAGTCTGGTAGCAAAAGACATCCTTAGTAGCTTCTTTGTCTACCATTTGTGCCATCCTTGTCTTCCCGATTCCAGATTCGCCAACCAGCAATACTCTTTGAGCACCATCTCCTCCCAGAGTTTCCACTATCTTCTTACACAACATCACATCCTTGTTTTCTTCAGACAAAAAAAAACAAAAACACAAATTCAGTCAAAAGTCAACCAAATTGGTTTTACATAGCATCAGCCTGAGAAATTCCCATTTTCGTTATTCATTCACTATAAATATAAAATTCTTTTAAAAAGTCAAGACAAATTAATTTCTTGTTCTTCAAAAAAAAAAATCTTGTTCTACAATCATCTCTCTAGACTAAGACAACCTTATGATTAGTTTTGAGTGACCAAGAAAAGAGAAAGAAAAAAAGGCAAAGAAGACACAATCCAACCAGTTCTTATATCAAATTTGAGATCCATAGAAAGATATTGGTTGGTCTACAAGATCATGATATCATAACAAATTGCAGTAGTATATTCATAGATCGAAAGCCAAAAAAAGAGAGAGAAAGAGAGAATAGTAACCTGGTTTAATCTCCACCGTCTCCGCCATCTTCGTCGCTGATGGGAGTTATCTCTCGAGCTCTTTGCCTTCTCCGCAAAGGAAAGTCAACTTCTGCTTTGTCTCTCTCACTATCTCTCCCTTTACTTTCTCTCCATTGTCTCTCTTTCTCTCTCTTTTAATGTCATTTTTTTCTTAAGGGAATATAAATAATCACTTACGTATTTATATTTCTTTTCCTGGAGTGGCGGTGTTACTACTCCCAGGTCCCAAGGCAGGCTCTAAAATTAAATTATAGGATTTTCTGGTTAAAATATTCTTTTTTCTTAAGTTTATTTTCGATTTGTAAAAAATATTGTCAAACCTATGAAATTGAATTTACCCAATAATCTAATTACAGTAAAATCTCTATAAATTAATAATGTTAGGATTATGATATTTTATTAATTTATAATGATATAAATTAATCTAAAAATTAATATTTATATAGATATTTGTTTTAATTCTTCAAATTTCAGAAAATTATGAACTGAGACAATTCAATGTACATAAAATTAATGATTTGGGTATTATAATTTTTGTAGTATTAGAATTGAAAATTTAATACTTTAAGAAAATCATTTAACAATGAATCACAAAGAGTATAATTGAATTCATTTATACAAACGATATTCATAAATTTAAGTTTATGATTAATAACCTTAACTATCGTATTTCAACAATGTAGTAGACTACTGAAATGAAAATAATGCATGCTAAAAAGTTGGAAACTTACAAATAATTTGAATAGAAAATGATGCATAATTACGAAGTTTTAAACGATACTATAATATGATAGTTTAAAGACACAACATAACTCAACTAAAGTTAGAGACAAAACAATTATTTGATACGGTAAAAGTTTGAGACAAACTCTAACGAAAATTCAATACTTAAAAACATTAAAACCATAGATTATATCATATATATATAATTATGTGATTATTAATTAATGATATTATTAGTTGGACCATAATTTTATATAGAATTTTTTAAAAAAAATTATTATCTTATTAATTTATCGAATTTTGTTAATTTTTACACTGATCCGACTCGTGACCGACATAATTTTTTATTTTATCGTATTTATTAATTTATGGAGTATTAAGTTATAGAGGTTTTACTGTATTGTATGTATTTAAAGAGTTTTTACAATAACATACATATCACAAGAAATCAATAGCTCGGCTAAAAAAGTATCCTGAAAATATTAAAGAATATATTTTTAAAAAGGTGCAACCAATAAAAAAGATAAGTTTATTTTTACAATCAAATAACATTTTCTTTTATTTGTCATTGTTTTCGTTTCATTTCAAATTATATTTTGGATTAGTGCTAATAAAAGAATTAAATTTTCTAATAGAAGAAATAATAAGATCGAACTTCAAATTATTATCATTCTTGATAGTAAAAGTTATTAATTAAAATATATATTGTTATTCAAAATAGAGATCTCTGGCCGAAGTTTATGGCCCGAATTCAAATATGTATGGCCCAAAGTGGTGGCCCAAAATCATCGAAATATATGGCGCAACTTAATTATACACATTTAGTCATTTAGAAGTTGAAATCTTCCAAAATAACAACTATCCGATTCCGTTCCAGGGAAAACTATCAAGTACTAGCATCTTAATTAATGGCACATAAAACAAGATAATACAGCTAGCAAATGACTTTAATGATGTCAACCGATTTGGTCTTTTATTAACTCAGTCAAATGAATCTCTTGCAAATTAAACAGCTAGAAATCATGTTACTTTTTTTTTGTCAACAGAAATCATGTTATTAGTTTTGAATTATGTGCCAATTGTACTTTAAAAATTAAAATAAGAATTACTCTATAATGTGAACAGTGTAATATCTCCATAAGTTAATAAAATATGACTCTCTCCGTTTTAAATTAATTGTCGTTTAAGTTTTTTTTACGCTTATTAAAAAAACATTTAATTTTTCTGTTTTACTCCTAATTAATATATTGTTTTATGTGATATCATCAATTAATAAGGTAAGAGAGTAGGGATAAAATTATAAAATATGTCAAAAATATGCATTGAAAACCTAAAACGACAACTAATTGAAAACAAAATTTAACTTTTAAAATGACAACTAATTTAAAACGGATGGAGTATAATTTTATTATATACTAAATTTGGAAAAATACCCTCTTTTTCTTACACTTTTGAAAAATACCTTCTCTTTATTTTCTTTTTTAAAACTGTTTTTAAATATGTAAAATTACTAAAATAATTTTATTTAAACATGATAATAATTAACCAAAAAGATCTTTATGTTAAATATCGAATCAGTTTATTCGTTTATAATTAATTATTTAAGTTTTACAAAGTTGTTATATAACTAACAATTCCAAAGATTTATTATCCTAAATATTTTTTTAAAACAGTAATTAATAACAACATTCTATTGATGTTAAGTCATGGTCCAGATTTTGATGATTCATTATTATTGAAACTATAGAAAAAATTGTGTACTTTGCATAACAATTTCAAAGAGAATCATTGAATTGAAGCAAACTTTGGTGATATGTTGAGTTGAAGAATGTGTTTGGAGTGTTGGAGATTTTATTTTCTTTATATAACATTGCAAATATTAGGCGATAGACTTTATAATATTTTTAGATATATATTATCCTGTTAAATATTAATATAAAAAATCAATAAACCATCTTTGTGTTAAATATATATATATATAACTATAATTAATATTATTTCAAAAATTTTATTTTGTTTTCTCTAAATTTTGAATTTAGTTTGATTTACTAAAAATATAGTTTTAAATTTAAATTTAGATTAAAAAATTCATTTTACATATAAAAGATTGTAGTTTTCCTAAAAATTAGAAAACATGGTATTTTTCAAAGTATAACTCAAAAACAGGGTATTTTTCAAAATAACCCTTTTATAATTGTCAAACTATACTACAATAAAAAAAATAGTACGCTGGAAGTAAGACATGATTATATCTTTATTTAATTATAATTTTTTTTTTTTGTTAAATTCTGGAAATTCCAGATTTTTGGTCCATAATAATCTCTTTCGGAATCCGGATTCCAGAATCAGCATTTAGTCTATATTTATTTAAGAAATACATTTTCATCCTAGAAAAAATTAAACCCGGACACTACAACTAGACCACCATCCATTTTATTTAGAGATAATTGGCCAAAAGACAAAGGTTTTGGGGTCTAATTAGTTTTTCATTTTTTCTTGTCGGAGTCCATAACAAAAACAACATTAGCCCATTATTCTCCCAAAACTAACCCTACTCGCTTAAAATGTTTTGCAAGAGATGGTCCATTACGTCAGACAAACGACTTACGTCTCAATATCAAAACAAACACATCAATAGGTGTTGGATGTCCAAAAAACTAAGTAGATTTATGTATACAAATGTTAATGACGTTCTATCTACGTGTTTAGATGTATACAAATGTTAATAACCTTCTATCTACATGTTTATATGTTTAGATGTATACAAATGTTAATAACCTTCTATCTACATGTTTATATGTATAAAAATGTAATAACGCTCCATGTACGTGTTTACATATATACAAATGTTAATAACGATATATATGTATGTATTTACATGAATACATAAATCTAATAATTTAAAACTATAATTATTTTTAACGCTCTATTTATGTAGTTACATGTGTACAAATGTTAAAATGGTGGAATATATGTTTGTAGCGTGTTAAAATTGCTCCAATTCGAAAAAACAACAATTATTGTTAGTTTGGTTAGCATCAGTTCACGTGCTGAGCATTTAATGTTTGTCAGTTCAGTCTTTCTCTCTCCTAAAAGTCAAAGCATCATCACACGCGCATGTAAAAAAAAATCAACAGGTTTTTCTGTAATTCTTTTGGAAATGAGGGTTATTTGGAGCGTTATTTTTTTGTTTGTCTCCGACAAAATCGACTTTTGTCGATTCCCTAATTACACTCTCCATTTTTGTCTCTGCGCCAATCGTCCCTTTTATTTATCTCACTAATTGTAGACATATCTGTCATAAATGAGTAATGGTGATGCACTGAATTCATGTTATTTAGAAGTCACCAGTTATATTTGCTTGCATTCAAAAGTCTTCCCTATAAAAAAAATTTTAAATGACAACCGTTCCATTTTATTTTTTATTGCATAGTTTCATTATTAAATGGTCTAGACAATGGCTCTCCTGTAAGATGTGTGTATATAGTTTCTTATTTTCTGTAAAACAATATGTCTCATAGAAATTCGAATTCAAATTGTAACATAACGAAAATATCATCACAAACTAGCAAGTTGGATATCTGATTGAAAATTTGTGTATATAAAATCATTTAGTTAAATGCTAATCGATAATGTAAATATGTACGTTGTTATATGAAATATTCTAGCAAGGTCATCTTATTTGCATATATGAGCCATATAAAACTAAATTTTCATAGTTAACGTCTTGAATAGAGACAAGGGTTAGTTTATATATTTCGTATAAAAATATAGTGCTAAATTGTTATCTTGATAATCTATTACAATTGGGTCTTTCTTTGTTATTTAGCCTATTTAATAATTGTTAAACTATTACTAGTAGTAGGGCTGGGCCGGATCCGGATATCCGGCTTTTTTAGGGTATCCGGATCCGGATCCGGATCCGGCCGGATCCGGATCCGGATCCGGCCGGATCCGCCTTTTCATTATCCGGATCCGGATCCGTTTCACCCGGATATCCGGATTTCGGATATCCGTAAAAAGAGCCGGATATCCGCCGGATATCCGGATCCGGGTTTTTTTATATAATTTTTTTTATTAATATAAAATTTCAAGAAAAATATTTAAAAACAAATAATTTAATATAAATAATTAAAAATATTATTAAAAAAATATTATTCTTATATAAAATAATAAAATTTATTAATAAAATTTAAATAATAGTAATAAAATATTAAAAAAATATTATTATTATATAAAATATCCCGGATCCGGATATCCGGCTTTAAATTTTCTATTATCCGGATCCGGATCCGGATCCGGCCGGATCCACTTTTTCATTATCCGGATCCGGATCCGCCCCACCCGGATATCCTATTTTTCGGAGCGGATCGGAGCGGATCCCGGATCGGATCCCGGATCCCGGATAATTGGTCTCACCCCTAACTAGTAGCAGACTTTTATAATTTAAAACGAGTGGGTCTTTGTTTTTTTTTTCTTACCCTCGGTCTTTGTTTAGTGAAATCAAAAGTCGTGCAAATCAAAAGCAAAAATAGTGTTGTTTAATTTTGATAATGAGTCACTTATAAATTTTAGAAATTTAATTAACTTACGTGTCACAAATAATTCAAAGTTTCTCATGTGCCTCATTGTGCATACAAGGAATTATCCCAATCATGATGAACACTATAGCTTCGATCGGTGACTTTGAAAATATTATTGTAATACAAAATTTAAAAGTCATAAGAAAATAGCAATATATATAGTGATGGTACAGTAATACAAATAAAAATGGTATGAAATGGCAGTACAAACATGAGTTACAACTGATAATATTTTAGCACTACAAATAAATACATATAATAAAAATGAAAAATTTATACGAAATTAAAGATATTCATTGAATAAAAGAAATTATACTATTCAAAATTAATTTAATTAAATAAAAGGTTTTCTGTGGAAAAAAAGTTTTAACTCGCCATTTTTGGCAACTTTATCATGAATCTCCAAAAAATATGAATTACTACTACGAAGTCAAAAATAATACGTAATATAACCGACCCAACGTCATTACCGTCAAATTTTCAAATTTTTAATAAATAATACAATAATCAAAGCCTTCACGACATAGAATTCAATTTTCTTTTAAAAATTTTGAAAATATAATATATGTGACCCTAAAAACATTTAGAAGATACATATAAAAGTTATATTGCTTTTTATTTTTGACTTCATAGTATTGATTTGCATTTTTTAGAGATAGATGGTAAAGTTGCAAAAACTGACGATTATGAGGGTTTTATTTGTAGAAAGTCCTTAAATAAATACAATTAAATTAGTTTGTAAGTTAAATTTTTTTTAATAATATAACCTCATATAATTTATTTAGAATTGTTTTAATGTTACCAATATTTGTAGATATTAAAAAGTATATTGAACGATAATAAAAAATATTTAAAACAACAATAATTCAGATTTTTAGGAAATCAAAATAATACATACTTCCTCCCTGTCACTTTAAATGATGTTTTAAGGGAGAAAATTGTTTAATTTTAAGTGATGTTTTCAATTTATATGCAAAAATTAAATAATTTTTTTTGACCAATTATATTTTTCAGCATATTTATTAATTGGTTGAAATAATTTTAGTAATGATATTTTTATGTAGAAAGGTAAACTAAATGAAAATTATATGTTTTCATAATTTTTGTGTAGAAACCTTAAACATCAATTATAAATATACCGATGAAGTATTTCTGAACTAATAATTAAATTTTTATTAAAAGATATATATCAGTTATTTAGTTTTGCATAATAGCCATATGTGTACCAGAGGTCACATGATCTTTTTTTAGTGACTAATGCTAAATTTTCTGAAATATTCGCGGAAGTGTCTTTGACACATGATCTCGTTTATGGCATGTTGCGATGTAGTCTCTGACTCCAAGTTTTTGTAGATCTATCAACGAAACTTAATGCTTCCCCAATCTATCTTTCTACTTTTGTTGTAAGTTTATGTTTGTCAAACCTTTTGTACCCAACCATTTGGTTGATGAACTTGTACGTTTTTATCTCCTTTTGGGATTGAATGAATGGATCAACTATGTTTGCACAAAAAAGTCATATGTGCACCGGCCGTTTGTCGTTGTCTATGCCTCTTTAATCTCGTTAATCACATTTACATCTTTCATTTGTTGTTCTTGCAAGTTTTCATTATATGATGAGTCATCTTTGAAATCATCATATCTAAGATATTTGAGTGATGGATGAAAATTATGATGGTCCATAGAAACAAAAACAATATCTTTTGTATTTCTATTAATATTGTGTTTTTTGGTAACTTTTTACGATCTTCCGTTTCTTCTTCTACATTCCAAATGTCCATTCAGTATCAGAACTAATTGATGCAGACCATCGGTTAAACAAATTATGCTTGTTTTATCGTGGTGGTCCATCATAAAATTTTCCTAAATAGTTCTCTTTGATTTCCCTATAAGACGCCAAATAATCTTTCTTACTCGTGTATCGAGTCAATAAGAAGAACTTACCATTATGATTTTTTTGGAAATCTTTGACTATTTTGTTGTGTTATTGCCAATAACTTAAAATCATGATTTATGCATGTTGCTCCATTTCACATATATGTGAATAACATGTCTAAATCATATATCGTCATAATCATAATATTTAGGATCGCTTCACCAAAAAATATACAAAATGCGCGATGATTTTTTGAGGATTCAATAACCAGAACACATATCCCATCTATAGCACCAATAAAACTTTGGAAGTATAGCCAGTAACGACGATCATTTCATAATTTGCATGAAATTTCTTAAGTTGACGTACTGTTGGAATCTTTATGTGATCACATTGTTTCATTGCTTTGATTACCTCATGAAACTTTTGATTCACTGAGGTATTTAGAAGTACGTATTCAATATCGTATTTCATAATTTTGAAAAATATAAAACCAAAATTAAACAGTTTATGCTAATATGAAATTATATTTACATTTACGTTAATTGGGGTAGTTTGCGTTAGATTGGTTTGTGTCTTTGAGTCAACTTCATGAAAATCAAGACTTTTTCCTTTATTTTTTTCTTCAGCAAATAAGAAAATATCAAGCAACCAATGAAGGATTGAGCAAAAACAAAAAGGCAGATTTTATATTATCTTCTCAACTGCTAGTTGTGATTGGAGACATCCTTGTGAGACTTGATCCCCAATTAAGAGGGTGTCTTTTCGACTGTATAAAAAATTCTTATTTATAAAATATAGAAAAATATCAATTATTATTATTATTTATATAAACAGACCCATTATTGATCAACCTAATAACTCTCAACTAACCAATGTCTTTCAATCTTGGGTACATGATTTCTCTTCATCAATTTTGTTTTGATAGCACGAGTTGTGTTATATCTCTCTATCAATAGAGAAATAAGAAAGGTATAGAGGTAAATTTGAGATATGTGTGATGATGTCGATTTTGTTATAGCTTATCTGTTTGAATTGGGCCGGACCAACAAATAAAAATGACTCTAGACTAACAGAAAGATTTTGATGAAAATGAAAAACAAAATACACTATGAAAATAACAATAAAAGAAATATGTATCCTAAATATAATATGCCATTATTATAATGCAGATAAAATGGAGTTAGTTTATAGCTAGTATGCTAATTTTAGATATAAAAAAACACAGCTCTCTATTCCCAATAAGTAAAAAGAAAAGAAAAAGAATGACTTATTGTCATCGTAATAATAGCTTACATTAAATAACCAAGTTGCTGAAAAAATATACTGTATATTAAAAACGACCATGTCTTCTTTTTTATTTTTTATTTTTTCCATTCGGGTCCTTATTTATTAATAGTACCAATCACAGAGATAAGTCATGCAAAAATAACAAACAATATAGTCTGAACAATTCAAGGCTTGCATGTGAAGAGTAGTATACTGTTTGTATACGAAATCTTCTCTAGATCATGGTAAGACTATCCTTCATATAAGTGTGTGTAATTGTGACGATAGTGTGTTTGATGTAAGACGACATAATAATTTTTTTGTCACTAAAGTATGTATTTTTAAAAGATTAACAAATAATTCGCCTATCCAGTATTATAAATGGATAATTGAGGGCAAGTTGCCATTTCTTATTGCACTAAATAGCTTAATTAAAAATGAAGTCAATATGTATCTAGAAAGAGTAGCGAAATTTTATCCAAAAAAACACTAAAAGAGTAGGTAATTCAAAATACTTGTTTTTTATAGTGTTCTTCAAAATAAAATTTAAGAAAACTGCCATTTTTTAAGTGCACTCATAAGTCTTTCTAATTAATAGATTATAAGATACTTTCTATGTTTCACAAAGAGTACAAAGAGTGTCATTCTAATTTTTTTACACATTAAGAAATAAATTTTCTTTTATATCTCTTATTAATATACTAAACAAAATTATCTCTCTTATTAATACATTAAAAAGGAGTTAAAATAGATTTTTATTTAATATTTTGCATTAAAAATACAAAACGACACTTTTTATAAAATAAAAATAAAATTTTAAAACGACACTTTTTGTGAAACGGACGGAGTACAAAATTAAAATACTAGATGTCGATAGCCACTATGATTCTATGAACAACGTGCATGGTCTACGCTATGCAACTATGCAAGTGTAGATTATCAAACACTCATTAGTTATCTAAATGGATGTCAAATATACAGCTATCATGGAGTACTTATCATTATTAAAAGATTTAAAATACGTGGGATTAAGTTCTTTAATTAATACTAGTTTAGTACTACTATTTAAATGGGATTAAAACAAAACTGCTCTCTATTCCCAATCCGAATGAGTACTTTAATGAGCTTTTAAGTCTTCAACGACTTCTTAAAAATTTAAATGAATTGGTCATTGTTTTTTTTTATATTTCCCCTAGGTCTTTGATTATTACTACAAATTACAATGAAAAGTCGCACAAATTAACAACTAGACCTTTTATTTATGCCAACTGTCAAGATTATATATATAAGGTGTATTTATTAGATGCATGACTTGATAATTTTGCTGTCACTCAATTTTGTGTATTTTTATAAAGATTAATGAATAAAAATTTCCCCTATAGTATTATATTTTGATAATTAGAATGAGTATCTTCTTTTAAAACTTAGTTTTTTTAGTAATCTTCTCCAGAATAAGTGTTAAGACAACTGCCATTTCTTATGATTGCACTCAAAAGTCTTCCTAATTACAAGATTATAAGTTAACTATGTTGTTAGAGCATCATTAACGGGGGATGTTAGCTAAATCTTAGGGTATTTAATTGATTTAAATTAAATAGTTAATGCAGCTTATGATAAACTACGGTGCAAGTGTAGATAACCATACCCGCATTAATTATCTAAATTAATGTCAATCATACAACTAACTAGCTCATAAAATGATTAAAATGAACGAAGACGGTTTTTAAAAAAAAATCAACCAAATAGCATTACCATTTAGAACGTTTACTTAAAGCTTAAACGATGAAATTAAAGTTTACACTTTAAAAGAAAGTAAAATATATAAACAAAAAATATAAATTTTTAAGACATACTCTTTCCGTTTTTTTTTATTTGATGTATTTCAAAACATTTGATTTATTGGTTGTTTAATCCGCTTCATAACTGCATAATTCTTTTTTTTGTCAACTTCATAATTCATTTTCACCGATCAACGTCGATTTTAAGAAAATTTAAATGATTTAGAAATGCAAACTTTATAGGTGATTATCTTACATTTAGACGATTGTTTAAACCGCTTTCTTGAATCTTGATATGACCTATCAAAATTATTTGTTTTTAGTGCAATCATACATGCTTCCAAAAAGACTTTATTAGCGACAATAAAACGTTTATGATGAACAGTTAATACTGATGGACCCTACTCAATATTTATTTTCTCCACGATTCAATTTGTCTAAGTCAATGCTATGTAGAAAATCATTTTATAATTCTCTTAACCATAGTTAAGACTATAATATAAATAATTTAACTCATACATCACGTGCGAAATGGAAGACATGATCCTTTTTTGGCCATTGACATTAATTACTTTATTTAAGAATCCTGCTGGCATTTACTTGTCTTTTATTTCCCTCTCATTGGTCTTTCTTTATTGCAACTCACCAAAGTCTTCCCTGAAATGAAAAGTCATTTTTTTTCATTCAATAATTATCTCCCAACATGCACTATTCAATAAAATTTAATCTGATTAACTCTCATAAAAACCAGATTAGAAAACTTCAAATTATTTTGCTTACATTTCATTTCATTTCATTTAGCATCCTTTTCTTGTGAGAGTCAAACTTTCTTTATGATTTGTCATTTCAATTACATATCATTTTATACAATTAAAAATATTTGAGATATACTATTTTAATAATTAATCAAATTGCAAATAACCATTTTAAAATAATTCGCTAAAAATATCACCATCATATCTAATAAATTTAAGAATACAACATATCCATTTATAAACATATATATATATATATATATATATATAGCTAACATTAAAATTAATAATCACTATAAATTTAAGAATGTAATAATGTAATTAAACATTTTCAAATACAGACTCAAAATTGTGTTATTCAAGTGTAAGCTTTGCCAAACGTGAAACGTAGCTAAGTCAATAATTGAAAATCACTCAATCAACTAAATGCAATTATTCGTTACTCGCTAACTCTACACATCTCCAAATTACTATGTCTTAAGAGCATAAAAGCCAATTAAAGGCTAGAACGTTCTTGGTATTTTGGTCAGATGAGTAGTAGTACTTTCACACCAGATTCAAAGATTTATAGTCTATACACGAGTTAAAATGATTCAATTTTTTTTTTTTGTGCCACCTAAGAACAATTACTAGTATATGATATGGGTTGAGTAGTTTGTTGTGATGTTCTATGATACGAATCAAATTGTTTAGCGACTAGGATTTATAACCTAGTGGCTTTTGTTAGTGGTTCTAATCGGTAATTCCGTATCACAGTGATATGAGACTTACCGTTTAAATAAATAAAAAGCAATCACACAAGTAATATCAAAAACATTACCAAAAATGTTATTCTCATTTTTTGTACTGCTTTTTACTATTATTTTTACCTCTTTTATCTATTTCAATATCGTTTAATACTTTTTCTACTTGCTAAAAATTTGTACTGTTTTTGTGTCACCAAGCTATTATTCCAATATCGTCGTTGTGTCACCATTCGAATTTAAACCGGCATATTACACTTTTTATAGATTTTTTATAAATTATTAAGCTAGTATTTACCATAAAGGTTTTAACTAGCATATTACATACTTTTAACAAAGAAAAACAAAAGAAATGAATTATTTAGCCAGTATTTTTCATGTCTATGGTACCGTAAAAGGTTGAAAGTTATTTATTCAGAGAAATATTAAATACTAAGAGAAATGAGCTTCTTAAAATATTTTGATTGAAAAAATCTCGTGTAGTCAATTGGTGGAAAAATATAATTCAATGTTCCAAATATTTTAAATTATTATTTTTAACTAGTTATTTGATTACTTATATATAATTTTAATATAATAATACATATTTTGGTTTTTTTTTTTATATAAATGATATATTATAGGTATGTATTTTTGGTAAGTTTTATGTTAAACGCTATCAAAACCGATGTTGACCAGTCACAGATCATCCGCAAACATATCTGTTTTTTTTTTTTTTTTTTTTTTTTTTTTTCGTCAAAACCCATTTTATTAAGTTATCGGACGGAGACTTTCCTCTAGAGAGAGCCAATCCGGAGCCGATGTGCTTACATGGGAGAATAGAGAACCTCTTGTCCTTGCTTTTTTTGCAAGACAGTCGGCACGAACATTGTTACATCGCGGAATAAATCTAATATAGAAAGAAGGGAAAGAGAGCTTTAAAAGCTTAAACAGTTGAAGCTCTACTGCAAACGTAGGCCAATCGGATGGATTATCTAGAATGGATATCAGATCAGAGCAATCTGATGCGAAGCCAAGATTTGTCTTCGAGTCTGCAATGAGACATTCCATTGCCCAAAGGAGAGTTTCGAATTCAGCTTGTAGAGGGGACAATCCCCGACGGGAGCTCTTCAATCCCATAAGAATAAGGGAAGTTCCATTCATAACAATCCACCCATGGCCACTGAGGGGATCATTTATTTTCCAAGAACCGTCGATTTGACACTCTGGTTGGGAGGATCCTAGGAGTGTAACCATTATATCAGTTGTTAAAATTGTTGAATAACGATTAAAACTGTAACTAATCGCTTCCGCAAACGCATCTGCATCCACTGCGTTTAAATAAATTAGACCTTAATATGAAATGTAAAAAAAAAAATATGATTGTCAAAAAAAAAAGAACACAAAAAGTTATAAAACTGTGGGGTTTTTTTTTTCTAGACCGGTCTCATTCATAATTTGCCTATTTGGCAATTGACTGAATTTGCAAGGGGAAGACCCAGAGAGACCTGAGTTGCTTCTTCTCCTCCGGTGAAACAGGTTAGAATCGGTTCTTCTCCTCCGGAGAAATGTTCCATTTTTCCTTTTGTTGATTACTACTTATTAATCTCTACATAAAGATCGAACCTTTCGTATAGATTATCTATAGGTTGATTACTCTTTTGGAGACACTTTGATCTGTAGCATTCTCTTATAAAAAAAAAAACACATCACTGTTTGACCTAGCTTTGCTTGAGTTATTGATTTTGTTTCTTCTTGTTTTCATCGTTTGACTTGGATAGTAGCATCTCGAGTTTGCATTTATTAGGTGAATTTCAGATGTGTATTTGTGTTATGAATTGTCCATTTTCTTAGGATTTTTTTTTGTGTGTTTTGATTACATTATGCTAATAAACATTTTGGTTGTTTCTTTGGGCAATTTGTTCCAATTGCTTTCTAGGTTTTGCCAGATTGTATCCTTAGAAGAAAAGGGTTTTGAGGTGTCAAAATGGATTCCGGGACGCAGCCACCAGAGACGCAGCCAGCAGGGATGCAGCCACCAGGGAAGCGGAAGCCGCCTACGTCGGCGCAGAAGCAGAACGACCCGGATGATCCACAGCATATAATTCACGATTTCCTCGAAATAGTGAAAAAATTGCATAAGGAAGTGAATCGTCCAGGTGTTATAACGACGGCTAGGAGCGAAGGTGCGGAGCTCGTTGGGTCGATAGCTGCTGCTGACCAACCAGAGAAGGATCTGCGAAGAACGGAAAGTGCCCCTAGTTCTAATGTTAAGCCAGAAGGCCCAGATGATCATCATATTCCTAAGCTGCAGCGAAATCTTCGTTTGCTTAAGGAGGACGTGGTTAAGCTGCAAGATCTTCGTTGCGAAGTTGCAGAGGAGGTGTGGAAACATATTCGGCCACTTGAATTGCTGCTTGATAAAGTGGCAAAAGGGGAAAAGGACCCTTCGAAACCCCCCTTGACCTTAGGTATGAAGAAAGACTTGGACGATATCAACAAGAAGATCTTTAACTTGATGTGTCAAGTCCCCTTGTTGCCCAACAAGCGTAAAAATGCCAAAGGATTAGATGCTGACGAGGGTGAGGGGGATAACAACGGCAAAGGAATTGTTTGCCTGCCCGGGATCCATGCAAAAAAAGCAGATCTTAAAAGTCGCGCGGTTTTCAGATATGTACTACGCGAATTCGAGGAACTTGATGATCAACGGAAGATCTGCCTGCTGAGCTTCGCTGTGTTCCCTGAAAATCAAGAGGTGAATAGAACGATGCTGATGTATTGGTGGATGGGGGAGGGCATTCTGAGTTCTAAAGACATACCATCCGAAAAGGGCATTCTCAAACCCGAAGATGTTGTGAAGGACATTCTTGATGATTTCAAGGATAGAAACTTGATTGAACCTGTTGAAATCAAACGCAAAGAGAAGCCAAATAGCTATAAGATGGCCCCTTTTGTGCATTCTTCAGTGGTTCTTATCTCCAAGGAGATAGGGCTATTTGATATGTATGATAAAAAAGAGAAGCCAACCATGAAACAATCAGGACTGCACAAGGTATGCCTCGTGGAAGGGTCGTCAAGCCAGCAAGAAGCAAAAGCTAAAAAAATGGCAGATGTAGATCAGATTGAAACCGTGTTCAATGTTTCTGAGAGGTTTCCGGATTTCACATTCAAGTGGTTCTCGGAGGATAAACCAACACGAAATAAGTTGACTCTATCAAAAGCTACGTATCCAAAGCTCAAGGTTTTCTATCTGGGAAGATGGGAGAGAACTGCTAAGCGCCACATCGAGGTGGAGAATCCAGAGCTTATGAAAAACTTGAAGCATATGATTAAACTCAAGCTTCTGAGTTTTCAAGGGATCTCAAGAATTGAAAGACTTGACAATGCTGTCTGTAAGCTTCGTGAGCTGATCATCTTGGACCTCAGAGCTTGCTATAATCTTGAGAAACTTCCAGACAAGATAGATTCACTCAAGGCGCTTATCTACTTGGACATTACAGATTGCTACATGATAGATCGCATGCCCAAGAGGTTGTCGTGGCTGGATAACTTGGAGGTTCTCAAGGGCTTTGTGGTCAGTGATGCTATTGATGATGAGACTGTCTGCACACTGGCTGAGTTGGTGGAGTTGAAGAAGCTGAGAAAGCTAAGTATTTCAATAAACAAAGAAGAGTTCAGCATAGTTGATGTGTTCGTGGCTGTAAAGAATTTCAAAAAACTGGAAAAGTTGAAAGTGGCGTGGGGAGGTATAAATAAACATCCTCAGGACAAAGGCGTAGATGGAGAAAAGGGGGTCGGAAAGGTTAAGCCAAAGGAGGAGGAAAACGACAATGCAATTGCTGCTGCGGATAACAAGAAACCGACGATCTTGGAAAGAGCGGCGACCATGTTCCGTAAGGAGAAAGGTCCCAAAGACCCAGAGCTTCCGGAGACACTGAAGAAACTGGACCTGCAGTGTTTTCCTGGTAAACTTCTTCCTGAATGGCTTGAGCCTGATAATCTACGTAATGTGGAAAAACTCTACATTAAAGGAGGAACCGATCTTACTGGATTTGGAAAGTCACTACCTATCGTGGAAACGAAATGCAAAGTTACCGTTTTACGACTGAAGTTTCTTCCAAAACTAAAAGTGGAGTGGAGGGATCTGAGCAAAAGGTACTTTCCAGAACTGAAGTTCTTGGAGAAGTATCAGTGCCCTCAAGTTAGTCTCTGCCCCTGCGATGGAATTGGAATCTGGCGCAAGCCTGAAGAAAATGAAGTCTAAAGCAACTCAGAACTGAGAGTTTCTCGGGTTTATCAAGTTTTCTTCCTCGTTGTCTTTCCTTTTGGTTGTTGTTGTTGTGTGTTTGCTTCCTCATTTCCCATTGATGTCTTTCTGGTCTTGCGTGCAAGTGTTGTTGTTTGTGAACAGTTGAATAAAATAAATTGGGTTGTTTGCTTTGCTTATTTTGTGATACTTGTGTTCTAAAGAAGCTACGAAGGAAGAAAACAATGTATTATAATTTACTGAGAAGGTCTACAAGTGAAGAGAGGCTCAGAGCAAGAAACTCTGATAAACTGCAAATGCAATAGAAGGTACAAAGGAAAGAAGCTCTCTTAATAGTCTCTTCTGATAAGCCTCAACACTTTGGTCAAGAAACATTGTTGGCATTCAAGAAACTCTACTCAGAGATTCTGGTTTATTGATACAACAGAGTGACAGACAGACAACATCAAACAAGAAACACATACAAGAAATCAAGAAAACATAAGCAAGGTTGATGATAAGCAATCTTGAGCCAAGAGGCTGAGTCAGGTTTATCCACTTCTCAGGAGCTGGTCTGGTTTGCAGTTTGGCTGTTCGATGCGTCAGGTTGTCCATGGATAGAACCGCCAGTGGGAATTTCATCGTCAACAAACACGGGCTCAAGCTCGGCCAACAGTCTAGCAGCCAAAGGAAGACCACGAGACTTGTTCATTAGCTCATCTATGCATTTCTTGTCGTTCCTTGGTGACTCTTTCTCTCTCTTTTGAATCACAGCATCATATATCTTCCAGACACTCTGATGATCAGACAGCGGCCAAAGACGATGGATCTCATGTTCCTGAGAAACTAGCTTCTTCGCCAGATTCTCATATCTGGTCGTGTATATGACTCTCCCACCAGACCCTTTAGGGAATCCATCTGAAAGAAACTTTCCCCATTTCTCATCCTCGTTGAGTTTCACATCGAGCTTCTCGTCCCAGTTATCGTTTTCCCGGACATCATCAAACACAATCAGATATTTCTTCCACCTCAGATTCAAGTGAAGTGCATAGAGCAGAGCAGAGAGCTCCTTCTCTTTCTCCGTCTCTCTATCAATTTCTCCAGCTTCCTGATTGCTTGCAACTTCCGCATTGTCCTTAAATTCTTGTTTGGCATCAGCAGAGATAGTTTCGAGGATCGAATGTTTAACTCCAAGACCTGTCAAGATCTTCTTCAACACGCATATCTTTCCATCAAGCTTGTCCTTAGATTCCTTGTTTTCCATAGACACCCAAACCCTGGGGGCATAAACACTCTTGACAGCTTTATCATTGAAGATCTTCTGGCATAATGCTGTCTTCCCAACACCATACTCTCCTACAATCACAAGACTCTTGAACTCCCTGTTAACCTTCTGATCCAACAAGAAGTGTTGTAATGACTTGATCTCATTATCGAAACCGTGGATGTCATGGTCCGGAAGTTTACACTCGGTTTTCAGACGCTCCTCTTCTTCATTCTCATCTCTCTTCTTCTCCAAGGTTCCTACGGCAAGACCATTTATTTTGAGCCAGTCCTCACAATTCTTATTGAAGGTGGTTGTGAATTCGTTTGTGAGGACTGCCTGTTGTGGAGTTTTTGAAGGCATATTCAAGAAAAAAGGAGAAATCTGCTGGAAGAAGATGAAGAAGGAAAGAAAAAAGGTTAGGCAAAGTAGAGAGAGAGAGGGGTATGAGAATTAAGTAACACTTTTTTAACTACAATTAATTTGATTTAGTAGATTAGACATAGAAAATTAGTTTCTTGAATGTAACAAATTTGATAAACAAAAAGACATTGGAACTATACTCCCTCTGTTTCACAAAGAGTGTCATTCTAACATTTTTCACACAAATTAAGAAAAGTAAACAAATTTCATTTCTACTCCTTATTAATACACTAAATAATACCCTCTCTCTAATTAATAAGGTAAAATAGTGAGGTTAAAAAAGAGAATTAGTCATTAAAACTGTATTGAAAACACAAAACGACACTTTTTGTGAAACGAGATTAAAACCTTAAAACGACACTCTTTGTGAAACGGAGGAAGTATTAAGTTTATAGATGAGTTAAATCATTTGGCCGATAAATAAGAGAAAAACGTAAATTATGTTGTGTTAATAGTCTTTTCGAAAAAGCTGATAAAATAAAAAGAATAAAACCAATTGCCGGCAAAAAATAAAATCAAGTATTGTTTTTAAAAAAAAAAATTAGAAAAACGAATTATATTATGTATGCACAAGCTTTGAAGAACAAATGAGCTTTTATCATTTTTGAGGAAAAAAAAATCAAGAATCTAAAAACAAATTGACGTATTTTATTTATTTTTTAACAACGACGTGTTTAATTATTGCAAGAAGTGCCAAGAAGGCAAAAGCTACCTTTCAACCATGCATAATCACAAATTGTTTGCATAAAAAAATTAGCGACAAAATACACCGTTCCCACGTTGATATATACATAAATATATTGTTAGGAAAATAAATTAAAAGACCTTGATCTCTAAAGTCATCGGTTGTATTGACATACAAAAGTCGTCGATACTATATTTTTAAAGCTTCAATTATTGAATGCCTGACTCTACCATGGTTAATAATACATCCAACCCAAGTGTAACATATTTTTTTAGTTTATATCCAGCTGTAATTATTATATTCAGGGCCGGTGTGGTATACCTAAATGCCCTACGCCACTAAAAGAAATCATGTCCTTTGTAAAAAAAAAAATTTCCTCGCATCACAAATAAAATTAAAATAAAACTCATACTACTAAACTAAAAAAAACAGTAATTAATTTCTCTAAATACCACGTGAGTTTGATAAGAAGTTTGTAAGGAAAAAAAAATCTATTCTCTAAATATAGCTCTATTTAGACTTTTACCAGCAAAATCATTCATCAAACTCACGTAGTCGAGTTTTTCAACCCTAGCTGTCTCAATGGATAGTAATGCCAACCCATTTAATCCTTGTAAACGTTTAGGGTTTTATTTTATTTTAAGCCAAAAACTTCCAAACAAAATTCATTAACAACATATTAATTGACATTTTATTCATTTAAAGGCATACAGTCAATAAAATATAGTGAAAGAAAAGTCGAACAAATTTATTTCTCAAAAAAAAGCTTATAATTTTTTTTTAACATATAAGACCCTAAAAAAAATTCTAAAATATATGCCCCTTTAATTTGATGCCCTAAGCCATCGCTTCACTTGATTGTGTCATGCGCCGGGCCTGATTATATTCAATAGGTAATATTGTAATATAAAATTTTAATATCCAAACTAGCTTTCTGGAAATTTTGTCATCACATCAGACAAAGACGTGAGAAAATATATATTTTGGTAAAGATACAATTTAAATATTTGGAATTTAAATTATCTAGTATATCTGGAGAAAATAAGTGACCCATACCCAATTAGCCATAGCCCATAGGTTCTATCCATTCGAATTTAACGTTACTGGCTACGTCATGTGACAATAATTGCTACCAAGTAGGTTCCACGAGAAAACGTGATTTTCATTACAAAATGACGAAGCGAAAAGTATTGTCAACAAATAATTCGATATTTAATTCCATTTTTGGTTGCCGGGAAAAAATCTGATTATTTGTCAAGTGCTGTCTTTTTACTTAAATACAAAATCCTGTTGTAAACATAAACAGAAAAAAAAAAAAAAAGTATAAAGGAGAAAAGTATAAATATTCCTATAAAGGTTTGAAGATAATGTATCTAATTAGATTTTTTTTTAGAAGAAATCTTAATTTAATTAAACTGGTTTCTTGGAGAAGTAACAAGTATTCACATGTGCAAAACTTTTCAGTTGTCACTCATTCCAATATCCAAGGCCATTTGAGATAACCTCGTAATGGTATATCTAATTAAACATATCTCACTCTTTTTTGTTAAAGATATATCTTTCTTTAACCATGTGATTTTAAGGAGATGAAAGGAAAAAGACAGACGACAACAAAAAAAAAAAAGGAAAGGAAAAAGACAAGAGAAATTATTAGATAAAATATTTAGTTTAATCCATTAAACCCTAAAAAATTAGTTTAAATAAATAATATAGCAAAGAAGATATAATTTTCTACAAAAAAAAAAAAAAACAATCTATGATAGATTGATAGATAGTATAACTATAACTTTAACAAAAGAAATATAATTCGTCTCATTTCGTGGTCAGAGAACCAGTGGGCGCTTTGAATAATTCACTTCTTAAAAACGAGGTAAAAAGTAAAAATTAACAGCAGACAAGAATCAGATAAAATTTCAAAAAATCATACAACAATAGAACCTTAAAAAAAAAGACTTGAGACCTGTAAGAACATGTTTGACTGACCTCAAGGTCTCCAAGAAGCCTCCAATGGCTGCCCAACCAGAATAATTCAAACCTTCACACACAAAAAAAATAAAAAAGCCTCAAAGCAAAAAAAAAAAACTCATAGTAAAACCAGAAAAAATCAAGAAGTCAAACTCTTTAGATGTATCTGTGTTGGATCTCATAAGCCTCCATCAGTTCTTGTCTGTTCCAACAAATCAATTTGAAGATGGTGACCGCAATCCCAAAGCCTATCAAGGACATTTGGGACGAATGGAGCATTCGAAGTACCTTAATCTTCAGTCTCAGCCTTCAAACGTTTCTCATTTTCTTTGCACCTCAAAGAAAACGCTCTTCCAGAAAAGTTCTACTCTCTCTCATTTGGTCAGCTTACCTTCTTGCTGATTGGTCGGCCAATTTCGCCGTGGGACAAATCTCAGACAGTCAAGGAGATGATCCAGAACCCGGAGACCCGAAAAAGAGCGCCGAATTGTTTGCTTTCTGGGTTCCTTTCTTGCTCTTGCATCTTGGTGGTCCAGATACAATCACTGCCCTTGCCCTTGAAGATAACGAGCTATGGCTCAGGCACTTGTTGGGTCTTTTCTTTCAATCCGTTGCAACCGTTTACGTGCTTTTGCAATCGCTACCCAATGCTCTTTGGAAAGCCACTTTGCTGGTGTTTGCGACCGGAGTGATCAAGTATGTCGAGAGGACATTAGCTTTGTACCTGGCGAGTCTTGACAAGTTCAAGGATTCCATGATTCAGCGGCCTGATCCTGGACCAAACTACGCGAAGCTCATGGAGGAATACGCAGCCAAGAAAGAAATGAAGGTGCCTACACAGATTATCAAGATTGGAGAGCCTGAGAAAGATCCAAAAGCCAGTGCTCAGGTTAGGCCTAAGGACCTGACTCCACTCAATATTCTCCAGTACGCTTATAAGTACTTCAATATCTTCAAAGGTCTTGTGGTTGATCTCATCTTTACATTTCAACAACGAGCTGAGAGCAAGAGATTCTTTGACTCGCTGGAAGCACATGAAGCTTTAAGAATCTTAGAGGTTGAGCTCAACTTTATCTACGCAGCTCTATACACGAAAGCCGAGATCTTGCATAACTGGATAGGATTCATCTTCAGGTTCATTGCCTTGGGATGTCTTGCAGCAGCTCTACGCATCTTTCAATACAAGAGCAAGAAAGATTATAGCGGATTTGATGTTGGCCTTACTTACGCATTGCTGTTAGGAGGAATAGCTCTGGATTCCATTGCTCTTATCATGTTCTGTGCATCTGATTGGACGTTTGTCAGATTGAGGAAGATGAAGGACGAGGTGGACGACGATCCAGACAACAGGTTCGACCACTTTCTCAACTGGATTCTTAACAACATTCTCGGGGTCAGGGAGTTGAAGTTGGAGGAGTATGATGAATGCTACAAGAAAACACAGTCTCATGAAGTGCCCGGCACGAGTACCAAGAAAACACCGTTTCTTAACTGGATTCTCGGGGTCAGGAAGTTGAAGACAGAGAAGTCTCATGAAGTTCTCGACAAGAGTACCAGCAAAATAACAGGTCATGAAGTGCCCGACAAGAGTGCCAAGAAAATACCATGTCATAGAGTACTCGACACGAGTTTCATGTATCGCAGGTGGTCTGAGTATGTACATGCACACAACCTGATCGAATACTGCTTATGTTTAAAACCGAAGCGAATCCATCATACCAAGGGTTTGATACACATCGCCTTTGACAAGCTCATCAACATCCTTTACATTGGCCCCGCATTCACAAAATTTGTAAGTGTTATTGAATCCTGTTTTACAGCCACAAAACAGAGAATTCATCAGACTTTCAAGTGGATTGACGGTAAAATAAGTCGTCTGTGCAAGAAATACCCGAAGTTGAATGAAGAGTACATTAGGTTTAGCTTCTTCTGCATATTTTACATTCCTAGTCTACCTGGACGCGCGATAAAAAGTTTTATGGAGTTCTTTGGCATTCGAGCTCAGCTAGATGAGGTGTTCTACACATCCAGTGATCGCCTCACCCTGGATATGTGGGAACACATATTCGGACAGGTTAAAGCCAAATCCCGTTTTGCTGACGACTCTGAAAGCGCCATGAGGGTATCTTCAGCTAGAGGTGACTGGACTCTGCGCGACATACAAGGTGACCCAGAAACAGAAAAAAAACGTGATAAACTTCTACGCTATGTGATGGAAATGGATTATGATCAGAGCCTTCTTGTATGGCATATTGCCACTGAGCTCTTATACCAGACAGAAGAAGGCACTGAAGCGAATCATAGCAACCGTGAGTACAGTAAAATTCTCTCAGACTACATGATGTACCTCCTAATGATGCAACCCACTCTGATGTCAGCTGTTGTGGGTATTGGAAAGATAAGATTCAGAGACACATGCGAGGAGGCTCAGAGGTTCTTCGATAGGAGGCATATCATGGGGATATCCGCAAAGAAGGCCCCTGATGCAAAGGAAGCCAGCGAGGCAATTTTATCTGTGGCGGTTCCAGCAAGAGCTGAGCCCATTGACGTGAAAGGAGATAGAAGCAAATCCGTCCTGTTTGATGGGGCCATGCTGGCGAGAGAGCTTAAGGGTTTAAGAAAGAACAAGGAGGGCGACACAGAAATGTGGGGAATAGTGAGCAAAGTGTGGGTTGAGTTGCTTTCTTATGCAGCGACAAAGTGTGGCGCTATAGAACACGCAGCTCAGCTAAGCAAAGGAGGAGAACTCATAAGCTTTGTTTGGCTATTGATGGCTCATTTTGGACTAGGAGACCAATTCCAAATCAACCAAGGAGATGCCAGAGCCAAACTGATTATAGGCAAGTGATCATCATCGAATAAGCAACGAAAGTAGCAGCAACATTAGTTTCCCTCATTTGCTTCCACTGTGTTTTTTGTTTCAAAGAGTTATGTCTTGAACTGTTTGCAGCTATCATACCATTGCCAGTAAAACTATCTGTTCTTTAATCATCTGCATTGTTGTAACTTGTAACTTATGTCCTTCATCTGTCCTTGATAAATTCATTTATGTGAGCTTGATTGATTCCTCTGATACTCCATACAACCAAAAAAGACAACTCTCTCTGTAATCCACCATTTAGAAGCACTAGAACAAGAATATAAGCTCTTTGAATCCACCATTTATGAAGCAGCAGAAAAACTTCAGAATCTCAGAAGTGATGCAACCGAGAATCTCGATTTAGTCCTCAACTCTCAATAAAATTGTATCCAACGGTAAAAAAAATTTCCATCTGTACAAAACATAAATACAGTAAATAATTCTTAAGTATGTTTAAAATATAATAACTCCAATTTTGGACTATTAATTTATTACTGAGATGTGAACTCTTCACGAAAACATTAATTTAACGAAATTATAAGTTGGACCTAATTTAATGTATTGGTTGAAGAGTATCAAAACTCAATTTTATTTACAGATTTTCATTAAATGAACCTCAAATTCAAATTATTTATTTAGTAGACAAGAAAAGAGTATATACTGCCAGCTATAGAAGTTGTTGAATCTTCATTATTTCTTTTGGTCAATGCCTCAATCAATAGTCACTAAATAATGAATGACTCAACTTAAGAAAAGACTAACCCGGGACAGTCTTTAAAATAACATAAGTTATAACTATGGTTAAACCTAATAATATTATTATAACCATCCCAAATATCATAGTCTAACCATTCAAATCTGAGTTTATTGTATATTTTTACTAAAACGACGCGAGCTCAACTAATGACACTTGAACTTTAATACTACTAACTATTACTATTCAACATATTTATTAGTATCAAAATATGAATTAAAAAAAGACCAATAGCTAAGTCGTCTCTTGATGTCCAAAAAAAAAAAAACTGAAAAATCTAAGTCGTCTCTCAACCCCCGCCAAAAACAAAAATGACTAATTTTGATTAAAAAAAGAAATTAAAGAATATTTTACGGTGTGCATACCAACAGTAACTTTTTTAATAAACAAATTGCAAGAATAATTGACGAAAATGCAAATTACAAAAATTATTATTTTGCAAAATAAATAAATAAAAATTACCTGAGTTGCTGAGTCGTCTTTCTTCTTCTTCCCCCAGTGAGCTTCTGGTAAAAAAAAAAAATTCCAAAAAAAAGAACATCAATGGCTTCCCAAAAACATTCCACAAACCCCAAAATTTTCAAGTAAATCTGAGAAAAAAAAACATCTCAATAACCAGAAGAGATAGAGAGAGAGAACCACATCAACAGAGAGAAAAGAAAGAACCCCAAATTTCTCAAGTGAATCCAAGAGAGAGAGAAGGAAAAAGCTCTATCTTATTTTTTCCTCAGAGAGATAGAAAGAGAGAGCAAAATATGGTGGAAGTGATACCAAAACACATCAAGGATGTTTGGGATAAATGGAACATAAGAGGAGCAGTCATTCTAAGTCTTACCCTTCAAGCCATTCTCATTTGCTTCTCTCCTCTAAGGAAACGCACACCAAGAAGGCTCTTGATCGTGCTCGTTTGGTCCTCTTATCTCTTAGCAGATTGGTCTGCTAATTTTGCTGTTGGTCTCATCTCCAAGAACCAAGGTAAAGATCTCAAACCTGATGACCCTCCACAGGACAAAAAGCTCATGGCTTTGTGGGCACCATTCTTGCTCTTGCATCTTGGTGGACCAGATACAATCACAGCTTTCGCGCTTGAAGATAACGCTCTCTGGCTCCGACATGTCTTTGGGCTTGTCTTTCAGGCAATCGCTGGTGTCTATGTGGTTCTCATGTCTCTTCCCAATAGCCTTTGGGTGATTATACTCTTAGTGTTTATTTCTGGGACTATTAAGTATCTGGAGAGGACAACGGCTTTGTATAGTGCCAGTTTGGACAAGTTTAGGGACTCTATGATTCAAGCACCAGATCCAGGACCAAACTACGCGAAGCTCATGGAGGAGTACAAGGCCAAGAAAGAGGCAAGACTACCCACCAAGATCGTTCTGATTGATGAACCTGACAAAGAAAATAGGCCTAAGAAGTTAGAGCATCCATCATTAGCCTCGAAGAACAGAGAAGCGTTGACCGATCTTGAGATTGCTCAGTATGCTTACAAGTTCTTCAACACATTTAAGGGCCTTGTGGTCAACCTTATCTTCAGCTTCAGGGAGCGTGACGAGAGCCTAGAGATCTTTGAGAATTTAAAGGATCCAGAGGAAGCTTTGAGGATCATTGAGATTGAGCTCGGCTTTCTCTATGATGCTCTATTCACCAAGATCGCGATTCTTCATACCGGTATTGGAACTTTCTCACGGGTCTTTGCTTCTGGTACCCTTGTGGCTGCATTCATCATCTTTCATAAGAAACCTAACAAAGGCAGAGAATTTCATCCAGCTGATGTCGTGGTTACCTATACGCTGTTTGCAGTTGGCCTAGTTTTGGATTTCATATCCATCCTTTTGTTTCTGTTCTCAGACTGGACTTGTGCTGCATACAGTAGCTTGAAGGACGATCCGGATAAGCCTCAATCATTGAAAGAGAGTTGTTTTAACTGGTTACTTGAATTCAGAAAGCTGCGTTGGAAGCCGCAAGAGTGCCACAAGACTGGTGTGCATAAGTGTACCAAAGAAGGTGAGAAACGGTGTATCATGAAAGGTGCTGATAAGAAGGAAAGTGGTGATAAGAAGGAAGGTGGTGATAAGAAGGAAGGTGCTGATCAGTGTTCATTGGTACATAAGCATGACGTGCTCACGACGCGTTTCTTCCTCAGGAGATGGAGTGGAAGCATCAACGTATTCAACTTTATAGCATACGCCACAAAAGCAGATGTAGAGAGGATCCACGACGCTAGAGGTAGTTTCCGCCGCTACTCATGGAAGATCATAGCTTTCCCATTCGAAAAACTCAACTTCATCATCCAGAGAGTTTTTGATAGGATTCTCAACTTGATCAATGAAGTGCACAGATGGATCAGCCACAAAGTCAATGCATTATCAAGAGAACACCCTTGGGCTCGTCGTTCTATTTACCCTATCTATTTTGAGTTCATATCCCGCATCCCTCATTTCATCAAATCTGTGTGGGATGTCCTCAGCGAGTTCTTCGACATCTCGGATACGCTTGATAAGGTCCACAAGACGCTATTTGTACACGGAGAGCCCATGACGAAAGAATTGTGGAAGTTCATGTTTGAAGAGCTGAGAAACAAATCAAAGTTTGGAGACAGTCCTGAAAATGCCAAAAGGATATCTTTGGCTCGGGGAGAATGGACTTTAAGAGAGAACCTGCCAGAGGATGCAGAACGTGAAAAACTGGTACGCTATGTCACAAAGGTCGATTATGATCAGAGTCTTTTGATGTGGCACATCGCAACTGAGCTCTGTTACCAACAACATGAGGAAGAGACTATCCCAGAGGGCTATGATGAACAATGCAAGCATTACAGTAACCGTGAGTTCAGCAAAATCATCTCAGACTACATGATGTATCTCCTGATCTTACAACCCGGTCTGATGTCCGAGGTTGCTGGAATTGGGAAGATCAGGTTCAGAGACACATTGGCTGAAGCTGACAAGTTTTTCCAGAGGAGGCATATCGAGGACAAGAGAAGCGTGAAGATAGCCACCATAAACATTCTAGACGTCGAAAGTGAAATTGAACCAATGGGCGTGAAGGGAGATCGAAGCAAGTCTGTGTTGTTTGACGCGAGTAGGCTTGCCAAAGACCTTGCGAAGATGGAGAAGACGCACAAGAAAGACAAATGGGAGATACTGAGTAAAGTGTGGGTGGAACTTCTCTGTCATGCAGCTTGTCATTGCGACGCTACGGCTCATGTGGAGCAACTCAGCAGAGGAGGTGAGCTCATAAACTTCGTGTGGCTTCTAATGGCTCACTTTGGACTAACAGATCAGTTCCAGATCAACAAAGGAGATGCCAGAGCCAAACTCATAATAGGCAAGTGAGTGAGCAAGAACAACATTTCCCAGTGTCTAAATTCATTCTGCATTTGTATTTCTTTCTACTTTCTCCTCAAAACAATGAACTATTTCCTGCATAATGACATTTGTATGCTTTTTGTGATGAAAAATGATCTGAAATATCCTTTCATATTCCAACAAGAGTTATGAGATTGCTTTAAGATCATTCTAGCTGAGTCCAGATTACACATTTCAAACCTGCGAAAGATGAGTAAAGTATCTATCTCACTGTACCTCAACCAATGGAGATTCTGACCAAAACTCAAGAATCTTTGAGAGAAGAAGAAAGCTTTCACCGCCATTGAAACCAACAACACACAGACATAGCCTAGAGATGTTGCAATGTGCAGAGTCGAATCAATCTAATTGATCTTCGATACGGCTGAAGAATGAAGAAGAATCACACAATCAAATCCACTGAAATCAAAACCCCAAACGCACATCAAACAAAACTCATTGATACTTTTTGAAAAGCTTTTTTAGTTTCCGTCTCTGATTCTTCCATGGCTGGATATATCCTTCTCCCTAGTCCCTTCCATTCAATTTCAGGCTTACATTTTTTTTTTTGGGGGTTACGCTTTTTATTTTACCCTTCAATTGCGAAAAAAAAATAAAAATCACCAGGCCTAGAATTCATGCGTTAAACCAACGAAAATGGTAAACTAATGATTTAAATGACATTTTTCCCGTTTCGATTTTGTTTCCTTCAATGGGTCTTATTCTCTCATATGTATATTTATCAATTTTTACAAGTGTTTTTTGTTTGACAAAATAAAAAAAAATTGTACAGTAAAACCTCTATAAATTAATTATGTTGGGACCAGGAAATTTTATTAATTTAGAGAGGTATTAATTTATTAATTTATAGAGAGATTTTACTAATTTTGTAATTTTTTAAAAAAATTTCTATCTAAAAATAAATTTTTTCTTTATAAACAATATTTCTTAAAAACTAATTACAAATAGAGAAACAATTATTAAGTTTAAAAAACAACACAAACTTTTTTCGAATAATAGAGTCATATTTCATCAAATTTTTTACATATAATATTTTAAATATATATCATAGTAATTCATATATAACATATATAAATTTATATAATATATATATGTATATATATATTGATAAGTTAATACAATTATTAATTTATGATATAGATGGGACCATATGTTTACATAAGATTTTCAAAAAAATTATTATCTTATTAATTTATCGATTTATGTCATATTTTACACTGGTCCCAAGTTGAGACCGGAAGAATTTATTAATTTAGAGAGATTATTAATTTATAGAGTATTAATTTATAGAGATTTTACTGTAATTTGATAAATTGTCTGATGTTGCCGTGAAGCGAGAAGGGCGGTGGCGGCGAAAATAGGTGGAATAAACTGTAGTGAGCAATGAGCATGGCATTGCGATGCCGATGGCTCACCCCAGCCTTGATGGAATAAAATGTAGTGAGCTTGCCGATCATCCGCAAAACTCGATGCAATCAATTAGTGACATTGACAAGTTGACAACAAGCTAAGGTTGTTGTTCATTGATAAAGCTGCCAATGTACGTTAAATGTAAGTAATCTCTAGCACAATGTCATAAAAATATACGAGTAATCTATGAACAACATCTAACACAATGGCCTTGGCTTGAGTTGCACATTTCAGTTTAATTTCCACTTTGTTCACAAATCACAACCATATGATGTGTATTCTCCATCCTTCAGTGCCTGCCCAAGAAAAAAAAAACAATAACATGTCACCAATGTTTTTGCAAATTTATAAACATGAAGATAAATGTTTTAGTGTTGATCAGTTGAGATATGTCATCTATCAACACAACACCAAGACCAGTACCAATCTATCAACCAGTATCAACATCAAGACACCACTAGATGTTCGAATCATATTATGGTACAATCATCAGCCTAAAAAAGAGGCATGTTATATAGCGAGACCAATCCTGTTAAGGATGATGATCACTATTCCTAACATGTTTTTTCTTTTCTTTTAATTACCGGATCTTCGATCTGAACATGTAATATAAAAACAAACATATCAAATACATTTAGAATTCATCTTGGCTATGTCGATGTACCAAAATACATTAAAAAACAAAAAATATAATTAAAATGTTTGTTAGTGATTTTTTCACACTTTTCTATCTCTCTCTCTTCTTTTCTCCTCTTGCTTCTTTTTCTTTGCTGGAAAAAAAAAAAAGAAAAAGAAAAACTTGTTGATTTCACCAGCAAATCTTTTTTTTGTTCCAGCTTTTGCTTGGAAATGACTCAAGAAGATTCATCGCGCAGATTAACAAGTGTAGGCAGAAACGACTTCACACATCGGTTCGCTGATAGATACAAGGAATGGTTAAGGACAACTGGTGAAGAAACAAAACAGGAGGAGGATCGTGTGGAAACTAATTCTGAACTTCCGGCTTATGACATCTATGGTTTCGAGAATGAGATCAAATCATTGCAACACTTCTTGTTGGATCAAAAGGTTTACAAGGAGTTCAAGAGTCTTGTGATTGTCGGAGAACACGGTGTTGGGAAGACAGCATTATGCCAGAAGATCTTCAATGATTATTATGTGAGGAGTGTTTATGCGCCGAGGATTTGGGTTTCCATGCATAGCAATGAATCTAAGCAAGGACTTGATGGGAAGATATGTGTGTTGAAGAAGATCTTGAAGGCTCTGGGAGTTGAAGATTCGATGTTCGAATCCATCCGTAGAGAAGTAGTAGAAGAAGTTTCAAATAGGCGGGAAGCTGGAGAAATTGATGGAGAGACAGCGAAAGAGAAGGAGCTCTCTGCTCTGCTCTATGCACTTCACTTGAATCTGAGGTGGAAGAAGTACATGATTGTGTTTGATGATGTGCGAGAAGAGGATAATTGGAACGAGATGCTTCAGGACGGTGAGGAGAAGCAATGGGGAAAGTATCTTTCAGATGGATTCCCTAAAGGGTCTGGTGGGAGAGTCATATACACGACCAGAGATGAGAATCTGGCGAAGAAATTAGTTGCAGAGGAACATGAGATTCATCGTCTTTGGCCACTGTCTGATTCTTACAGTGTCTGGAAGATATATGAAGCAATGATCCTTAAGAGAGAGAAAGAGCCTCCAAGGAACGATAAGAAATGCATAGATGAGCTGATGAACAAGTCGCGTGGTCTTCCTCTGGCTGCTAGACTGCTGGCTGAGCTTGATCCCGTGTTGCTTGACGGTGAAAAAGCTGACCAGAACGGTTCTAACGATGGACAAACTGACTCAGTCAACAACCCCACTTCAGAAGAGAATAAAACTAGTAAACCTCTGTAAACTTGAGAAGATTGAAGACCACTTTTTATTGTGCCATCAAGCTGCTTGTTTCTTGTTTTGTACTGGTTTTGATCTTGTCTGTTTGTCTTTCTGTTGTATCAATCAATAATCCAGAATCTCTAAGTAGAGTTTCTTCAGTACAACACAATGTTTCTTGAGTTCCGTGTCTGAAAAATAAGAGAGTTCCTTGTGTACCTTCTCTTAAATCTGCAGAGGTCCTTTACTCGTACCATCTCGGAGTCTCTGCACTTGTGGATGTAGACATTGTAGACCTTCTCCGTTGATCATAAATACATTTCTTACTCCGTCATAGCTTCTTTATCTTAGAGCATCACAGAATACACTACAAACAAACAACACCTGGAAGCCAAACCAGAAAGGCATCAATGGAATATGAGGAAGCTTTCACCGCACTTGGAAACAAAACCAATGTTTTGATTCCAGAACAAAGAAAATTGATGCAATGCGAGAGCTTTTATTGCGAACTGAAAAAATAAATACTCCATACATAATCGTAATGAAGACGGGAAGTTCTATCGAACAAACAAGAGAGCTTTCGAAGAAGAAACACAAAAGAGGGAAAATCAACATAAGTTGTCTTCAAATAACTTGTACTCTCGGGTAGGCGAAGATGATAATCAAAAGCACAACGACGATGGTGATGATGGCTCGTAACTTAGATGCGTCATAACAAAGAGTCTTTCAGCTTAACCGGCGATTTTCCTAGAGTAGGGATTTGAAGGCTGTGTAGGTCTGAGGAACATGTCGCCACTTTCTCCCACCCACCCTGCCTTCATTGCCGGTTGTTGTTGCCTTTGACTTTGAGTCCATCTTCCTCCGATTGTTGCTTTTGCCAGTTTATTTGCAGTCTCTGATGCTCCACGATCAAAGACCCAGTTCTTTTCCATAGATGCTGCAACTACAGAGTTTGAATTCATTCATTCAGATGTATAAAAAAAACTTTGTGAAAGCAAAATATGTGAATTTTACTTACGAGGACTCTTCCTTCCAGGTGGTCTATACTTTGCATCTTTAACGTTATAACTTCTCACAGGTTTGTTGTTCCACGCCGTGTTCTGGTTATTATTATTAGCCATATCCACCTTCCGCTGGGTCGCACCATTGTCAAAAGGAGCATTTGTCTTTGGAGTAACATAACTGTTGACACCATTGCCAAAAGGAGTATTCTTTGGAGCAACATAGCTGTTGACACCATTGCTAAAAGGAGCATTCGTCTTTGGAGTAACATAACTGTTGACACCATTGCTAAAAGGAGCATTCGTCTTTGGAGTACCGTAAGTGTTCAACGGCTTATTAGCATTATAAGTCAGAGCCGCTGGTAACCGCTTCACAGATTGCTGCTGCTCGAGAGACCCTCTTGGTCCAACAGACAGCTTGGGACGGAGAGATGGGGGAACATAGTAGCAACTCTGGAAGAACGGATGCTGGAGAGCCTCTGCAGTAGTCGGTCTATTGCAGGGATCCCACGAGCAAAGGCGCTCAACAAGGTTAACCGCATCTGCACTAGCATATGGCATCATACTTGATAGATGTACACCGGGAAGCTGCAAGATAACAAACAGATCTTTACTAGTAACCTTAAATATAAAATCAGTGACGCTTTCTTTCCTAGATATGTTAAAGATAGGGCAAAAAATACCTGAGGGAATTGGTAATTGATAACGCTGGCAAGGTTCAACCCCTCCAACCATGTCTCTTCAGTTGGGCTGCCTATGACACTGCAGATTTTGTATATCTCATCTGCTTCACTGCACAGATTAAGAAGGTGACATTACACTTATGGTTTAGCATCTAAATCTGCAACATTGTCTAATTAGAACAAATTCAATCAACCATTGACAAATACCTAGCTCCAGGAAAGAGAGGGCGGAGAGACAACAGCTCCGCCATAATAGCACCCATCGCCCACATATCTGAGAGACAATTAAAATTAACAATTGTTAAGCACCGCACTACACTATATTAAAAAGACACTTCTGTTATTGGTATATTGGGAAGACTAACCAACTTTTGACGTGTATACATATGATTGTAGCAGTACTTCAGGTGCCCTGTACCTGTGGAAAGTTCAGAGCAGAATTAGGGTGAATAAGGAAACGATATGGCACAAATCAACACATGTGCCAATCACCATCAGTATATGGATCACTGAACTACATATATTGATTTTCTGAAGTAATTTCAACGGAGCAATCAGGGGAGCAAATCTTACCAGCGTGTAGAGACATATTCTGTATAAGGTGGACTGGAATCGATCTCCCGGGCCAGGCCAAGATCAGCAATCTTAATGACATCTTTTGAGACCAATAGATTTTCTGCATGAGAAAAAAAAAAAAATTACACGTGTTTCATTGACAAACTAATTAAAATTGACTGCGATGGAAAGCCCTGAAACTGATACAAAACAGTCCATCTCCATCGCTCATGTGCTGATGTTGATTGTCAACTCAAGGCTATTAAATACCTGGCTTAAGATCACGGTGGAAATATCCACGCTGATGCATATAAGAAAGGCCTTGGAAGACTTGGAAGCACCAATTTCGGATATCAGATTCTGCGAAATGCTTAGGGCGATCCTTCATAAGCTGGTAAAGATTGCACTCCTGATAGAGTAAGAAAGGGAAGAAAATTTAGAGCAATGGAAAAGAAAAGTATCGGCAATAAGATTAAGAAAAAAGCAGCAAGAAATATACCATGTACTCAAACACAAAGTATAGGATATCATTTTCCCGGATGACTTCCTTCAGCTTCACAATGTTTGGATGATTCATTCTGCTAAGCGACTAAAATGAAAAAGAAAGGAATCAGCGAAAATACAGACAAAAAGACTGAAAACATTTCAGTTAAGGAGATACAGTACCTTCACTTCTCTTAGATTCACACACTCTTCCCAAGAGAAATACTTCTTTTTCATTCGTTTAATTGCCACCTGTGCATAGAAAACTTCAGTACCCTAGAAACCAAGCACAAATCATCGTACACGTATTTATCTCTCAATGAAAAGAACTTACAACTTCACTCGTCTGCTTATTGACAGCTCGCCAAACATTCCCAAAAGTTCCGTCACCAACTTCTTTGAGTAATGTATACCTACAATTGCATAAGTAAAAACAAACTATGAATCGAGGCGTCGGAAGCCAAAGACTAGAGAAAAAGATAAGAGAAATCAAACCTACCTCTCCATTGCCTCTAGGTAAAGCAAAGTATCCCCTTTAGTATTTATCTGTAGAGAACTGATGAAATATGTCTATAACTTAATCCTCCAGTTGTTTGTATGGCAGCAAGATCAATGATTCTCCCGCTGGGTAGACTGACCCTTATTTACTTTGAAGTTTGAACATCAATGGGTTGACCATCAAGGCAAAAGAAAGACGCTAAGAAAAAAAGACAGAACATACTGAGAACTGAAAGACGCACCAACAAAAAGTAATGTTCTGGGTAACGGGATGAAACTCATGCTCACAACATTTCACTCAAGGGGTTCAGAGACTCGAGGAAAAGACACAGCTACGAAAAGTCAAAACTTGAAAAAAAACTGATACATCCTTCTTCAACCAGCTCTCATAAGGACAGGATATGGAAGAGGGACTAACTAGTTTTTGATTGCAGGGAACAGATTTAGATGACACTCTAGGACTATGTGAAGGTAGGATAGCTAGCAAACATCAGCCCTGCAGAAAACAAAGATACCATACAAACGATCATGTTCCAATTGTCCAACAAAGACGTAAAAGAAAATTCAGAGAGTCATATAAGCTTTCTATAAGTAAAGGAGTTTTGACGTGTTTTTAACTCTTATCATCTATTTTTCCTTTTTGAGTTTTCTAAATTCTTGATAGCAGTTTTTTCCTTTTCTAAATTTCCATATTTTGTATTTATACTCCAAAAAAATCTTAAGGAAATCTGATAAATCTCTTATTTCCTTATTGAGATACGGACAATAAATTCTACTTTTACCACACCGCTACGCCCCTTAAAATATTTCAGATTTTGTAAACTCAGAAAATTCATCAATTCAAAGTATTTGTGTAAGCTAAAACGCAAGTCTCAACAGCTTTATCCAGAAACCTATACCTGAATCAGAAATTTGCATCACACCTTCCGAAAAGATCGCAGAAGGTCTGACCACTAAGTGCAGTTCACGAAAGAGCCAATAAGGAAATCTGAGTGCACAAGAAACCGCCAATCGAGTGCTTCTTGCAATGAAAAAACTCGATACTGGTAGCAGCCTGAGCAGATGTAATCTTGTTCCATATCTCAAAAGAAGAAAATCCACTAAAAACGAAGCTTAATCTAACCTGATAGTGAGAACCAAATCAGTAAAAAAAACAACATTAGATCTGAATGAACGAAGAAATACACATTCCAAAACGAGAACATAACAAAAAGCGTAACCCTAAAATTCCAATCAAAAACACAATCCGTATATATACGTTCAAATCCGACTCCACAAAATCTCAGATACGCGACTCCAATCATACAACAACACTCAAAGCAAATCAAAACCAAAACGATTAAGCGCAAAACAATAAAACGAAGAGAGAATCAAAATCGCATCAGTCAAAACACGAGAAACAAACAAAAAAAAAACACGGCGATCTCGATTTTACCTCAGGAGCCAATAGGCATAAACTCCGTCTCCGACGACGGGAAGAGACTGTATCCAGAGCTTCTCCCTTATCACGACCTCACCGCTCTCTCTCTCTATCTTTCTCTCTCTTTGCCGCGTATTTGTGTGGTTCTCGTGATAATAAACAAAAAATTAATAAACCCTACTTTATAATATCTCAGCTAAAAAGGAATATATTATTAAGCAATTTATTATGGTAGTGTCTTGTTGGTGCTAAGCTACAATCTCCTGCATCTCCACCTACAGTATTTGTTCACATTATAAACCGTGGATTTTTCATCAATGACGTCATCTCCAATCTGAACCGTACGATTTTATCCTTTGCCTAATTTATACTTCGCGTTCCATTTCAATTTGTAGCAGGCGATAAATACTTGCCTTGACTTTTCGTACAAGTTTTATTTTATTTTCGTTAATGAATTATTGTTTCCTTTCCTTTTTTTCTGGCTCCTAGTATTTCCATTTTTTTCGTCAACAATATTTCTATATTTTATAGTATGAAATAAAGTAATAAATCGACGTTAAATTAAATGTTGTACACACAAACGTGTGATTTCTCTGTAATTGCTGCGTTGTTGAACAGAAAGGCTCAAAAGCATGATTAGTGGCACAATCTTCTCTGAGTCTTATCTGCAATCTCTAGTCTTTGTCCTTGTTCTAAAAATCGGGCTAGGCGGCCGATTAATCGGCGCCTAGGCGCTAGGCGGTGCTGTACCGATGGGTTTAATGCATAATCGGTTTAAGAAATCGGTTTACTGATTACACCCTGCGTAAACCCGATTTTTTGAAAAATCGCCGATTTAATTCATTAAAATTTGGGCTTTAATTCGAATTGGGCCTCAAAATTAATTAAACCCATTAATTTTTCTGGATTTGGAATTGTGGTTTAATGAAACCCACATCAACGTCTTCTTCTTCTCTCCACTCGTGAAACAAAGACAAAATTAACGAAACCTAAACAAGTTTTTTTTATAAAGAATGGAAGAAACCTAATCAACTTTGCTCACATCCCATAATCTCGTCTCTCAAAAATTAGGTCTAACCCAAACAAAATTTGATTTGATTTCGAGCCACTCTTATCTGTAAAATCTCAACATCGGCACTACACAATTCTGCAACTTTCTCTCTGGTGCGTCTTCGTTCTTCTTTTTAGATTTTATACTTTGTTTGCCAATTAGGAATGTGAAGAACGCTTGTGTGGTGGGTTTGCTTAGAATTTGTCTGTTTCACTGTTTCTAAGGAGAATTTTGCTTTAGATAACTATATGTATCGTTGATTTTGTTTTTTAGAACACAAGTATTTTAGAACACATTGTCTTTGATGTCTTTGTCTTGCTGATTAGGATGTCTTTGTCTACTGTTTTTAATGTCTTTTTCTAGTCGATTAGGATGTGTTTATTTAGCCGTTTAAGATTTCTTTATGTACTGGTTTTTTTTATGTCGAAACCCTTAGCCTGATTTTGATTTTTTTACATGTTAGAATGGATGCTCCACAGCTCAAACGTAACTCTGATGATGTGGGCTGGGAATATGGAGTATTGTATGATCCAAAAACTCCAGACAAGGTGAAATGCAAGTTGTGTGGAAAAGAAATGTCTGGTGGAGTGTTTAGGATGAAAGAACATATTGGTCATCAAAGAGGGAATGTGGCTGCTTGTCCATTGTCAACAAAAGAGGATCAAGCTAAGTGTATGAATGCACTTAAAGAAGCAAAGCACAAGAAAACGAGAAAGAGACAGCATGATGAAGAGCTTAGATCAGAGGTGAATATAAATAAACCGCATTTGGATGATGAACTGCAAGAAGAACATGGAACTCAAACAGCTCCTCACTTCCAAGGACCCATGGATAAGTTCGCGAACCACATTAACCCTGAAGCTTCCTTAGCTGCACGGACACGACAACAGAATATACATGATGCAATTTCTAAAGAGAAGACACATGTTGTTCGCCAATACTGTGCTAGGTGGATGTACGAGTCAAGTATTCCCTTCAATGCGATTGATAATGAAAGTTTCAGATTATTTTGTGAAGCATTGGGACAATTTGGACCTGGTTGGGTTCCTCCTACTCAATACCAGCTGAGAGAACCATTGTTAAATGAAGAGCAAGAAAGGACAAAGAAAAAGTTGAAGAGTCTAGAAGTAGAATGGGAAGAACAAGGCTGCTCCGTGATGACAGATGCATGGACTGACATGAAAAGGAGAAGCATAATGAATTTGTGTGTCAATTCAAGAGGAGGTACATGTTTTCTTTCTTCAAAGGACACTTCTAAAGACTCTCACACTGGTGAATTTATCTTCAAGTACATAGAGAAGTGCATTGGAGATATTGGGGCTAAAAAGGTTGTTCAAGTAGTGACTGATAATGCTACAAACAACGTAGCAGCTGCAAGGATGCTTAAAGAGATGAGACCGAATATATTTTGGACAGGTTGCGCTGCTCACACCATCGATTTGATGCTTGAGGGAGTTTCTAAGTTGCCTTGGTTTGCAAAAGTGATCAGTCAAGCTAAAGCTCTCACTGTCTTTGTATATGCTCATCACAAAACATTATCCATGATGAGAGCACATACAAAGAAGAGGGATATTGTTAGACCAGGAGCAACACGATTCGCTACATGCTTCTTGACACTACAAAGTTTACACGAGAAGAAATCACAACTTATGTCCATGTTCGGCAGTGATGAGTGGCATGAATGCAAGCATTCTAAGTGTGTAAAAGGAAAACAAGCATCTGATACAGTTATGAGCTTTGCATTTTGGAGTAGTGTTATCATGGTTTTAAAAGTGTTCAGCCCTATGGTGAAGGTTCTAAGACTAGCAGATGGGGAAAAGAAACCTTCTATGGGGTTCATTTATGGAGAGATCTTAGAAGCTAAAAAGTCTATCAAAGAAGCATCTAATCATTTGGAAAAGAATTACAAACCTATCTTTCAGATTATGGATGAGAAAATGAAAGGTAGGTTGGATTCTCCTTTGCATCTTGCTGCTTACTTCCTAAATCCATTCTACTTCTACAAAGATCCTAATATTCAATATGATATGGAGATCATAGAGGGATTTATTGCTTGTGTTGAAACTTTTTATTATGGTGACTTTGAGAAGCAAAATAAAGTAGTGAATGATGAGATTAATCTCTATAAGAACAAATGTGGCTCTTTTGGAAAAAACTTAGCATTAAAAGGATGTGAACAAAATGATGAAACATTTGATCCAGGTTTGTATTCTCACTTGAATTTAATTGTTTTTTCTGATCATTTATGTCTTTCTATAAGATATGTTCTTGTATAAGATATCTTCTGATTGTAAATTTAGGTAATTGGTGGGCAACATATGGATGCCATGTACCTACGTTGCAAAAGCTAGCAACAAGAGTCCTTGCTTTGACCTCTAGCTCTTCTGGTTGTGAAAGAAATTGGAGCAGTTTTGAAGCGGTTAGTCTTTAAATCTTTGTTCTTAGTGATTAATTCAACATTTTAATCTCTGTTTTTGTATAGCTATTTATGTTTCAGCACATGTTCTAATATCTCTTCTTAAATTGCAGATCCACACTAAGAAAAGGAATAGATTAGATGTCAATCGTCTAAACAGCCTTGTTTATGTCCAATTCAATGCAAGACTTTTTAACAAGCACAAAAAAATTAAAGAGAAAGCAATTGATGTGATTATAGATGATGGTAATGAAGAAACTGTCGAAGATTGGATTGTGGAGCAACATCAAGAAGACCAAGCTACTAATGTTGGTGTCGTACCTAATACCCAATCTCCAAAGGTAAGAGACCTTTATGATGATGATTTTGAATCTGAGGAAGAAGATGAAGTAATGCTTGACATGGAATTTGAACCTGATGTGTTCCATGAAACTCCTGAGTTTTGTGACACACCAATGGGTTACTAAGGTTCGTTATTGTTTTTGTGTGATTACTTGTTTTTTTTTTACTGTGACAGTTTGAATTTATCTTGATGTTTCTATCATCCTTCGTTTGATTCAATTGTTTGATCATTTGCAGATTGTCAAAAAGTCCTAACTAAACAAGAAGTCCAACATATGCTAATTACTTGATCATTGAAGAAATCAAACGAGGAAGAAGTAGTAGTCTTCACTTTTTTGTGATCTTTCACTATTTTTTGTGTCTCAAGATCAAGAGTCAAGACCATACTATTTTTTGTATAACATGTTGGAACTTTAAATTGTATTTTGAATATCTATTTAGGATGAATGTTATCAAGTAATTTTGCAAAACTATTGATAAAAGTTTATATTATTTTAGTATTTGTACTAGAAATATTTTAAAAATATATAAAAAATTGATTAAAAACTAATCCCGATTAAACCCCGATTAATCTCCGATATTCCCGCTAGGCGCTAGGTCCACCTCGAGCGCCCGACTAGCGCCTAGCGATTTTTTAAACAAGGACTCTTTGTACACGCTTTCCACTAAAATTTAATTAATTAAGGTTAACAATCTCTAAAATTAACTAATTAACCATTCTTTTTTGCCGTATGCTATTTTCATATATGGGCTTTATAATACCCAAAAATCTTCGTATATGGACTTTTAAAAGCCCAAATAAAACTCATTTCTGAGATTTTTTTTATTTATTTTTTCAAGCATTTATATAAAATTTAATTTGTTTCAGCTTCTTCTACAGTACGAAGCAACAATGGAGTTTTTCGACGAAGATAGGCCTAGATTCGTCTTCCAATCTCGTCCTTCTTCTTCTCACACGACGAAGGAGGAAGAAGAAGCTAAAATCCCTAACAAGATCTTCATTGCAATCTCCGTCTCAATCTCTCTCAGCATATTATCTCTCTCTTTCTTCTACTTCGAATCTGAACCTGCTAAATCGCTTCTATTATGGCTTTCCCTCTCCTTCCTCGTCGGTCCTTTCGCTCCTAGTTCACTCACCGGAGGTAAGATTCGCGTCGGTTATGGTCAGATCTTGGAGCCAGAGCAGATTCACGATGAGTCATCGACGGATAACGAACGTGAATCGAGGAGGAAATCGGTGAATAAACGATCTAAAGGGACGACTAAGAACGATAATCCACCGGAAAATACTTCTTCGGTGACGGAAGTTTCGAGAAAAGTGGTGATTCCAAAGTCTAAGGAGAGTGGATCTGTGAATGAAACTAAAGATTGGACTGCGGAGGAAATCGAGATTTTGAAGAAGCAGTTGATTAAGCATCCAGCTGGTAAGCCTGGGAGATGGGAAACGGTGGCTTCAGCGTTCGGAGGAAGATACAAGACAGAGAATGTGATTAAGAAAGCGAAAGAGATTGGTGAGAAGAAAATCTATGAGAGTGATGATTACGCACAGTTTTTGAAGAATAGGAAAGCTTCGGATCCTAGATTGGTTGATGAAAACGCTGATAATTCTGGAGCTGGTGGAGATGAGGAAGGTAATAAGGAGATTTGGAGTAATGGAGAAGATATTGCATTGCTCAATGCTTTAAAAGCTTTTCCTAAGGAAGCAGCTATGAGATGGGAGAAGATTGCAGCTGCAGTACCTGGGAAGTCGAAGGCAGCTTGTATGAAGAGAGTTACTGAGCTTAAAAAAGGGTTTCGGAGCTCGAAAACTCCAGCCACTTAGCTAGAGAGGATCCAGTGAGGTAATTGATAAACCAGAGTCTTTGATTGAATAAGCTTTACTCTTTAGCATGAGACCACATGATGCCACAAGAGCCATTTTTATTGTAGGTGCTACATTTCTGCAGTATTGATCTTCCTAGGCTTGGTGATATCTTCTTTGGTGTTTCATTTTAATCAGGGGACATTGAGTTGATGAAATGCTGATAACATATCCTTTAGATGTGATTTATAGGTTACTTATGAATTAGGTTGCATAACGTCATAGGTAAAATTTTACTGATCTAGAATTGAGAAGAAGTCTTTTGAAAACAGGGAGAGAAAGATTGTAACGTGAGGAATCATAGAAACTCTAACGAACCTACTCATAGGGTCCTGGCTCATGTTCTTGATGTTGGGATGGTTTACTTTTTGATCCATGAATGGTTATATGATTGATGATTGTTATAAGTGTCCTGAACCTCTTTGTTTTCTATGTATCTCATACGTCATGTCTAACCCCCATCAGTTTTCATGGAAAGCTATATGTGCTTTTTTTTGTGGTTTCTTGGATTCCCTTTACATCTAGTTTCTGGTCAAATTTTAGAATGGAATGTAATGGTTGAACAGAATAATGCCATAGCCCAAAGGCATACTCTTAACGGGTTTGCTAAAAGAAAAATAGTACGGAGCATTATAAATTAAATCTGGAAAGATTGAGTTGATGAAATGTTGATAACATATTCTTTAGCTGATGTTTTATAGGTTACTTATGAATTAGGTCGCATAACTTTATAGATAAGTTGCTGATCCTGAATTGATATCTCGTTTGAGAACAGCCGGGGAATTATTGAAACGCTTGTAAGCCTACTTATTGGGTCCTGGCCATGTTCTTGGTGTTGGTGTGGCTTGCTTTTTGATCCACTGGTTATATGATCAATGCTTCGTAAAAACTCTTGAGGCGTTTTTTCCATGTTTCTCATATGTCATGTCAGACCCCATCGGTTTTCATGAAAGCTTTGTGCTAGTTTCCTGCAGCTTTTTGGCTGTCTTTTACATCTGCTAGTTTCTGGTCAAATTTGGTAAGGAATGCATTGCTTTGAACAGAATAATGCAAAAGGCATGTTTGGCTAGGGGAAAGATTATGTCAACTTGACATAGAACTGGTTTATGTTAATAATATGGTTTATGGTGTCTATCCCTAGTAGAGTATCATTGGTATAAATTTCTCCCTTTTGCTGAATGATTGGTCACAGAAGTTTAAATTCACAGAATGAAGTCAAAATAGTCTATAAATTATCTAATTTATCTTTACACAATCTTTCTTACTGACATGAACCGCTTAACGCAGGACATCTGTTCGAAGTAGGGCAAATACCAGGAGAGGAGGAACAATTTTGTGGTTGCTGCTTGAGATTATTGCTACAAGGCCCAAAAGTAATGAAGAGAGTTATGCAGGAAATTTCTTTTAGAGGCCAGACAAAAAAAAGAATCTCAATATGCCAAAAAAATTAACATATGTAGATTTATGAGTTCTTCTTTACTTCAAGCTTTTATTCGAATTACAAGACTTGAGCATCTGTGTATCCTTTCCCAGAGAGCACCTATTTTATTACTAGGGAAATACATATATATATATATATATATAAAAAAAAAAAAACTACAAATATTATTAATCCAAAGTAGAATTTTCATATATCAATTTTAAAAGGTATTTAACTATTTGTAGAATAGTTACTTACATCGATGATAATAGTCCTTTTAATCTTTTTGACAAATTAAGAAGTTTCAAAAGCTTTTGTATGCTTCATCCATGTTAAATGTTGCAGATTGGATATTGGATTATTTACTTGTTAGGTTTCTGGTGTGTATAGGAGAAGCATGACCAAAAATTGATATTGGATTTGTTACTTGTTAGCTTTTGTATGCTTCATCCATGTTAAATGTTGCATATTGGATATTGGATTTTGTTACTTGTTAGGTTACTACTTACTTGTATAACAAAAAAATATTATTTTTGTTTTGTCGCCTATATGATTGGATAATAAAAAATAAAAAAAAAAGTCTACAACAAGTAACAAATTATTCTAAAAAATAATAAATAAATAATTCTAAAAAATCATTAACCCAATTAAACAAAATTTCTAAAATTTATTTATCACTACTAGTACAAGTCTACAACAACCACTAAATCTCTCGCACCAAAAAAAAAAAAAAACAACCACTAAATCTCTACCGTTGGATCAGATAATTCGTAGCGATAAACGGCATGAGATCCATTATTCAGCACCAAATAGTCTTCGTGGTTCAGTTTCTCCACCGAACACAACCACGTGCTTCACATTACAGAGTCAACTAAACCGGCAATCACCGGTTTTCCAAAAAGAGCTTTACGGTTTACCGACTAAACCGGTAACTCTCAATAGAAACTCAAACACGTCTGTGTTCACCACACGTTTTCTCAAAAATCTAAGCTACTCTGCAAAATCATTTTCCGGCGAAAATTCTCAGGTGATTGATTCTCTCTTCGTTTTTCTGATTTATCATATCGATCCTTCATAAAAAATTTCCTCTATTCGAAACAGATCTCTTCTCTAGGTTTCGTTCGATTCAATTTTTTCAATCTATAACAAAATAGATCGTGCGATGCAGATTTTCTGATCCGAAATTGTTGCAGAACTCCTATTTTTCATTCGAATTTTAGGGTTTCACGGTGGAATTTGATTCATAGTGCGTTTAATTTTAGTGTAATTTTTGTTTTGCTTTTTTTCTTCCGAAACCTAAAATTACCCGAAAATGAAACTCAAAACTAAAAACTAGTTTTTAAGTTTGATTCTAATGCTGAATTGTTTTCCTCTTGAATCAATTTTGGATACTTGTTCGTTTTGATCATCAACTTAATTTTCAATTTCTATCTCTCAGGATTATTTTGCTCAGCTAAAAAGGATATTCAATGGATCAAGAATCATCTCAATGTCCCTTTGTTGCTGAAAGCATAATCCAGAAATGCCCTTTCCTGAGAAACATCAACAAGCCTACCAATTTGTCCTTCTCCTCCTTGAGTCTTCCAATTCCGGTAATAATTTCTTACCTTCCGTTAAAAAAAGTAAATTTTTATGCTATTTGATTCACTGGTGATGAAGTTTATGTTTCCTTGTACAGATGGTGCAAGGAGGTAAAGGTCCGATTTTTGAAGATGGTCCTGGATTTGATTCAGCATTCAAGCTTTTCCATGGAAAAGATGGTATTGTGCCGCTTTCTGGACATTCTAGTTTCCGCGATGATTTTGAAGATGAGGCGGCTCGTCGTTCTCCTCTGCAATTCAATCCACTTGCGGGGAAGGTAGCTACTATAAGCCTATCAGCTTTTGGTCCTGGAGGGCCTTTTGGCTTTGGTCCTTTCTCTGAGAAATGGAAGAAACAACAGAAGAAACCTAAACCTTCCAAAAACCAACAGGTAGGATTTTGTAGATTGTGTAAAACTTTAGAATTCACAAGGAGTTACTGTTTCTGATATGTTTTTGCTTGATTGCTTGCTTTTCGTAGTCTGGGGACTCGTCGAAACATGAGGCAGTTGGTGACGAATGGTTAAAAACCGGGAATTGTCCTATCGCCAAGTCTTTTAGAGCTGCAAGCAAAGTCATGCCTCTTGTTTCTAAAGCATTAACGCTACCATCTGGTATGAAATATAGATGTCCAGCTCCTATAGTAGCTGCAAGAGCTGCACTTTCAAAGACTGCTTTGGTTAAAAGTCTTCGCCCTCAGCCTTTACCTGAAAAGATGCTTGCAATCGCTCTCATGGGAATGGCTGCAAATGTGCCTCTAGGTGTATGGAGAGAACACACCAAGAAGTTTTCGCCTTCATGGTTTGTGGCGGTCCATGCCGCTGTGCCTTTTATAGCAATGCTTAGGAAATCTGTACTGATGCCAAAAACAGCCATGGCTTTGACCATTGGAGCTTCGATTTTGGGACAGGTGATTGGGTCAAGAGCTGAGCGTTACCGTCTCAGAGCAGTGGCTGAGAAAATGATTACTGAAACCGCTATGGTTTCTGAATACAACCAGAGCCCTGGCGACTCAGGCATTTCTGGGGGACATTGTGGTACAGGAGAGGGAGTGAAGGAGGTTTATTTCAATGTAAATGTTGGAGAATCTGCTAAATCAACTGGACTCTGTTATTGAGAGAAAGTTCTTATTGATTCCAAAAACTACAAATTACTATGTACGGATTGGATGTTTGTGTGTGAGGGAAGGTTTTTGTAATTCAGTGAATTGTGTAAACCTAAACAATGGTGTCGTTTTATCCCTTCTAATGGGTCTAAATAAAAGTTTAATAATTCCCTCAGTAACCTATATTATTAACGCAAAAGTAAGTTACTATGTAGTTTACTTGAATCAGATTTTGATCAGAAAACTTGACCTCATCTAATAATAAAGAGAGTTATACAAAAACAAAAACACTAAAGACCGACAAAATATGGTACTGAAACATCCTAATGTAGTAGTCTAGTAGATAAGCAAACTTAAAACGGTCAAAACAGCCTCTGACCATTGCTGATGATTAATATGATGATGTGAAAAGTCACTTGAGTTTTTCAGTAGCTGCCAACATTTTGCCTTGGCATACCTCCTCCTGCATTGTATCTTCCCGGTGTGCCATTCACGTATTGTCCTTGTGGCTCACTCATAAGGCTTGGGCAGTTTGCCGAAACATGGCTGTTGCTGCCACATGCGTTGCAGCTAGTAACACCGCCAAGAGACCTTGCACCACTACTGTACTGATTTCCATATTGACCCACTTGGTTTGCTGCAGGTACTCCGAATTCTCTTCGTGCATTCACTGATGCGGTGTCTCTAGTTCCTGAGGTTCCAATACCGGAATTAACTGCATCAGACCTGTAGTTGGAACTCTCTGGGAGAGAATTTGCATCTCCTATCTTGAGTTTATTCATTGCCTCTAGCATGCACCTGGTATTTGAAGCATAGTTCAGCTTTTCAGCTTTCACAACTGTAGCTTTAACCCGTTGCTCGTCGCTATAAGTTTCTTCTTTAATCTTCAGCTTGAAAATGTACTTGGTAAAAGCGACACTGCGGATGATATCTTCAAATTTCTCCTCCTCCTGATTTTCATACTTCACATAATACAAATCTTTTGCAGACATTCCCATTATCTCTTCACCAGCTTCCTGGAATGCTGTGGCCCAGGTTAGGCCTGTATGGTCCTGTAACTGGATCTGCAATATATATCTGTAGTCACATTCATCCACGCATTTATCACACTTCTCACAACGCCACGTCCCATCTCCGTTATTTGTGACCTTTTTGCTGCATGGACGATCTCCATTCATGATAGGACAAGCCGTATAGCAGAAATTCTCAACCTTCATGAATGAAATGGTGGCACAGACTGTGATCCAGTCCGGCTTCTCTGAGGTCCCTAGCTTCTCGTCCTTGATCTGAGCAATTACCTTGCGAACTTCTTGTCTGCCTACACCGGAAAACTCTCTAGATATGGAGGTAAAATGAGCATTCCTTCCTTCTCTCTCATACCATTGCCTTAATTCTCTGGCTTCAGGGAAATCTGGCTCTACGAAGAATTGACTTGATCCAATGGTGCTCACTTGCTTCCCGTTGAATTCACCGATCCTGCCCGCTTTCAAAGCAAGAACCGGGAATACCCCAGAATCACAAAGATTTTGCAATTGCTGTCCTTCTGCGTTGCAGAAATTACCCCACATGGTTACCTCGACACTTCGGCCTGACATATCCTTTAACTGAAGTGCCCTTTTCTGTACCTCAGTTCCGTTTTTCCGCATAATTGGTACTGTCGTTCCGATGGACGAAACAATACCAATTAGATCAGTCATGCTGTTGCTCTCCATGTTTTCAATATCACTTATGCTACGAAAATGGAACTGATTGCGTGGAATGGTACCATCATCCTCACAGCGCTGTATCGTTGATGCAGAGTCCAAATGTATTTCATAATCATTGGGAAGATGATTATAGTTCTTCTGAGCAGGCTTCAAATTTCCCCTTGAAATCAGATAAACATTACCAACTACAATCTGGTCAAAAAATTGATCAACCACATCATTAAAACAAGTCACCCGTATTTCTCCACCATCAGCATCAAGGAGATCAAAACTGAACAATTTCCCTTCCCCACGCGGATTATTAAACCGCCTCAGTTCTGCCTTACTCGAGACCCTGACCTTGATGGTCCACCGACCCTGGTAAGGATTAAGAGCAGCAATCGGAATTATCCTCGGAGGAGCTTCGTTCCTAGCCACAGGTCCCCTATTAACATACATCGGTGGTTGTTGTGGCTGATAAGCTGACTGAACTGGACGAGAATAAGCGGTTGTTGCAGGAGGAGCCCGAGGTTGCTCCTGTCTAGACCCTCCATAACCTGCATTTGAGCTCACATACGGTCTGTTGGAAGGTGATGTTTCCGGATAACCAGAACCAGTACCATATCTTTGACTAACTTGAGGTTGAGGTGAAGCAGCAGCCGATACACCATATCTCCCAGCGTCGGAACTGTTAGTACCACCAACTTGAGGCTGAGCCAAACTAGCCGATACACCATATCTCCCATCGTTGGAATTGTTAAGACCACCAACTTGAGGCTGAGGTGAATTAGCAGATACACCGTATCTCCCACCATTGACATCACTCCTAGCTTGTTGCTGGTCAAAACCACCATTGCTTTGTGTGTTAACAGGAACCGCCGCTCCACCGCGTTGCCCAGGTTCATTAGGAGTTCCAATTATATCACATTTCGCCACAATAACCTCTAATTGCATAATTATAACAATCCTGTCATCATCAACACCAGAACTACTTTAAACAAAGAAAGGTTGGTTCTTTAGACAATTATGAAACTAGGGTTACGAGATTGCAATATTACCTTCGACCCTGGATGAGACTGCAGACATAGTGAGTGATTCTAACAATCGAACCCAATTGAATACTGCCTTGAATCACTAAAGTGTTCAATGTAGTATTAAGCATTCCTGCTTGCAAGTGAATCCCATCTGATAACAAAACCTTATATCGATTGTTAGATTCCTGATTTTGCTGAAGCCTGCTTGGAATCATCTTCAATTCCGTTACTTGTAGCACTGGCATCAAATCTATCTCACTCGACACTTCTCCATTCAATATCTTCGTTATCGCTCCTGCCGTCAAATTCACCGCCATCGTTTCCGACGAACCCAATTAACCAAGATTTTGAACTTTAGAGAAGACTCTATTTCGAGAATGGGTTTGGGTTTGATTCAGAAATTGAGAAGACGAAAGAGAGAGGATGATAAATTGAATTAGGGATTTAATGATTGAACCCTAAAGTGGAATAAAGGTGGAAGCTTTTTAGAGGGAAAAGGAAAAGTAGAACGTTTTCGTCAGTTTTGGACTATTTACATATCGGGTCTTGTATTTTTCAAGAATTATAAATAACCCCTAATTCACAGAATTCCTAAATCAAAATCCAATTTAATTGTTTTTTTTTTTGTCGACTTTTCATATTAGAAGCCCAAAACAGGCTAACATAACACTATAACAGTACAAATTAAGGCCCAATAAACCACAAATTGCAGTACATGAAGATAAGCAATGAAATTAAAGAACACGTGTATGCAACGTGGCAACTTCCCGAACAGATCTGTTCCACCCATGGCATCGTCACCGACTTGAGAGAGCTTCCTCCACTGGAAACTTCCACCACCGTCTGGTTCTTCAAGCTTCTGCACAGATTTTCTATGATAGCTAGCCTTTAATTTGTACCATTCACCTTTTGCTAATTATCACCGGAAGTAATTGACTGAATTTAAACTTTGTTCGCCGGAATTTAAACTCGATCGATCGGAACTGAAGTATTCTTCAGAGAACTATCTAACACGACAAGGACTCCAATTCTTCATACTCCACTCCTCTCAACCACAACAACTTGAAACCAAACGGCCAAAGAGAACCTTCACTTAATATAATCGCAGGCTGTACAGGCGGACAGTGGCGGAGCCAGATATTTGGTTGATAGGGGTCATTTATATTTAATTATATATTTATATTAAATGATATATTTAAAGTACAATATAAATTATTGTTTAAATTGTGTAGAGAACATTTTCTTACCTAAAACAAAAACTAAATATATTTTTAATATAAATTTATGTTGTACTATTTAAAATGCTTCAACTTTCAATAAAAGATACATGTAATTCATATTTTTATTTTCATTTTAGTTGTGTTAACTAATTTTCTCAAAATATATTTTTATCTAATCTATATATAGTATATTGTGGAGAGTAATTAGGTGTTATATCATGTAAGAATTTTGAAATGAAAGTAAGAAAATAAATAAAACAGGATATTTTATTGGAAGAAAAAATATATATATGTAAGACAATGTTAGATATTTATAGTCTCTTCTCAAGAAAAGACAAAACAAAAATGAAAATGGAACTAATGTTAAATTAAAAAATAAATATGAATGGGGTCAAAGGTAGGAGATGATCATATGGCATAGGGGTCAACATGAAAATTTTATACCAAAACAATTAATATTATTAAGTAAAATACCTTATAATTAAGAATTTTTAAATGTCATGGGGGTCAATTGACCCCCCTCCCTATGCATTGGCTCCGCCTCTGCAGGCGGAGGAGATCCCGGAGACAGAGGATAATCGGGAGAACCCAGAGACGGAGGAGAACCTGGAGAACACGGGGACGGAGGAGAACTTGGAGAACCGGGAGACGGAGGGGAACCCGGAGACGGAGGAGAACTTGGAGAACCGGGAGACGGAGGGGAACCCGGAGACGGAGGAGAACCCGGTATCGGAGGAGAACCCGGAGTCGGCTGGAGGTCCGTCTCATCACCCGGCACCTATGAATCGAGGTAAGGAAATTTAACTGTTTACGTTGTTTTTCGATGGATTCTGGCAAATTCGGTAACTGCCCATATGCCTCAATTTCCTAATTTTGAAAACTGAAAAATCGAATTTAACCTCCCCACTTTTATTCGAGCGTTGGTGTTGTAACGGTTACGACTTGTTCGGAAGTGCGCAAGTGTAAAAGGGCGGTTAATTTGGTGGTTAATAAAATCTGAAATCCAATTCTTACAACCGTTCCGCAATTATTAACTTTTCGTTTACTTTTGTCTCAGTTTTATTCCCCAATTTCTCTGGCTTCTTTAACAAAATTCTCCTAAATGTCATCATCAGAAGACTCAGGCGATTTGGGCGACGGGCCTCCGACTTTGCCACCGCGATTATTTGCTGCTGATTCATATCCATCCGGAGCCAGACTTAACATTTACTCAAAGGCAAACCTTATCGGAACCCTTTACAGTATCTTGGAAAACACTGAAGCAATGACCACCATTCTTCAATCCCAATTTGGCAAGCTTTTCAGTCTCCCTGTGGCGAGGTGTTCAAACTCTGTAAAGTTGATTCATGCTCTTCTCAGTAGGCAGCTTATCACCGGGAAGGAACACGAATTGTGGATTGTGTTCGGGGGGAAGCCTATAAAGTTCTCCCTACGTGAGTTCCACATTATATCTGGTTTGCGGTGTTCCAAGATGCCAACGGATGAAGAAATCAAGAGAAGAACTGAGGGTTCTGAGGCATATTGGAATGAACTCTTCCCGCCAGGCTCTGCTGTTCCCACGGTAAAATCTGTTCTTGAGATGTTGAAGGATCCGGAACTCGATGAAGACAAACTTCTACCTTTGGCGTTGTTGGTTCTTGTTGATGGCATTGTAATGTGCTCCAACAAAAAATTGAAAATTTCGAAGGAGACTGTTGGTCTTCTGCAGGATACAGATTTTTTCCTTTCATTCCCATGGGGTACGAAGAGTTTCACCAACACCTTCTCTCGTTTTTCTACGGGGTACGCATCGAATGAATCTCTCGTAGCTCGGTTGAAGCAAACGAATAGTGCTTTCTATGGATTCCCTCTCCCACTGCAGCTCATGGCCTTCGAATGCATTCCTTCTTTGACAACTAAGATACCAAATCCGAAAGACATGTCTTCCTTTATTGACAGTCCTTATGGTTGCAGTTCCTCAGTAACCCTTCTAAGCGAGGAAGATATTGCTGCAGTGGAAACAGAGCCACAGGTACCTTACTACATCTTTCCCAAAGTTTAGAACAGCGTTTACTTTTTAGATGTACAGCAATTTGTCAAGTACACCCCTATCCCCTGTACACCTGGTGTGTACATCTGTATTCACAACTATGATGTATGGGAATCCTAACAAGTTTTCTTATTGCTTTGTAGCTTGTTGTGCACCCTATTTTGGAAGCACCTGATGAGTTGGATGAGGATGAGTTCTTATGCGATGACGAGGTATATGACTCGAAGGTAGAGATGTTGGAAACATTAATTAAAGTTGGACACGAATTTTCATCACAAGAGTTCGTCGGAGGTGTCCCCGCTGGAGACCGGCTTGAAGTCTTTGATGCACATATCTCGACAACTTTTCAATCCATCTTGGGTGTAATGTTTGACATCGTTGTATCCGATAATTTCATTAACTGTATATTGGTAAGATATATATTGATATAGTACTTTTTAACTTTTTGAACATTTTAGTACTTTTATTTATCTAAAAATTTAAATTTTTGTATATAAATATAATATTGTTTAAAATGATTATATATTATTTTTAACTTCGTAGTTTCAAGTATGTAACGAATTTTTCAAAATTTTAAAACCGTATCATGTGTTATACATCAAATATGTTAGAGTAGTTGAAATGATTAATTATGGTTGAAATTATACTAATTGTATATGTTAGTAATATGTCCAGTATAATTATTTTGTCGTAGAGTTTAAGATTCCAATACAATCATGATGGAGAACATCACATTACATAGTGCTATTTGGAAATTTATTTTGAGTATTTAGATTTTTTTATTTTCTGAGTTTACAATAACAAGTTTACATTTTCTTTCTTATATAATATCAACTAATATTTATTTTTATATAATGTCAAGTAAAACTTAGATTATTATATGAAGACTAAATAATGATAACCATAATTAAGTTAAATATATAATAAAAATATTACACAATTTGAGTAATGGAGGATAGGCAAGAATTTAAAATTAATGAAGATTGAATCATTTGAATATTACGAGTTATACAGTACTATTTTATGTATTTTCATACTGTTGAACTAATTCAGTATTTACTACAATTTGGTGGGTGTAAAATGTTCAATTTAAAACTTAAGTGGTTTAAAACTGTTGAACTAATTCAGTATTCACTTTTACCCAAAGACCAAAATCATGTGGCATTAACGACGTCGTTTTGATTTTTCTTGCGTTTCAAAAAAATACAAAAAATCCCATCTCATAGGATTCGAACCAGCAGCCTCTTAATCATGTAGCTTCTGTCTTTACCAGTTTATTATCCCACAACAATTCTCGAAACAATCTTAACCTTATATAATTATAAGCCTTTTAAGATATTTTTTCTGGATTAAATAAAACTTTGCGTTTTGGATTGGAGGAAATAAAGATTTTTTAGGGTTGGCGGTTTTTGCTACTCTCATTGTCGATTACTCGATTTTATTTTCTTCTTCTTCTTCTTTTCTTGCGAAAGAGGGAACGAAGAGCCACAAAGCCCCACCGATTAACCTGGAAAACCAGTAAGTTGATCACGATCATGATTCTTCCGTTTTCTTCTTATTTTTGCTCTTGATTTCTGATTCTCTTCTCGATTTTTGATGTTTCTCTTAGTGGGTTCCGAAGAGGCGAGCGTTCTTGAGGGAAAGTTCTTATCGATTGATAAATGTAAGGAATCTCTAATGATTTTAAAGTATAAATTTCTGCTCTTGATCTGTTGCTTGTTATTCTTTTTGCCAGTACTCAACTACGATATACGCCAGGAAGATGTGGATAGACTGAAAGCGGCTAACATCTGGAATTCTCTGCTGGTCGGAAACAACAGTGATGCTGACTTCTGGGGGGATTGTCTTTTCGTCGGCAACAAGGAGCTCCTTGACGGAATCCGTTTTTCAGATGATGATGTGGCTGTCAAAATCGATAAAGCCATTGACAAAATGATGGTATGTCACTTGTTTTTGTTGTGCTTTATTTTTTTTGTCTTTGATTAATTGATTCTGATACTGTTACAGGATTCACTAAAATCAAAATTTAATAAGTTCTTTCAACACATTAATCATGATTTTGAAAATCGGTTGAAGAATCGAAAGAAAGAGAAGAAAGAGATGCAACCTGTGGTTCTTGCAGCTAAAGAATGCTTCCAAAACTGCTTTTCTTTGTCTGAACTGCACGAGTGTCTTAGTGCCAAGTTTTCTCAGAATCGCCAAACAACCGTAACCCTATATGAACACTATACTAGGAAGAAAGGCGGAGATGCTTATGATCAGCTGTCGTTGGTGCGTTCTTTACAAAGAAAGAAGAAAAAACAGCTTGAAGATCAGAAGACTGAGGAAAGTCTTCTTCAAGATGATACTGAGGAAAGTCTTCTTCAAGATGATCATCAGAAGACTGACGAAACTGGTCTTGTTGATCAAAAGACTCTTGAATGTCTTCAAGATGATCAGGCAAAGCGTCAAGATCTTCCTCAAATTTTGAGGCAGCTTTTCACTTCTAAGACGAGGATGGGTGAAGCTATTTCATCTCAGAGGGAGATGGTGGACACTCTAATGGGATTGCAAAGGAAGACTGCAACTAAGGAGGAACTATCATCTGTTCAGAGAGATTTAAGAAGAAAACTCCAAAATGTTGGCAGTGACATATCAAGTCAAGTGGTCACTAACATTCAAGGAACTTTAACTTCTCGCAGTGACGAAGCTGTCACCTTATTTGAAAAAGCTGTCATTTCAAAGCTTAAAAGAGCTATAAATAAACTTCAGACATCTGTCCAGGTAAATTCTAGATTCATTTGGTTCCCTTTTTAATACTTTAGGATTATACAAGAAATCTAAAATCTAAGATTACATGCTTTTACAGGAAAGTGTCAAGATTAGTGATTCGGCCAAGACCTCCCAAAAAAGTCCCTCGATGGATGTGACTAAAGAAATGGTAAAATCAATATCTGATGTTTAATATGGTTGATCTCAGACTGTTTTCTGAGTTGTTGTTAAGTTTTATTGCAGGCTTTGTTGTTAGTTGAGGGAGGTTACGAACGGTGCTTCACTATGGCTCTAGAGATTGATGATGATGATGCTTCACTGTACTGGTTATTGTCTAAGGTAAAAAATTTGTTTGAATTATTCATCTTAGTATCTTATAACCTGATCACAACACTTTGTTTGTCAAAACTTCAGGTGCAACCAAATCAACTATTGGAGCCTGAGTCATTTCAGCTGAGCCAGGAAACTCTTTGGGCGCTTCTGCAGCGTCTCCTCGATTGTGGCTTCTTTTGCGTTATGACAGAGACCCTTTTGATATTTGCGTGGTTCAAAGCTGTGACTAAAGTCCTTATAACAGACCCGGACATTTCAGGGGATGCTGAAAAAGTCTTAGCAGAAGCCGAACGAGTTGTCCAAGACAAAATTCTGTTATACGTGAATTCTGGCTTACTGGTAGATGACACTCTCGCAGACGAAATCAGATTCTTCAAGCTCAACACCGGAGCCATGATACCATCTGTTGGTCTCGGAACGTGGCAGGCTGATCCTGGTCTTGTAGGAAACGCTGTCGAAGCCGCTGTTAAGGTTCGTCTGTGTGATTTTCGCGGCTTTGTGGTCACTTGATCATAGAGTCTTAAGATTTACGGCCAAGTCTGTATTACTGATTTCTACTTTCACCTAAATTGCTTTTACACTTTTTAACGGAACAAGACTGAGGAATTCTCTTACTGTGCAGATTGGTTTTCAAATCTATGGCAACGAAAAGGAGGTTAGCCAAACTCATCTTTAGTTTCATTGAATTTGTATATTTCGTTTTGGAGTATGGTTCTGTTCCTTAGAATATGTATTGGAAGTTATGGGTTAAGCTGTATTGGTTCATTTCCAGAGTTGAATTTCAATACTTGCGTAGGCCAGTTTGATTTACATAGATTTTAAAGCAAAAAGTTATGATCTTTCTTATGATTTGTGCTGTATATTACAATGAGTTGCTATAAAACTGCTCATCTTTGGTTGCCTTGTTTGATCACATACTACTAATTTTACTCGTTTTAATCTTTGGTAAAATGTGGATATGGGCATTTCCATCACATTTTTGTCCTCAAGTTTTAATTTTATTTATAGATGCTTTCCCACTGTTCTGTATCTCTCCGTTTTGATGACCAAATTTTTTTTATTTTTAATGTTATTCTATCGACTTGATGTCTGTTGTTTGCAAACTGTGCTATTGTTTTGAATATAGAAATTGATAGGTCCGTGGTTCTCTGTATGTGTTTTTGTCATTAATCAACAATGATTAATTTAAAATAATTGACTGAACCCACCTGTCTCTATTGGCCATTGACAACTTCTTACTCCTGCAGATTGGGTTAGTCCTGAAGAAACTGTTTGATGATGGAGTTGTTAAGCGTGAGGAAATCTTCATCACATCCAAACTCTGGTATTCTACATCACTGTTCTTTAGTTACCTTATAGATTATATCCTTTCTTTTTCGGTGATTAGTTGTCAAGTCTATGTAGCTTCTAACCTTGTCACCTGCTTTATATGAAAAGCTGTACTTCTCATAATCCTCAAGATGTGCCAGATGCTCTGAACAGAACTCTACAGGATCTACAGCTTGACTATGTCGATTTGTATCTCGTAAGTAACATATTAGGAAACCTTGTCTTGAGGAATTATCCATGTGTACTTCTTTTCAAGATAACTTGCAGTGATCCATATTGGTTTTTTGAACTTTGGGTTGTGTTTTATTTTACGTGTATGTTACTGCATCTGTTAAGATTTATGAATCTTAGGACTAGTGTCAGATATTGGTCGAACATCTAATTTTCTTTCAAGTGACATCTTGCGCCGTTTTGTGGACCATTTTTGACTGACCAATAGTTTTTGTGACCTTTTCGAAGATTGACTGGCCTGTTAGCCTCAAGGAAGGTTCAACTGGTTTTAAGCCAGAGAACAATTTGCCAACTGATATTCCTAGCACATGGAAAGAAATGGAAGCACTCGTTGATGTGCGAAAGGCCCGAGCTATTGGTGTCATCAATTTCTCAACAAAGAGACTCGCAGAGCTCTTGGAGGTGGCTCGCGTCCCTCCTGCTGTTAACCAGGTGGAGTGGCACCCATCGTGGCAACAAACTGTGCTCAGGGATTTCTGCAAATCTAAAGGCGTTCACCTCTCTGTATGTAGAACACCCATGTCCATATCCTTTTTCGGAAAACTGACAAAAGATGTTGGAAATTTTAAACATTAGTTGATGTTTCTTCTGTTGTAGGGATACTCTCCGTTGGGTTCTCCAGGGACAACGTGGCTCAAGAGCCCCATTCTAGGCTCGGTTGCTGAGAGGGTAGGCAAGACTCCTGCGCAAACAGAATTTTGATGTTTTCAGCTGGTCCATACCCGATGACATGTTATCCAAGTTTTCTGAGATGAACAGGCAAGTGGATTACATTCCAAATAGGTCAAAAAAGCTTTCTCTCTGTTTTGCTCCTAGGCTCAGGGTTATCTAATGTTGAAAGATTTGTGTTTCAATGCTGCAGGGAAGGTCGGTGAGAGGCATGCCATTTGTTCATGAGACGAGTCCTTATAAAGACTCCTGAACAACTTTGGGACGGTGAGATATGAGACTGATCATTGCTATCAAGTTATTAGTACTAGTGCAACTTGTTTCTTACGTTACTTTACTGGTCCTCCGTTTTCGAAATCTTATCTTCTTAAAAATAAAGACACACCCCTAATTATATTGGATTCTGAATCCATTATCAGGAACTTTAGATGCAAGTTATTGTAATATGTTGCGTATAATTAAAGATGGTAAGTTGCGTGCTTCCTAGCTTTAGTGCTAGATCTCTTGGATTTTTCACAGAGTCATGACCAGATCAAAACATGAGCAGGCACGTAAGCACATTTCAGTTTTTGTCCCGTCTACATATAAATTAACAAAAAAACAGTGGTTATTCTGTTTAGTCAATATGTTAGTCTTAATCTAGAAATTACATGTATGCTGCTGACTGAATTGTTTATAAAATTATTCGTCTTTTCGATTTGAGCTGAAATCGGCATTAGTTTGGATTCTTATTTCTAAGGTTTGCATGGCAGTAAAAGGCCGGAGTTCTAGAGTACGTACCAAGAATCGTTTGGCACGGTTGATTTTGTGCTGGAAATGGTTTTGTAAACTATTCTCTCGAATTGGAACCCAAATAATTTGGTTATCGTAAATTTTTTTATGGATTATAGTTTTTACTCTTATATTATATCAAAAGACAATCACGCGTAAAAATTGATGTTTCTTTTACCATTCATATATCGACGTTATATGCTCCTTCTATTTCATTGATACACGCTTGCGCTGAAGCTCTTCAACAGTTCACCAACAAAATGATATATAATTGTGATAACTTTGGTTATCAATATATTTTTGTTATTGTGGATGATGGAAAATACAGAGAGAATGATAAGTTTAAAAGTTTCGAATTATCCTTTTTGTTTTTTCCACAACAACGAAATATTCAGAAATGTTTCTAATTATCATTTGTAGAAACTCCAAGATTTAAGAGAACCTTAATTATCATTCTTTAAATCGATCACTTTCGTACAAAACATAAAGCAACTATAAACAATATCATGATCAATTCTCATTTCCCACTAATCTTAACAGTGACATTAGTATTAAAAATCCATCCAAAGTACATCATTAATAGTATGATATGACCATTAATTATGTCAAGAAGGATAACAATGATTCAAAAAAAAAAAAAAAAATAAATCAAAAAGGATAACATGATCTTGGTCACATGTATGTAAAATAAGACATCAAACCAACTTCACAAGAACTACAAAATAATCTATTACATAATAAAAGAGCCGAACGCAGCCGATGTGGTGATGGCTGAAGAAGAGTACACTTGCGTCGACGGCCAAAAGAGGAGAAGCTATTGGAGATCCATGACGTCGTTTACTGCTTCCGCGCAATCCAATGAGTACGGAGGCGTTAAGAGTAGACGAATAAGGGAAGCTCATTGGAGACGACATTCTTAATAGCTAGTCAATTCGAAAGAAAAAAAAATAGCTAGTTAATGGATTTTAAATTTGGTTATTTGAATGTTCAAGAGTGGAAGCCACAAGAATGACAATGGGATTCTCTCCTCTCCATGGCAGTAATGTGGCACCTTGAACTGCCTGTATAAGGTAAAATTTGATGTTAGCCTTTTAAATACCAAGCTGTTAATTAATGAGGGAGATCAACTTGATCAATAGGTTGAATGTTCACAAGAATTAAGATGAAACGTATGTAAATTAAGCACACAAATTTACTGCAAATTTACCAAGTTCATATAACGTATTTGATACATTTCAGTGTTCTTGGTGTCTTTGTATACGAGAAAGAGGCAGATGGAGGGGTTAATACCAACATGGCAACATGTATATATATATATGTATAATCAAGAACCGCCAAAGCATAACCCATCATGTAAGGAAGATTTTGGTATTGGCGCTGCCAAATTACAAGGCAAGTGAAGGAGCGGTGTTCAGTCAAAACGCGTGCCTTCTGTCGAAACTGCAAACACAAACTATCTTCGTGAAAATTTGGTTTAATATCTCACTTTCTTCTCTGATCACAATGTCACATTTTTACATATTTTAATTTAATTTGTTACTAATTTAAATTATGATTTTGGTAAAATATAATGGAGTTGGTTTGTCTTTAACTAAATCTATAATATAACTTTTTCTTCTATGGTAGGATAAATGATTATAAGCTAGCTAAATTGTTTTTAGTCAAGTAGGGATCTAAAATTTTGTGTGACCACACACAAGGATCTAAAAAGCTACTTGGAACCAGTTCATAAGTTGGGAAGCATTATAAAATATTTTAGGCAAAAAAAAAAAAAAGAGTGCAGTCGTGATCATAATTTGCTAGCTATCTGATGAAAGCTAGATGATGGGTTCAGTCGTTCAGACATTTGCTGCAAAATTACATGCATGATTTTCAATATACAGGTTTACTTGTTTCTAACCGAGGCAAATTTGTGTGCGCATGCCTGGTATCGAGAGTTATATACTGATCCATATTACTTATTAGGGATTACTCTCAAGCCTCGGGACACTATGTGCATGTGGAGAGGCTTATAACAAATGTTTTTCAGAGAATGTAATCGCTTTCGTCCTATTCCAATACCCAACAGAGGAAGCAAGGCTTCCAGTTAATGAAATTGGCATTAATTGGACATTTACGACATTAAAAATTTTGAACTTCATACTTTTGATTGTTTGGCACCTCAAAAAGCTTAAAACTGAATTATGATTTACGTACGTGTATTTTTGCATATAGTTTCTCTATATTGATCGATTCACGATTATGAAAGTATTTTCCTACGTAATAATTTTAATAGAATTTATTTTCAGAAAATATTTTATCAACAAAAATAATTTTAATAGAAGGAATAACGATTAAAAAAAAAAAAAAAAAAACACTCCACTTGCTGAAACCAACTATATAACGGATGCTTGTATATATGATAACAAGATGAAGCACATTTAATTGGAAAGATAAATATTCTAACAAAATTTATTAACAAATTACGTAATGGTATTCAAAGATAAATACATAATAATATCAAATGAATTATAAAAGGTATTATATAATAAGATCCCACGCATACAAATTATGAAATTAATGGTATTTAAAGATAAATGCATAATAATATCAAATCAAATTAAGTAGTATAAAAACAAAAGTATTCAAAAGTATTGTAATCACCTAGTATACATAAAAAATCAACAAATTGATTATATGCTTAAAATTTTCTATGCGAATTTTCCAAACAAAAACTTTTGAAAATGTGATAGGAAACTAAAAGTCTAAAACATCCGCCTCCACCATCACCACCACCGGTAAAACCTCCACCACCACCACCACCGTAACTCCAAAAAGTTACATGGCCACCGCTGCTTTTGCCTTTTAGCATAGACAAGGCCATAATAAACATTTCAATAAAACATAGCACAAGCTACGAGGATGATCATGATTTTTACAAAATTTTCCATCTTAAGCAAAATCGCTAAATCTAGTTTACCCTAGATATGTAATATAGTTTCTGGCTGAGGTTTTCCTGCAGACAAATAACGTGTTAAGTTTGTATGACTTAGACTTTGATTCAAAGGTTTTCATTACGGGTAAAACATGAGAAGATGAGAAGTTTTCAAAGGTTTTTGTACTCTCGTTTAATAAAGAAAAAAAAAACAAATTAGGGAATCTCATACAGTAGTGTAATTCTCCCATAACAATGATCATTTTCCCACTAAGCCGTAATCTTAACAAACAATAACATTAAATCAATACAGTAATTAAATAATTTCCCGATCTTCCTACCAAAAAAATAAAATAATTTCCCGATCTTATCATAGTTATAAACCAAATAAACGGCAATGCAACGAAGAATAAACTTACATTTAATTCCCATTAATCTTTTTCTCCTCTCTTCTCCTGATTATCCGAATACGCCCAATCGAATCCTTTTCAACCCAAAATAAGATTCAATTCAATTATACTTGGCCGACTTGTCTCAGCTTAATTCGGGAGGCTAGGCACCGTGTTCACGGGACACAGGTCGCTCGCTATGGGCAGGCTTAACAAGAAGTTGCAGGATAGTCTCATGTCTGAGATTTTCATCCTCAGGAGGATCAATCATCCCAACATCATCCGTTTGCTCGACATGATCGAGGTTTACTCATTTAAACATCCCAAGTTCAATCCTTTTAGCTTCAAAAGCTTAAAGGATTGATTTTTTTTTTGCCTTCGCTGCATTCTCAATATTGAGCTTTGACGTTTGTTGAATGTCTCGTTGATGTTAGTCTTAGTCTCCTGGGAAGATACATTTGGTGTTGGAGTTTTGTAAAGGAGGTGATCTCTCTGTGTACTCGCTGAGGGTTTTTTCTTTTTTCTTTTTTTATGTTACAACGGCTGGCTTACCAGACAATAATATTATTCACCGCGAATTAAAGCCTCAGGTGTGTCTGGTTCTCATTCCTTTCAGTGTGCACAATGTGTTTTTGTTGTTATTAAGTATGTGAGCTCGTTGTTAAATGATACAACTTTCACAATCTAGAATTCAAGTGCCAACGTGCAGTAAAACATGTTTCTTCTTTTTTCATTGGAATATGCTTTTTATGTGTTTCCTTTCCTAAGTAGAGATAGAGAGAGATTCCATCTTTGTTGAAATTTCATTTCTACGCTTCAGAAGTATGATGCAAAGGTGAGGACCTTTCTCTTACTTATCTACCTATACCTTTTCTCTTAGCATAGTCTCTTTACAATCTATCTTAAAACACAGGCAGATCTCTGGAGTGTTGGTGCTATCTTATCTCAACTGGTGACAGGCAGAACGCCTTTTACAGGAAACAGCCAAATTCAGGTTTTTGCATTCTCTGTCTCAGAGATTTCTGTAATATCTAAGTGTTTGTCTTCTGGTGCATAAAACTAACACATTCTCCATCTTTTGTTCGACAGCTGCTCCAAAACATTATTAAATCAACCGATTTACATTTTCCAGCCGACTGTAGAGATTTGAGTTTGGACTGTATAGATCTGTGTCAGAAGTTACTGCGTCGTAATCCAGGTCAGCATCAGACTACAATTCTTTAGCACGAGGCCCATTGCCCTGGGTCTAGTGGCATATGTGTATTGGTCTAAAAAAGTAAAAGCGTATTGAATTGTGGCTGTTCATCACCTTTGATTGGCAATTTAAACAATTTACAATATGTATTGTGCTCACAGTTTGTGATTTTTTTTCAGGATCTTGGAGTAGTGATTTGAAATAGCAATTTACAATTAGTTCTATTCATCTCCTACACCACAGATTTATAGTCTAACTTGTGGTCCTACTCTCTTCGTATTCAATGCGATTACAATCCATTTTTGAATTTCTTGTCTTTCTCAGTGGAACGTTTGACATTTGAAGAGTTCTTTGGTCACCCCTTTCGGCAGTCATATGAGCTCTCAAGGTAGATGTGACAGTTGTATTGGCTAATGCGTTTTTCCTCTCTTTACGCAAACATATGTACTGATGAATATATCTCTCCTGCAGGAGTAGATTGGGATCAAGGGCTATGGACGATTTTCTTTCTTCTGGAAGCAGTCCCTCAAGAAACATGGAAGAAAGTTCTCAAGACGACTGTTTGCCATTCCTTTTAGATGATGATTCTAGTGGACCTGAGGGGAGCCCTTCTCATTTGAAAAGGACCTCCTCAATGAGGTCGTCCTCGGGATTTAACATCGATGCCAGAGTTGAGAGAAAGGAGACGGGATCTAGTCCTTGGCAATGTACAGAACTTACTTCCAGATATAGTAGAGTCAACCAGGGAGTGGAAAACAATAGATTTAGAAATGAAACTCACATAAATTCTGATAGGAAAAACCATGGCGAACATACAAGACTGACTGATTCCTAAAGGAAGAGGTGCGTTGATTATCTTCTATTTACTACGCCCTAGAAAATGGCAAAGCTATCTTGTTCCGTTTCTCATATATGTTAGTTCTACAGTAGATGATTCTCAAGATTCCATGGATCAAGACTACGTTCTCGTTTCTGGACCACCAGTGGATTTGCCATCATCGTCATCGAGTTCCTCCAAGGCTTATAATTTTCCATTCAAGTCCCCGTCTCCTCCTGTAGAGTTATTCAACAGAAGCATAAGTTGAACAGCTCGCATGCAAATAATTGGTGCTACTGGCAACAACATTGGCCGGTTTGGAGGCCCTGGACAGTCAGAACTCTGCTCCAAGCACTTCTCATGGGTCGCTGGATCTTGGGGATGCTTTTGAACAGCCATCAACTAACAGCTTGACAAGAATCAGTTCTCTGAAAAAGTGTGCAGCAACAATTGCAGAATTAGTTCATGAAAGGGTAACCAAACTTTACATTGTTTATGTGGTTATCACCGTGCCATGGCCAGACAACATGAGTTTCTGAGCAATTTCTTTTCATGTGTCTTTGCGTAGATAAAATCTGACAAACACCTAGAAGCTTTCTCGATCCAACTGGCGATTCTGGCTATTTGGAAACAGGCACTGCACATATGCCATACTCAGGCAATCTCAGGTTTGGAAGGAAGCCCAAGTCAAGACATTAACAAACTAAGAGGAAGTAGCAGCCGGAAACACGAGCGTATCACTGATATCAGCCATGATGGATTAGAGGAGATATCCTCTCAGATTCAGAGGCAGTTTATCCGGGAGACTGAGGTTTCTGAAGAACTTTCCAAAGAGTATCGAACCAGGTATGTTTTTCTCTTGGCAAAAAAGAAAACTCTTCTGCTCTGTTTTTGTGGTAGTCAAGATCTTAATCAACTTGGCTGTAGGCAATACAATGATGCCTGATGCTATGGAGACGATATTTGAAGCAGCCCTCGATCTTGGAAAACTTGGGGGAGTAAGTTTTCTTTTGCCTTTCCCCCAAAAAACTTGATAAAACAATTCAAATCTAAAGAAGAGAATAATCAATTAGTGGCTTTTTTGCAGGTTAAGGAGGTTATGGGAGACATAGAGAACGCAGGAAACCAATATTCGAAAGCGGTGCGTTTGCTGGTATTCCTTCTAGTAGAAGCACCAATGCTGATTCTGAATCCGCCATTGTCTCTCACAAACTCAGACAGGTATCGCTCAGAACATATATCGATATCCTGAGCAGAAGATTAAAACATCTGCAATCACATAGAAGAAGCTCAGGCGCTCAGATGCAAGGATCATCATTAGCATGCAAATGAACTTATTCTTAATGTCTGATCCTATATACTTCTTACTTGTCAAATATTTGTCTCGTACTTATGCTTTACATACTTTATTTATTCTTATTCTCAATATCGTACAAATACATTTAAGAGCAACGACAAAAAGTTTTCACTTTTCAGTAACACACGTGTTTGGAAGTTACCGTACGTGCCAAGGATGAAGAGAAGTAAATACACAGTGAAGCGCCGAAGAAAAATAAGCGCCTATCACTCTTGCAGTCACCACTCTCTGACTCTTCAACTCCGCAGGGTCCATTTCTCCTCTCTCTGGTCAGATACAAGGTAAGGGTTTCATCCTCATCCACCAAAGTTTCCATTTTTGAAATTTGCTTTATACGTTGGTCTCTTGTTTTCCCCTCATTATCTCGGCTTTTGTTAGATTCTAGATAAAAGAACAAAGCTATTCTGCTTTATACATTTTTTTTGCTGTCTTGCAGAAGCAAGGCCGGCCCTGAACAGAGCAGAAAGAAACATTTGTTTTGGGCCCCCGTTTTTTAAAGGCCCCCATTTTCTGATTTTCAAATAATAAACTCTTTATTTACATATTTAAAAAGGCTTATATGCATAGAGATTCTCAACGCCGAATAAAAGTAATAAATGATGCAAGTAAAAATGTAAATAATAGTATTATTTTTAGCGGGTCCCAACCAAGAAAAGTCTTAACTAAAATCTTCAAAAGCCCAAACGTCTTTACTTCTTCTTCGTTTCCCTGCATAACTTTTCAACTTTTCTGCTTTGCTTTTTTATTCATCCTCTTCTGCTTCTTCTCAAGTCATGACAGATAGCTTTTTGAAACTGTAACATTCGTGATCAGAGATTTAGTTGTTAGCAACAAAATTCGAACTTATTTTTTTACGTTTGATTATGGCTTTAATTTTGAAATTAGGATACTAAAAAAAGGCCCCCATTTTCGATTTTGTTTGTGGCCCCCAAATTCTCAGGACCGGCCCTGTGCAGAAGCTTGTTCGGAAGAATCTTTGATTGGTCGGTCTTTAGTTGGGGATCGCTTCTTAGCTGATTTATCACCAGTGTCGTTACTCTCCTCTTTTAGAATCTGATTGGAGAGTACTATTTGTTGAGGCCCAAGAAAAGGAAGGGCTCGCCTCTACAAGTCTCATCTTCAACAGATTCCATCTCGTGTTTGGTTTCCCAATCACCCAGAACACCAATTGGAAGAGTGAGGAAATTACCATCAATTGGACGAAGATTCAAGAGCAGCGTTACAAAGATCCGTCAAAACTCCCAGATTCTGACACTTCCTCGATGTGGAAGCGCTGATTTGAAGAACGAGCAAAAGGCTTTAACAAAAAGATATAAATCCGAAACAAAGTTCGGAAAACTAAACCGACAAAAGCCGGAACGAGATCCGGACGAAGCCGGAAAATCTAAAACAAAAACTAATCCGACATACAGTCGGAAGATCTCCGATATTAATCGGAAAAACAAAAGAGATGAAACAAAGTTTTCTCTCTCTAAAAGATCCGAGAGAGTTAAGAGAGAGAAAACTTTAGACTACCACTGTTTAGACTTTTATCCAATTTAATTGTATTCGAATTGGCGAGTGTTGTTCAAAATTTGTATGCAGATTTCTAATGGGTAGTAGGGTTTATAAATTTTGAAAATAAATTGTAAAGAAATGAGAATTAGGGGACCAAAAGGGTGTGGAATTCAATTAGAGATTCACGAGATTTGTGTTCTTGGGCACCTCTTGTCTGGCACAAAGCGGTTATACCAAAACATGCAACTACTACATGGATTTTTATTTTAAATCGCAATCCTACTTTGGATCGTATGGCTTCTTGGGGCTATGATATTGAAAGAGATTGCCTTCTTTGTGGTTTAGCTCAGGAAACTCGGAATCATCTGTTTTTTGAATGTTCTTTCTCGGCTCAGGTATGGAGTTTAATAACACAAAAGCTGGGAATTTTATCTCCTCCTACTATTTGGGATCAGGTCCTCCTATGGCTTCCAAATGCTCTACCAACTAAGTATAGCAAACTGGCAGTTCTACACGGGTGGCAGGGTGTAATTTATGAACTATGGCGTGAGAGGAACCGACGTTATCATGATGGTCTCACCTTACTTCCATCTACAGTTGCAAACCTTGTCATTTCCACCATAGAAAACAAGTGTACTGCTTTGCACCAGCTTGGATCAAAAAGTGCTTTACCTATTCTTCAATGCTGGATGCGCACACGGTAAATGAGGGTACTGAGAATTGAGCTGAATTCTCTACTTATCCATCATTATCAAGATATTGGGTTCGATACCTTCTCTTGTTATGTACCTTTTATTGGTTTATTTTCCAATTCTAGTTCTAGTTTTGGTTCTTGCTTCTTATTTGGTTCTTTGTAAACTTTTTATGTTTTATTTTATATAAGAAAACCCTTTCACAAAAAAAAAAAAAAAGGGTGAAATAATTTCGGAACTAATAATATTAAGCTTACCGAGAAAGCTTCACTTTTTCAACTGCTGACGTGGAATACTTAGTGGCCACGATTAAGCTCCACTAAACGTTACAATTAAAAAGAAGTTTCATTTTGAGTCCAAATGACAAGGACTACGTCAAAGGCCCATTATAGGGCCCAAATCTAAGAATTTACAGTCTTTTGCAAACTTTGAATCCATAAAAGAAGAAGAAATAAATCTGTGGACTGATATTTCTTCTCACAAAGAAGAACTTATAATTAGCTAAATCACCAACATTTAAATTGTAACTAGAGCTTATTAAGATTGTTTTTTGGTTATGAATACTAAAAAAATACTGCTGATACTTCTTGAATCCATAGAACACTTAAACAGAGATTGTCATTAATGAAATCTACTACATCTTAAAGTCATTTTGCTCAAAACAGAGTGAGTGATACAAGGAACATTATTTTCTGAACAAGTGAAATATGAGACTACAAAAGGCAAGTACTACCAGCTTCGGTTTCGCTAAGCCAACACCAGTAACCGCAGAAGATATCGAGCTTTTTCCTCAAAACCGCTAGTCTTAGTCACATTGGAAGATCCCTGGAGATAAAAAGAGAAAGAGATGTCAGATTACTCTGTAATGGAAATCACAATAGCCTGACTAGTTTTAGATGTTCATTCATCTTCTTGACAATAAAGATTCAAACATTATTCTGTTTTCACCACTAAATAGCTAGCGATGAAGAATACATGGCTAAGCATATAACCAAAACGTAGTTTTAGTCAATATGATCAATCACCTGGTTCTAGACAAGCTTGCCTTTAGTAAATCTCATCATCAGGTATCTCGGGAGTCAAGAATTTCATCGGATCCTTGCTAATCTCCTCGTAGTTTACTCTCGGTTTCACTCTATCAGGAACAGGTTCAAGAGGAATAATGCTGTCTCCATCAATAACTCCATCTATCAAACCATACTCTACCGCTTCAATCGGAGACATGTACCGGTCTCTATCAATATCTTTCAGAACCTGCTCAAACGATCGACTAGTACATCCCGCGATAATGCTGGTTACATTGTTCTTGTTATGCATCACCTCCTTAGCTTGAATCTCAACATCTATAGCTTGACCGCTCGCACCTCCAAGGGGTTGATGAATCATTATCCTTGTGTTGGGCATAGCAAAGCGCTTACCTTTAGTTCCCGCACCAAGAATTATCGAAGCTGTTGATGCAGCAATGCCAAGAGCAATCGTCGAAACATCAGCTCTCACAAGCTGAACCACATCGTATATAGCCATGGTTGCACTAAACCAAACAATCAGAACATTAAGTTAGATCATCTGAAGTATAATATAAAACCAATCAATCATTGTGCAAACAAGTCAACACGATTACTGATAGTCAACCACAAGTAACATTAGCAACATAGCTGAGGAGAGACTTCAGCTCTTACAGTTCTATTACTAGACAATGGATTATCACAGCAATTACACTTGAAACTTTCACAGAATTGCATTACTTTGCAATGTCAACTAAAACCCTAAAATCTGACCTAAGTTGCAAAAAGACTGAAACTTTAGCCATTAACGCACAAACCCAGATAAGAAAACAAAGAAACGAAATCAAGATTTAACCTGAGAGAACCACCAGGAGAATTGATAAAGAGTTTGATATCTTTCTTAGGATCTTTAGCATCTAAAAGCAGCAATTGACTCATGATAGCATCAGCGACGAAATCATCGATACTACTACCGAGGAAGACGATTCGTTCCCTAAGGAGAAGACCCATGACGTCAGATTCAGCTCCGCGAATAGCTGATTCCTGTGTCTGCGACATCTCGATTGAAGCATTGGCGAATCTCAATGGCGACGGAGAAGTTGTTCTGAGAGGTGGTGAAATGAGTTTGGTGGGTTTGAGGTAGAGATTGTTGGGTTTAGGAAACGAAGAAGAAGATGCAGAGGAAGATGAATTGAGTCTTGATGAAACGAGAGAAGGTTTTAGAGAAGAGGAGAGAGATAGGGTTCCCATGGCTGAAGCGAAGAAGAAGAAGAGAGAAATTTGGGGAAATGTGGATTTGATAAAACAAACAAGAACAAAGAAACACGCGACTAAATGACCCGACCCGGAATTGAACCGGTTCGGGTTAATATTCTAAATTGGTCTACTTATTCCAACTGTTTATTGGGCCTTTGGCCTATTTGGTATGCGAACCGGTCTCGAAATTGAATCATGTCAAATTGTACAAGTCCTGTCCTTATCCAATCATCAAACGTATTGAACCAAACCAAACAAAAATCCAAATCCATACAATATCTAACAACACTCAAATTGGGTCCAATCCTACTAATCATTGTTTCACAGTCGGTTGAAGAAACTTGAAAATATTCATTCATTGTTTCACAATCTACTAATCATCGATGAAGAAACTTTCACTGTCTGTGGTTTGTATATACATACACTTAACAAAGATGTTGAACACATTATACAAACGGAGATATAGCTTTGATATGATTCACACAAACAAGAAAAGACAACCAAACAAAGCATATAAACAAAAACAAAGTATCAACCTTTTGTGTACCCAATATGATATTTCTTCAACGTTCTTCATCGGTTTTCTTGGTCTTCTCAAGTTCAAGCAAATAAATCTTCTCAGCTTCTGGTACAGCCATGGTTAAAGCTCGAAGCCTATGGTTCAAGTCATCAAGCTTGTTCATTACCCTATCGTTTGTGAACATTCCCATACAAACACTCTTGATCGTGTCCCAACTTTCGACCAATGGCAAACCAATGATCACAATTGATCCTATAGTTCCCCAAGCTACAGCCACAATTGCCCAAAACCAGAAATATCCTCTACTAAACACACCTGCATGCAAAATAATCAAATTTTTTATTGATGTTCATGATTTAGGCTCTCTTGTTAGTAACCATGGTTAAAATCATTTGGACTATTAAAAAAAAAACGATTTATATGGGAAGACTTACGTGCTGGGAGAGAGAGAACTGGCCAAATGATAACAATGAGGATAGTGAAGACAAGGCCCCATTTCACAATCCAAGCTTTGGCTCTTCTAAGCTTCTCTTCTCTTAGTTCTTCGGCCGGAACATCAACTTCTTCGTCCCCTGAAGCATCTGCTTCCACTACTTTGATCTCCCTCGTCGTCGACCAATCGTAATTCTGTGGCCGGAGTACACTACACACCGCATGGATCAACCCTCCTATATATTATTTACACGTACGGACCACAACAAACCAAGATTAGGTCTTTGTTTATGTTTTAAACCATTATAAAACCCTAATAAAAATCTAAATAAATTATGTCAAGCTAAACCAAACTGACTGAACTATAAGAATCTGACCTGCTAAAATCGCGACGAGGTTACCAGCTAACATGGGGCCATTTTTCCCAGTGCTATCAAGATCAACGCGTCCGTACTGTATCTTTGCGGTAGATAGCCAAGTAATGATCCCAAGAACACAACCCGAGGTCGATCCAAGAATTGCACCAAAGGCATTAGCTTTACTCCATAAGAGCATGAAAGCAATAGGAATGACCGCAGAACCAATGAGCACTCCCATTGCGAGATACATCCATCCAAGTGAAACACCAGCTTTGTTCAAGACCACTGCAAGAATCCCCATGAAACAACCAAATCCAAGAACCGCGGATCTTGAGATTCTCAAGATTTGTTTACCGGTTGCTCTAGGGTTTATGTATGTTCGGTAGATGTCGTAGGTGAAAAGCGATGAGACTGCAATTAGCTCGGAAGAACCAGCCGATGTTACAGCCCTATAAGGATCAACAAAGACCGTAAAACTCATGATTTACAATAAGCATATATCTTTGTATGTTAACTAGGTTTCTTGTGTAAGAAGAAACCAAGACAGCTTATAAACAATTTCTTGCTTGTAAAGAAAGAGGGCTTATGATCATAAGGGTAAAAAATGGGATTCATGCATTATTTGTAGGTATGCGTATTTGAACTAAACGAACCAAACTGATCATTGAACTAATTGAATCAAACCGGATCAAATTGACTAGTTAGTTGGTTACTGAACAAAATTTTGAAAACGAAAACTTATTTGTAACCGATCCAAAAACTAAGCGACCTAAATCAGACCAAAATTTTTGTTCAACTAAACCAGTAATGCGTTAAAAATGATTTCTAAAAATCAATTGAAAGAACTAAATAAAGCAAATCAGATACCAAAACATTTGTGCCAAAAACTTATTATATATATATATATATATATATATATATATATATATATGATTTAGAGAGAGTGTACTTACATGAACAGCATAGTGAGAAGAAGCAAGGATCCTGATTTACCCATGAGAGCAATGGCTGTGGCAGGCGGAACCAAACCTCTGTCAGCCTCATCCTTAGATATAGGCAAGTCAAGGGCTAGTGCGCCGAGACCTAACGAGGTAGCTAGAGAGAAAGGTACAGCGAACCACACGAGTCCACCAAGCAAATACCCTTTGTGGGTTGATGAAGGTCGAGCAGCTATTGCACTCACCCAATAACCCTAAAAACATATAACATTTCATTGTTATATGTTATTACATAATCCGTAAAACAACTATTTCAACTTTTTGTTTAAGGATTTTATCCCATCCAGAGTTTTCATGATTTACAACTTCGCCATTTCGTAGTGATTACTAATCATGATATGATCTTGAATGGGTGTATGTAGTTTATTATTATGACTTTTTGGATTTTGTTACTAAGCAAACATTCTTTTAAATCCAACCACTTATAGAAATTTGATTTAATTTTCTTAAAACTCTCCTAAAAACACGGAAAAAGTTTTTGTTTTTTTTACTCTTTCTATATGCAAAAACCAAAAACTCTTCAACTGGTGTTTGATATTAAAATCCTATGGCAAAAACTAAAAAGAAAACAAAAAGATAATTAAACTAAAAATACTTCATTGTAAAGAAATCATCTTACATTGTCTACGAAGACAGTGCCGAAGTTTCCGACAATGTTGATGAGACCGAAGACAGCGCCGCCAGAGCTCAACATGGTGAGATAGGAGCCTCTGAAGTTGCCATCAACCGGACCGCAAGCTTGATCTTGGTGCGAGAGCGGCTCGGTGCATGACCTTGACTTAGCGACCATATCTCTTAGTCGGTCATAGACCACGGACGGACTCCCAAGCTCACTACTCGATGTGTAGACAAGAAATACAAAGACGACTAGAGCCACGTGAACTGAAAACAGACGAATCACATAAATTAAAGATAGTAAACAACAATTTATCGTAAGGGTTTTTCCGAATTTATTATATTGTAAGGGTCTCTCCGATTTTGTAGGGTTACATATATAAATGGATAGAAACCAATAACTAATACTTGAACCAAATAAAATTCAAGTTGTTAAGTTTAGTATGTGACAAAACAATATCACATTTGTCACTAGTTCAATACCTATAACGGAGTGAACGTAGCTTGCGAGGAAAGTAGCTTTAAGTCCTCCGGCCAAAGTATAGACAACGACACCGAGAGGAATGAGAAAGCTTGCAGCATATAGATTCACTCCGGTGAGAGCATTCACCACAGCCGAGCCACCGAGCAAGAGCATCGCCGTCACAATGACGTTTGTCGCCAAACAAAACACCAAAAACACTATATGTGTTGCGGTTCCCCAACTAATTTTATCAATAACATACAAAACAAATTAAAATCTAACTAATAACAACCTAAAATTAATGCTCGAGCAATTGGGTCTATTGTTTCAGAAATGTTATCGAAAAATCAAAATTTATTGGCCCTTAAACAAAAACAATAACAAAACAAAACCTTTTTTTTTGTTAAATTAAACAAAACAAAAGTTATTCTGTTTAGTTTGGTCCACGAAGTATTTTGTTTGATTGAGTCGGGTTTTTTATTCAGCAAATTTGAAAATTAACCCAGAATAAATAAATTTAAGGGATACTTATAAAATTAAGATTATAAATATTTTTAAATTTCTTTAATAATTAATATTGACTAAGCAAATAAAAGATAATTGTTGGTTTAATTTGAGTTAGTTCGGTTTTACGTACCGAGCCTTCACGATTTCGCAGACCGTGTGAGCATTGGGAGCCTTTCTTTTTATCTCAATCGCCATCACACCAAACAACAGCACCTACTTTGTTCATCAATCATCATCGATTATTCATTATGCATGTAGAGACAAAATTTATATTGTATAGTTTTAAATTTCTATTGTATAGTTTTAGTTTTTGGAATTAACCTGTATGGTGGCTCCACTAGCGTACCAAAACGGTCCACTAACCCCATACTGCCATGCTACGTTTGAACTTTGCAGTATGGTCGCAGCCCATGTCCACTATTCACCAATTTTTACATTTAAATTATACGTCAAAGATCATCAACTATACTCATTAGAATTATAGTTTTACCTGTGACACAATGACACTTGCAATGAGTCCTGTCTTAACGTTTCTTCCGGCTGTATTGAACCATTCCGAGGTATGACGAGCTCCCACATATCGTTTTTCTAGCCATACCTTCATTCATTTAGTCAGGAATATATCATGGATTAATGGTGGACTTAGGAAAATATTCTATTCAAAAAACTGAACTGAATAATTGGTTAAAAATTCAGTTCCAATACAAAATCAAACCAATCTAATATATATACATATGTTTAGTTTGGTATAACTGTATAACCAAAATGTCAAAAAAAACATAATGGTTTGGACCGAAATCGATATGAAAACCTGAATTAAGACTCCTATAGTGGAGTACTATTGCACTCAACCAGATTGAGAAACTGTGTTTGATTAGTTTTACTTTTGAATGGTAAGCTCTATTTCAGTTGAGTATTAATTTTAGTATTTCTTTCATTTTTTATTTTTAAGTCAAACTTTATTATATGTTTTGCCTCATAATTTTTGATCATTCAGAATTTTCAAAATACAAAGAAAAGAGAGAGTATATTTTAGATATAATTTGCCAACACAAAATTACACACGGTTGCCACAATTTTCATACTTAATAGGCCAAAAAAGATTCTATCAAAACTTGATATATAGATAATCCGATTAATATATATTAATTTACTAAGACTTAAAATTTTAGAACAAAAAGCCAAAAAAGATACGTCTAGTCTAGGATTACTAAACAACGAAAATTAGTATCCTTTGTTTTATTTGTTAGCACAAATCATAGAATATATCTACTCTTTTTTGTGGTCACGAGCAAATCACAGAAGTTTTCTTGCTTTTCATTAGAAAATAATTCGTAATTCAGAAACAGAAACTAACCAAAAAAGATGTGAAGATGGCAAAGAAAGCACCAAAACCAAGAATAACGGCATAGCCAACGCCTTGATCGAGCACCGTCGTGCCTCCGAAGAAGCTGCTCTGCCTCTGGCATCCGCCTCCGTCACCGTCGTAATATTTGGCCGAGAAATCGAAAGGAGGACATGTGGCCATTCTTCTTCTTCTTCTTCTTCTTCTTTAAGTTTTTATCGGATAAGTGAATTTTCTCATGGAATTTGTAGGGAGTGATAGTTGAAAGATTCTTCGCACTTGTATAAAACTAATAGAAAGAATCTTCAGTTAGAAAGAATCTTGATTTAGCAAAACAGGAATCTTATAAACTTATAAAAAGAAATTGAATCTTTTTTTATTGTTGAGTAACCAATTCCTAAGAGATGTATGTATAAGAGATGCTACCCACACAAATGATCAGAAATTAAAATATTTAGAAATTGTTACCATTATTGGTGATGAAATGGGAGAAAGTCAATAATTCCGTACTTCAATAAGTCAATGAGTTTTGTTTATTTGCTATTTAATGGCTTCCACTTGAATAATAATGATGTCATCAGTGATCTAAGTACTCGTAAGAAACTTATTATAAGTTACAACTTTCATTTTTTACTAGGTCAGCAGTACCTACTTGTTGATACTTTTCTCAACAATTATATTTGATGAAATATGTTCAGAAATCTAAAATCGATGAAACAGAATTGACGTTATATGAATATAGTTTGGCACTAACTACTAAAACATCTATCTTGGTTACTCGAAATGTGTGGGATATAAGATATAAATTAAGAATATGTATGTTGATTCTTGATTCTCATGAAACGTTTGCTATTTGTCCCAAAACGTTTGCTATTTGTCCCAAAACGTTTGACAAATTTATGACTTCATTGTAGCAAACGTTTGCCACATATTCTTTACAATGAATTCATAAATTTATCCCAAAACGTTTGCTATTTATGGTTTGCCCATAAGTTTTATATAATTCTCCCCTTATTGTTTGGTATTTACAAAATTTGCCACATATCTTTTGCTATTTACATATTTGCCCCATAGCTTTGACTATTTACGATTTTCCCCATCTTTTGGTATTTACGATTTTATCCCACATTTTTTATGTTTACGAATTTGCCCCACATCTTTTGGTATTTTCAAATTTTCCCTTTATCTTTCGGTATTAATTTGCCACACATCTCTGGGTATTTACGAATTAGCCTCGCATCTTTTGGTATTTAAGAATTTGCCTCACATCTTTTGGTATTTAAGAATCAGCCCCTCATCTTTTCGTATTTACGAATTTACCTCACATCTTTTTGTATTACGAGTTTGCCCCACATCATTGGGTATTTACGAATTTGCTATACATCTTTTGGTATTTACAATGTTGCCCCACATCTTTTGGTATTTATGATGCCCCACATATTTTGGTATCTACGCATTTGCTTCTTACCTTTTGGTATTTTGCTATATTCATTTCCAGTTATCGAATTTGGCTACTGTTCTTGATTTCTTTTATCTAAAATTGAGTTATGAAACCACCCAGTCTTATATATTAAATATAGATATCATTTTTCCATAGTTGAACTTGCGCTATCAAATAAGAGGATAAAGATTTATTTTAAATTGTGTATCGTTTATAGAATCAATGTTTGAACTCGATAAAATTGTATGATTTGTTGTTGTCCGACATTAACTACAACTATCATTTTCATTACATGTTCTGAATTTATTTACCAGTCTCATCTCTGTAAATCAAAGGTTCCGAGATTCTTACATCACTAGAAGAAGCAATCTCATTCCCAGATACTTTTGTTTGTTGTTCTCTATAAGATGCCCAAGTAACCATATAAAGCCCGCAAATGATGAGGATTCCGCCCAAAACGCTGCGCAGAGAACAAAAATTATATGATCCAATATAATGAGAACAGAGAAAGTTTGTATGTGTCTCTGAATGGATCAAAGATGCAAGGAGTATGAAATTTAAAAACCTTCCGAGATAGATTGGGCTGCCGAGGAAAATCGTCGATAAAAAGGCGGATGTTGCAGGCTGAAGAGGATTGTATAGAGAAACCAAAGCAGCTCCAAGAATTTTATTGGACCAAGTCAAGAGTCCATAGTTTAGAGCTGATGCAAATACTCCCTGAGGAACAAAAACCGAAAAGAAAAATAACACAAACTAGTTAGATGAATCCGTATATACCGAGCTCCAATCCCTTTGATTTCCAAGTTCCAAATCTCCAATCTTTTGTATCAAACACACCGAAAAAACATGTTACATCTCGGTTTTGAAAACTTACTGCGAATATAACAGCAAGAACTTCAGATTGTGTTAAGCTCCAATCTTTAGGCTCTCTAACAAACAAGATAGCTGTTGTGATCATTATTGATGCACCGAAGAAGTATGAATACGCAGCAACCGAAAGGTAGGCAGGATACTTCTTCAAAACCGGCGCTTGGACAGCGAGAAAAGCAGCCATACACATACAATTTCCAATCAAGCATATAACTCCAATGTGCCATAGATCAAACCCAAGACCAAGAAAACTAGAGACTAACCACCCATTAGGCTCTGGTTGACTTCTATCAATTATTACACTTCTCACTGAGTCTACTGCATCTTTACCTCCAAACAAGGCTGGACCACGGAACAAAGCCATTGCCACGGCACCCGAAACACAAACAAGAGTACCTCCAACTTTCGTTTGGCCCTCGATTTTAAACAAGTTCACTTTTTCTGTACTGCATACAAAGAAGTAGACCATCAAAAGATTGAAATACATATATACAAATTTCACATTTTACAGTAATGTTGAGGAATATAAAAATAATACTCACCCCATCATGACAGCCAAGAGAAATGTAAAGACTGGGATTGATGGTTGTATAGCAGCAGCATAAGTTGGATTCGTGTACGATAAACCCATAAGAAATAGTAATTGGTTCCCAAATATCCTATCAAGATTGACATTGAATGGTATTAGAATCTTTAAACATGATTCTAAAGATAACGATATCCGAGCTGATTACACTTACCCTGCTAAACCAAGAAAGAAGAGTGAAAAGAAGACGCTTCTATTCATAGGAGGTCTGATCCCTCTACAAGATTTTTTTTTAAAAAAAAAAGCAAATCTTGATCAAAAGACAACATTTTGGCAAATCTTGACCAAAAGACAACATTTTGGCAAATCTTGACCAAAAGACAAAATTTTGGCAAATCTTGATCAAGAGAGCAAGAGAATAAAAACCCTAACTCCAATTCAAGAAAGATCAAGATATATGTTGATATTGCCGCATATAAACTCATCAAATCAATCAGAAATTGCATTGACCAAATAATAAAGTGACACAAAATCAGAAACTTCAGAATTTGTTTAACCAAAACGAGAAAGGTTTTGGGGAAGAAGGAAAAAAAGAACCTTTCGCGGAAAAAAGCAAGAGGTGCGAGAATGGAGAGAGCAAGAAGATCGCGAAAGACACAAAAGACGAGCTGATTAACACCAACGTTAAGAGCTACTTTCGTAATCACATGGTAACCTCCATTTATGACTTGAACCAATGTCATTGCAGAGTGAGCCATTCGTGTTTCTCTCTCCGTCGCATCGCCGCCGTTAACGATCGCCGGAGCTGCCATGTTTCTTCTCTACCTCCGAATCTAAGAAGAAGAAGAGAAGAAACACTTGTTGACTAAGAAGAAATTGAGATCCTTTGATTTGCTTTGTAATAATTTTATCTTCTCTGGTCTTTGTAGTCGTTGGTCTTCTTCAATTTGTTAACTATGATTTTTTAAAAGTTAAATACAGAAAAAAAAATTAACCAGATTTTGAAAAAAATATAAAAAAAAAATTAGCCAGATTATTTTCTTAATCTTATACATTAAAGCCTAACAGAATAGCACATTTGTTAAATATGTTCATATCTTCTACTTTTAAAAAATGAAAATTCTAAAATATTTCCACAAAAAAAAAAATGTAATATATATTTACAGTTTGATACTAAGGCCATGAATGGTTGGTAGGTATGGAGCGGACCGAACTAAAGTCGGACTAGTCCGCACTAAATTTACCATTCAACAAATCGGACTAGTATCTAACACTCCGGACTAATAGACTCCATACTTGTATGCACTTCAAAGAAAACTTCATACCGTGTCAATTCTATTACTTTTTTGTTTACTCCTTACAAGCTCCATACCAACTCCATACCAATAGTAAAAATGAGACAAAAGTGTGTTTCTTTAACTAGTTGGATCCAAGTACTTTATTCTCATTGGTTAAACTTGTGTTTCTATGTACTTTTCAAAAACATTTATATATATGATCATTCACAATTGTAAAAACTCACAAAAACAATCATTTATTCCAAAAAAAAAAAAAAGAGAAGAGAGAACTCTCTTAGATCTTAGAAAGTGACTCTTTTTTTTGCTTTGAATCAACCATTTGTTTCATCTCAAATTCATAAGTAACTTCAATTCCTCATCTCAAATTTTTATAGTTTAGTTTATAGTAGATATTTGAGAATTAGTGGAATGTTTTTTGAAGTTGTGAAGTTTGAAAAGATTTTTAGATTTAATAGTGAAATTTGAAAAGGTATTTTTAGTTTTTTGTTGTATAAATCTTTAGTTTATAGTAGATATTTGAGAGTTATTAGTGAAGTTTGAAAGGATATTGTTAGATCTTTTTTGTAAAATTCTTTAGTTTATAGTAGATATTGAGAATTAGTGGAATTTCTTTTGAACTATGAAGTTTGAAAAGGTATTTTAAATTTTTTTTGTATAATTCTCTAATTTGGAGTGATGGAATTGATTACACATGTGACCATCAACACGGAATCGAGTTGTGAGATACCACTTATCACAGTTCAACAATGGTCCTCCGCCAACGAATAAAGAAGAGTTGTTTAATATGTCTTATGCATCTTTACGTTCCATTATAGAACGGACTTTTGGAGTATGGAAGAAGAAGTGGAGGATTCTTAGAGATGATCCTAGATATGGTTTGGAAGTGCAGAAGAGAGTAATAATCGCCACGATGGGACTCCACAACTTTATTAGAGTTTCAAATTTTTCATATGCAGATTTTTTTGAAGATTCTTCAGAAGTGTATACAGAAAACGAGCAAAATGACTCAAATGAACAAGAGGAGGTCGAGAGACAAGATAGACAATATATGGTAAATATCCGAGAAAGTATTGCCGATATGTTATGGGAAAATCGAAATAATAGATTTTGAGTTATAATTTTAAAAAATATTTTGTAGTGTTTATTATAAAGACATGTTATTAATTATTATTAAAAATTGTTAAAATTTGTTCTGGTTTTTTTGTAAACACTTTTGCATACTATACTATGGTACGTTTTTAACCATTCAAGTGATAAACAAATCCTGAAAAATCGTTGTTGACCCGAATAACAAATGTTCTGTTTAAAGAAAAATGATAAATTATACTAGTAGTTCAAACGTCGTTAATAATTCTGAAAAATGTCGGTATTTTAATCACGTTTAGAAAGTTAATTTGGATTAATGACGTTAACTTTAACGATAAGGAGGAAGGTTAGGTTTATGGGCTTATTTATTAATATATAGCCCATTTAGGTTATTCAGCCCATTTATCAAAATTATTCGGCCCGAGGTCATCTCCAACCTCACGCCACCGATTCCCATCGCCAACCCTCTCGTCTCTCCCTCTCTCTCTCTCTCTAATCCCTTCCTTGGCCGCATAAACACAACCATCGTCGCCGGAGCTTTGATCTTCACCGACTGAACAATATGTCTGTTTCCGATGAGGAAGATGAGTGTTTCGCTCGATTCCTCGAATCAGAAGTCTCATCGGTAATTGGTTTCTTCGTTTATTCAATTCTTCGATTTCATTTAGGGTTTAGTGTTTTTTTTCCCCATAATCTTTTGGACACTATCGTTGAATCTGAAACCCTATCGAAATTTTTTATTTTCCCTAAAAAAAATTTCATTTTTTGAGATTTTCGACAACTTTATTAGATTATATAAATTGGTTTTTTTTCTGTAATTCATAATTGATTTGTGTGTATTCTTGATTTATTTGATCGAATTTGGATTTGGTCGATCTTACATGCATGTGAATTGATGATTTAGCTCTTGTTCAACATTTTCATTTGAAAGGTTAGAGTTTTATTGATGCTTTGGTTTTTGTAGGTGGAGGAGAAAGAAGAAACAAAAGAACCTGAAGCGAAACGGCAACGTATTGAGAAAGACGAAACAAAGGCTCTAGAGAAGGATGATGAAGATCATAAGGAAGATGGTAACAAAGATAGAACTGGTGAAAAGAGAATAGAGAGTGGAGTTTTCAGTAATGTTCCTACTGAGCTGTTTCGTCATATCCTCAAGTTCTTATCTTCTGAGGTACTGTATATAGTTCAGCCTCAAATTTTATTGTGTAGCCATGATCTTTGAGGATTGCTTTCAATCTAAATTGTTTGAATTGTCATTACAGGATCTTGTATCATGCTCCTTGGTGTGTAAATTTCTTAATTTTGCTGCGGCTGATGAATCCTTATGGCGTCGCCTGTAAGTCTCTTCTCATATTCCATATTGTAGTGGATAATGGTGTTTTCAAAATCAATACTTTTGAACTCAAAAACGACGCAATTCGCTTATTGATAGGTTTTTATTTGCAGATACTGTATCCGGTGGGGTCTAACTCCTCCAACTAGAAAGTTACGGGAAAGTGCTTGGAAGAAACTTTATATTGATGTAAGTTTCTCACTTTTCGTATAAACTTGTTACTTGTTTCCAGTTAATATTACATTGTTGAAGAGTATACAATGTTAAGCTTGAGTTGCTATTAGAGGTCAGATCATATAGTGATTACTTTCTCTTGTCGAATAGCGTGACGAGCAGGACATGATTGAACTTGTCAGAACCTGTCCGTCGGATTTTAAAGAGTATTACATGCAAATGCAAGCAGCAAAGAGAAGCCAAGCACCTCTTCCGTCCCAGGTAACTATTTCTAATTCTCTGTTTATGTTTTAGCTCGAATCTTCACTTGAGGAATTTACTCATGTTCTTGCTTGCAACATTTAGATGGTGGATGACCGGATAATTCTAGACAAAACTGTACTTGAACAAGTATCTCTGTGGAAGAAAAGCAAAGGACTTACTGATAAGGCTGTCACTGGCCATATTTGTTTGGGAACCAAATGTTCATACCATCAGATTGACGACGTGTTCATATGCAAAGAGACGGGAAATGTTCATGGTATGAATTGAAATGCTGTAAAATAGTAATTTTCTTGCTTGTGTTTTTTTGAAACTTACATAGTTTTTATGGTTTTTATAACAGTATGCGATGATAACTGCAAGGAAGTAATATTGAGTCCAGAGGAAGACCTCATGGTGTGTACTATCTCAGGACTTTGTTCTGATACTTTGCTTGTACAAACTGATCCAGACGCAGATGGGTGTTATGAGGAAGAACTTGAACTAGAAGCTGAAGTATTCACAGATAAAAGCCGATTGGGTACATAATCTTTCTCTCTCTCACACCTCCTTTTCCCGATATTCACATAAGTGAACGATTTGCGTCTTCTTTTCATCGCAGCACGAGCTTTTGAACTTGGCTACAACTGTGATGATGAGCAGGAATTGGAACGTACCCTGAGGTTCTGCTGAGCAAAAGTCTCAGCCTTTTGTCCAATTTCATAAGGCCTACTTTCTGTAAGGTCTTATCTCTCTCTCTCTCACCTGAGTCTGCTTGTGTTCTATGGATGGAGTTCAATGAATCAAATGTAGCTCTTGTTTTTAATAGTCAGCTTTGTAACTTATACATATTAATATTGTCTGTGATTTACTCTATTGTCCTTAAAAAGTGTTACACCTAGTAATTAAGTTCCAACTTTATCAGTAAACCCTATTGGTAACTAGTAGTAATTTGCTCCGGATATATTGGTTTGCTCATTAATTCGTATAGCCATTCTTTGTTCATTTAAATCATCTTACATATTTGTTCTGCTTAGTACTGATTTATGATGTCAAATAGATGATTAGTTCAAAATAAAGTTTATAAAAAATTTATGTTCTAAAAACTATACATCAATTATCACAACTGATGTGTTTGAATGAAAAATGAAGTGAAAATCTTATTAAATATTTGATTTTATAGATAAGTATGAATGGATTTATAAAAATTTTATTTAGTTAGATTAACATAAGCATAAGTAGAAAAATGTTAATTTTGAGGATATTTTTCTTTAATAAATCCTTTTTACACATAGCCTAAAATCAAATACTAATTAAATAAAAAATGTTAATTAGGAATTTTATGTAGATTCGATTCTTTTGGCAAAAGTGCAAATTAAAAGACATTCTTATCCCCTACGTAAATAGAATCACGCGTCCATTGCGCGTTCCCGCAACGCTAAAGATTTACGTTGGAAAATTTTCTCATATTTCTCTCCTTTGCCCCCATAGTTTAATATATTTCAGAAACACCCCTACAAGAAATTAAAAACCGTTCCGAATTGAAAAGTTACAATAAACTGTATTTCAAGAAAAGATTCAATCTATAAGCAAACAAAGTAAAACATTGGTACTGTTACATGTGTGTCGTTCTTTGTGTTGAAAATTTGGACATAAAGTTAAATTATAAAAACTTAAGTGCCAGATTGTGATTAATACTAAAATACAAGGACTAGAAATAAAAATATACCTTTTTTGGAAATCGTGCCGCGTAAGGAAACATGTATAAATATCTCCAAGGTCTTATTTTTCTCTCTACCAATTTCGTTTCGACATATTTCGCGATTCGTCTCGGGTAACAAAAAGCTCTCATCTTTTTTTCTATTAGATCTCTACGTTTATTGATTGATCTTACCCGCAACTATTGTTCTCTCTTGATTCGATCGTATTGATTGAAATATCGTATTGATCTGCTGCTGAAAACCTAGAATTTTTTAATTTTTTGTTTGTTTTGGTTCATGCGTATGGGAATATAGAACGAGATTAACAAAAAATATTATGAGTTGAGGTTTTTTATTTAGCGAATTGGGTTTTATTTTTCAACTGAGTAATAAAGTTTAGAACTTTCCTATGCTTTGGTTCTTAAATTCGAGATCTTTGATTAGCCTTTGTCCTGTTATTGATCCACTAAATCTTTAAGTTAATGCTTGGTTTATGCAATTTGATTGGGATTAATAACATTGATCTGTGACCTCCTAATCAGTGATTAATTACATTGCTTGGTTAGGTCATTACTTGAATTTGGTGTGTCTGTATGATCCCCTGAGCTTGAATTTCATGCTTGGTTTTTCCTAAATTGATGTTTTTTGCGATGTCTTTTTGTAGGTTTTGTTGCTGATTGAGAAAACATGGGAGGTGATAATGACAATGACAAAGACAAAGGGTTTCATGGGTACCCTCCCGCTGGATACCCTCCGGGTCCTGGGGCTTATCCGCCAGTTGGATATCCACAACAAGGTTACCCTCCACCACCCGGTGCTTACCCGCCTGGTGGTTATCCTCCGGGTGCATACCCACCTGCACCTGGTGGTTATCCTCCAGCTCCGGGTTATGGAGGTTATCCTCCAGCTCCGGGTTATGGAGGTTATCCTCCTGCACCTGGTCATGGTGGTTACCCTCCTGCTGGCTATCCTGCTCATCACTCAGGTACTGTGTTTCTTTTGCTAATGGTTTTTTTTCTCCCATGTAGTTTGGCAGTATAATGTTGTAATGCTCACTGTACAAACAAGTTGCTGTCTATATGCTGTTGTGATAAAACCAGTGATTTTTTAGCATTCACTTTAGAAAGAAATTGAAACAGAGTAATTGCTTATATGTTCATTGCTAAAATATGTCATTTAGTATCATATTTGGTGTTAAATGTCACTGTAGAAAGAAGTTGAAACAAAGTATTTGCTGAGATTATATTGTTTTTCTTAAAAAAGAATCCGAAAATCCATAGTCATTGATTGTTATCAGTGCAAGTGTTTGTCTTCCAGTTGCTAAACACTCTTGACTTATCTGTCAAGATTTTATTGCAAATTGGTTATACTAGTTGTCCAAAGATTGAACCTGTAAAGTGTTCTCATATATCACCATTCAATACAAGTTGTGATAATTTAATCCTTTTTACGATTTGAGCATCATAAGGACAACTTTGCAGATTCTACTGTGCATGATATTGTTTTTTTACTTTGGTTTCTTTCTTCATGCCGTTTACCTATATACTTGTTACAGGACACGCAGGAGGAATTGGGGGTATGATTGCAGGTGCTGCAGCTGCCTATGGAGCTCACCACATAGCTCATAGCTCTCACGCCCCTTACGGACATGCTGCATACGGCCACGGCTTTGGCCATGGTCATGGTTATGGCTATGGTCATGGTCATGGTAAGTTCAAGCATGGGAAGCACGGCAAGTTCAAGCATGGGAAGCATGGAATGTATGGAGGCAAGTTCAAGAAGTGGAAGTGATCTAGTTAATACCTTTTGTGAATCTCTCTGGACTGACCAATGTTTCAAATAAGCCCTAAAACATTATATAAGTTGGCTTTCGTCGGTTAGATTGCTGGTTCGAGTTGGAATAATTGAAACTTAATTAGTAGTATGATATCTTATTGTGTACTTTAAAGCAATCTTTGGCTTTATAATGACAGATTCTGCTGGTTTCGGTGTGGTTTTTGAGATTTTTTGTATATACTGATTTTTGACATTGCTTAAGCTTATAGAAGTCATGATTATGATCAATTTGTGATTTATTTAGTTTATCATTTCTCAGTGTCATTAAATCAGATTTGATATTTATTTGATAAAATTTCAACAAATTGTTGTAGTTTGATAACTCAATATTTTCTGAGTTACAAACATTATAATCAATAACACTAGATTTTAGATAATTTAAACTTAAATGATGAATGAAAGACATAGGTTTGTTATCTTAAAGACATAGGTATCATTTAAAAAAAAATGTTTATTGAATACACCTTTGAAAGAATCAATGTCTAGAGGGGTGTATTCTCTATACTATATGCACAATTAGGGCTAAATCACGATGAGTATATATCAACTTAAGTTGGTCCATCGCAAATTCTCTAATTAAGGTTAGCCAGAAAAAAAAAAAAAAAACAAAACAAAACAAAACAGAGAGGTATGATTTTAGGTGAGCATTTGTGGTAATGAGTTATGCCACATATGAAAAGCTCTGTCTTTGTAGTTAAAAACAGGTAGATGATTGAATAGTAAAAATACTTAAGCTTAATAGAGTTTTTGCTATGCAAAAATCAAAATCATCATAAAATATCACTAAAACTGATTTTAGCAGATGAATGGTGTTTAGGGTGTTCTACTTTTATTTTGACACTCTTTTTGTGTATAGCAAAAGCCTAATTATATCTCAAAACGTGAAAACATAATGGTGAAGAATCACATATTCACGTTTAAACGTTTTGAAAAACGTACTATACAAAATAGTATAACATTCATTGATTAAGTTTTATACTGCGTAATCTTCACCAGTATATAGTACATATCAAAAAACTTGTACATTATCCGTTTATAAAGAATATTCTACATCATAAAGATTTTTCATCTCCAAGTGGAGAGAGGGAAAAAAAAACATTTTTTTTCTTCCAATTCAATTTCTTATTTTCTAATGGTTAGGATGTGGATTATTCAATCTTTCGACACGTAGACTTGTTTAGTCAAAAAATATTTCAAAAGTAATGACTTATGTCTGAATAGATGATTGGATTTTTCATTTTTCCAAACTTTGGCTTGTAAAAAGTATTAACAGTCGAAGCAAAAATCACCCAAAAAAGTGGCTTTCGAGAAAGCTAAGCGGTACAGCAGGAATATTGTTGTGATTAAAATCTTTGGACTTGGAGTGTTTGTTTTAATTAATTAATTAATTAGTGATTACAAACAAAAATGTAATCAATCAATGAGTTGGCTTCCTTGTTTTGATTCGTCCTTTCGTTGTACGTATGACGTACTTTTTTGCATTATCATATTAACCCTAGAAAACCAGATGTGTTCCACTTTTGTTTTGTGTTTAATTAAATTTTCTGTATAAAGTCAAAATATGAATCACATCATCAAGATATCAAAATGTGGATTTCTATATAAACTAATCCGTTGACAAAACACTAAACTTGATTTTTCAATTATATGTGTAATTTTTCGGAAATTAGTCGCTTTTGACATACAATAATTCAGGAATTATGGTGACACAACGTTATTTTTTATTTCGTTTTCCATCATAATAAAGTATACATTTAAAATATATATACATTAGTCATCATTAGACTCCTTAAGAATTCACTATTTAGATTATTGGTATTTTAGTACATTTTTGAATAATTTTCTGCTTGAATTATATCAAGTGAGATTATAAAACTATGTCTCAAAACAAGTTATATGTAATGTCTCATCGTCAATGTATGTAAAACTCACGTTCATTTTTGATATGGAGGTTACGCTGGAAAAGAAAAATAACTAACTATAGAGTATATTTTCGTATTTTAGCTTCAATTAGACAGTATTGATAGTATTTCTTGATAGATCACACACAATTGTGCTAACTCCAATAAGGTTAGTTATATAATTTTTTACATGATTATTACGTAAAAAAGTTAAGAATACTTTAATCAACAAAGAAATCAACTCAATTCTTTTAATATAGCTACATGCACCACATATTTCTGAATTGGAAACAATAGAGCATTTCCATCAAAAATTTCTTAGATGATCTATAATAATGAAAAGTTCAAAGAATAAATTAATAAAAATGAATAAAATGTTTGAAAAGACGTACGAAAAGTAGCATTTGATGCTTAAACAATAAACGACTATTAAGAAAACGTTTTACATCAACTATTCTAATTTATGTAAATATATCTAGTTTATGTCATATATGTAACTAATATTCCGTCTATCCAATAGAATGAAATTAGATTATAAACAAAAAATATTAGCGGTGGACATGCTGAAGAGTGAAGAATACCACTTATTTTAAGAAGATGAGATAGTGGTTGAAAATTCATTTAAACTAAAATAGCTTTGATCTATCAATCAATCAATAATTAAAAAACCTAATCATGTTTTAATATTAATCATCCAATCACATGTTTTGGCTAAGCTGGATATCTACTTATACCCGATTTGCCGCGTCAGCACTCACATTTCAAATATCTTTTTTCTTTTTTTCTTTTTGTTTCACGAGGCTATCGAAATTGAAGTATATATAGTGGGAAATATTAAGGTGTTTTTACAAATTTTCTCAATTATAAACCATTATCAAGAATGTTTATTTTTGTTAGTAGTCTTGAAAAAAAGAATATCATCGAGTTATTGTAGATATTTTTATATACGTGAATAGAAATATCCTCTTAAAATGGCAAAATTTAATAGACTATTTCCATTTTCAACCTTTATCTTATCTGAAGTATGCGTCCCAATGCAATTTGTTTATTAAAATAAAACTCGACAACAAGAAGACATTGACTAAAAATAGCATATGAGCATATGAATATTAATATGCGATATATTTAAATTTTCCTGAAATATACAAAAAAATAATAATTTTCATGTGACAACTGGCATCTTACGAGCCACGATTACTGAGGAAAGTACCTGGTTTCGATCAAAACCGCTCTGACAAGCCCACTGTTCTGTTTTTTCTTTTATTATTTTTATTTTCCCATATTCTTACGTTTACTTCACTTTAATGAACAATTAAACTAACACTGATATTTATTTGTTTTTGATGAAAAAATTAATATTATTTTTGGTTGTTTCTGTTGTTTGTTTTGTCGTCTTGGTTATTTCTGTTTAGTACTATTTTTGTTGATTGTTGTGTATTAATGTTATTTGTCAAGATTTATTATAGTAGATATATTTTCACAGATTGTCGAGAATTTTGTTTATTAGTTAGGTCGAACGTCATTATCTCTCTTTATTTATTGACTTTTTACTGTTTTATTATGAAAATATCTGTAAATGATTTTTTAACTAACTATTTTTGTGGCTATCACATGAAAAGTATTTAGCAGGAATTTATGTTTTTGACATCTAATTTTACACTAAAATGTTTATTGATACACCTGTTTTTGTTAGAATCGTAATTTTTTTTTTTTTTTTTTTTTAAATCACGAAAATTTGCTGATCTTAGTTTTCTAAATACCTTTGTTACTTTCAACATTAATTTTGATTCCTCTTAAGTTAGTTTTTTTCTAAAATAGTTATAAAAAAGAAAAACAAAATTGTTTACTAGGTGAGTATAGCAGTTCATTATCTTTTTATCAAGATTCGTACATACTTACACTACAAGAGAAACGCGTGTTTACGTCGAATTATTAAAGTCATATATTTAACCGACTTTAAACTTTTGGAAAGAAAGGAATTTAATGTCATTATGTAAACCGACGGAACTCTTTTGATGTTAAATATTCGGCCTTTTACCTATTAAATAATGATAAAACAAATCTATTGAAGCCCATATTTATTTTTATGAAAGCCCAACACTACAGATATTTCTAGAGACAACTGATGAATAACGCTCGTTTTTTTTAGCAAAAAAACAAACACTCGTCTTGTTTGTTCACAGATCTATGACCTCGATTAGTCTCTTCTAAAATCTCGAAATCGGAGCTCGTATCGAAGGTTTGTTTGTAGAATTTTGTAAACTTGATTACGATTTGGATTATAACTTGATTCTAACCTAATTTTATCAACATCGAAGGTGGTTTTCGGTGGTGAAGGAGACTTCAAGGAGACTTTGAAGGAGACTTGAAGCTCTATTTCGAAGCTCTAACTCAAACCAGACGCCGTGACGAAGGAGACTTGAAGCTCTAACTCGATTTTCAATAAGGTATTGAATCTGGTCCCTTGAGATTTTGCTTAATTTTGCTTTTTACCTTGAAATTTGAGTTGTCGTATGAAATTTGATTGTGCTTGGTGTGAGATTAGCTTTGTATTGTTGTTTTCTGAGTATTCAGCCTTGTATCTAGCCTATTACTGTTGTTTCCTGAGAATCTAGCCTTGTACTGTTTTTCATGGAAGCGATTCATGTTGTTTTTAGTAAATTATGAGATTGGTTTTTGTTTGTTCTTATTTCTTATATGGTTTAGAAACTAAAATGTTTGCATACTAGAAACGTATTATGGATAATTTAAACTTGAGACTCTGAAGTATATTCAGAGAAGTGATCATTGTTCACTAGCTTGATTTTGCTTTGTACCTTGAAATTTTGGTCGTTGGTGTGAGATTATAGTAACCATCCATTTGTTTACCCATTTGTTAATGCTTGTTTGGTGTGAGATTATATTAGCTAGCCTTGTACTATTTTTTCATGTTGTTTTTAGCAAACTATAAGAATCTCTGTTTCTTAATTATTTAGTTTTGAAACTAAGATGTCTGCATCTTAGAAAAGTATTATCTGTTTTTATGGGTATTGAACCAAGTCGAGCAGAAATGTTTATTGCATCACGTATGAGAGTAGATGGAAGTATGATTTGCGAGGAAGCAACAATTTGTGCGGTCAGTTCATTGTTTCTTTGAAACTATCTTGTTAAATTGGTTCTTATTCTGTATTATTAGTTTATTGTGTTAGCTTTTTGCATGTTACAGGAAAAACTTAAAGAAGTTATGAGTGAGAAACTGTAAAGCGATATTTCAAGTAATGATGTTGTTGCACAAGTTTTTGGTCCTGAGCACTCTGGATGAGTTCGATGCGTAGGACGTGGCCTGACACCATCCAAGTACTTCTCAAGCTTTAAATCTACATCAAGTAATCTAGAGATGGTCGAGATGAAGTCCAAAATAAAAATACTTGAAGACAAATTTGATATTGTTGCTAGTGCTCTCAGGTTCTTATTAAATCCAGAGACATCCGATTCCAAGTAAGTGAATCTATTCTTATAAGATTAATAACAATAAGAGTACTACAATTTTAAAATACATTACTTCTATAGGAGAATGAGAATGGTGGAAACATAAAGCTTGCTAGTGGTCTTGAAGTTCTTCTTGAAGCTTGCAGAGACATTCAATTCCATGTAAGTAAATGAATGTTCTAAGAATGAGAATTGTAGTGGTGGAGTATATATGATTAACAAAGAATGAGAATTGTAGTGGTGGAGTATATATGATTAACAATTCTTAGAATAAGAATTGTAGTGATGGAGTATATAGATTTGACAGTTATAAGAATGAGAATTGTATTGGTGGAGTATATATATTAACATGTTCATTAATTGTTATAGGAGAATGAGAATGGTGAAGACATAAACCTTGCTACTGCTATTAACATGCTGCATCAAGTATCATCTAGTATATCAAGTGACAAGGTAACAATCTAATTTATCTCTGTTTTGGAAATCTAATTTAACTTGTATCATAGTTTCAAATTGTATAATTCTTCAATTTGTCTCTACTTTCAGGCAAGATGAAGAGTGTATTACAAAAGCAGCAATTGAGAACTATGGAGAGCTATAGATGAAGATAAATTTGTATCTATCATATTGATTCTGTGACATAAATATTCTATGTAAAAACAAGTTCTTTTGATTAATTGAATTTTTATACAGATTATCATTTGAAACTATAATTGACTAGAATATATATATATATAATAGCATAAAATAATTGAAAAATATTAGCTATTATACACGTCGGTTGTATAAGTGATTCAAACAGGAAAAGAGATTTTAACTTTTAAGTCACAAAAAACCGATGTTATAATCTATAAACTGACGTAAAGATTCAGACGTTAAAGTATATGTCGGTTGTGTAACTGATGTTAAGATTTTTAGCGTCGAAGGTTATTAAGTCGGTTTAATAACCGTTGTCATTTGACTAAAGTCAGTCACAAACTGACGTAAGTGTCATAATAAACCGACGTAAAGTACCGTATCTCTTGTAGTGTTATGTTTGTCTTTAATTCGTTTTATTAGATAGATTTCTATAAAAATAAGCATTTTACGGATAATTTTTCAGCTTTTTTTTTCCGTGAAAATCAAAGAAAAAAAAATCAATCCAATAGTTGACTTTGATAACAAGCCCAAGACTGTGGGGTATTCAATATGTGTTCAATAAATTTCTGTAATAAAATATGCATAGAGAAATTGCGTGGATTGTAAACGATGACAAAAAAATGTATATGCAGAGAAATATAGATATGATTGGGTTCAATTATTTATGTTCCTTTTTTTTTCTTTCTGGTTTTTGCTCTCGGATCAATATTCAACTATGAAGTATGAACCACGTCCGTACTTCCTCATACATTACCTTCTTGTACGTGACCCCTATTTAAAGTAGATTCCCTTTTTTTTTTTTTTTTTTTGAAAAAGATTCCCTTTTTTCTTGGTTTCTCAATTTCTAGCTGACTGCCTGATAATTTGATGCTCAAACTACAGCCATGAAAAAATATTGTAATTTAGATATTCTTATAGATATTAACAACAAGTTCTATGGTACATATATCACAATTTTAGATATCTCCGTCCTAATCTAGAGAAACAAAAATGTCTAGTATACATGTATCAATAGGATTGAGTTCTTGTGTTTTAGCTAAAAGATCAACCTCTCGATTACTTTATCCAAAAAGAAAACCTCTCGTTCTTTTGCTATGCCGTTAATATTTGAATTTACACAAAATGTTACTCTAGTGTAGCCAAACCATTTCACTAGTTAGAAAAAAACTCTAGCGATAATACAACTACAACTTAAAACTCTAGTGGACTTAAATTACTAGTGAAAAGTGTGATCATTCTATTTTATTTAGTTTGAATGAAATTAGTTTAATATAGTGGTCATTCTGTTTTATGTAGTTTGATTTTAAAGATAGGCTCCAAATAAAATGGACCGTAATAATCAGATCACCATGACTACTTTATTTTGAACACATAAATTAACTACACAAAACAGGTTTCAACCTGCATCTCGTATAAAATAGTCTTAGGCACATGCTCATCTCCAATCTCCAAATTTGTTTTTTTTTTTTTGTTATCTCAAAAATAATGTTTATAATTTTTTTTTTGATGAATCATATTGGTTGATCTGGTCAGTTTTTATAAAAACTCAGCGAAATGTTAAGGACCACCATGTTACCAATAACAAAAACATGAGAATAACTCAAATTTTTTTATGTTACCAATAGAATTCGAATTCAGTATATCAATAATTTTAGTCATATATAAATAAAATCAACTAGTAGAGCTGCCGAAATCATCTCCACCGTGTCTTGTCAAGTGATTAATAAAAATAAGTATTCTTTTACTATTCCTTTGGATAAATATTACTCCGTAACAATTTTGGTTGGTGCAAAAAGAAGAATAATAATAATTAATAATTTCGTATGTATTACAGTTACAAGTTGCAGGTTTGGTACAGACAATCTAACTCATCATTGTCACATCATATATATTTTTAGATATCTACTTTAATTTTACTGTAACTTGATACCGTGTGGGGGCAAAATACAGAAAACAAACAAGACAATAACTTTTTAATGTCTTTATTAAAGGAACCAACATAGGAAATTAGTAGTATTAAAGATTTATCTAATTCTCCTCAACTTGTTGTCGTAACATATAATATTATTATTTACTTGATATTTTTTATTTTTCTTAAGGAAACTTTTTTGCTTTTTCTTTTTAATGAGTGAAGTTTCTCATAAAACGAAACAAATTCAAAAGAGTGATGTTGACTGAACGGAAAACCACGGCCACAAGTTAAGAAAATCGGATTAGTGATCCAAGCTTGAAAAGATACTCTGCTTAAGACCACCCACAGTGGGGTAATTTCTCGTTGGGTGTAAGTAATAAAATATAAGAAAATAAGGGAATAGTTAGTTTAGAGACGTAAATCGAGTGTTATCCCACACCCGGGTGTGAGAGCCACGTGGGAGGATATTGTTGGTTAGGAATTTTTGACGGAGAGGATCTCATAAAAGTAGGCGCCTCTACCAATAATCAAGTCTATTAACTTTATTTCTAAACACAAACTCTTAGCTTTTTTTAATTATAAAACCGTCTTAACATATATCCCTTCGGTTATGCCTTTGCTGATGCTCTAATATGCTTATGTTATTACCTTTTACTATTATAGGGTTAGGTTATGACTAGAAACACCTTATAGCTGAATTTTTAAAACTAATTACTCTGAATTTTGCTAATAAGTTTACCAATTGGGTTATAAAAGATTAATTATTTTTACTATTTTATGGCTGCTTATGAATAATAGTTATTTTACTCTACCTTAGGGTGTGATTGGATGTACTAATTAGAGTTTTTTTTTTAAAAAAACATAAAATTAAAAGAAGAGAAAAACTTTCAGAAAATTCTACTCTATAAAACAATGACCTAAAAGTTTATGCTAAAACCCACTTTTTTTTTTCTTCTCACAATTTCTTTCTCGTTTTACTCTGACTTCAGCTTTATGACCAAGACCAATCACACCATATATATATATATATATATATATATATATAAACTTTTTTACCTATTTACTACTTCATATATCCTCACTATAACTATTTTAGTTAGTCCAAATAACTATTAGCCTAAATAAAAAAAAATTGACAGGCCTCTATATATATAACTATGTTTTAATTAATATTACTATTATATTTTGTTGTCTTTATTTAGATATAAAAATATCATTTTACTGCTATTTTAATTTTGCTAAAATATTATTTTATTTGACAATACAAAAATTTATACCTTCGATATTTGTTTTGTACCACTAATTTTTATATAACTGTATCGGTGATCAATGACATTGATAGAGATTAAAAGTTACCAATAAAAGAAAATATTTTTGCTACCCAAAAACATAGACCAATCTATTAATTTATAAAATTTGGTTAAGTGAAAGTGAGATCAAGCTATGATTTTGAATATTTACTATGGACAAAGGCGATTTACGCTCTGATAAAATATTATCGATGACTAGTTTTTAAATTTAAGTACATTATAATCCCGAATACCTCCGAACTTCCTAATTAATCACATATAGAACAAGTTTTTCACTTATTTGAATGTGTGTTCTTATGATAGATCATAATATCCTCAAATATAATATTAGTTGTTATCAACATTTTTATCCTCAGTCCATATATATATATATATATATATATTCGCGGATTCGCCAATCCGTTTCTTTACATATATAGACTGATGGGAATGGGGATTTTGTGTGTGTTAATTACCAAGTTATCAGAATAAATTAAAAGACGAGATAAAAACACACATATATATATATATATATATATGTGGTTATATTTGATTATTCAAATGTGAATACGATATACCGGATCAGATCGACGCATGTCTTGACTAAAGAATACGGACATAGCCGATTATATACAAATAATTGATTGGATATTTGTGAGAAAAAAGGTCGCGGTTCCAAAATTATGGTAGCATGGGATAATATACATTGGTGATGAAGTGGACACTGGCCTATTTTGTCGTGTGGTTAATTGTCAACAGTACCGGTCCGTTTATATTTGGATACTATTAAGAGACTTTTCTTTTTGTAGTACTCAAAAAAGTAAGTAAACTAACCACTACTCTCAAATGTTGAGCTCATTTTTTGTTTGTAACTACATATATTAACGGATACATAAAAGTATATTTTATGGGTATCATATATACATAAAGGGGGTATATTGTCATATCATATATTGTTATATTCTAGTATACTTTAATAAATTTACGTATATACCTTCTAATATGATTGATGATAAATCGAAATTCAATTCTAAAAAAGGAAACAATCCATACAAGCTAGGTTAGTTTGATTAACTCATTCAACAAAAAATGTTTTAAAAAGTTTGCACAACAATTTAACAAATCTAATTAATATATCCAACCAATATAATACAGCCATGATTAAAAAAAATTACAAAAAACGACTTGACTTCTAATATGTTGAAGCTAGCTTACAAAAAAATTGTATTTATAAACTGCAAAAACTTACATATTTTATGATTTTAATATAATTAAAAACACTAATTTTTTAACCAACTAATGTATGCATTTTCAAAAATCTCTTATATCTTATTTGAAAATAAGTTAATTATTATATGTATTAAAAATGTATAAGATTCTTTCTATAAAATTGTCTACAAGAAAACGGACTTATATTATATATATATATAAGAGATTTTTGAACATATAATAATTAACTAATTAAACACTGTTTGGGGGATATGTATGTGTGTGTGTGTGACCTATTTATTGTGAAGTTCACACTTAACAAATTTGAAGAGTACGTAAATTTCACATGGACGATATACAAGCACAAATCGTGGGAAAATTCTCCTTTTCTAGATACACATGTAAATTGTAATGTACATAAGTAAAAATCAGACATATACACACAAAGAGATTCGAACGATTTGATTATGTCCAAAAGTGTATTAGAGCAACCTTAATGGTAGGCTCTTAATTTTGTCTCTTAACTATTATTATGAATTGTTTTATTGAAAAAAATTATAGCTAAAAGCTTTTGTAATGGTTTGAAGCTCTTAAACCTTCTTTTATCTCTTAGCTAAGGAACTCTTCTAAACTATTCACATATTATTTTGATTATATTATACCTAAGATTTATAGTAAGAGACTTGCAATAAGGATGGTCTTAGAATCTGTTCAGAATACGGAAACCCTAAAAGGCGTGTCCAATGAAAGTTGTGGACACGTGTAAGATAAAGGACACGTTTTACAATTAACAGTGCACGACTCTGTAATGTTCTCGCCGGCAATGGTTAGGCTTAGGCGTTAGCCTCCATAGTTGCTACTTTATTCCACAAGTCTCTTCAACTATAACACATGTATGTACATCAGTACATGACGTGAAAATGAAATTATGTATGTACAATGTAATTATATACTATGATGTATGTACGTATACGTAAGCGGGTTCAGAGACTTACAATTTACAAATTCAAGAATTTTCAGGCCTCCATGTGAGAATACTTAAACTCTTCATTTTCAAAGATGCTAGAATTGTATTTATCGAGATGTGGTTATATTATACACATAATTTTTGTAATTACGTTATATTTATGCATGCACTTATGCATACGCCATATTTTGGGGCAATACCAATATAGATAATATTACGGGAAAATTGGATATAAAGGATAAATAATTAAACTATTGTCCATCTATGCATTCTATATTCATGATTGATCATATATATTTTAATATTGGTCATATATGCTTTAATATAATTAAAATCCCATTATATCCTCAGATTTTTTTAAATCTTACTAAACTATAAAGAATTTCCAAAATTAATTTCGTTTCTTTCTAAAATCAATTTGGAGAAAATATAGAGTACAATCAACATTTATTTACTTTCCATTATTATTTTTTCTTAGATAATTTTATATCTTCTTCTTCGATTTTTTTTTTTCCGGGAAAATCTCATCGCGCAACTCCATAACACACAGCTCCGTTTTTCTTAAGTGTAATAAATTAACAAGTTTTTCATATCTCTCGTGTGTGTAAATAAACAACTCCATAACACTTTTATCATTAGACTTGCTTCCATTATCTTCTTTTGTTACTAAACCTTAATTCAATTATTTTTTTTAACATAAATTTCCAGCCATGATTAATTTCTTTTGTGTTCTGTTTTTTTCAGCAATAAACGTCTATATGTTTAGCCATAACATACAAAGATAAGTGTAATCTATTTACTTATGTATAAATAATTCTAAACTAATTAGAATACAACCACTATATTCTATTTTGCATACTTAATATTAACTTCTATATTCGATTTCCTTATTTTACGATTTATTTTCTTTTTAAAAAAGATATTCTAAATTACATAGAATTTGTTTTCTATTTTTTGTAAAATATATAGGAAAAAATAAGAATATGTTTTCTAACTATTTTAGAACATGAGTAAATGTTAGAAAATATATTCTAATTTTTCTAGAAGAAAGAGAAAAGTATAGAATATGTATTCTAAATACCGTAGAAATTAGCATTCTAAATACGGTAGAACAGAAATGCGTTCTAAATTTTGTAGAACATGTAAAGAGCGTAGAATACATTATCTAAATTTTATAGAACATGTACAATATATAGAATACACATTCTAAATTCAGAAGGTGTGTTCTAAACTTCGTATATCATATTTTACTCATCCAAAACGGCACTAAAACGACATATTTTCGATGTTATAAGTATCCTCATGACTTCTTCATCATTTACCTAGGAATTGTTATGAATTTTATTTGAAAGATTGGTTAAATCAATTATAAAGGGTAAATTAGGAATATGTAATATTTGGTCATAGAATGCCTAGATGGACAATAGTTTAATTATTTATCCTTAATTTTCAATTTTCCCTAATATTACGCCATACCAATTAACTATTGCTAGATTCGGGTCTATAACCAAGAAGGTGAAAGAAGATTTCCACTGCGAAAACAAACAAATAAAGAGACAAAATTTGGCACATTTATAGTATTAAAGAGAATTAACAAATAAATCCAGATTTCCTCATCGGGAAGTAGCCCACGTAAATCCAAGTAAAGTAAGCTTCTGTCACGCACGCAAATAAAGGCATGTTTGCATGTTCAGGAAAAGTTATCGTCGGTCTAAAGGTATAAAAATCATCTAGCTTGTGACGTTCCTGATATTTATGAATATTTTCATATATATAAAGTCATATTCGTGTATAAGTTATGAATATATACAGTACAAAGTCCAATCTCAAATGTCGTTTACAGTAAAATTGATCAAATTAAATTTGAAGGAACTAAAAGAAAAACAATTACAGAGGGTACAAGTGTTCTACTCACGAACCTCCAGCTGCAAAAGGTGGTCATAAAATTAATGATTTATTTATTTATAAGTATGTGCAGTTTATTGAAAATAAAATTAACAAAACGCCCTGCGCAACAAATTGTTTTTGCTCAAACATCTGCTAAACATAGTATTATTTTAATGCAACGCAAATTGTGTTTTGTCGCGAAACAAACACATATATAAGCCGTTTTATTCACATACTAATATTTTTTTTACGAAAACACACTTGTAACACTTACGTCCAATAAATAAAATACTAAATATCCTCAATCATGTTTTCACTTTTTATGTTATATTAATTTCAGTATATCCAACATAATATATATCTTTATATCCGGATAAATTCGGTAAATAAAAAATAAATAAAAGTGTCATTCAAAAGCTGCTGCTAGATCACACATTTGGCTTAAAGCATGTACTTGTATTCTAATGTACTGTAAACAACTTAGCTTCAAATTTGTGAAGTGTATAAGATATCAACTAAAATTGTTACTTTGAATATTCTCTATATTAAAAAAAAATATATATATATATTCTCTATATTATTACGATATAGTTAATAACTACACCAGCATGATTGCACATTTGCACGCCATGTTTGATAGATCAATTCCCTTTGACAATCATATAATATAATTAAGTATCTATACACAATAATATCTAAATTAATTTGAAGAAGTCGTACCACGGTACTGCTACGTACAATATAATATATGAGCAGCAAGAGACGAGATCTTAAGCCGCGTAACGATGCAAGTTACATATTTATTCGACCGCGTATATATGTTTCTTGTTGAAAGACATTAAATTTGGAATCGTTCTATGATTAATTTCCCCAACTATATAGCCACTGTTCTACTTTTAAAATTTATGATTTTTGTATTTATTAAATTATGTGGAGATGTGGATGTTTCTTGAATATGAAAAAGTCACATATTCTTATCTTCAAAAAGATTTATATGGAGGCCACAACCTTGACAAGACAAATGTCACTAAACTATGTGTTGATTATAAGTTTGTCGATCTCTGACCCATTTTGACTGTCTCAAATTCAACATTAATTTTCTTGGGTCAAAGTGTATAGTTGTATTGTTTTCGTTTGGCGCTTCCTTTAAGTGAAAAAATGTTATCTTTAATTTTTTGATCCATTATAAATATTATCTTATATAGATTTAGATAAATTTAGAATTTTCTGATTAAGCTAAGCAAAACTCCAGATTTACACAATCCATGCATATCAGATTGTTCCACGTTAACTTTACGTTTCATAGTTCGTAAACTATATGTAATCATTTTTTGGGGTCAAACTAATTAATATGTAAATCTATGGTGGGGCACATGATTCTATATATTTTAGGTGCAATAGTTGTTAAAATTAATATGTACTACTTTATGTATTAATTTTACAAGATGTTTGGTGATAGTTAGACTTCTCTAACTTCCAAAATTAATATGGACGTAGACAAATAAGTATTCAAGTCTTTGGTCCTAGATCCCCCAAGAAATATTATGTTTTTATTTTACAGGCAGAAAGTCAATTTGTATTAAATAGATACAAAACAAAAGTCAATGAATATTAAAACTTTTATCAAAACTAAAATACTTATTTTCATTGATCATATTTGTAATTTAAACCTACTTGTATGATTTGAAAAAATAAAAGTCAATTTGTAGTTCTATATGTCATCTGATGATGAAGTTCTAATCACATATATAGGTTTTGATTTTTGTTGGGGTCAACCACATAGGTTTTGATTAATTCGTATAAGCTACTAAATAAAATACTAATATATGGCTGTAATGCACGGCGAACGTGGTAGAGAAATTAGAAGTATCTATTCATAATTAAGTTAGTAACAAGTGGGCTTACCATTAGTGACATATATATAATCAGAAGTGATTAATCCTGAAAATTTGGATTGTCTGTCTTTTGTTTTCAATGACCACACGTGGTATTTTCATGACCGGCTAATTACCAGCTTCCAATTTTCTTTAGTGCAAAAGTAAAATTTGTTATTGAAATGACTAAAGCATCTATACCAGAGACTAATTTAGTATGAGCCAAAAAAAAAAACATAGCCCCTTCAGGGATGTTTTTAATCAAACAGTTGTAACCATTTTTTTTATTAAAATGATAAAATCCAATGTTGTAAACAATCCTGAATGTAAAAAAAAACTCTAAAACTCAATTGGTAACATATACGTATTTGTAAAAAGAGTTTATGTTCAATAAAAACTCTTATTACCAATTTCAAGTAGTACTATACTTTGAGTGCAGCATGGTTAATTACTTGGTGATTATATGCTATCTTCAAAATAGTCGGACCCAAAATCATACATACATTTGATCTATTCTTTATTTTCATTTCCAACAGATTTTTTTTATAGAAATATCTTAAACAGAGATAAACACAAGAGGGTTAGTACTTAGTACTTAGTAGGCTTACATAATTAAAGAACTAATATATATATATATATATTTTAATTAAAGAACTAATATAATCCATGAAGTGTATATACTTCCATTAACATGGCAAAACATATAATAAAAAAAACTCTCATTACCTCCTTTGTCTCTACTTAAGGGCCAAAATTGCCCCTTTCCTTGACTTAATCCATAATTAATTAAAGAGGCATAAAATTAATTAACGATGGCTAATTTTTGGTCAAAATCTCACACGCTCCTTTTTTTTTTTTTGCATGCTCTTCGACACGTGCTCTCGTCACTCTCTCAAATTAGCTGGCTCCAAAAAAAAAGGTTCCTTTTCGGAAACTCCCTTCTCCAATTTGTTTCCTCATTCCTCTCTCTCTCTCTCTCCTCCACTGCCTATAAAACCAATCCATCTCTCCCACTTGATTTTTCATCTCCTACACAAAAACCAATCCATTAGAGAGAACTCACAAAACATACTTCAAATTCTCAACTGGGTTTTATAAAACATTATGGATTTCTCTGGTTTGTTCCTCACTCTCTTTGCGGTGGCTCTGTTTCTTTGTTTACTCCGATTTATCGCCGGAATCCGCCGTAGCTCCTCCACGAATCTCCCTCTTCCTCCAGGAACAATGGGTTATCCTTACGTTGGTGAAACATTCCAACTTTACTCACAAGACCCTAATGTGTTCTTTGCAGCAAAACAGAGAAGGTCTAAAAACAGAGTCTTCTTGAAAATCCTCAAAATTCAAACTTTCTTATCTAAAAACAGAAAAGTTGACTTTTTATTACATTTTTTGTTAAAAACAGATACGGATCGGTGTTCAAGACCCATGTATTGGGATGTCCATGTGTGATGATCTCAAGCCCTGAAGCAGCGAAATTTGTATTGGTTACAAAGTCTCATTTGTTTAAACCGACTTTTCCGGCGAGTAAAGAGAGGATGCTTGGAAAACAAGCAATCTTCTTCCATCAAGGAGATTATCATTCCAAACTTAGAAAGCTAGTTTTAAGAGCTTTCATGCCTGATGCAATCAGAAACATGGTCCCTCACATTGAATCAATCGCTCAAGAATCACTCAATTCTTGGGATGGAACTCAACTCAACACTTACCAAGAAATGAAAACAGTAAGCCCCACCCTCTCTTAAAAACAGAGTATCCCCTGTTTTTCCCTGTCTCAAAAACAGAGCATCCTCTGTTTTTCTCTATCACTATACTCTGTTTTATAACTGACACTTGAAAAAAAAAACTCTGACTCAAATTTGTTTTAACTTTTGTCTCATCAGTACACTTTCAATGTGGCGTTAATCTCAATACTCGGCAAAGACGAAGTTTTCTACAGAGAAGATCTTAAACGATGCTACTACATTCTAGAGAAAGGTTACAATTCGATGCCGATTAACCTCCCGGGAACACTATTCCACAAAGCCATGAAAGCTCGTAAGGAGCTAGCTCAAATCCTCGCTAACATCTTATCTAAAAGAAGACAAAACCCTTCTTCACACACAGATCTTCTCGGATCATTCATGGAAGACAAAGAAGGATTAAGCGACGAACAAATCGCCGATAACATCATCGGAGTCATCTTCGCCGCTAGAGACACGACGGCGAGTGTACTGACCTGGATCCTCAAATACTTAGCTGATAATCCAACTGTTCTAGAAGCTGTCACTGTAAGTTCACTTTTCAAAAGAACATTTGAGAATCTCATAAGGGAGTGGCAGTTCCGTAAATTAATGGGTTTTTGTTGGGTAAAACAGGAAGAGCAAATGGCAATAAGGAAAGATAAAAAGGAAGGAGAGAGTCTCACTTGGGAAGATACAAAGAAGATGCCATTAACTTATAGAGTAATCCAAGAGACATTAAGAGCTGCTACTATCTTATCTTTCACATTTAGAGAAGCTGTCGAAGATGTCGAATACGAAGGTATGTACATATATACGTATTTTAGATCAATATGTTACATACGAAATAAGCTAAAGTCTTAATATTTTTTTCTTACTATTTTTATAGGATATTTGATACCAAAGGGATGGAAAGTATTGCCGCTATTCAGAAATATTCATCACAATGCTGATATATTTTCGGATCCGGGAAAATTCGATCCGTCGAGATTCGAAGTCGCGCCGAAACCGAATACATTCATGCCTTTTGGAAGTGGGATTCATTCTTGTCCCGGCAATGAGTTAGCTAAACTTGAAATCTCTGTTCTAATCCATCATCTCACCACTAAGTACAGGTTGGTACACTTTTAAAATGATAATAGTCCTTTTGGAATTGACATAAAAATGGTATTATTTTTGGGAAGTGTTTCTGATAAGGGGTATTTTCGTAAATTTCAGATGGTCAATTGTAGGACCTAGCGATGGAATTCAGTATGGGCCGTTCGCTCTTCCTCAGAATGGATTGCCTATTGCCTTGGAACGAAAACCATAGTACAAATTACGAGAATACCATTTGCCTTTCTAAAATTAGAAAGTGAGGAATTTTTTTCCTATTTAAGAGAAAAAAAAACTAATTCTCTTTTATTTCATTGGCTAAAAAAATACAGAAATGAAAAGAAAGTAGAAAGGAAAAAAAATCCCAAACGGGACCCCCCAAGTGTATATAAGTTTTAGTTTATATAGAGAATTAAATTTTGAGAGAAAGAGAAATTTAGTTATATAAATGTTCCATGTGTATCTTTATTTTTGGTTGTCTTTTTTTTTTCTTCTTCTCAAATTGTAAATTCTTTTGTTACCAATGTAATGATTAGTGAATACAATTTATGGAATGCTCCAAGAGAATTTTATAGTTTAATCATCGTTTATTAGTAAATAAACATTTACGTAACAAAATATCATGAGACAATAAAAAAGATAATAAATTAAAAGAATACAATACCTTATCGTCAAAAGTTAAAATATCAAATCAAAGACATTTGGATGTGGGAGTAAACCAATTTTGAAATTATTATATTACATATCGTAAGAATTCATAAAAGGCGATTCCATATAAGGACGACTTTGAAGATTGACCATTAGTCGTAAATGCGATGTTCCCATTCGGCCTATATTGATTAGTTTACTGGTTTATGAATTTTGCATGTTACAGGAATTTACTGCTACGGATATGATCGTCAAATGACTATAATAATATTTCTTTTTGATAAAATCTGTTTTAATAATTAACATTAGTTTATTTTTCTTTTGAGAATACACATTTGTAAATCTTAATTGGTTGCTTTCATAATCATCTTTATTTACCAATTATATAATTATTCTTTTTTTTGCTTAAATAAAACTAAAAACAAAATCAGAATTTGTAACATACTGATTTATACTAGTGCAACTGTTAGATTATAACCCTAGCTAATTGAACTACAATTTGGGGTTCTTAATTAGCTAAACATATTGTAGTTGTCATCTATAAATATTGTATTTTTGACTCAAACAAAATAATTCTACCGTAAAGCAAAAATGTACTTAATTAACTTATAAAAAATATACTTATCTTATACTTTTTTTTTGTTAAAGTATCTTATCAACCTTATATTTTCGTTATTAGGTAAGAATAGCATCTAATTTCTGAAGTTTTTATCCTTTTACAAGTGTTAGGTGATAAGTTATTAAATTATGGTTATATTGATTGCGAAGATAAACAGTCTGTCATAGTGCAGTTGTGACTGTACACTACAATATTGATTTGATTAGTTTGCTATAATCCATGGTTTAAAAATTAGTTCAATAAATTAATTGTGATTAGCGAAGGACGAATTAAGTACAAAATATCCAACTCGAGAGTTTACAAGAAGATTGCATGTTCGAACTTTACTAACTATAAATTATTAACAGTATATAATGGGGCTATGGGGAAACTATCATAACGAGTCAAAGTCTCGAGAGTATGTTATTTGTTTGTTCATTTTGTTTCACTTGATTCGATCGAGAGTTATTACATTTATTATTATTAACATGACACACACATACGGAAAAAAGAAAAGAAAAGACTTAGAGATATGTAATTTGGGCATGATCGCTATAGATGTAATAATATTAACTCATGCAAAGAAGTTTTGTAGACGAGTCTTGGATTTTGAACCCGAAAACGGAGATAACCAGACCAACAGCGACACAAAACACGGAGATGATACGGAATCAGCTCCCAAAGCGTTGCTGTTAGGTTCTGGTAATCAAGGTAAAAGAAAGTATAACTAATATATAAAAAAAGGGAACATATTTTGGAACTTGAATCAACGTCCATGTATTTGGTTTGCGACATCTTTGCTAATTTGTCGCAAATCTCAATCATCATATTTTGGAACCTCAAACAAATAGTTACATTCCATCTTGCAAATCAGCAAGGATTCGTGCAAACCGCAACTATCGTATTCTTATCCCTAAACCGTAATATCTTTCAATCTAGAGACCTTGAGAATGTGTTTTAAATCTCTTGAAATTTTATGATTGTATATGAGATTTTTTAGATCTTGTATAGAGCTAAAAACTTGTAATCAAATCTTCCCTTCTACTTTTTTTTTTCCTTTTTCTTTTTAATATAGGAAATCCAATGCCCAAGAATGTTTATGACTTTGAAAATTATCAATTGAATAATGGTGGATTGTGAATTAGTTAGGGAGATTTTCCGTATGGACCATATTCAATAACATAAGATTTTATTAGATGACATTTAAAAGACTCCACATCTAATAAGGGTAGATTTTAGAGAAACATGGTTTATCTTCCCAAATAAGCACCCTTAGTTGAATTGTATTGTCCCTAATTCAACTAATTAACCCACTAATTAATGGTTAAATCCAACTTCTTTTTGTGGTGTACAAAAAGCCCATATATGGATTAAAAGTCCGATTTAACTTTTATATTCTAAGATTTAAAAACAAATTGTGAATTTAAGAACATAGGCCTAATTCTGGCTTAAAAAAAAAGAACATGGGCCTAATAAAGGCCCAACTATTATCAAAGATGGACCAACGGCACACAGATCTCCCCGCCTTTATATATCACGACGGAGACAAACTCAAGCCACGACGGTTCTCCGAGAGAGAGAGTTTTTTTCAAAAATCAACATTGCAACAGAAGCAAGAACCCTAATCGAGTACAAGCTCTGATTCGTTCCACTTTTTTCCATTGATTAATCTCTAAAAAATGGCGAGTGAGAGTTCGCAATCTTCCTCTCCGACGTCATCTCAACCTCCGTCATCCCTACCTTCTCCGTCGCCGGGAAACAACGTCGGAGATACGTTTATAGGAAGTTTCATCAGTCTAATTTCTAAGTACGAGATCCGTTACGAAGGCATTCTCTATCATCTCAACGTTCAGGACTCGACGCTAGGTCTAAAAAACGGTACGGATTCGAAAACCTATGCGATTTTGGATTTTCTGAACAACGCAGAGATTACATGTTTATGCTTTGTGTATTTGTAACCGGAACATCGAGTATATATATATCGTCATCACTTTGTTTGCGTTTGGAACTGGAAATATGATTTTGATTCCGTTCTTATGGTTGATTTGGTCTTAGATTCAAGGAGATGTGAGAGAAGCTTGAGTATTCGTTTATATGTATTTGAGTTTTAAATTTGTGTTGATAGTTAGTGGAGAGTTAAAATCTGGAAACTTCTATGTTAGTGAATCATGAGCGGGGAAGTTACCAAGCAAATGTTAACTTGTGTTGCTATTCAAATGTGGCGTTCTTGTGTTGAATGATAGTATTATTATGTTGTCTGTTGAATGGTTGTGCAGTAAGATCATGTGGAACGGAGGGGAGGAAGAAAGATGGACCGCAAATTCCGCCGTGTGATAGAGTTTACGATTACATTCTTTTTCGTGGAAGTGACATTAAGGTTAGTGTTCAGATTCTTACCTTCTTAGGCATTTTATGTTTCATGTATTTCGTAGTTGGTCTTTTGAAGTTGGATTCCCAAAAACATGATCATAATAGAAGTTTGAAGTCTATCTATAATGACTTATGATGATACTTTTTTGGCGTTTTTAGGATCTGCAAGTTAACCCAACTCCATCTGCTCAATCAAAACAGGAGATTCAAAGTGAACAAGACATCAATCAGGTAAAGACATTCAGTTAGAACATGGAAAATGAGAATTGTCTAATAAATTTATCACTTTTCATGATTTTTCAATCTCTTATTCCCCCGTCCTGTTTACAGTCCTCTCACTGTAGGCCAGCTATGACTATGAGCTCTCCAATTTCTGGCTATGATAGCGGTTATGGTTTGGGGAGAGGATCACAATGGATCAATACACCTGCTTTGAGTAGTAAACCGGTTCCTGTCACACAACATTCATCAGTCCCTTTAAGTTTCCAGCCTCCTTCTTCAGCTAATGCTGGAAGTTTGACAGAATCACCAGTGAGCTTAATTGGTTCAACTCAAAGTAATGTTGGTTCCTCTATGCCCATGCCTTCTTTTGTGCAAGGTAACAAATTAGCTTCCACTGGTGTCCCTCTTGGTATGATGCAGCAGCCAGTTTCATCCTCCTCGACCGTACCCAATGATTCGCAGATTATAGATTATTTTGCTTCACCAATCATGGGAGTAGTGAATGATTCAACACAGGTTGTTACTCGTTCACCTGATGTTGCTTCTAATCGATCATACTCTTCCAACCCTTCTCCCCTTGGTCAAGCACAACTCCATACTCCACCTGGCCTTGCTTCAGCACCCTCTAACCTTTCTCCACCTTCTGAAGCGCAGCTTTCTGCTCCAAATATTCAGAACAGTTACCCCAGTGCGCCCCAGGCTGTTGGTAAAGTTGTCTATGACTCTCAGTCTGATCATCCAAACCGATCTATACCTTATGAGTTACCTGCTGTGGCGTCCAATTCATCTCCTGTGATTCCTGGTCCATTGTCGAAGTCGCCTGAGTCATTCTTCGGTATGAATCCGTTACCGCAATCTAGGCAGCAGATGGTATATAGGGGTCAAGAGATGTTTGCACCTAACCCGGTATCAGTGAATGTGCCATCACAAAGTTTTGCTACCAGAAATCATGCACCGTTGCTGCCTCTTCCAGTTTCAGCTCATCAGGTATCTTCCTATTTAATTCTTCTTCTGATGTATTCGCGTAGATATCACACCTATGCATGATTTTCTCATGATTATCATAAAAAGTATTCATGATTACATTGGTTCTTCCATGATGTCACTAGTAGTGATACATTTAGCCTCTCTCTTTGTCTTGGAAGTGTTACTGGAAATTCAAAGCATTGCAACTTTGGTTTGTATCCTTTCAACACATTTCATGATTTCTCATTTGTTTTTTCTTTGGTTCTAAATGTGTTGCAGTCTCGGATCCCTAGTTCTAGCATTGAGTACACTGAAGAATTTGATTTTGAGGCAATGAATGAGAAGTTCAATAAGAGTGAACTATGGGGTTATCTCGGGAAAAGTAACCAGAGAAATCAAAATGATTACCGGGAAGAAACTGCAATTGAGCCAAACGCTGAAGGGAACGTACAGGTATTTTCTAACTTTGATTAAATCTCAGAGATCTAAGTTCAAGTTCTTAACATGACCTAGTTAATGATTTATATGAGATTTTAAGCAGCGGTTAATATCTGTTTTTGCCTGTTGCAGCCTGCATATAACAAGGATGACTTTTTCGACACAATCTCATGCAATCCACTTGACCGTGTGGGAAGAAGCGGACAACAGCACACCCAGTTTCCCGAGCACATGAGACAAGTTCCTGAGGTTTGTTTCACCTTTTCTATATCCACCAAACCGAAGTTCTGAAACTATTCTTCTGCAAATAGCAATAGTGTTTGCTTATGGACTTTTTTTGCTCTCTTTATCTTTTTATTCAGGCATTTGCTAATAATTTTCAAAGGCCACCTCCACTACAACCAGGTCAGGGTGCATATCTCGCTGCACAAACCAATTACAGAGGTGGATACCATAATAACAACAACAACTACTACTCAAACTCGGGTTATGGTTACTACTCTGGTGGGAGAGGCCGAGGCAGAAACACACATTTCTGACCTGCTGAGTCTGTCTTCCTCAGAACGCTTTATTGGTCACTCGCGTACCCGCATTTCTTCTCTTACTGCTTTTAAATTCAGCTTTTCGGGTAAAAAACAGTTTTACGGTTACCACATCTCTAGATGTGTAGGCATATCATATTGGCAAGTTCATGTTCCTTTTTAAAATCTGATGAGCTTTAGCCTCAGGAGAGAATGTTTGTTCATGTAGAGAAAACAAAAAGTAGTACGAACCTTTTTGGTATATGCACATCATTAAATATATACGTACATCATATGCTTTAATATTTAAGATTTGATTTACATAGCGAAGTTAGTAAGACTTACAAGTTAAGAATTACATTAGACCTTATATACATAAGAAGAAGATTCCTTAAAATTTAGGAACTATACAACTTTATCCAATTATGTATGTTACTTGCTAAGCCCATTTTGCCTTTACTCCAAAGGAAAGAAAGATACCAAAACTTTCCCCACCAAGTAGGGTTTAGTACCAAATCCTTCAAATTCCATTATCCTCTCTCAAACATCACCCCAAACCCACCAAAAGGCCAAGAACGTTGGTTCCAGAGCCCGAATGCTGTCTCATCGAACCGGAACCAAAATCCCATCCCGTGCACCCCATAATAATGCCCAGATTGACTTCTCGTCACGGTACCACCAGTCCTCTCATCTGGTGTGCAGCTATCATTTGTGCTATAATCGCTATTGTTGTAATCATTGGTGGCATTTTAGTCTTAGTTGGTTACATGGTCATTCATCCTCGAGTTCCCATCATTAGTGTCGCGGATGCTCACCTCGACTTCTTAAAGTACTGGTTATTTTTTCCGCAACTTTTCCCTTTCTTGATCATGAACTTAGATCATTAATGATCGATATATTTTTTCTCGGTTTGATTGATCAGGTATGATATAGTTGGAGTTTTGCAAACGCAGTTAACAATTGTGATTCGCGTAGAGAATCATAACGCTAAGGCTCATGCGTTGTTTGATGAAACCGAGTTCAAGCTAAGCTATGATGGCAAACTTATTGCGATTTTAAGAGCGCCTGAGTTTGAAGTTGTTAAAGAGAAATCAATGTTCCTTCCTTACTTGGTTCAGTCATATCCAATACCATTGAATCCAACTTTGATGCAAGCTGTAGACTATGCGGTTAAACAAGATGTTATTACGTTCGAGCTCAAAGGTGGCTCAAAAACTCGGTGGCGAGTCGGACCATTAGGATCGGTCAAGTTCGAATGTAACCTTAGCTGTGAGCTTAGGTTTAGACCTTCTGATCATAGTTACATTCCATCTCCGTGCACTTCTTCTCATAAGCATTAGAAACTCTATCTCTCATTTGTTTTACTTTCCCTTTAACTTAATTAGTTTTTTTATTTTCCTTTTTGGGATTGATATATATTTTTTTCTTTCTAAAATAATTGCTGTAGGTAATACTACAAATTTATTCACAATGATATCAAATGAATATGAAAGAAATTCAAGAAATTTTGATATTTTCGCTTATACAATTTGACTGGAAGTAAAAAAACAAAAAAAAAATGTGACTGGAAGTTTATATGATTGTTTGGAATAATAATGACTGAGAGTAATATCTTTTTGTAAGTTTTTTATTTCAACTAAATCACAAATGATGGATTTCTTTTAATGTTTTTTAATTAAGAAAAAATTACATTATAGAATAAAACTAATAAAGTACTGGAATATGAGTTAGGGAAAGTGGAGGGAATGAAAAAATTCGCACATACAGTATCTAATCGTTTTTTAAAACGAACTCTAAGCAGTTTAATGATCCCATATCTATTGTACATAATGTTATACCTTATTTCTACATGGATTCAATTTAACTATTTTTAGTTTTTGTTTAAATGTAACTCATTGATCAAATTGGAGGAAAATATGTACAAACTCAAGTGTTTTTATCGAAGGCGGTATAACAGAGACTTACAAAGACATGAAATATCTTTTAAAACAGAGCAAAGAAGCAAAAAACAGGTCATTATATAACCAAGGAAAAATATATAGAAAATATTTTTTAATATTAACAAATAAATCAATACATGTTTAATTTACAATAGATTTTGAGAATTGCTATACATAATTTAGTTATGGCGTTAAAATATGATGTAAAATTTTATAGCTAATTCTTCTCGGTATGATATAAAAATATAACGGTTTATTTTTTGCTATTATATGTTATTTCAGAGAACTATCTATTGTTATATTATACAACCCTGTTTTGCATAATATAAACAAGAACCGTGTTATATATAAATGAAATCATTTATAACATAAATGATTCCAATCTAACAACATACACAAGATAAGTCTACAAAATCATGCAACATACATAACACAAATCATAAATTTATTAGCCTAGTCTTAAACTAATGAAAACTAGCTAACCTGGACCAAAATTTTATCATTCCCTGCAACAATCAACAATGTTTTATATTAGTTTTGCAATAACAGTAACAAATGTAAAACCAAAGCACAAGCATCACACTAATTACAATATTTAACTCATTTTCTTAACTTGAAAAAATGACTAACTTATCTATTAGCCATGCAATAGATGAACAACTTGCATCTTTCATATACTCGATTTCATCTGATAGCCTTCAAATTGTTGCATCATCTATCTTCACCATATCTATCCAAACTCTAACTGCATTTGACCCCAAGCGAACAAAGTGTACTTTTTGCTCTTGGTCGTTTGAATGCACGCGTTCTTCAGCAACATCCCACTTCCTTCCAATAATATGCATCAATTTGAACCTCAGATTTTTCTTGATAAATTCAGCTCCAATTTTACACTGCCATGTTTACAATATAAACCATTTAATACTAAGAGAATAATAACCAGAAATAACTTCATAACATATCAAAAAAAAATTAACGAAAATTTTCGAAGAAGGGATTGTGGAACTAGTTGATTTTTTCTTAAAAGAGATTTTGGACCTGTTGCTAGAGACTTTTCACCAGGAAATTTAAAAATGTTGCTGCAGATTTTATTCATGTTGCAAGAGATGTTTCAATAAAAAAATTAGAACATGTTGCTGCATATTTTAGACCTGTTGCTGCTGATTTTCCTTTTGATGTTTGATGAGTTGATGCAAAATTCTAAAAAAAAAATTATGACTGTTTTCAAAGATAACTTTGTTGGCAAGCTATACTACAAAGACATTAAACAGTCCTTAATATATATATCATAGGAGAAAATGTCATTTAAATCATCAGTTGTTCATTTTCGTTGATTTAAAGCATAAACTCTATCCATGGTGATTAAAATGCTCAATTTTATGTTAACTTTCAATTTAATCACGAATTCTCGTTGACAAACCCAATTAAGGCACAAAATTGGAACCGAAAGAAGAAAATTGATATCAAAATTAATAATTATCTCGATTTTTTCTCTAATCCTCTCAATTTATTCCCAAATCCTGATTTAATTTTAGTTTCTCAAGATTTCTTCTCAAATCATTTTGTTATCTACAATAGTTTATTTTATCTAATTTGTAAAACCTCTTATAAAAAACGGAAAAAATATTATTTTTATATAGTTAATTATTCTTTATAACGTTTTATTGTACTCTTCCCTTTTATTAAGTTTTGATTTTCTGCCAACTAGAATTTTAAAGCTTTGGTCTTTATCCAAATGACTTGAGAAATACACTCATCACTCAACGTGTCGTTAATTGCTTTCCTCTCTCTGCCACCTCTTTGTTTCTTTCCCTATCAATTTTCCTCATACTCTGCCTTAGTCGCTACAACTCTGGCTCTTACTCTTAGCTTAAAAAAGGTAAGCCGTAAGCTCTCGCTTCAATATAAACTAGAAGCATCTTGGTTCATTAGCTTGATTAAGACTGGAAATTTTGAGCTAGAGGGTTCTTAACTTTCAAAAGTCTTGAGTACCTTATTTTTGGGAAATCCATTATGCAGTGACTCATAGTATTTGTGTTCATATTGTTATAGGGAAATAAAAAAATTTTAGGTGAAGAAAAATGGATCTTGGAGGTTTGATTTCTGGCTTGGTCTCATCTTCAGTTTATCTTATGACCAGACCTTTCTTTTTCTGCATATCTGCATGTGTGTTCTGTCTTAGAACAGCTCTTGTCACAACCTTTGTGTCTACTGATATGGTGACTTCTGCAATTTGGTTCAACTTAAGTATGCTCTGGAGAGCTGTGTGGGGATCAATCTGGGGATCTGTTCTCCTCTTTACGTTCCCGATTCGCTTCTTCGCCTCTATACCACGGGAAACACTGGTTCGTTTCAGTTTGTAAATCTTTCTTGTATTCAGTTTAGGTAATCTTTTACTGATTCTAAAAAAAGAAGTTATTCAGTTGGATTGAATGAGCAAGATTTAGTACTGATCCAAGAGATATATGCGAGTTTCGATTGTTTTAGTAATCTTTGATTGATTCTGAATTAAAGGAATTTTGTATTTGCAGCTTGAGCAGAGTATTTATGATTTGCGGTATGAGCTAGAGAGTCTTGAATGGAATAAAAAAGAGATAGAGGAGAATCTCCGGGCAGCAATAAAAGAATACCGAATCATGGAACGCGACTTAGATGAACTAGAAGATGAACATGATGAAGCTATTTCCAAAATAGAAAAGCTAGAGGCTGAGGTAAAAAAAAATGGTTTTTTATCTAATTGTTGCATAACCTTATGACATATGTTCATAACATTTGGATTTTGGCAGCTGCAAGAACTAAAAAAGGAAAATCTTCAATTGAAGGAAGTTAATGGAAAAGACAAGAAAGGCAAAGTTATACCCAGTGAAGAACCAAGCGAAATCCGTAGCATACCGAAGCCGAAGAATATCCCTTATGGATCAAAGGGAAAAGCCGAGTTCACATCGGTTAAATCACCTCTTTACCCGTTTGCAAAATCGACAATCCCAAAAGACGAAGAATTGACACCAAGAGTACTTGGTTTAGAAAGGAACATTGCGGTTTCAAGAAGCGTATTCAGCGCGATGCTTGCTCTAGTGGTGGGAATAGTAATGTATGAAGCCAAAGAACAAGAGCTGTGCACTCCACTTTTAGGAGCACTCTTCACTGTGGTTGGTATCTCTTTAAGAAGTGTGGTTCAGTTTTTCTCTACGGTTAAGAATAAACCGGCTTTAGATGCAGTTGCTCTCATGAGTCTCAATTGGTTTATCGTCGGTACTCTTACTTATCCGACTCTACCAAGAGTTGCTCGAATTGTGGTCCCGCGAGTCGTTAGCACCGTCGGCTCGGTCTTCTTTTTGATCCATCGTGGCTCAGTCCCTGCGTCACTGGAGCTTGTAAACTATGCTAGTTAAGTAAAAAATCTTTTTAGTACTTCATTCTGTGAATGTAATTATTAGTCTAGCCAAACCGTACTGAACCGGGATCTGTATGTATTTTGGTATAGAAAATAGTCCCTCTGTTCCAAATTATAAGATGCTTTTGTTAAAAGCACAAAGATTAAGAAGTAATAAATGTTTATTTATTTATAAAAATTTAACCAATAGAAAAAAAGACAGCAGAATTCAAAAAGTCATAAATAAACTAAATAAACATAAATTATGCATAAAAATCTGAAAAAATTTTATATTGTGGAACAAGAAAAAAAGGCTTAATCATCCTATAATTTGGAACAGAAGGAGTATAAGTTTTTTAATACAAATATTTATGTCATTTTTTCACTGTCAATGTAATCACTAAGATTTTAAAAAAAAAATCGAATGGAAAGGATCGCCCTGTTGGTCTAGGCCAGGGATCGATCCTCCCCAGACGCAGTTTCGATCTCTCACTCCTGTGGCCACCTGGGAATTTACCTGCGGACTTGCTCAGGCGCCCCAGACCACCAGTTTATCAGGGGGCCCTTAAGTGGAGGCTTAAAAATCCCTGTGACGCGGGCTTAGGCCCAGTGGACTAGTCAGATCACTGTGTGGTCTGGATACTGGGTTATCAAAAAAAAAATATCCAATAAATCAAACTTAATTAATATATAAATTTTCAATTAAAATAAATAAGATTGAATTTGTGCTATTGTTCTCAAAAAAATTCTAACTAACAAAATGTGGTAATTTTAGATAATTTTCCTAAAATAATAGTATTAGTAGGATTAACGACCAAACCGGGAATTTATCACTAATGATTTAGATGCATACAAACCGGGAATTATACCGGTTCCACGTGACAGTCAGGTTTCGAGTTCCGACGTTACGTACACGTGCAGAAATAGAAGACTTTTCAAAGAGACACGTGTCGAGAAATAATTGGTTAGACAATTTCATTAAATACCCACCAAAGAAGGCTAAAATGTTCTCGATATTTGAGAAAGACCTAAAGCACAGAACAAATCTTTGCCAGATTTGGTAACTGTTTTCTCCTCCTTATTCTCTCTTTCACCTTTTCCCAATGAGCGAGAGAGAGAAATACGATGATTTAAAGTTACCGGCGGTCTCGGATTCGCTTGGTGCAGGTCGGGAACTGATTGGCTGACAACGACACGTTTGTTGTCATCGTTGGTTTGTGAGATCCCGTCTTGTATCAACTGAATCGGAGTCCGAGGTGAAAATTTAAGGATCTTATTTTCAGATCTGATACAATTTTTTTTGCGGTAGAATCTTGAAAACGTTTTGTTTATTGTTCGTCTTAATTTGATTGATTGATTCGGTTTTATCTAAATCAAGATAATTTGTTGTTTTTTTCCTTAAAGATTTAGTCTTTCGTTTAGTGTTGAAGCCTGAAGAATAATGTTTTCGTTTTTGAAATTTTAGGATCTAGGGTTTTTAAGCTATATAGGTCTTCGAGTTCTTCATTAGTTATCAATGTTTAAGGGGTAATTGAATTTAGATATTATATATCAACAGATTCTGATGGAAACTCTGTAAATCTCGAAGCTTTTATGGTTTATAGGGTTTTGAGAAAAATTTAGGGTTTATGCTGGGTTTACAAAGGTGTAGATTAGTAATGATAAGATTCATGACATAAGTTTATTAATTCATGACATAGGTTTACAAAGGTGTAGGTCAGCAAACGGCTATTGACGACATAAGTTTTCTATTTATCCCACATTTTTCCTATTTATCCCATATATATAAAATACTGAAATTTAGGCTTTGTTTGTGGTTAACCTTCTCTATTTCTTATGCTTCTTTATTTATCTTCTTATGATACAAAATCAAATTTTCGTACGGACCAACACAGAATTGTCCATGAACTAATTATATATATTGACACTGAATGCAAAAGGACATGTTTTGCCTTTTTCCTCTTTATTTGTTCTTTAAAGATTCTGTTGGAACATTTAAAAATCTGGATTTTATCAGAATACGTTTTGAATGATACAAAAGAAAGATGTAACATTGAACAAAAGTTAATAATATCATTAATGTAATAGGGATTCGGCCATTATTGTCAAAAAGGTTTCTCTCAAAACAATTTAGTCAAAAGGTTTAACTTAATTAGGCAACACTTTCGGTTCGACTAGTATTAATTAGGCATTGATACCTTCTTGTATTTTTCAAAATAAAACTAAACAAGTGTCTGCTTTATGTGAGTGGGATTAGAATGCATTTAAGAGTTTAATTAGTTAGCTCATCATCAACTAGTGAAGTGTTAAGGGGTTTACAGATTACAAGACCAATCTTCTTAAATATAGGCCTTGAGGAGAATAAACAAAACAAAACAGATTTTGAAGTTTTAAACAAAAGATACTTACTTAAAGAATCCTAAAACCCTGCAACTTCTAGTGATCTGTTTTGTGTTCCAGACACTGTTTATCTCTGTATGTCGCCTGCAAAGAAACAAATAGAGTTGTAAGAACAAAGTATTTACAATGGAGCTAAGGGGAAGGCACAAACGAGTGTGCGGATAAAATCTCACCGTGCATGCGTTTTATGAAGTAGTCCAAATCTGGAAAGCAAGTAGATCCTTGAACCAGAGGAGAAGGTTGACGATATGTGAAGAAGGAGAAGTGATAGCTATCTGGATGGTTCCTCGGCTTAGCTATATCGATTAATCTCATACAACCTTCTCTGTCGAAGCAGGTAATCATATTCTCTCCTCCAATAAGAAGTCCCTTATCCCAAGCTGCGTTGATCACCTGCCACAAATAACCAAACTTTAGGGTTAAGATTACATTTGCAGAGAAGCAAGAAAAGCTTTAGTCATCAATAAAAAGTGTCATTACCTGCCAACTTAAACCTTCTGGATCAGCTAATGCTTCTTCATGTGCATTGGGAGACATTTGTGGCCCAGGGCACACAAACTTTGCAGTCACAGAATACTTCTTCAAAGTTTCGAAAACAAGAGAGTACCCATCACGGTTTGAAGGATTATAGTATCCTGCAGTTAATTCAGCAGCATGACTAGCTGTCTTGTATGACCAGTAAATTGCCGGTATCTGCATTGTTGTTTTTGGTGTATGAGTCTCATTGTTATAGGCATCACTGGTTTTGAAGGATAAGTGCCAAAAAGATTATACCTTGACAATGATCTTTGTCTCCTCAAACGCGAGATTTGCAAGAGACAGAACATTCTCAGCATGACCGATTAGCAATTGCGAATACCAATTTAAGAAGAAGCGGCCATAGTAGCTGTCATATTCACCTCTTTCTTGGAAGAACCCAGTTTCATGTGGTTGAGAATTGTATTGACCAGCATTCTCTGGTCCTTTACCCCAGAAAGCGAATCCTCGTGATTTTGCTTCCTTTTGCAGATTTAACTGCGAATATTTGTCATAACACTGCAATAGGAAAAATAGTAAATTGATATGTTAACTACGTAAGCTCAAACTTCACTAGTCATAAGTTAGAAGTAAAGTTCAGCAAACTGAAAAATACCTGAAACTCACCAATACCGGGATAAATCCAACCCATCCTTTCTGGGAAAGATGGGTACTTTAGTTCACCAGAAGCTCCAAGACCAATCTCAACTGCAGCAATTAGTCCTTCCACAAACAAGTCATCAAACTCTGACCGGAAGCTTCTCATAAAATCAAAATAGACCTGAATAATCAAGTGTTGAAAAGGAAGAAATAAGAATCTAGACTGTACAAAGAGGAGGAAATAGACCAAAATGCGTAACAATATCCGAGTAATGAGTGTTCTTTAAGTACCTCTATACCAGTTCGTCCATGCAATACCCGTTCCTTGTCAATGCTCCAATTCAAACACTCGAAACTCCTTCTTCCTTCACGATCAGTAAAAAATATGTCTGGATTGTCTTTTCCAACTTCCAAAACCCACTGGGGCAACGAGATCATAAAATTTCCAGATGCATTCCCTCCATATTCATGAAATGCCATCACCACCTTCAAATAAATCATACACTAATTGCTAAGATATTATGAAAAAGACGTTACTTTATAGTTACAGTTTAGTCACATAGGATGTATTTGAAAAAGCTCTGCAGTAAAAATATTCACACCTGTAGTTTAAGTTTGAAGTCTCTGATAATGTTAAAGAGCTCCCTATAGCCAGACCATACATATTTCTGAGGATTCCATCCTTCAACTATTCCCCACCAACAATCTATTACCACTCCGTCGACATTTAATGACTTCATGTAACTTAATTCTTGCCTTACACCTTCAGGATCAACCAACTGGCCAAAGCTGTCTATAATGCCAACCTGAAAGACAAAGTACAGAACTTTAGCGCAAGAAAACTAAGGATGGCGGCAAAACTGGAAAAAAACTATGTCCATATATACAATTTTTTTTTTTTTTTTTGGGGGCAACATCCATATATATACACTTAAAACACATAGTTCTCTCATCAGAAGCTCACTGGAAGCATGGCGTACACAGGGACATAAAAGCTCTCTGTGAAGTCATTACGTGGCTCTGCGGAATGAACATCTTGTATAAGCTAAAAGAACAACAAAGTGGTTAGATGAAACAATGTCCAGCTCAAAGACAATTCTCCTAATAAGGAAATGAATTTAACTGTACTGTTATCATTCACCTGATTGGCTTCCAAGCATCCAACCGAGGTGATAGGACTAGCACCAGTATACCTTCCATTCCCGGGATGATCACTCTCAGCGATAACAACAGAATCAAGAGACACAGGAGAAAGATTCTCATCGATTCTAAGAACTGAATGCTGCTGACATTCAAGTGCAGCCTTAGCACAGTTCTTCAATGTACTAGAAGAAAGTGGACTCTCAATAGATCTCGTCGGAAACTGCACCTATCCAATAACATGAAACAATCAAGATTCATCTAATAAGTCCATGATACTATCTATGTTACATTAATAACAGAACAAAGCTAAAAACTTTAAGAACTTCAACACATATTTGGGATCAAATTTATCAGCTTTCCTCTAAACCCTAACTTAAAAAGTCACCAAATTTCAAATGAAGAAACTTGAAAGTTTGAATTTTGAGAGAAAGGGTTTTCGAACCACATTGTTTGGTTGATGTGATTGTCGATAAGTAGTACCATCGGCGTCAACACTCCAACCAGCTTCACGAGCCAAAGCAGCGATTACATCGTTCATATCAGCACGCGCCGGTAACGGAAAGTTCCCGTACTGTCTTAATCCGGCGAGCATTCTACTTGTGATTGCTCGTCTATGTCTTTCTCTAAGTTTCGTTCTCTCTTTTTCCTTTTCCCTCTCTCTCTTCCCTTTCCCTCCTCCTCCTCCTCCGCTGCTGCTTCCTTCTCCACCGCCGATTCCGGCGATGTTTCCGTTGTTTACATCGTTTTCCGTTGGAGCTATTGACGCTGCTGCAGCCGCAGCGGCGAATCCGCGGGGGCGGCGAGATTGTGGATTGTTGCGATTTCGGTTGGGAAATTGATCCGGGTCTGGAATCGGGTCGAGATTCGGATCTTGCGAACCGGTGGTGGTGTTGAGAGTGTGCATTTTTCTGCCGTGAAGTTGTTCGCTTCTTTGCTTTTTCACATTTGGGATCTTTTTTTTGTAACTTTTATGGATTTACAAATGAAAGTTGGTAATTATGATTAATTACGTTAAAAGTCTCTCATTAACAAAGTCGCCAATTTAACCTCTTTTTTTTTCTTCAACAATCGCCAATGTGACTAGTTTTTAGTTTTTACAAAGTGATATCAATGTTTGGAATTAGGAATATGAGACAATGTGTTTTTACTGTTTTGTTTCTAATCATTTTGTTATAATGGTTTTATAATTAAAAAAAAAAACTAAAAACATTATTTGTCTTTAGATTTGATTTTGGTTTAGTTTGTAGTTGTACTTTCAGTTCGATTCAGGTTTTCAATTTAGGTAGGTTTAACTGTTTAAGTAAATTTAATCTATAGTATCATTTTAAAATAAAATGTTAATGAACTTCTGTTTATTCGATTTGACTTAGTTGCATTAAAATTAGATTTTTTTTGTTTTTATATCGACTATTTAGATTGTAAAATAATGAAATACAAACACTACATAAAACTTTCAAATTATATATTTTTGTTTAGTTTTCCGGCTACATTACTTTTTTCTCTTTCTTAACCTATCTATTTTTATTAAAACCTCAATATATTTCGTATTTAATATATCTATTTCTTGTTTTTAAAACTTTTTTTTTAACATCAATCGATTCCAATTATATTTTGTTTTGGTTCAAATTCGATTTTGATATCCCGGCTTCTCAATTAATAAAACCAAAAAACCATGTAAACAAATATCAGTCTGAGTATAATTTAAATATTTAGTATTGTTTGGTTAAAACTTCTTTTCATCCTAGTGAATTAGTGATCACTATCAAGTATCAAATGACCATTTCAAACTTTTTTCTCAATTATAGTCCTCAATGAAGTCCAACTATTTTATTTTATTTTTTTGAGCAGAAATGAAGTCCAATTATGATTGCAAAAAGATTAAAAAATTTGAACTCAAACAAAAAAAATGTTATAATAATTCGAAAAAAGAAAAGAGAAAAATAAAGAAATGGGAGTTTGGTTTTTTGTTCCCTCTCGTTCGAACATCAAAACACACTCTTCCCGTAAAAGTCTCTCTCTCTATCGCAGATAGGTGCTTTGTCTCCTTCTTCGATTACTCCGATCACCTAAAATCTCTTTCCTTTTCTTCAAAGCATTTCTCTTTGATAAAGAAAGCTTAGTTGCTACATTAACCTCGCAAGAAATTTCGGATTTCGAGGTATTATTGAAACTTTTTCTTCTTCTCGATCGAGTTTCAGATCTGGGATTCAATAATTAGGGCTTTTGATTCTGCATTGTCGATGAGGAATTCGGGTTTCAATGTAAAGATCTGAGGAAAAAGTTTCGATCTTTAGATTTTGACTTGGAGGTTTCTTCGATTGGTGGATTTGAAAGAAGATGGGGAAAAAACTTGTGGGTCTTGTGGCAATGATGTAATTTTAGCAGAAAGTTGTTTGCTTTTGAGAAGAAGATGGGATCTGGTCGGAGCAAATCATGTCTAGGCTCGTCGCTGGCAGCGAGAGAGGATGATTCTGACGTGGCTCAACCTCCTCCGTCGTCTTCTAGTGGTGGAGGAAGGAGGAGAAGATCAAAGAGTCTTTTTTGTGGTCTTCACTCTTCTTGTCTTGCTTCATCTTCGACTTCTCATGATACTGACGATGATAATGATGAACAGGTCTGGTTTTTGATTTTTTTGTGCAATTTCATTCTTTTATGTAATTAGGTCAAAGTCATGAGTCTTGATTTTTTTCAGGTGTGTAATGGATGGATGAGGAAGAGTCATGGAAGTGTTTCACGGCGTAGAATGGAGACAAGAAGAGATGCATCAGATTGCTATGATAAAGAATTGAAAGATGAGAAGAAATCTGAAAATGATAGACATTGTGATGAGCTTGAGCTTGATGATGACTGTGGTGTTGAAGAAGAAGAAGCTGGTGTAAGCAATGTACAGAGGGGAAATGTTAGCGGTTCGATTCAAGAATCTTCTACTCCAGGTCGAGTTTTTTCGCATTTCAAATTCATTCCTGGTAACATAAGCTCTAGACTTAGCAGAGCTTCAAGCTCAAGATCCTTCAACACTACTTATCCGGTCTCTTCTTCTCCTCGAGAGGAAGGTGTTACTTCACCTTCAGAATCTGCTATTAGGCTCATTGATAGAGTTGAGTCTCCGAGAATTCCTGTGATTGACAATGTAGTTAGAGATATTGATGCCATGAGATTTGGGGAAGAAGGTAGCTTACGTTCTCCGAGAGTAGTTAATGGTATGGACAGTAGTTATGCTGGGATTCTTGATAGAAGACAAGTTGTTCGGGAACCTTCTATTGAGCGCAATGTTAGATTTAGTAGAACTCTGAGTGTTGGAAGACTCCGTGACAGAGTTCTTCGCCGATCTTCACTCTCTGATTTCGCATTCCGTCCCTCGCCACATCAGGGAGAAGAAGATACTGATCTCTTCTCTGCTGAAACCGCAGCAGCAGAGGACACTCCTGTGACTTCAACGTCTATACTAAATCGATCTGCTTCTAGCATTCGAAGGACCTTATTTGGCATTCAAGATCACGAGACACCAGCTGCTCTTGTGAGAGAAGGGAGGTATCAAGGTTTATTAGAACACAGATCAGATTTCCTTGAAAGAAGGAGGAGAATAAGATCGCAGGTTTGAAACTCGTCGATTCTCTCTTCCGTGATGTGTCTGATCAACTCAAGATCTAACTAACTTTGATATAACTAATTCCACAGGTTCGCGCTCTTCAAAGATTAGGAAGCCGGTTTGAGAATGTCGCAGTCCATCATGATAGATCTTGTGTCTTATCAGGTCAAGATCAAGCAGGTCGTTGCACATGCCGCGCAGTTACTAACCGTGGTTCCACAACAGCAACAACCGATGAAACAAATGCAAGAGCTAGCATCTCAAGGATAGTGTTGCTAGCTGAAGCTCTCTTCGAGGTAAATACATTTCTTTGGTGTTCCCTTTTACAGATTTTTTGCCACGCTCTTTCATCTTTATGCGAAGGGTTTACAATGTATTAATTTCAGGTTCTTGATGAAATTCATCAGCAATCTGTTGTCTTATCCTCTCAACAACCATCAGTATCATCAATAGGATCTGTTCCTGCACCTAACGATGTTGTGGATTTATTACCGATAAAACTTTATACTAAGTCACAAAGCGAGGATCCATCACAGTAATGCCTACTAAATTCTCATAGCTTTGTTGTTCTATTGTGATGTTCAAAATTGGAGACCTTGTGGTTAAACATGTTTTCTTTTTTCCTGGAATCTTTCAGATGTTACATATGCCTTGTGGAATATGAAGAAGCAGACACTATAAGGACACTTCCTTGTCATCATGAATTCCACAAAACCTGCGTGGATAAATGGCTCAAGGAGATTCACAGGTATGAATGTGGTATTTAATGTGATGTTTGGTGACAACTAATATGTGTATGAGATGATCTGATGATCTTTCTATGGTGATGCAGAGTGTGTCCGCTATGTCGAGGAGATATTTGTAGACATGATCCATCATTGGAACAACATTGATTACAGTCTTATAGACATAATGCTGAAAGATTTTGATTCTACAAGAGACCAAGAACATTCATCGGTTTTTGCCTGCAACTGAATCAAAAATGTTGTGTTTTGCTTGTTGTTTGTAGCTTACACTGGAAACCAAAATTCATACTTTAAAAGATGTAAACTTATGGACCAAAATTGATCCAGCATATTTGTAAGAAATCAAGTAAATCCATTGATGTTGTGTGTTTCATGAGCATCTTTGTTTCTGTATTGCAAAGTTAGTAGTAGCAGCTATATATTCCCCAAAACATGAACCCTTAATTTATAAAATTAATTCTTTATTAAAACGATTTTAAAAAATTGAGAACATATTAAAAAAAAAAAGATTGATAATATAAAATAGCTTACATGATTGAAGAAGTATTACATGGCAAATGATTTTATTTATTCGAATGAAATTGTATCAATTATATTATTGTACTTTAAAATTTCAAGAACAAATTTCCAAAGATGAAATAAATTATTTAAATTTTAAAACATCAATAAATAAAATTTAGTCTTCAGTAGATACTGCAGGACAAGTAGGGTTGCAATTCAGCGATGAACAATCTATGTTCTGAAATGTACTCCTTTCAAAGAACCAATCTCCAACCGCCTTAGCCATTTTCTGAAATAACAACAAACACAAAACAATAATGAAAAACATAAGTTGACTAGATTTGTTTTTGTAACTAGTACTTGTGTATTGTGTTGTATATGTTCTTATCAGTTTAATATTATTTATTCTGTACAAGAAAATCAGGTGATTACCGTATTCGCCACTGTAGGACCTCCATCGCCGGACCAAGTGGCAGCGCTTCCACCTTGGCAATGAGCGTGGCACGAGTCTAAGAACAATCCGCTCGTTGTGTCGGATCGAACCGGTGCCAACGCAGCCAACACTTGGTCTCTATACCCTGAGATATTATAATAAACCAATTGATTTAGTCAAGAAGACATTAAACCATATTTGTTCATTAATTCCGGTTAGTAAAACATACCTTGAACGGTTTGAAGCTGAGCGGCCGTACACTTCTTAAGATCAAGCTTACAAGTCTTCCACGCTTTGCTTTTATCAACAGAGGTTGGCGCCAAAACGTTCTTGATCTGCAAGAAACAGGCAAATCAAATCCAAATCATATCTCGATCTCTCGGGTTGATAATTCTACGGAAAAAGATTATAAGAAGAGCAAAATCAAACCTGCCAAGAATCGAAGGCGGCATTGATGACGAAAAGCGGTGTTTGCAAGGTCTGAGCAACGTATTGAGGGAAGAAACACTGTAGAAAACAGTTCAACGTTTATACGATGCAATGAACTAAAAAAATGTATCATGTCAAGTATGTTTTTCAATAAACTTACCAATTCGGGCTTCATACTTGAGGTGCAAGAAGCAGGTAGACTCTTTGCAGATCCCTGAAAATAGTGAGCAAGATTAGCCAGGATGGGATACATCTAATATACTAGAGAAATATGGTCGGAAAAGAGAGATATATCGTACGTGAGTCGCTACGACTTTGGCGTAGTACGATTGGATGTAAGATCCTCCAGTGATATCCTTACTGTTCAAACCACAAAATGAACAAAAGTTGATATTTTGTTCTCTAGGATGCTTTTTGAATTATGCAATTTTATGTGTGACTCTCTAGAAATTATGAATGGTTACCCGTGGATGAAGTAACCAGCGTCAGAAACACATTTGACCTTAGCCGTTTTAGGGAGAATGGACTTGAACTGGTCGCAATGTAGAATCGCAGCCAATGCTCCAGCTGAACAACCAGAGAGTATCGCCTGAAATTCATGTAACCAAACATTTTAAATTCCAACAACGAAAAAATTCACTAATTAAAATACACATTTTTGAAATTTTCATTTTACATACGTTTTGAGCGTTGCTCATTCCCTTAGCCATAAGATCATCGATCACCGCACGCCAAACCCTAGCACCGCGAAAGAACAGCTTGTTCGACTGAAAATATTCAAATTCCAGTGTTAAAATTTAGGCCTTTAACTAAATTGTTCCAAAATATTCAATTTAAATGTTTGAAAAAAAAACCAAATCAATGATTTCAAGTAGATAAGTTTAACGGTAATGGTCTAGTGAATTACCGGATCAACAGCTTCAATATCGCCAGTGAAAGATGAACCATCGCAATACCGAACTTTGATTCTATTCCAATTGTAAAAGTCTGCAAAATACCCAAATCCGATTCAGTCTCATTGCATAAAAAACATGAGAAAACAAATCATTAATTCGTTGGACAAAATGATATGAGAGAAAAAGAATTGAGAACCTGGATTGGTGCTTTGCTTGCCACCCAAGATACCAGAGAAACCAAAGTCTTTGTTCATAAGCTTAGAAGAACCCTTCATTGTACTTTTACGTTGAACGCATGTAGCTATATCAGTGCACCATCCTCCTCCCTAATATTCACATAATTATTCATATTTAATTAATAACATTATATTTTGTATAATTTATGATAATATTAATTAAATGAAATAGTAATACTAACTTCCATATGAACGATCCAATTGTTCACTCCTGAGCCAGATCCCTTATCGAAATGGTATGCTGGTGCGCTACCATCCAAACACACTACAAAAAATATAATAATTAGTTTTTTTTTTTTTTTGAAAAAACATAGTAATAAGATAACAATGGTTTTATCTACCAAATTTTTTGAAAAGTTAAATTTGGTATGCTTCGATACCAAACAATTTAGAAAAAAAAGGTTTGATTCTTAATGAATATAGATATCAGTCAACTTTGGATGCATCAAAAATCCAAATTATTCTCATGATTAAACACAAAAAATAAGGATATTAATGTGGAAATCTATATGTCCGATGTGAAAACCCAAATTATTTTGGATTTTTAGGAACTTTGGCTTAAGACCATTTCCAATGATTTGGCTCTATTTTTTATCCTAAATATAGAATTGTCTTTAAATAGAAATTATAGAATGGAGGCTTGCTCTAAAATTGGCTATATTTTTTATACTAAACAAATATTCCAAATATTTTTTATTTTATTTTAATTTCTAACATAAGATTTTATTTTTAAAAGTTACAAATTCTACCCACTTAGTTTATTCTTAAACAAATATGAAAAATGACAATATATTAAAATTGAGAGATTACTTTGTAAAAAAAGATTGTGCTCTAAAAATAGAAAATTGATTAGTGAAGCTCTAAATTAGTATACCATTGAAGATGATTTTACTCTAAATATAAAATTTGGAGCGAACTTTAGAGCATCAGAGAAACGCTCGAACTCTTTTCTGAAAAACTATTACGGTGGAAAATTTGACTTTTGAGTTTGGTTGTCCTTCGTTTTTTTTTTTTTTTGTTAAAGTTCTCATTCGGTTTTTAAAAAAATTCTTTCAATTCGCCTTATTCGGTTTAATTCAGTTTTTTTTTTGTCTATTCCTATGATCCATGCTCAAACTTTTAGGAGAGAAAATTATTGCTTACCAGCTCCTTTAGCCACCGCGGATTCAAGATATGTGATGGGCACAGCTCCGGCCCCAATCACCACCACGGCCAACACCAAAAAACTTGACCACAATTGCTTTAGCCTCGCCATTCTGTAACAAAATAAATAAATAACTCACAAATTAGTTAAAATAATCTTGTCTGGAGATAACATATTTTATAATGATAGAAAATTCGATTAGAATGTTAATTATCTCCCAAATAATGTAGAGGATTTAGCTCTAACAGAAAGTTCTGAGATTAAGAGCTGTGATCGGATCTCAACTTATGGTACATGTGTAATTTGCAAATGGTGTTAAATTAAAATAAGGCTAACTTTTTTTTTTTTTTTCTGTATCGAAGTAAGAACTAATACCTTATTGAATTGAGAAAATATATGTTACATAAAAAAATATCACCATTGGTCCATTGGGACACCAAAAAGTCGGGGAACAAAATGACCAGTCCATGTGTGTGTTTAGTTGGCTGTAGTAATTACTCCCTCCGTATTTTAATAATTGTCGTTTTAGAATTTTTATTTTTTTGAATTAGATGTCGTTTTCAAATTTCAATGCAAAATTTCTTACTTTTTAATGTTTTATGATGTCATAAAACATTAAAAAGTAATAAATTTTGCATAAAAATTTGAAAACGACATCCAATTCAAAAAAATAAAATTTGTAAAACGACAATTATTAAAATACGGAGGGAGTACTATTTACCTCGATTGGTGTAGTCCACCGAAAAATATAATACAGTAATTTGTATTATTATTACTATAAGTACGAAAAATATAAATCATAGGAATAAGTCATAAAATTAGTCAAGACACGATCTATAAAAGGATTAGTTGCAATATTCAATTAGTAATCTTTCGTCCCTATATGTATCAGATTGCATTTGTTTTAAATGCTATATAGATGGTACTGTGGTAGCTCTATGAACAATGAATGAATTAAAATGTCAGTGTATCCGAAAATACCCTTCTCGGCCAAACTTAAACAGACCGCAATTCATGGCGTCGGGAGGGGTAATATGAGAATCATGCAAATTATGAGAATACGACTAATATAATTTTAAATTCAAAAACAATTTTGTTGAAACCAAAAATTGCAAGATTTTTGTAGTACGATTATTGGACCGCCAACTAATTGGAAGAAGAAAAAAAAATCACTTCTTGGAAGAAAAAATGACAATCATCGGACTGAAACCAAAACATTGCAAGATCTTTTCCATCACGTAATTGTTTTTCTACTAATAGAAACCAAAACTGGCGTACAACAAGAAGGAAATCAAAACTTAAAATTAAGAAATGACTCGCAATTAACTTATCTAGTTTCCAAAACATATCTAATAAGCTATGGTTGAGTAAGAAAATCTGAGTTTAGCTCTCGTAGATCAACATGAAAGAATAATACTTATAAATAATTTGGACGAACTGGAAAATATCAAAGAAATAATCAAAAACTTCATTTGAACAAATTCTAATAGAGACTTCATTTCTTGGAAAAAAGAAGAAGAAGATTTACCTTGTGAAAATGGCTCTTCAGATTGTTCTTATTCACGTAGAGAAGAGTAGAAATTGTTTTTGAAAGGTAAAATGAGTGAAAGAGGAGTCTTCGAGAGTAAGGTTTACAAGTTCAAAGAAAGCCATTGATGTCTTCTCTGTTATATAGATGGATACAGAATACCACACGTTGAAAGAAAACCTTCTTTTTTTTCTTTTCCTTTTTTGCTTTCATTTAATAAAAATAAGCACAAAGTTTTTTGTTTCTTTCTTTCATGTATTTGCCAGGTCACGAGAATTCAATGTTAAAGACTCTCAAGTCTCAAGAAAACTACCTTCGTAGTAATAATATGATTATTATTCACATTTCTTATATAATATAATTCCTTAAAGTTTTTAATTTAATGTAATTTTAACATATAAATTGTGTTATGGATTCATTTATCATTCTTAAAATTTTAATATCAAAAACAGGAAAATAAATAAACAGAAAAATGAATTATATTTTTATTTAGTTGTGATTTATGAGACTACGACACTTGTTCTTTTATTTACGTAGTAGTAGGTACAATAGCGATGACCTATATCGAACTCAAAACTTATGTCTGGACGGAATCTAACAAAACTGATGTACTAATATGTCCATATCAATTCTGCTGAGATGATTTATCTTCAAAGTTTTAAAATTTGAAATTACATGACATTGAATTATTTCTGCAAAAGGAAAATAATATTTGCCACGTGTGGTGTTGTGTCGGTCCTCCTCCAAATGCACCGAACCAAGTTAATGCGGAATGCCAAGAGTTAGACCTAATGCTAATTTAGTTATATTATTCTGACTTTGTGTCTTCCTCATCTCTATATTGTGTATTCCAATAACTTGATTAAGATTTAAAATTTTTACTTTTTTTTCCTTGAATGAATATTAGGGTAGAACTTAGCAGTGTCAATTTGGGACTAAACGGATCTAAATCTTTTTTTTTTAATGATCGATATTTCGATGCAAAAGTCAAAAACCATTGAATAGCTAGTTGTAACTATAATTAATCCTTGAATTGGCGGTGCAGGTTTTTTTTTTTGGTCAACGGTTTCTGCAATTTAAAATACACTAAATTATGACCGTAAAATAGAATATTTAATTAGTTTTTTAACAATAAAAATTTCAAAACAGGAAATATATATTTATTTTCGATATTTAAAAGAGAACCACACATTCTTCTCATTGAGAAGGTAGATATACTTGTGGTAGATGTTCATTATGAAGGTAGATTTAAATTGTTTGGATCTTACAATTATATGTCTATATTAGTATTTATTACTATAGTTTTAGCGGACTACTGCAATAAAAGAGGAAAAAATATCTCATAATGATTAATGTATAGGTGATAAGTCTATAATTAGTATGAATCTTGATGTAGTATGTCTAACTAAAACAATAAATGAATTTTGGAAAGATCATTACTAAATGATGTAAGAGGAAGGTAGGGTCCGTGGGACTAGGAGGAGAAAGGGATAAGGAAGTGGCCTGGAAGATCTCTCGATTACAATTTGCCAATTTAAAATTGTTTGTTTTTCTCTAAACATATTATTTCGAAAACCCGAAAACGCGTTTAATAATACAAGTACCGAATAATAGAGAGAGAGCAAGAGCATATAGGTTTTGACTTTTGACTTTTTGAGTCACGAATTTTTTACATTTATTTGAATAATGTCACATGATGTTTCTATTTCAATAATCTGATTATGTGTTGGAGCATAACATGTAGTGTGTATATATATATTAATCTAGAAAATTTCAAATCTAAATTTCATACTAACCATCCGAAATGTATATAAATTCAGATTTTTTTCGTTACTTAAAACGTTTTCGAATGGCTAAAAATGATTAAAATTACCGTAAAATACTATATATGCCAAAGAAAACTACTTAGAAAATCATTCGAACAGTAGACCACCATCACTTGATTATCTACATATATATGTTTGTGTTCAAAGTATATATGTTTGTGTTATTAATGTGTTATCATCTAAATTTGAGTTCATATATTGTATTCTACTGACCAATAAAAGGTTCATGGAGAGGAGATGCTCATCAAGAACAGTTCTCAAATGATGGCAAGAAGTTATTTCTCAAAATTTATAATCTAGGTATGGTGTGTTTGTAATTAAAAATGACTATATATAGTGAACATTTGCAAAATAAATTAAATAAATATAAATATAGAAAATTATGATTGTAGAAAAATGAAATAAGAAATATAATTATTTAATAGAGAATTACGAAATATATAAATTTTGTGTAAACAAAAGAAGTGTAATTGTATATATTCTACTTCTCAAAGTTGTAATTTAAAGACCGACTTTTTCTATAAATTTTCTTTGTAGACACATATCATTTTGCTCCAATCAAAAGATTTTTTTAAATATATATATATTTTATAAAATTCTTTTCTATTTTTTTGAGTAATACTTTTATGTAGCTTTTGTGACGTGTATATATTGTGAACATAAACAATTATACATACATTATTTTTTGGGAAAATATACAATTATACATACTAAAAAACAATTTCATTTAAGAAATCATTGACTATCTTTTTAAGAAAAATAAAAAATTTACTCCTTGCATGTTTCTATTTGTGTTAAATCATCGGTTATTTGGGAGGATTGTGACTGCACAGACAATGCTTGTCAACATTTAAAGGTTACTAACACTACCATACCTATTTGTCTATTCATTCAACTTTACAATTTCGGATTTTAGAGAAAACTGATGAACAAATTTTTTTTATTAATCAATCTATTTTTTTTTAAAATCACAGTGAATGAAATTCATGTAATTAAGATCTGTATGGTTATAAATAAACCAAAGCAAACACGAAAACGATAACAGTTTTTTTTATACTAAAAATGAACAAAAGACTAGAAATTTGCATATCAAATCGGGGTTTTTTTCTTGGAGTTTTCGAAGTGTTACTTAATATGCTAAATTTAGAAAATGAGTTTCTCATTAATAATTATTAGTTTATTTTGTCTTTTTCAAGATATGAAACAAAAAATTGTTTTTATGTTATGGAATTTTCTAAATTTTTTTTTATAATTAAGATCCATGTATTTATAAAGTTTTATATGTAATTTATAAAATTTAATAAAGTTTTACAAGGTATTTATAAAGTTTTACAAGATATATATAAGGTTTTATAAGGTATATATTTATCAAGTATTTATATGGTATTTTTTTTTTTGACGGCAAATTTATATGGTATTTATAGGGTATATTTATAAAGTATTTACAAAGTTTTACACACGTATAAAAATAGTTTGTTTATGATTTTATAAGGTTAAACACGTATTTGGGTAAAAATGTATTTTTGAAATTCCTCACCCTCTTCCTTTATGTTTTAATATTCTTACAACTCCCCCATGCTCCTTGAAGATCATTTATTAATTATTACTGAAAGTAAATGAAAAGAAAAAGAAATATGAATGTTAATAAATACTTCCTCCCTATCACTTGATTTATTTGTTTCATCTCAAATGATGTTTTCAACTTTCTATGCAAAAACTAAATGTAATTAATTATTTTTTGACCAATCATCTTTTACAGTATGCTTTTTTATTGGTGTTATATTTTTATTTAATGGTGTTTTTATGTAAAAGAGATAAAATAAATGAAAATTATTAGTTTTTTTTTGTGTATGTGGTAACCTTAAGCCTTGTTTAAAAATTAAAATGATATAGAGCGAATATATTTGACAATATGTCATTATGTCAACTAAATATTAATAATAAAGATATTATATCATTATGTTTTTGTTAAAGAAAGATATTTTACCATTATTTCTTATAACGAAGTAACTTTATAAACGTTTCAAAATATGAACTTAAATTTACTTCTATTTTACTGTTTTGGAGACCAAAAAGAGCATTTATTATTGTATTTCACGTCATAAGGAGGTAGCAAATATAATGTCATAAATTAAGATGTTTATATGTTTTGATTTGTTTCTAAAAATAGCGAAAAAATATTCGTCTCTTTAAACTTACGATTTAGTCCATTAACTCTTCCTTATCACCACATATATAATAAGGCAACGCAATATCTGTGTGCTCTCTATAGTATATATATGATCATCAATAGGTAAAGTTATTAATTCTCTTGAGAAGTGAATTCTAACGAAAGACAAAAACACAAAATGCAAAACCAATGTCCCACCCTTGGTCCCAAATGTGACATCTGTGATTGCTCAGGCAGTGGATGCCAATCTCAATTCCCAGGTAATATATGTTCATCTATACACTTTTTGAGTTCTTCTACACATGATCTTGAGAAAACTCCACCACTCTTTCTAACTCGTCATAACGTGGATCGTGTAGTTTAGTCGTGTTCCAAATTGAGTTAGATTTTTTTTTTTTTTTTTTTTAATCTAATGTTAAATTATATTCAAAAGAAAAAATACGTTGTTACAACTAAGTGCATCGTAAGTTTGAAAGAAATTTGAACGAAAATTTGAGGCAAAAAAAACTAGAAAGCTTTAGAGTTTAAATCCGAGCTTGTAGCCATCTTCGAGTTAGATTTTCAGTTGGTGGAATACTAACTTTGTTTGTCAAGTTTATGTTCTTGATTACAAAAAAGAAGTAATACAATTTTAACTTAAATTTGTCTCTAGATGTTTTCGATTCGATTTGGATTATATCGGTTTGATTTTGTACTCTTTAATCCAAACTACGATTTGGTATGGTTTAGGAATGAAGGTGGAGTGGCCAGAGCTAAAAGGAGTGAGTGGACTTCAAGCAAAGGCAACAATAGAAAGTGACAATCCACGTGTGACTGCTTTCATTTACCCTCAAGGTGTTTATCTACCATCCATCAATTGTTGCAATCGTGTCATTCTCTTTGTTCCAGCTGAAGATTGTCCCAATGGTCCTGTTCAAAATCGTCCAATCGTCGGATGATCCACTATGTTGTTGTTCTTCTTTTTCATCATCTTGAGCTTCAATTTTTTTTTCTTATGTACGAATGTTATACTTTTTCAACTTGTTATCATCATGAGTAATAAAAGGAAATTCTGGTAAAAACCTTAGGCGAAGCTTAGAGGTGCCGGTTCGAGTGACACTTGGACGAAACTAATATTACATGTTGTGGTTTCGGATTACGGGTTTTGGTCCAGAACCTCTTGGTATTAAAAAAAATAAAAAAAAAAGGAAATTTTAAGAGCTATTTTGGTAAATCTTCTGTTGATACGGCTATATATTAAAAAAAAAAAACACATTACCATATTGAACATAAAACAAAAACACAAATTTGTTCCAAAAAAAGAAAGAACAAAAACACAAAAAGATAACTAAACTTGATTAAACAAGCCCAATGGGCCTTTATTCCTAATAAGCCCATCGCAACGGCTTCAACAAGGCAAACGCCACTAAAAAAAAATCTTCATCTTTCTTCTTCAGTGCAGACTCTCTCTCTCACTGCACACGAAATTGTCACTACTCAAATTCCGCAACTTTCTCTCTTTGTACGTTTGCTTTACTCTTTCTTTCTTTATCTATTTGTCTTTCCTCTTTCATTTTCTTCCTTACCTTCGTGATTTCGTTCAAAGTTAGGTTTTTTTTTTTTTTGGATGATGTTTTAGCTTCTAGGGTATGTTTGATTCTTTTTCATTTCTTCGTTTAGGGTTTTGTTTCTTACATTTGCCTAAAGTTTCACTCTTTTCGTCATTTATGATCTGTTTGGTCGATTTGCAGGTTCACTGTTAAGATTTGTTGTTGTTGTTACTGTTGAGGATGGAGAAGACTTGTGTTGAGGATGAGCTAACACTCACTGTCACTAGACTCAACAGTGAGTCTAAGAGACGGAAAATCTGTAAGTCTTTGGAGAAATACAAAGCTGATTCAGCTGGGATATTGAGGAGTTTACAGGATCATCTTGATACACTTGATACGGATATCGAAAAGAAGTCTCTGGAAGTTGAAACAAAGGAAAACAAGCTTCAAGGTCTGACCTTGAAATTGGGGAAAATCCAAAAGCAGATTAAAGTGGCAGAGAATGAGTCAGGTGACAAAGAAAAGGAACTTGATTTGCTAAAGAATCAGATCAAGTCAGAGGAAAATCCAAAAGCAGATTGAGCAACAAACTAATGTAGTTGAAGCAAAGGCGCGAGAGATTAAAGCAGTAGAGATTGAAGCAGGTGACAAAAGAAAGGAACTTGATTTGCTAAGGAACCAGATCAAGGAAGAAGAAACGACACTCTTTGAGCTTAAGAAATTAGTGCAGAGTACTCAAAGGGAACTTGAGTTGAAGAAGAAAGAGTTGAGACAGACGAGCAGTGTGTTTGTTAAGCACGAGCAGCAGCCTGGTGCAGCAGAGACTGAGCAGTTTAGTGGAGATCCTCTCATGCGTTATGAAATCTCATCAGTTTCTCTTGGTCACCATGAAGTTTCCAATGTCCTTAGAGCTAAACATGATCCAGGAAGATATGTTCTGAATCTAGTGGAGGGAGAAGTTAAGGATGCTCATCGCAAAAAGGAATCTGGTTTACGGGAGTTACTGGTGGAGAATTTGGTTGTGTTTTTTGAAGAGCTAGCAGAAATTAAAGGATGGGACCAGGCTCAACTGAAGCTCAAGGCGACACAGGTGGCTACTATTTGGAAAAGGTTGATAAGCATCGAAGCTCCAAGATCATCTCTTGAGGCTTTGGCTTTTTTGTTGTTCATTGTGGCATATGGATTAAAGAGTTTGATCAATGAAGAAGAGACTGCTCTACTTGTCACATCTGTTTCTCATTACAAACAGGGTCCAAAACTCTTTCATTCGCTTGGTCTCGAACTTAAGATCCCAGGTTAGTTCTAAAACATTTCTGATACATATAAACTGAAGTATGAAGCAAGGTCTTATGACTCTTTTTCTATCTTTTGCAGATTATGTGCTAGGCCTCATAAACAGCCGCCATTATATTCCTGCAGTCAGACTTGTATGTTTGTTCAAGCTTACAGACTTCCAACCCCAAACTCTCTTAATGAAAGAGGTCATCGATTTAAAACGCTCTACCCTAGAAAAAGTAAGAACTGGTTCTCATGTTTTTAATCTTGGTCTTTGATGTTCATTTGTCATTGACTTATATACGTTTTGGTTCATCTTTTAGGCTGATAACAAAGATGTTGGTAGATTGAGAGCCATCGTTGAACTTGCAGCAGATTATAAGCTTGACATTGATCTTTCAGCGGACCTTATTGCCAAACTCATGTTTCATAAAGAAAACTCAACACCACCTGTGCTTCATTGCTCCATTGAAGCACCAAGCTCTTCAGCCAATGGTGGGTCTTCAGGTTCAAGGGTTGGACTTCAGGTTCCTAAACAGGAGACTGAACCCTTCGTGAACCCATCAGCCTATGGTTGGTTCTAACATCAGAAACTCATGATGTGTTAGGGGTCTAGTAGGAACCAAATTAGCTTGTACTAGGTCTTACGCTCTCGCGCTTATAAATAGGCTTGTTCCAAGTTGGTCTCTTTAGTTGTATCTACATAGTGAACGATCTTGCTTGTCTGTTTGATAAAGTTGTTCCACTTTTGGTTCTTGTTATATCTAAAGCTCGACTTTTATTAGAGAGGGTAAGTACTCAAGTAGATATGTCACTGTTCTTTGGGTTGTTTTATGGTAGCGTGTTGGAGAAGGTATATATACATATATGATTAGGGCTTTGCTTGCCATTCCAAACGTAAAAGAAAAGAGTTCCCACTTCCCATCTGTGAGCTCTAAGCATTTTGAATCGAGACCGAGCCGATTGAACCGAACCAAAACCAAAGCAATTGTAAGTATTTGAAACGACCTAATTGAACCAAAATTTATTATCACTCATTTTTACACCAAGATTCATTAACTGTTTTAATAGAAATTTATTGGAAAGCATACTCTAAGAAACATCATTTTGAAAAATTATTTGCAAAAATCACTCAAATTTTTTTCTGTAAATGAATATAAATTTTTTGTTGACTATTAAATGAAATTTCCCAAATTTATTGAACATGTGATGAATTATTAAGGGATGTTCCAACGAAAAAGATCTCTTTTTGCTGTCAAAACTCAATAATAATAAAAAAAAATCTCATTTTGTTCAACTTTTTTTTGTTCAACGAACCAAAAAAAGACATCAATTATTGATATTAATGTAATACTATGATTTTGACTTGACCTGGTTTGTTTTCAACTTTTTTTCTAAATACCGAACCGAAATCACAATGAACTTCTTCTATATATGAACCAATCAAACTAAACCGGATAAAATTGATTCGATCTCGGTTTATTTACACCTGACAATGACATGAAATGCCACGTAAACCAACATGATTCGTTTCTCTATTTAGTCCTTTTTTTTCTCGATTCGTCATAACCAGTGAAGAAGCTCGAATCAAACGAAAGAGAGAGAACAAAAAAAAAAAAATCAAAATCTCCGGTGATTCAGGAACCGTACGTCGGAGATTGTTAAACACGGTGAGGGAAAAAAGATGGCGGGACAATCAAGAAAATGGATGATTCTCGTAGCGACGATCTGGATTCAAGCATTCACCGGTACGAATTTCGATTTCTCGACGTATTCGTCGAATTTGAAATCGGTTTTAGGGATTTCGCAAGTACAATTGAATTATCTCGCCGTTGCTTCGGATCTTGGTAAAGTTTTCGGTTGGTCATCGGGACTTGCACTCTTGTATTTCCCTCTTTGGACGGTTCTTTTCGCGGCGGCGATTATGGGTTTCGTTGGTTATGGTGTTCAATGGCTCGTCATCACTAACGTCATCTCTTTGCCTTATATTCTGGTAAAATAATTTCTCAACATTTTCTTTGTCTCTGTTTGCTTTAATCTTGAATCAATTTGTAAAAACCAAATCAGAAACTTCGAAGTTGAAAACTGTATTCAATTTCTTTAGCTTTATAATTTATTAACTAATGTAGTTTAAATTACTTTATTGCTTTAATGATTATATAATCCATTCATCAAATCTAATGTGTTACATTTTACTTTAATGTTGTTTATAACTTTATGGATACATTTCTTCTTTTATACATATAATGAATTATTGTTAAATAAGAGAAGTGTTTCAAGTTTATAAGTAGTTTAGTTTCTACATATAATTTAAATTTGTATTTTTTTTTTATAGAAATAGTTTCTTGGTTACTAATACTGAAATCAAGATTTGGAGGTTTGGAAGAAGAGTCGGTGAATGGTTGACTGGTTGGTCTCACGTGTTTTTCTTTGGCTTGGTTCTGCTTTGTCTTGGTTTGATGACTATCTTGAGAATCTTTATTGTTTCTTTGTGATCGGATCTTCGTTTTGTGTGTGTATAAATACTTTCTCTTTGTCGCCAATTCATTTAAATAGTGTTTTTTTCTTGCAGAAAATGGCAGTTGTAGCTATTTGAGGATTTGTTTCATGTGCGTAAATATAATATTGAATTTTCAGATAGAATTGTAATGTATATATGAAATTATTTGAAATATATTCCATTGAGCCTAGTCAATAAAAAAAATGAGTCTTTTGGTGTTATTTTTTTCGGGGAGTAATGATTAACTTTCTTGGAGAGAAGATTGTGATCATATCAGAAATTTTGTTAGGAAATGTTTTCTATAAGTTTTGATTCTTTCAAAACTGCTATTGTCTCATCGAACTGGCGACTAAGTATGGATTTTGTGATGTTATGGCAGGTGTTTCTGTGTTGTTTGCTAGCTGGGCTAAGTATCTGTTGGTTTAACACAGTCTGCTTTGTGCTCTGCATCAGAAACTTTCCTGCAAACAGATCACTTGCTCTTTCTCTCACAGTGAGCTTTAATGGCGTAAGTGCTGCTTTATACACTCTTGCTTACAACGCAATCAATCCTGTTTCTACAGAGCTATACCTACTCTTAAACGCTCTTGTACCTCTTTTTGTCTCCTTCGCTGCTTTCATTCCTATTCTTCGCCAACCGCCTCTTGAACCTCTTCCACCAGATGGAGTTCGAAGAGACTCTCTCATGTTTCTATTGCTTAACATATTAGCGGTCTTGAACGGTGTTTATCTGCTTCTCTTTCGTTCGAAGACTTCTGATGTAACTTCAGCTCGTCTTCTCTTTGGTGGATCAATACTTCTCTTGATTCTTCCTCTATGCCTTCCTGGTCTAGTCTATGCTCGTAATTGGTATCTACACAATATCCACTCCAGTTTCCGTTTAGAAGGTTCTGGTTTCATTCTTGTTGATGTTGATGAGCTTGAGATGCATAAAGGAATGGTGACACGTGAAGCCAGCCTTGAAGGCTACCAGTTGCTAAACGATGATGTAGTGCGAGCTGTCAATACTCCTGATCAGAAGAGTTTCATTGAAGATGACGACGGATGTTGTTGCACAAAGCTCATTACAAGAAATCAGCTTGGGATGCTTGGAGAGGAACATCCTCTATCTTTACTCTTATGCAGATCAGACTTCTGGCTTTACTATATTGCCTATTTTTGTGGTGGCACAATTGGACTTGTTTATAGCAACAACCTGGGACAGATTGCACAATCTTTAGGACAAAGCTCTGAGACAACAACTCTTGTAACGCTTTATTCGTCTTTCTCATTCTTTGGTCGATTACTTTCAGCAACACCAGACTATATCAGAGCGTAAGTCCCTCACACAAGCATTTGTATTCCTCTGGTTCTGGCATTGTGAAGATTATGATGTTATTGAAATGTGAATTGTGCAGGAAGGTTTATTTTGCTAGAACAGGGTGGCTAGCTGTTGCTCTTTTACCAACCACAATTGCTCTTTTCTTCTTGGCATCATCAGGAAGCTTGGCAGCGTTACAAGCAGGAACCGCTCTAATCGGTCTAAGTTCGGGTTTCATATTTGCAGCAGCGGTTTCCATAACATCTGAGCTTTTTGGACCCAACAGCGTCGGGGTTAACCACAACATCCTCATCACAAACATACCGATAGGATCGTTGGTCTACGGTTTCTTAGCTGCTTTGGTGTATGAATCCCACAGTGTGGCTAGGTCAAAGACCGAGTCAGTTATATGTATGGGACGAGACTGTTATCTCCTAACGTTTGTGTGGTGGGGATGCTTGTCGGTGATTGGACTAGCTTCAAGTGTTGTTTTGTTTCTGAGAACTAGACGAGCCTATCAACGTTTTGAACAAGATCGTATAACTTCGAGCATGCTCTATTCTTAGAATTTTGTCCAACAAATTGGGGGAAAAGTTGGAAACGATGACTCAAACTTGTGCAGAGATGTGTTAGTGCACATAAGTTTTGATCCTTTTTGCAGAAATAAGAATAAAGAGGGAGTCTTAGGACATAAGTGTGTTCAGATGAAGAGTTTTTTCAGATTTGCTTTTTTGTTTTTTTGTGGGAATGGATCGGTAAGTCGGACCGAGGAATTGATGGAAAACAGTTGTAATCATGTACAATCCCCTTCATATTAATGGAAAACAGTTGTTAGGAATGTTGCTCTTTGCTAATAAGTCAGCCGGATGATTGTTTGTCCTTGGAGTCCATTTGCGATTCCAGTTGTAACTCTAAGCTTTTCTTGTAATTTTGTGCTCTCCTCTGTTTCTAGCTGGTCTTGACATCTTGTAAGCTTGTTTTATCCTTTCCATCTCCATGAATATAGACTTTTACATCCCTTCGAACCTGAAAAAAACATTTGACAGTAAAACAAGGAACATGTTCAAGCAAAATTTTCCATCTCTTGGAAATCTAGAAAATAATGTATATATCCGTTGCACAATTCCAAAGAAAGAAATAGCTTTTACACATGAATGAGCCATATCACTAACCACGATTAAGACTATAACAAGCACAAGACATAGACAAAGTTTTTGGATTAATATCAAGTAATCGTTTTTGAACACCTTGATGTTTCCTTTCATATTAGAACCATTGTCATAACCTTGACCCTAACATTCTCAACATCAGAGACTTTAAAGCATCTAGTAATCAATCAAAGAGTCCTAATCTAGAGGGGTCATCCACCTTTAGAAACTCTAAGAAGTACTCTTCTACGCTTGCTTTTCTATTTGATATTTTCACACATCGAATTATCAAAGTCATTTGCTCTTGATGGCTCACATCCGGTGTATACAATCAAGAATGACAGAAAAATATCTCGACTCTTTAATGGTTTTTACGATGGAAAGTTGAACATTATGAGCCAAAAGAGAGATAAACTCATTCTCAATATTATGACCAAGATAATGACACTGACTTTCATAGTGACCCAAAATGGTAAACATTTTTTAGCAGTTAAAACATCGATTCTAGATGGTCGAGGCAACGTCGTTAGAGGGTAAGATTTGTTAGTGTAGGTAAGAGAGAAATTAGAGCAAACGATTCGAGTCGTCTCAGTTACATTGATTATGTATGGCTTACTAGGTCAAAGGGTCTTACTGTTTTTCCTTGCTCTATTTTGGTAGTGATGAGTCCAAGTTTATCACTCGCATTGTCGAGGATTGCGATAGTAATCTTCTCAAACAGATACACCAAATCAACATGGGGCTTAGAAGAACTGGTCAAGATCAAAGAATGCATGGATGAAGGCAAACTCGTAATCATTCCAATCTTCTACAAGGAGAAGAGGAAAAACATAATACCACTACTGCGTATACATAAACAAATTACTGGTCACAATCTTCAACACAATCTATGCATATTATCTCTTTAAAATTTAGGGGCCAAAGAGAATGTTTCATCCGGCTCCCCTCAGGGCGGGCTTAAATCATATATACCACTACTGTGAGAGGGAAACTTAGTCATAGGTTCTCCATCCAAGATTGTTGACCATGGGTCTTCTTCCTCAGGCTGATGCTGAAACTCTGGGAACAATGCCAGTGTACGTGTATCTTCAACGTCATTATCAAGCTCCATATTCTCCTGACACTCCTCCATGTCCTTCTCGTTAAACACGACAGCCGCACTTCCAAGAGGAGAGGAGGAAGGCAAGTGGATTTTATTTGGTTTGTCTTTGTTTTGGGGGACTCTCGATGAGGCAAAAGTAGTTATGGCTGAATAGTTGGAGGAGGAAGTGGAATGAGTGGAGCCGGCGAGAGCCTTGCGTTTAGTGGGCCGTGGATGGTTATGCTCAGAGATGTAAGTAATAGCGAACATGTTTGGATCGGTGTCGCTACGTTGGACTTGTTTCGTAGCTTTACAACCTTCCGTGAACCGGTCAGTGCACCTGTAGTAACTCCTGAGGAACAAATAATTCATTAATCCATCAAGTAACCATCAAAGACACAAGTAACCATAATCTAATTACACAAACACGTGAAGTCATAATCCATTTGATTACTTACGCACAACTGGATCGGGGGAATAACAACAAAATTTATAATATCCTTCCAATGGAATATAGTGATTATAAGATAAGTTTGCATCATAATAAAGAATCAAAAGGCTTATAATTTGCGCCGTAGAAAATTAAATTAACTTTATGATGAGGAACAAATGGAACAAAAAAATGAACAAATATTAAAATTCGTTTTTATTTTAAAATAAATAAAAAAATAATGTTTATCAATAATATTTTTATTTTATTATATAATAATTTTGATATCTTCACAATATATTAACAGAAAAAATATTTTTGATAAGAATTTCATGTTGAATTACTCTTAAGACTTCACTTGAAAAATATATATATAGTAAAATAAATTTAAAAATGTTTATATTGTAAAAGAATAATATATTTTAAATTACTCTTTCAATTTTATTTTATGTTAATATTAAATATTATTATTTAAAATGATATATATAAATTTAGTTCACAAATTTTAGGTTCAAATATAAATTTTCAAATTAAATAAATAAAAAAAATATTTAGTATTTTTCATTGAAATTTGATTTATTTACTATTTAATATATCTTTAAAGATATTTTTAATGTTTGGTTACCATTCATCATAATAGTACATTTTATTCATTCTCTGCATCTTTTCCTTTTCGTTCCTCAAAAATTGTTTGTTCCATTCCGCATTGTTCTTTTTATTCATTTTCTTTTTGTTCTTTTAATGGTTACCAGTCGGAGCCTATATTTTACAATTTCACGTTAATGATTCCATCTGCAATATTGTTAGTGAAGGGAAAAACAAAGCTGCAGATTCTGTTTAATGTGACCTTTTTTCAATGGTTAATAATTTTTTTGTTTCCTTAACAAAATTTCACTTTTCCAGCAACATATAGGTTTACCAGGCCACCAGCAAGTTTAGGAATACGTTTGTGTATAAAAAACGGTGTTTTGCAAGTTGTTACAAAACTTCCTATACTATTATTTGGGGAGTACACTTTATAAGATACCCTTAACTAACCTTCCATTTTGTAAGAATTTACTTAAGAATGCCATTAGAAATAAAATTTTATAGAGTAAATTAATTCAACTCATTAAGGATAAACAAGTCAAATACTATTTTATGCAATTTAATTATAAAAACGAAAATCTATTATTAATTTCTTTAAAAAAATGACCAATCAAAATGAACATATAAGATTTGATATCTAACTTACCATATTAATTTGTTATTAATCATTATACTTCACCTATCATCTTTATATGATTCTATTTCTATAAATAAATAAATCATTATATCATCTATATAATAAAAAAAAAGTAAAAAATTTTCCGCATATGCCAAGATTTGAATTTTTTAAAACGAATATAAATTATTCAATGTATGAAAGAACAAATTTAACGGGTCAAAAATTCATATTTGAGTAATATATTCCCTTTTTTTAATATCATCAATACTTAATAGATCAAAAATTTATGAAGTATAAATACTCTAATTTGATTTTTTGAAACAAATATTTATAATAGGGGATGTGCCTTTAGTCAAGAGGTTAAATCCATTTGACTCCGCCTTCTCCACCGGAGTTCGACTCCACTAAGTCGCGTTACCCCGCGTAGTAGGGATTGGCTATGGATCGGACTTTATTTAATAGATTAAAGAGATAAAAAATATTAAAGAATATCATAAATATTTAATAGATTAAAAAGATAAAAAATTATTATAAATACATTAATTTGATTTTCTAAAAAGATATGTTTAAAATATTTATAGTAGACGGCGGGTTAAATGTAATGTATTATACGGTAGAAAGTTATGATCCTTATATCAGACGGTATTTTAAGATTTTATGATGAGATGAGTTAAATAAGGTTTGACACTTTTAAATATTTGAAAAATTTGATTCTGCAAGCAATTTTGAAAATAATAAATAATAGATTGTGCTGCAATATTTTCATAGGGATTGTAAAATGAAAATATAGACTCCACACACGGATTGAATTTGGTATTATTATATACCAAATATATGTTCATAACATATTTGATTATGTGAATAATTGGTAAATTCCGTAATTAGCTCAAACAAATCTCTATTTCAACAACCAATGAATCAGAATTTGAAAAAATAATTTCCTAAATTAATTCAAAATAATCTACGTTTTAGATGCGATTCATTTATGATATTTTGATTTTTGATCTAACTAAATTATATGCACTCTCATTTTGTGGTTGTTAACATAAATTAACTCATTGTTCAAACAATATTATTTTTTTTAAAAAATAATCTTATTTTCCGTTTTCATATCTTAAAAAAATATCTATAATTGAATACTATAAAAAAGGAAAATATATTCATTCTAATATTATATATAGGGATTGACAAAAAAATATTATTTTTTTACTTACTATTATAATATTTCACAACTAACAATTTTATTCTAAAACATAAAATTTATTAATTTTGTAATAAATGAAATTCAACCCGTACTGTAGTACGGATGATGATCTAGTTCCTATTGTAAGAAAATACTATTATGTTTTTCTTTGATTTAAATCATATTTATCTATATGTATATCTATTTATTATGTTGTAAAGAATATAATATATAGACGAATATAGGATTATATATAAAAATACATGAGTACCTTGGAAAATTAGAACCTAAGATATATTTTTGACCGTACTTTCGCCAAGTCCATAGATCTACCACGTCTGTAGCCTGTACGCAACCCACTTTCTTTGCCTTGCTCTTCTTCCTGCATCCATCGTCAATATAATATCAATATATATTGAAACCCATGAATTATATGTACTTGTATAAATGTTGTGATTTATAGCTAGTTTTGTGATCAATGTTGGTGTGGACCATGATTAGTTCGGTTTGAGATACGATGGCATCGTCGTTAACGTTCATTGTTTGTAAGAAAAATAGGGAGGTTGTTAAAAAAAGTTTTTAATAGGAAGATAAGAAGTAAAACAAAAGCAAACATAAATTAAAAAATTGATCAAAAGAATTCAGAAAATGTGATATTGCATATAAAATTGTCTCTCATGGTTTTATGAAAGTAAAAAGATACATAGATATGGAAACGTTGAGAAGTGAGTTTTTAATAGATAAAACAACGTTTCCTTGACACATATATAGTATATGTAAAGAGTATTTTTCAAAAAGATGAAACTTTGGTGAAATCCTCATGAAAAAAGGATTTAACAAAGAAAGCCGAGCAAAAATGCCAAATGCTATAGAAAATATTTCCACTGCTTGTAAATATTGTATTTTTCACATTCCATATATAATAGCAATCTCAATAAATGCTTTCTGCATCTCTGAACGGTTGCGTCTTTTTATCGCAACCTTTCGTTTAAATATTTACGGTTATTTTTTCGGTTGTGTCATTTTATTGCATTTTTTCGTTGAAATATTTACGGTTATTTTTTATGGTTGTGTCTTTTTATCACATCTCTTCGTTAACATATTTACGGTTTTTTTACAGTTATATTTGTTCAATTACAGTGGTAGCTTTTCAATTTAAGGTTTTGTCATCATAGTTGCATCTATTCATTTAAAGTTACGTCTCATATTATAAAGATTTAAATTTTGATTTATTAACTAAAATATATATTTTACGGTTGTTTTTTTAATAAAGTTACAATCTGAATATATATTTTCTACGGTTGTATCTTTTTATCTTAACACCTCATAAACAATTGTGATTGTTTAGTTGAACCATTGCAACATTTATTTTATTTAACGAACAATTGTAATTTTTGATTTATTTTATAAATTGTTAAAACATTTAATTTTTTTATCATTTTATTGCATTTTTTCGTTGAAATATTTACGGTTATTTTTTATGGTTGTGTCTTTTTATCACATCTCTTCGTTAACATATTTACGGTTTTTTTACAGTTATATTTGTTCAATTACAGTGGTAGCTTTTCAATTTAAGGTTTTGTCATCATAGTTGCATCTATTCATTTAAAGTTACGTCTCATATTATAAAGATTTAAATTTTGATTTATTAACTAAAATATATATTTTACGGTTGTTTTTTTAATAAAGTTACAATCTGAATATATATTTTCTACGGTTGTATCTTTTTATCTTAACACCTCATAAACAATTGTGATTGTTTAGTTGAACCATTGCAACATTTATTTTATTTAACGAACAATTGTAATTTTTGATTTATTTTATAAATTGTTAAAACATTTAATTTTTTAATAACTAAAAATATTTATTTTACGGCTGAATTTTTTAGAAAGTTGCGATCCAAATAAATGTCTTCCATGGTTTCGTTTTTTATCGTAATTTTTCGTAAACGGTTGCAACCGTTTACGTGAACTATTGTAACATTTAGTTTATTTTAATGAACATATGCAACTCTTTGTTTATTTTATAAACCGTTTTAACATTTAATTATCTACAGTCACGTTTTTCAGTGTAACTTTTTATAAACTATTATTTTTTAACTACTAAAATGTATTTAAATAAAATTGTAACCGTTGCAATATTTGGTTTATATAACAAATTATTACAACTTTTGGTTTTGCTTTATAAACCGTTGTAATCTTTAGTTTATTTGACGAACCGTTGCAACATTTCGTATATTTGACAAACGATTGCAATTCTTACTATATATGATATCTAGTAGGCCTGTAAACGGAGCGGATATCCGGTTTTTTTAAGATATCCGTATCCGTATCCGTATCCGCATTATCCGCCAATTTAGTATCCGGATCCGGAAATTCCGGATATTCGTTAAAAATCCGGATATCCGCGGATATCCGCGAATATCCGGAAATAGTGTTTTAAAATTCTAAATTCATTAATATCTTACATAAAAAGCTTAAAAATTCATAAAATAACTAAAAGTTGATTATATATACAAAACATTACAAAAACAAAGAATTTATTAAAGTAGCAAAAAGTTTAAAAAATTCAAGCGATGTTTTTTAAAAAAGAAAAGACATTAATCAACATCTTAAATTCTTCTTAGAAATTTATTTTTATTTTTTGTCATATGATTTATTTATTAACATTGAAAATAAAATAAAAACAATTAAAAAAAGTTGGGCATACAAGATTTTTTGGACTTTAACACTTGAAAAATGAAGTCATAAGGCTTTTAAGTTATAATTTTTTTTAAAATTTTTCTATTTAAATTTTTTTCTATTTTTCTATTTTTCTATTTAAATTATATATATATATATATATATATATATATTTAAGTGTTGTAAATTTATTATTACTTTTTGTTTTCTATTTTTTATAGAATGTTTCCTTTTTTGCTATTTAGCATTTATGTATATACTTTGTTATTTATATCATTATTATTTTTTCCTAAATAAATAACTATCTATTTTGGTTATTTGTTAAATTTTCCCGAAAATTATCTCTTTTTAACATAATACAATTTAAAATATTAGGTCTTTTTATCGTAATATTTTGATGAATGTATTTATATAGTTATATTTCTAATAGTTTAGACAATTAGAAAATTGCATCTACTCATTATAACTTTTTGTTAAATATTTTTTTAATTTATGATCGCATCTTTTCACCATAATATTTTATAATAATAATACAAATCTTAAAAAATGTTTTTGAGTGTTTACGTCTCTTTATCATATTTTGTTGTAAAATATATCTTTATATTTTATTAAAAAAAATTGTTTTAAAACTTATTATCTCAATTCATTATGACATTTCGTTTGATATTATTTTCTTTAAAATTTTTTGAAATATTTTCCCCTGCGACATCGCGGGGGGTCTAAGTCCTAGTATAAATAACATTTCATTAAATAAAAAAAATTTTCTAAAATCTTGAATGGAGTAAAAAACGGATTTTTAAACTAATCTAAAAAGTACAAACATTAAAGACCTATGTTATTAAGCAAACTTGGAAAAGAGAGCGCACTGGTGGTAGTGGTACATCTCTAGTGGCTTTTGTAAACTTTTGATCAATCTAATAAACTAGACGTTTGAAAAAACTACAGTTTTTTTCTTTTTTTCCAATGCACTCTATGTGGTTATATATACTTAGATATTATCAAATAATGCTTTTTTAAAAAAATTAGTTATCTACTAAATTATGTATTTATCCTAATTAATAATAAGAAAACACCGAACTAGACAAGTCTAAGGGTGTATATGAAGCTGATATAAAAAGAGAACTTACTTTTTTGGTAAGTCAGACAAATCCTCGCTCAGGGAACTCTCACAATCAGACAGCAGCATGGATTGTCCATGGAGGATTTCTTTACCCATTTGTCGTAGCAAAAAATGCATCACTATTTCCTCATTGGATGATACACTTATGAGAGACACATCGGCTAAAACCTTGAGCCCAGAGCTAACATCCAAGTCAATGCCGGCAACAAGTGGTGCCACCAAGTCAACATCCTCGTCATTGAACAAAGACGCTATGTAAAGAAATAGAACTTTATCCATCTCCTGTAAATCATCATAGCTGACTCTCAATACTTCGTTAACTGCTTCATAACCAGAAACCTCTATCGGATCCAAGGACAAAAGTAGTGATATGTTCTCAAGACTTGTATTGCCAGTTGTAACATTTATTACACGGACTCCACATCTGGTCACTGTGAACCTATCATCTAGACACTTTGTCTGCTGATTGATAGGAAAGAACTCATATACAACTAAGCCAGCCCAGATATCAGGGTCATTTCCGGTACTTGGGCACATGTTGACATCACAAAAGACAAAAGTATGATCCTTTCCAACTTTTGAAACAACTTTCGCTGGAGCCCAACAATCAAAATTTCTTTCTATCCTACAAGAGCGGCCATCTTTGTTGCTCCATCTGCAAACACAACTTATGCCAAGACCTGTAGCATCACAGTAGTCCTCGGAAAATGCAACTTCCACCAGCATACCAAATCCCACAAGCGTGTTCCACCATGAAGTATTTAGTCGTGTCATTACAGAAGATCCTGGTTGCAGACCAAATGTGGCGTTTTGATTTTTATGTGAGGGCACACTGAAGCTGAAAGTCGGAGCTTTGTTGATGAGTTCCTGTTGCAATACAAATAAGTCAGATATGATATGAGGAGGGTGTGGTTGGCTGTACATAACAGGCATTATAGAGAGTGGGAGACAGAGGCGGACAGAGAAGGAGAAAGGGATTGAGGGGGTGATGGAAAGAAAGTGAGCTAATGGAGAGGTAAGTAGACAACAGAGAGGCAGAAGGAGAGAGAGAGTATTACCTGCGTATACTCTCTTGGTATGTGTTTTACATAAGTCAGCGCTTTCACCAAAAAATCGTTGACCACTTGTGGAGATAGATCAAAAAAATTGCTGAAGTTGTAATGCATAGGAAGCTTCTCCGAGTCCGAACCATGTGCATTCAAGAGCTCTAGGCTTAAAGGAAGTTGGGGCACTTCTCTTAACGTAGTGCCAGCAAAATATAACTCTTTCAGGTTCCGAGGAAAACCCTGAATAGTCTCGAGCTCTGAGCAACCAGAGAGATCAAGAACTTTGAGAAATTCTAAATTAGCCATGTTTGGCAGACTTCGCAAACAAGATCCACGTGCATTCAAGAGTTCTAGACTTTGAGGAAGTTGTGGCACTTCTCTTATTGCAGTGCCATTAAGATATAACTCTTTCAGAAACCGAGGGAAACCCTGAATAGAATTGAGCCTTGAGCAACCAGAAAGATCGAGAATATTAAGAAGATCTAAATTAGCCATGTTTGGCAGACTCTGCAAACAAGAACAATCTTTCAACTCCAAGCAAATAAGCTTCCCAAGATCTTGACAAGATGAGCTAGATTCCAGCAGACTTGTTAAATGCTCAAGTTTCGAGGCCTCTGAAAGACCCGGAATTTCTGTTAGAAATTTCACAAGCTCTCTGTGGTTTGGCTTAACAGTGGAAACTGGAAATGCTAATATGCCAGTTCCCTGTAGATGTAGTGTCTCAATATTTGGTGGCATCTCTAGGACACTTTTAATCTCTATGCAACCTGAGAGATTTACAACTCGTAGACGTAGCAATTGACCTGCGGCTGGGAAATTCTGCAGTCTTGTACAACCTTGGAGATCAATTACCTCAAGATTTTGAGCTTTTAAGAGATCATCGATATCAACTAGATGCTGGGAATGGCAAAGCCTGATCGTCCTCAACATCTCCAGGTTCTCCAGGTTGTGAGAAGACAAAAAAAAAAAAAAAAAAGCTAAATGAATAACAACAAAATTTGTCAAGAAATGATACGGGTGAAAGACGCATATCAGAGTTTGCTTACCTTGGTTCCACCCCAAAGTTTTTGAAGTTGACTGTACGGCATGTTGATTTCGACAAGGTGCCTAGGATCAAAACTTTGAGGCAAAGATTGCAGAGGATAGTTCTCCCAGTGGAGGAGTCTTAGCTCATTAGGAAGAGAATGCAGAGAGCCTTTGGGGAAATTGATTACAGGATGGACTTCAGGATTGGAACAGTAAATTTTGAGCAATCTAAGGTTCAACATATTCTTAAAGGCAGAGGGCTGCACATCAAATCTTAAGTTTGATGTGTCAAGAAACATGCCTTCGATCTTTTCAGAGCCCTGAAAGAATATTGGAAGTGGATATATTAGGCCGTTGGCTCATAAAGTAGATTAAATATGAAACTATAAAAATACAACAGACCTGAGCACGTTTGAAGGTTGTTTTAGGTTCTCCATTTGCTTTGTGCTCATTATATTCTAATAAATATTTGATGCTCCAAGGTTCCCACAGTCTTCTGCGCCTCTCGATCTGTACTGTTTCTCCATTTATTATTTCTCGGCCAACATCCTGGGTCAGATTATGCAACCAAATTCGGTTTTCTGAAATAGTCACCAGACACTTCTCAACAAGGACATCAATTTCAACATGTGGAAAGAAACCACAACCCTCAAGCAGTTGTATCACGTAGTTGACATTTTCTCCCTGGAAGAAACAAGCTATGTCCAGAAAAATGTTCTTCTCGTTGTCACAGAGTGAGTCGTAGCTGCTTTTAAATGCATCGAAAATCTTAAACGGAGGACGTCGCTTGAGTTTGAGGAATGCCGTTTCCATTTCTGAGAGTTTTTTCTTACCTTTCAGCTCTCTTCCATAAACACTGATAGCTAACGGGTTTCCATTAGCATAATTTATTACTTTCACTGACAACTCGTGGAGATTCTGCTCTCTCATATCCTTTGAAGACGCGCACAGCAAGAAGAGTTGAAGAGCTTCTTTCTCATTTAAACCCTGGACCTCATATATTTGATTGATTCCGCAAAGGCGAAACACCTGTTTATCTCTAGAGGTTATGATGATCAGGCTTTCGGGTCCTAGCCAGTCAAACCCCTCGAGAAAAGACTCTACAACCAGAGCATTGTGCACGTCATCGAGAACAACAAGAACTCTCTTACTGTTCAATCTGTCTCTAAGTGAGCTCAGTTTCATAATGGTTGCATCATTACCCGGGTTTTCTTTGAAAAGTTGTTCCTCCAGCAAACAATAAAGACCCTTCTCATGAATTGCTTTGTCATAGTCTTCGATAAAACAAGAAGCATCAAAGACGCTAGACATTTGGTCAAAGACTGCTTTAGCAAGTGTTGTCTTTCCTATGCCAGGCATACCCCAAATTCCAACACAACGGATGCCTATCGGTTGTTTGTTAACCATGTTTTCAATTTCCAGCAGCTTCGAATAGATTCCAATTCGTCCCTTATAAAAGAGCTTCTCGTACACATCTCTCACAATCTCTTCTACAAGTTTGGAGTCACTACATTCCTTCCTGCGCATATTTCATCAAATATTGAAAAAAGTACGCTATGGAAAACACTACACTAGCCAACCAAATAGATGACATGAATAGCAAAATAAAGCGAAAACCTGGATTGGTGAATTGGTGATAAGCCTCTGAAATCCAGCAAGCTAAGCCATTCGTCCCGTAATGGACTGTCACCGTACAACACTGGAACCACCGTCTGATCCTCCTTGTTCCTTTGGCACTCGAGAACCTTGGCGAACTTGTCAAGCCATACCTCGGAGGGATCACAGTTTCCTGGTAAAACCATCATAGAAACCCCAGCTTTCTCGATCTTGAAAAGCAGATCATCGCTGTCTACATCTATGACCACATTATTTATGCCTTTTTGGCGGAGAGCTTCGGAGAGGTGGCTCACGAAAGAGTACCGTACCTCGTCGACGCAGCTGATGCAGACGAATTCTTCAGCCTTTTCACAATTGGTCATGATTTCGCCCTTCGACACTCTGAACGAACCTTAGATTTCGCCGGAATTTTGTTTATGCCGACGATGCTTTTTCATGGACATTGTCTACCACACAAATCTCAGAGGTTTTTTCATGGACTTGTCAAATAAAAATATCTTTGGTTAAAAGTTAAAACATCTAATTTATTAGAGAAATTGCACTAGATAACCTAAAAAAAAAACAAAATTAAATATCTAACCTCTAAACCCCTTAATCACTCTCTTTCTCTTCCTATCTCTCTCTCCCTTCTTTCTAAAAAACTAATTTTTTTTTTTGGGTTATTCACCTAAATCACCTAATTTATTAAGGGTCTGACTGGTGTAACAAATAGAAGAAAAAAGTAGAGGAAGTGGGATTATTTTTTTCCTCCAGTATTAAGACCATCCGCAGTGGTGTAAGTGTGAGGGAGAGGTGTAAGATTTTTTTTATTATTATAATTTAAAGTGAGAGAGAAAAGAGAAAGAGAAAGAAAGAGAGAGAGAGAGATAGAGTGGCTTACACCCGAGTGTAAACTTACACCCGGGTGTAAAGAAAGAGACAACTTTTACATTATTTCTGTATTTTAAAATAATGTTTACACCCGCAAAGATACACCACTGCGGATGCCCTAAGTAGGAAGAAGTTTTCTTCCGAAACAAAAAAATTTCTTTTGATAACAAAAACTAAAGTTGTGGGCCCAGTAAAAAGTAGAAGAATAAATTTTTCTTCCACAAGTTTAACCAGTAATAGTTTTTTTGACATTACTCTAAAGTTTTAGATATGGTTTGTTATTGGGAAAATGTTTATCAGCTACATTTTTAGACGTCATCACATCGTCACACATGCAGATTTTAAAAATGTTTCGTTAGCTATATGAACTATTGTTATCACATACGGACATCTCCGAACTAACATAAGTCATGTTGCAAACACCATAACCATCTAATTCCAGTGTACCGGTTGCCGGAATCCGGCGTTGACCACGTTGACCGACGTTGACCAGCGTTGACCAAAAGTATTTTCAAAAAAATATTTTTTTTTCTTTTTATTTATTTTTGATAAAAAATAAAGAAATTTGAAAAAAATAAATTATTAAGTAATTTTACTTAAAAATATAACAAAATATAGCAAAAATAAATATACCATTCAAAAATTATACCATTCAAAAATATAACAAAATATACCATTCAAAAAGTATTTTAAAAAGAAGAAGAAAAGAATAGTCAAACAATACATTCGTTAAAAAAAAAAAAAAGAATCTTCAGACATTCTTGCTACTCTAACGCACACCAGTAGAAAAAAGTCCAAGCACACCGGAAAAAGCTTATCGCCATGGAGACATCATCAATTTCCACGGTCGACGACCAGCCACCGCAGCATCAGGTGTTCATCAATTTCCGTGGGGCGGATTTGCGCCTGAGATTCGTCAGCCATCTCGTCACGGCCTTGAAATTGAACAAGATTAACGTCTTTATCGACGACTATGAAGACAGAGGTCAACCTCTAGATGTACTGCTGAAGAGGATAGAGGAGTCCAAAATCGTTTTGGCTATCTTCTCCGGCAACTACACCGAGTCAATCTGGTGCGTGAGAGAGCTGGAGAAGATCAAGGATTGTACGGATGAAGGAACACTTGTTGCGATTCCAATCTTCTACAAGCTCGAGCCATCCACCGTTAGAGATTTGAAAGGAAAGTTCGGTGATAGATTTAGAAGTATGGCTAAGGGTGATGAGAGGAAGAAGAAGTGGAAGGAAGCTTTTAACTTGATTCCTAACATCATGGGCATCACCATTGACAAGAAAAGGTACCTCCCAAATAGATCTATGAACCTTTTATGGAATTTAGGGAGGTCATGATCTCATTAGCCTTGAAATTGCAGTGTCGAGAGTGAGAAAGTCTATGAAATTGTGAAGGCGGTGAAGACAGCGCTGACCGGGATTCCATCGAAGGGAAGCCAAAATGCCGCCGTGGAGATTTTAGGAAGTGGCAACGCTGGAACTTCCTCAGTGGGTGAAAAGCATAAGACTTTTGGAAACGAACAACGTTTGAAGGAGTTGGAAGAGAAGTTGGACCTTCATAAATACAAGGGAACTCGTATCATTGGAGTTGTTGGGATGCCCGGAATTGGTAAAACCACACTCCTGAAAGAGCTCTATAAGACGTGGCAGGGTAAGTTTACGAGGCATGCGCTAATCGATCAAATCCGTGTAAAGTCCAAGGACTTGGAGTTGGGTCGCTTGCCTCAAATGCTCTTAGGCGAGTTATCCAAGTTGAACAATCCTCACATAGACAATCTCAAAGATCCATACAGTCAACTGCATGAACGCAAAGTTCTTGTTGTACTTGATGATGTTAGTAAAAGGGAACAAATAGATGCTCTTCGTGAGATACTAGACTGGATTAAGGAGGGTAAGGAGGGAAGCAGGGTTGTCATTGCAACAAGCGACATGTCCTTAACAAATGGTTTGGTTGATGATACTTACATGGTTCAAAATTTGAACCACAGAGATAGCTTGCAACTATTTCACTATCATGCATTCATTGATGATCTAGCCAATCCTCAAAAGAAAGATTTCATGAAGCTGTCAGAAGGATTTGTACATTACGCCAGAGGCCATCCACTAGCCCTGAAAATATTGGGTGGAGAGCTTAATAAGAAAAGTATGGATCATTGGAATTCAAAAATGAAGAAACTTGCACAGAGTCCCAGCCCTAATATTGTAAGTGTCTTCCAAGTGAGTTATGATGAATTGACTTCAGCGCAGAAAGATGCATTTCTCGACATAGCCTGTTTCAGATCACAGGACAAGGATTATGTAGAAAGTTTACTGGCGTCATCTGACCTTGATTCTGCTGAAGCAATGAGTGCAGTAAAAGCTCTGACGGATAAGTTCCTGATTAATACTTGTGATGGGCGAGTGGAGATGCATGATCTATTGTATAAATTTTCAAGGGAAGTTGATCTTAAGGCATCTAATCAGGATGGTAGCAGACAACGGAGGCTGTGGCTCCATCAAGACATCATCAAGGGAGGCATAATTAATGTACTGCAAAATAAAATGGTGAGACCAGAAGTTCCTCTAGAGGTTTATTGGTAAAAACTTACATTTTTTTCCTCTTCACTGATGTCGTGTTTGTTATTGGTTCTTAGAAAGCTGCCAATGTTAGAGGTATTTTCTTAGACTTGTCTGAAGTGAAAGACGAAACGAGCTTAGACCGCGACCACTTCATAGATATGGGAAATCTCCGGTATCTCAAGTTCTATAATTCCCATTGTCCTAAGGAATGTAAAACGAACAATAAGATCAACATCCCTGATAAACTTAAGCTACCATTGAAAGAGGTTCGATGCCTCCACTGGCTGAAATTCCCATTGGAGACACTTCCAAACGATTTCAACCCGATTAATCTTGTCGACCTTAAGCTACCCTACAGTGAGATTGAACAACTTTGGGAGGGTGACAAGGTGTGTCTCTGAATAATCTGTTGATTGCTTTTGTGAATGGTTAATTACCTGGATAGGTTTTTTTGACTGGTGGTTAAACGTTTTTTTTTTTTCTTTTTCTGTAATAGGATACACCGTGCTTAAGGTGGGTCGATCTCAATCACTCAAGTAAGTTGTGCAGCTTGTCAGGGTTATCAAAAGCTGAAAAGCTTCAAAGGTTGAACCTTGAAGGTTGCACAACACTGAAAGCGTTGCCCCACGATATGAAAAAAATGAAAATGCTTGCTTTCCTGAATCTGAAGGGGTGCACAAGTCTCGAATCTCTTCCAGAGATGAATTTGATTTCTCTGAAAACACTTACTCTCAGCGGCTGCTCAACTTTGAAGGAATTTCCGTTGATTTCGGATAATATAGAAACTCTATACTTGGATGGCACAGCAATAAGTCAGCTTCCCACGAACATGGAGAAGCTCCAGAGACTTGTCGTATTGAATATGAAAGACTGCAAAATGCTGGAGGAAATCCCAGGCCGTGTTGGTGAGCTGAAAGCTCTTCAAGAACTGATACTCTCTGATTGTTTAAATCTCAAGATATTCCCAGAAATCAACATGAGCTCTTTAAACATTTTACTTTTGGATGGGACAGCCATTGAAGTGATGCCACAATTACCCTCACTGCAGTATTTGTGCTTAAGCAGGAATGCTAAGATCAGCTGCCTTCCTGATAGAATCAGTCAGCTTTCTCAACTTAAATGGCTGGACCTGAAGTATTGTACTAGTCTTACATCAGTTCCAGAGTTTCCACCAAATCTTCAGTGCTTAGATGCACACGGCTGTAGTTCGCTGAAGAAAGTTTCAAAGCCTTTGGCCCGTATCATGCCAACCGAACAGAATCATTCCACATTCATTTTCACCAACTGTGAGAACCTGGAACAAGCTGCAAAGGAGGAAATCACATCGTATGCTCAAAGGAAATGCCAGCTTTTATCATATGTTCGTAAACGCTACAATGGGGTATCTCTCCTACCTATCTCTATAGCTTTGTCTTTCTCTGTATCCCTCTCTCAGATTTTTGCATTTCAAAGAAACTCTGCAGCTTTAAGATTATATTTATTTGAACTTTGCAGGGTCTTGTTTCAGAGTCTTTGTTCAGCACTTGCTTTCCTGGATGTGAAGTGCCTTCTTGGTTTTGTCATGAAACAGTTGGATCTGAGTTTGAAGTTAAACTCCTCCCACATTGGCATGACAAGAAGCTTGCCGGGATTGCTCTATGTGCTGTAGTCTCATGTCTTGACAGCGAAGATCAAGTCAGCCGCTTGTCAGTGACCTGCTCCTTTAAAGTAAAAGATGAAAACAAGTCTTGGGTCCCATTTTCTTGTCCAGTAGGAAGTTGGACCAGACATGGAGACGGGAAAGACAAGATTGAGCTAGACCATGTCTTCATTGGATACACCAGTTGCCCACATACTATAAAGTGTCCTGAAGAAGGTAACTCAGATGAATGCAATCCTACCGAAGCTTCTCTTCAATTTACTGTGACAGGAGGTACAAGTGAGAATGGAAAAATCAAGGTGTTGAAGTGTGGTTTAAGTTTGGTGTATGCAAAGGATAAAGACAAAAATAGTGCTCTTGAAGCAAAGTACGATATGCTTATTGGAAAGAGCTTTCAAGAAACTTCAGAAGGGGTTGATGGAAGAGTAAAGAAAACGAAAGGAAAGTACGATATGCCAGTTGAAAAGAACTTTCAAGAAACTACAGAAGGGGTTGATGGAAGAGTGAAGAAAAAGAAAAAAACAAGAAGGGATGATGGACGGCCAAAAAAGAAGCAAAGATCAGGAAGAGATGATAATCAAACTGGGATGCAAGTGGAACTCCAAGAAGGGAAGATAAATTCAGTTGTCACGCACATGGTTAAGAATTTCTGAGGGGGAGACAAATCTGTTCAAAATGAATTCTTACACAAAACTCCAAATCGTGATGAAGGAATCCAGCATGAGATGTAATATAACTCAAAGGCCTGGTATTTCCAGAGGAGAAAACAAATTGACGGAACTGTGTATCACCAGAGAGAGGGATATTGGTGAAGCAAATTGTTCACTGAACCTTTTGCATCTTCATAGTAAGCAGGAATTTAAATGCAGAAAGGAATATTGAAGATTAGATCAGAGCTTATCATGATTTCAATGTCTTTGGTGACCTATCAGCCATCATTTTATTTTTTCTTTGGATTCAGTATTCACCGGAAGTTATAGAGCAGAAAGGTAATCTTTTATTAGAGACCTTACTTTGCTTTTCTGGTTTCAAATAGTTTCCGGCTCTTGTTTGATTGTCTTTCAGGTATGACTCTAGTTAGACATGTCAATTAGGGCCAAAGCCCGCGGGCTAGCCCGGCCTAGCCCTGAAAAACAGCGGGCTCGGGCTTAAAAATATATGTCCAGAAAATATCGGGCCTTCCGGGCTAAGCCCGTTCGGGCTAAAGGGATTTTTGGGCTTAGCCCGGCCGGGCTCGGGCTAGCCCGAAAAGCCCTTTAAAAAATATTTTGATCTTTTTTTGTTAATATTTTCCTTTAATTGTAAGATTTGTTGTAAAAAAAGTGTTTGATAGAGTTGAAAACTCTAAACATAGTTTTTTTGTTGTGTATTACTATAAATCGAAAAAGCAAATATTAGCTCTACTACCTAATTTGAATTATTTTGATTTTATATTTTATCTAGTATAAGTTTAAACAATTTATTTGGATTATTTATTTGATTTTAACTCTCTTTTTAAAAAACTAAATTAGCGTTAGTGGTTATTTAAATTTTGATTGACTCGTTTCATATATAGATTCTTTTTTAAGAGATATTATAACTTATAAGTTTGTTTTTTTGTTGTCGGAAGAAAAGCCCAAAAAAGCCCGAAAAAAGCCCTGTAGCCCTGTTAGGGCCGGGCCGGGCTTTAAAATATAGGCTCGGAATTTTTACGGGCCGGGCCGGGCCGGGCTCAAATATGTACGGGTTTTGCGGGCTTCGGGCCGGGCCGGGCCGGGCTAGCCCGATTGACATGCCTAAGGGTTTGATTGGTTCTCCCGCTAGCACCCTCCTAGCGGTTGCTAGCGGTCGGTTGCGGTTGTTAGCGGTTGGTACCAATCATAGAAACTGCTCCGTACCGCTTCGAACCGCTCGAAATCGCTGAATTTCAAAAGCTCCTTCCCGCAAGCGTTTGCGGTTGCGGGCGGTAGCGGTTGGATTAAAAAAAAAAAAAAAAAAAAAAATCAAATGTTTACTTATAATTATTATAATATATATTAATCTTATATATATCTTTCATCTTTTTATCACGTTCTCATCAGAAACCCTAATAATATTCTGAGACTCTATTCTCTCATTGTCTTCCACCCAAACTGATGAAAATCAAGAACCAAACGTAAGTATCATATATCCTTTTATTCATTCATCACCTCATGTGTAACTTTTTGAATATTTTTCATGGCATCGTTTTTTTTCTTCTTTTCATTACGTATTGCTTTGCTTTTTGATTGAATATATGTTTCGATTTGTTTTCTCGAATAGAAACTCACTTGCTTTTTTTTATTGAATTCAACGTTATTTACATTTTGTCCCATTACTTGATGCAATTTTTGATGTTAAACCATATGCATAATTGCATAAAGTACTATCTTGTTACAAAATTTCTTTATTTTTGAATAATTATGTAGTACTTTATTTATAGTTTTAATTATTATGCATGTTCAATTTTTCTAATATTATCATAATAATATATCGGTGTTTTTATTTCCTTTTTTGTAATATTTTTTATTTATTTTGGTCATTTTTTATTTAACTGCTACCGCACCCGCTGGTTTACCAGTCATAAAACTCCCGCAAACGCACCCATTTTCAAACGCTAAACCAATCGTTCAAGCCGCTTGGTAACGCTTGAAGCCGCAACCGCCCGCTTCCGCAAACTCCCGCAACCGCAACCGCAACCGCTGCGTTTAAACCAGTCAGGCCCTAACTCTAGTATTTAAGCTCTCTGTAACTCTTTTTTAATTTGGTTGGTGAATTTGGTAATGGTTCTAGGGATGCAAATGATGATGCAAGTCAAGTGGTTTGTGAATCTGGTAATGGTTCTTGGGACGCAAAAGTTGATGCAAGTCCAGTGGTTAGTGAATCTGATCATGGTTCTTGGGATGCAAACCCAATTGCAAAGGAGGTCAGACAAGGTGTAAGAAGATTTTTGGGTCCCTTGAGAAAGAAGATGGTTTTTTTGCATTAGTGCCTATATGGTTTCGATCACATCTTAGCTATTTAGACCCTACAGCATCAGGGTTAACATACTTCTGAGAACTAAAAGAGCCTATGAACGCTTTGAAAAAGGATCAGAAAACTTCAAGCATGCTCTAGTTATATAAGTGCTGCTTCTTTTGTTGTGTGCCTGGAAAATACTTTTAAGGTAATTCTGAACAACCCAAGACAGTATCTTTATAACTGAATAAATGCTCAAGAAGTTTCGGATGAATGTTTTGAGATTGACTTGGTGTTGCTAAACAGAGTATACTCTGCAGAGATCCTAGTGTCCCTGCCAATAATACTCGAATAAAAAAGAGATGGCTAACTCAACAGTGCTTTGGAAAATTTCTCTGACACTTGCATCAATTTTCTGCAGCTAACCTTCTAAAACAAAGTGTCATTCTCGGCGTTAATTTCTCTACTAAGTTCTTTTGAATTGTTGCAATGTGAAACATGATTGACCTTAGTCTGAATCCAGCCTTGGTAAGCAACCATGTGCTTTTAACAAAAAACATAAACACTCATGAGTAAAAGATGTTTACTTCCTTTATTCTTTTTCTATTCTTTACCTCTTCATCTTTTAAAAAAGAATTCCTCCTCTTGAGCAAAACAGCTTCACCCGAACCATTTTCATGTCGATCTGCTTCGTTTATAGATGTCACTTCCTTGAGGTTATTCTCCAGTGTTTCCTGGAGTCTATAATCAGACTCATCCGGAGCATATAGCAAGCTCATTCCACATTTCACCACCTCACAGCTTCCTAGCTTCCTCTTGCTGTCATCAGTAACAAAGAATTTGAAAGAGGCTGCAGTGTTGCAACATCGATTGTAGTCATTACCGTCTTCACAAAATTTCTTGACATGGAAACAGTTATTGTAACTGAGGAACACATGGTCAGACCCAAGTTTCCGTGATTGATGTCCAGATGATCCACACAGCTCATTCCATCCCCCAAGAGTGCAAATAAACCTGATGCAATCACCACTCTCGCTCTTGAACTTGCACTTGCAAATTACAGAGAAACGGCTGGTTTGATCTTCATAGTCTTTGAAAGAGACAACCACACACAAGGAGAGCCCCATAAATTTACTGTCGCACCAGTGTGGAGGCAAGTGTGTTTCTATGGAAGTGCCCATTCTCTGATTGCGGAACCATAAAGGTAAGTCGCTTCCAGGAAAACTGACACTAGCTAAAGGTTCAAGAACTAGTCCCTGAGATGGTACAGAGGAAACCATTAAGCATGAGATCATGATAAAATGTCAATGGAAGAACAGAGTTTACGGAGATGGACCTTATGATTTCGTTTAAGACACGCGTTCGCCAGTAATTGACTCTTAAGTTGGGCATGGGCCACGATATTTTCTTGCGCTTCTCGGTTAAGCTTGAAGCAATCAGTGAATATAAAAGTAGATTGAACTCTTTCAGCTAGCACAAGATGTGTCATGGGATTTGCAACTGTTTCTAGAGAAGCACAGTCATGAGCATCCAAGTACTGCAGATTTGAGGGAAGCACTGGTAGTGAGTTGAGCTTTCTGCAGTGCTTCAAGTCAAGTGATTTAAGATGATGAAGTTTCTTGATGCTTTCGGGTAGGTATTCTAAATTGTTTCTGCTTAAGCATAAGCTATGTACCGATGACAAGCAACTGAAGTTGTTGGGCAACTTGTGGAGATTGCAATCTGTGAGATAGAGGTCTGATAAGCGAGAGCAGCCTGAGAAAGGAAGCAACTCATAACCTGTTGAACCCTGGAATTTAGATCCACCAAATGTAAACATCTTGAGATTACTCATACACATTTTTATAGGTATCTGTTTGATGGCCGTATCGTCCATAAGCAAAATCTCTAAGTGTTCCATGTCCTCATCAATTTCTGGGAAACACTTCAGTTTTGAACAGCCAGAAAGAATCAGTTCTTGAAGAGATTTCAGCTTGCAAAGATTGCTGGGAAGATGCCTCAACTTACAACACTTCTTTAAATTCAACACAGCTAGGTATCGAAGGCTATCTATGGATTCAGGAACTCTTTTAATTGCAGTCCCATCCAAATATAGAGATTCTATGTTTTCTGAAATTGTTGGAAATGTTCTTAGCTTTGAGCAACCACTGAGGATTAGAGATTTCAACGATTTAAGACTGATCCCCTTCGGAAGACTCTTAAGGCTTGTGCACTCTCTGAAGTTCAAGTAAACAAGACTGTCCATCTGACGGATTGATGAACACTTGATCAAACTTGTACAGCATTCAGCGTTCAGTCTTTCAATATTTCGAGCATCCAACAAGCCTGATAAACTCAGAAAGTCTTTTGAATGACTGATATCAAGCCACCTTAACTCTGCTGTATTCTGCAATATAACACATCAATAAGTTAATAACTATATGCAGACTTGACTCTAGAATCTGTTCTACAGGAGACTAAACCTTTTCTTCTTCCCAAAGTTTTTTAAGATGGCTATGACGCAAATTGAGATCAACGAGTTTCTTTGGGTTGAAGTTGGATGGCAGGTACTCCAAAGGGTATCCCTGCCAATGGAGGTACACCAGCTCATCTGGAAAGCAATCAAGACCACACGGGAAGCAAAATTTACAGTCATTCTCACACCATTGAGAACAATGAGAATTGTAGAATTTGAGGAACTTGAGATTCCACATCTTTGTGAATACATCAGGACTTAGCTTCATGTTTTCTAAATTTGACATATCCAGGAAGATGCCTCTAGTTTCTGCAGTTCCCTGATAAGCAAGATAATCAAATTATAGAGAAAAACATCAAACAGTTATACGCATCAATACCGGATATGATATAGAAGTAACAAGACATTTTGCTCACCGTTTTATACTTCAGCAAACGGCATATATCATCTTGGTTCCATAATCGACCCTGGTTACCTGCCTCTTTGATGGATGATTCATAACCTATCTCCTTCCCCATTGTCAGCAGAAGGTCATGCATCTCAAGCCGGTTATCATAAATGGTTACCAAACACTTATCAACAAGATCATCAATCAGAGTTGTAGCATCAATATGGTCAGTATTCAGAATCCTCGAAACGAAATCTGTTTTTTCTGACTTGAAGAAACACGCAATATCGAGAAAGATGCTCTTCTGCTCCGGACGCAGTTCCATATAACTCATTTTCAGCACCTCCTGAATCTTACCATCTGGCCTTTTCTCCAATCTCTCCAACTTTCTCTGCCAGTAAAGTTTGTCCCTTTGACATAGATCAGAACCTAACAACTTCAGAGCTAACGGATGCCCTTTAGCATAATCAACAAACTTGTTTGATAGATCCATGAATTCTGTGGTGGGAGAGAGGCTACAAGAAAATGCATTCAAGCAGAAAAGCTCCAGTGCTTCCCTATCACTTAATCTCGGAACCACATATGTTGCATCAACGACCTTCTCCAGTAGTTTCTTGTCTCTGGTTGTTATCACAATCCGACTTCCTTCTCGATACAACTCTTGTTTCCATTGTCCGATAAGGATTCTTATTTGATCTTCATTTGTCACATCGTCAAGAACAATAAACAGTCTCTTGTTCTGAAGACGATCCTTCAAAGCTTCATGTGCCCCTTCAGGAGCTCCAACATCTAGATTCTCTTCATCCAATAATTTTCGGAGGAGTTTCTGCTGCAAATGATTTAATCCATGTAGTCTCTCTTCATTGTTAATGTTTGCGAGAAAGCAGTAGCCATCAAATCGGCTGTAATTTCGTTTATATACGCAATCTGCAACAGTTGTTTTACCGATACCTGCCATACCAAGAACACCAACAACTCTCACACAACTTTTCCTTTTAAGATCCAATAACTTTTCCAGTTCCTGCATGCGCAGTTCAGCCCCAGGAAGACCACGGATTTCACATGGAGACAACTTGTTCAGCGTCTTAAAAGTTTCCTTGGCTATTTTGTCTACAAAGTCACACTCGTGACTGCCAAATGCAAAAAAAAAAGAAGAAACGTCAAAACAAGTAAGGTGATAGATAAAGTTCCAAGATAAAATGAGGTTAAGAACCTGGTTACAAAATCTACAGAAAAGATAGAAACTGAATTTACACATGAGACAAGAACTTGTGTTTACTGGAACAAACGACAAGGATACCAAGCTCGATTATCAATTCTCTTTAAGCTTAGATGTAGATTTTGAAAGAAGAACAGCACCTAAAATTGTAAAGGAGATGGAGTAGAACTCAGTTCATTTTTAGTAAAACTGTAACTATTGCATTCAACAAAAAACATTGTATGAATAATCCATCGATAGATTACAAGAGGACTCGTAAGATGGGAATACAGTAGCTGAAAAAAATGAACACTGAATAAAGCTTTCAAGTATGAATAAATGGGAGAGAAAGAGTGCAGAGATTATTCTGAAGTTGTTTTGAAAAACTTTCAACAGCTGTATCTAAAACTCCATATCCAGAACTTCATCAGGATCTGAAGAAGTTGGATCTAGATCATATACTCAGGTGCAGTGGAAGCCCAGTGTCTTGCATTTGTTAAACAGAACATTCCACGATCTGCTAAAACTGAACCAACGCGTTCCTCTTTAATGACAAGTAAGAAACTGAGGACAGGCCCAGTTGCAGCTAAAGTAATAACACCATCAGATTGAATAGGTTATGAATCTATGGCAGCTACAACTTCAACCACTTTGGATGGTCTCTTATGAGATTCAGAGATTCTGTAGAGCCAAGGTTGTTTCGAAAAGCACAAGATGACCATATTGGTTAATCTTCAACGGCAATCTTGTCAGGGGAATTTGAGTTAATGACATTTCATCACAAACCGTAGTCAGACCCTAAATTTATCTATGTGCATAGGTTTACCAATACCACTAGTGATGTAGTTCAGCTATATAAACGTTTTAGGAGGTATATTCAAGTTTGAGGATAACGCCAATTCTGATACAATGAATCAACGATTAAACACAAAACAATCCTCTTATTCTAACTTGTAACCAAGAGAACATGGACTAGAATTTAATAAGTTCTTTCGCTTCCTATGAATTGTATTTTCTCTATACTCAACCCATACTGGATTCAAGTCAGTAAAGTTCTTAGATGTAACAGACTAACAGGTAGAGTTTCATAAAACTGACCTACTATGTGTTTCTTTAAAGCTGAAAATTGGAAGAGGCTTCGTGGCTCTAACTGCTGGGATCAACGAGTTTGAATTTGGGTGAGAGAGACTGAGTAGCGGAAATGGCGCTGGAACCCATACGATGAATTTCAGACGAGCCAGGCCGGAGGAGTTTGGAGGAATTTCCAGAGCTTGAGAAATCCATGATTGAGGATTTTTTTTTTCTTTCTTTCTGGTGATTCAGTGGTAAACCAGGAAGACCAGAAACAATGCCAGAGACTCAGAGAGGATGAAGACAGGCGCCGGGGGCTTGGCCGCGATGTTTGATGAAATTGATAAAATTTAAAATTTAAGTTTTTAAATTAATAAATTTTTTGTTTGCTCAACTTTTTGGGATAGTTAAGCATTGTCAAATTCACTTATTTTTGTAATTTCAATTTGATATTAATGAATTTAGCTGGAAACAAAAAAAGAAAAAGCTTTTTGGGATAGTTTTTATATTTCAGGATAATTCTTTAATCAGTTCAGTATATGGTCTTATTCAGAGACCTCTTAATCCTCAGGTTTTGAATTTTGGAAAACTTATCTTTACTTTACATCGTTAGTGGGGATTGGTTTCATAAGTACATAGGCATATCCTTGATGACAGGTGTGTCCAGTTCCGCTTTCACTCTGAGGTAGACCTACTTAATGTCTTGAGGAGAGTTCCATGGGTGTATAATGACTGGTTTATGGCGTTACAACGATGGGAAGATTTTCCTAGAGAGGATTTTCTTACTTATATATACTTGTGGGTTCAAATTAGGGGGATACCTCTGCCATATGTATCGGAGATGACAGTCAGATTTATTGCAAGCACTCTAGGTGGGGTTGTTACTCTGGATTTCAATGAAGAACCTACCACTCATATAAATTTTCTTCGAGTCAAGATCAAACTTGGTATTTCTGAGCGACTGCGTTTCTTTAGAAGGGTTCGCTTTGAGTCTAGAGAAGGTGCCATGATTGAATTTGAGTATGAAAAACTCAACAGGGTTTGCACTAACTGTTGTCATATGAATCACCAAGCCAGTCACTGCCCATATTTAGTTCCTCCAATTGTCCCAGACGATGAATCAGATGTGCTTGTGGTTCCTGTCTGGCAGGAATGTGAAGGTTCCTACAATATCAATTGACGTGGTCATGAGAATAATTCACAGAATTCTAATATCTCGTCGTATACGCCAATATCCCAAGCTCCTCTTCCTGCTTCACCAGTTTTGAACTAGGATGCATAGACTGCAGTCAACCATCCTCAGAGACTCTCGTCTTCCTCTTCTCCGACAGACTCTTTCAGTCATACTTCAGCTCCAGGCCGTCGACCACACCTCGAGCTCATTAGGAAATTGGAGAGAGAGTTCAAAACGTAAGAAAGGCAAGCAAGTCTTTGTGGAGTCTAAACGCAACAATGTCAGCGATGTAAGGAGCCGGGTGTAAGGTTTTACCCGGTGTCTGGCGAGCCTCCTTAAGTAGGCTCTGTTTCTCTACTTTGAAGATCTTACTTTTTGGGGTAAGTTTTTCTTAAGTTGCCTAAGGTATTAATAAAGATTCACTTTTAGTTCAATATGGTGGATGTTGGTGGAAAACTTTTTGAAAGCCAGAGGTGGTTTTAAGATGGAAAAGTTTGGTTTTGTATGTCAGCGTCAAGATCTTCCATGACTACTTTTTGAGACTTGTATACTACTAATCCCTCTCGTGGTGATAAGACGGTGTGCACGAAGTTTCCATAACTCAAGTAAATGTTGAATGCTCTAAGATCAGTGGATAATCTCCAAATTTGATAATCTAGTCTTTCTGTGAGAAGTTATGTATGGCTGTTAAAATGCAACCATTTCTCATCTTTGTTTTCAGTAGTTGAAGTTGTTGTAATCTTACTTGTATCGTTAATTCTAGTTTATGTTTGTGGTTTGGTTACTCTAGTTTTTGTTTGTTGTAAAATGTACACTACTTCTCCAAAATGGTTTCTCCATTACTAGAAGATGCTATTGATGTTATATATAAAAATAAACCTTTGGAACAAAAAATATAGAAATTGTTTTCTTAAATATGTAAAAATTAATTTTTTGAGTAATAATAAAGTTTACATGAGATATACGTATTAGTTTAAAAAATTCACTGAATAAATTAAATAAAACCATTCTACCTTAACTTATGTTTAATTATATTAAATTTTAATCGTGAGTTCTATTTGTAGCGAAAAACGTGAAATATTGTTTTGCTGGGAAATATGCAGAATAGCGTTTTGTCGAAAAATTACGGAATATAATTTTTGGTGAAAATGCGGATTTTTTTTTTGGTGGAAAAAACAAAATCACGATTCCACGGATACAAAACAATATGTAAGTTCACATTTTGGCTGGAAGTTTTGGAACCGATTTTGGTTAAGAACTACTTAATCTCGCTTTTGGATTTTTATAATAAATATATAAATTAGATATATATAATGTCTATATTTTTTTATTAAGAATAAGATATTTGTAAATATGTTTATATTTGCGGAATTTATAAAACACAAAATACATCAAATAAATAATTGAAATATAGATAAAAATAAAAATAATATAATCATATCTTCTTTTTTTTTTTTTTTTGTAGTTTTGCCATCTAGTTGCACCCAAATAGCTTTATCATTCTAAAATATAGGATAATCAGATTGTACCCGAATTAACCGAAAACTGCTATAGCTCTAAAATAACTACTCCATATTTTAACATCGTGGATTATATATCCAATTATCCATCCCGCGGGCTCAGGGCCACATGGGCCTTCTTCGTTAATACAATGAAAAATTGGAAAATAATAAGCTATAGATGTAACGGGGAGTACCTTTTCTCCGGCAGAACATAGCCGGCGATATTGGAAGCAGTTTTCAAAGCCTCCTTCCACGCCGGAACTCTGTGCTGAAATCCTGGAAAACTCTCATCGACACTCTCAAACGGTGCTCCGAAATCCCCCGTCTGATTCTCCACATCAGATTTCCGAACTTTGTAGAAGATCGGCAACACCACCTGACCGAATCTTTCCCTGCACTCGATGATCTTCGATATTTCCTCCAAGCACCAGGCAGAATTCGCGTAATTCTCCGAGAAAACAACGATTGATATCTTCGATTGCTCGATCCTGTCCAAAAGTGCCACGAGATCGTTGCCTTTCCGGAGCTCCTCATCGAAGAAAGCGTCAATACCTTTCCGGCGAAGGAAATCGTGGAGGTAGCAGGTGAAGGAATGGCGTGTGTCTATGCCTCGGAAACTCAGAAACACGTCGTATTGCCGCCGAGAAGGGTCCAACAAAGAAGAAGAAGAAGAAGAAGAAGAATATGGAGAAGCCATGAAAGTTGCTATAAGTTCCAACAGAAGGAAAAGTCGTGGTTTACGGATGCAGCGAGGAAGGGGCTTTCTTCTCTTAGATGAGGTAAAACCTACGCGTTGACCCACTCCCAACAGTGAATGTTTCCACGTTGTTTAACGTCCTGCATTTGTGATTAAATTATTCAACAAGTTTCAATTTTTAACCCTCTAGTCTCAGAGTCGCAGAAAGGGTCACAGTCAACGGGCATACAGATTCAAGAACACGATCTGAATCACGGGCGAGAAGATGTCGGAATCAATGGAAGGATCAGATCAAAAGCCAGCTCGAACCGTGAAAAACTGGTGGGAAAAAGAGGCCGCCAGTCGCAGCGGATTCATGTCCTCAAGTCAAGCCATGAGCGACTCATTAGAGTCCCGAAACATTGGGCAAAAGGTCTTAAAATAGTTCCTGTTTTCTAGTTTGCGTCTTTGCAACTTAATGCAGTGCTCAATCCCTTTTTTTTTTCCTTGTGAATTCTTTATCATGAAAAACGAAGATTCGTGATCCTGTTATCGAACCACAACTACAACTAGAACAAGTTTTTCAAGATCATTTTGATTGGACATCATCATTTTCTCTTAGTCCCCAACTACAGTTTCTTCAACACCCTAGTTATGGGACTCCAGTTCCTGTTCCTGTTGTCAGTCCCCAATTACAAGTAGGTGAACGTCGTAAGATTTGGACTCCAGAGCTTCATGATAGATTTGTGGATGTTGTCAATGCCCTTGGCGGATCCGAGCGTGGGTGATCCTTGTACCTTAAAAGATGATACTTCATTTAATTGATAACCTAAGACCAATATTTTATTGAAATGATAGGAGCCACACCTAAGACGGTCTGGAGGTTGATGGGTGTTTCCGAATTGACCATCTTCCATGTGAAATCACATTTGCAGGTTGCTTTTCTTTTCCTTATTGCTTTTTTTTTTCTTTTCAGTTCCCCGTAGCTATTTTCCTGTTTATGACCAAAAATTTCTATCTTTTTCCCTCCTTGTTAGGAATATAGGTTGTCCAGATCAACCTCGAGGTTAAAAGGTATGGGCTCCGCTACTTGATGTTACCTTTCTTTGGTTCCTCCATTTACAATTTTCATTCTTCATTACAGAAATACCGAGAACGATGATTCCCATGTCAAACACGCATAATGATATCCTGAGAAGGCTCCAGTCTCTATCAGTGCATTCTTGTTATAATCTATTTCTGAGATGTGTATGTGTCATTTCTTGTGGTGGCAACTGGGCAGACGCAGAAGAGACAGTTTTCCTTAATGAAATCGTAAATGAGCTGCAGAAGCGAGCCATCCTTACTTTAAGATATGATCTAGTTACTGACACAAAGACGAGGATTCGAGACCTAAATACCTTGAATGGTGTTTTTATTCTTTTATTTTCAAACAAATACGTTTCAGCTCAAGGCATGGATAAACTCGTGATGCTCATGGAATACCAGAAAGCAAATGGTGTCCTAATTATTCCCATTTTTTTTAAAGTGACACCTTCACAACTTGATAACTCAGTCCAGGCAAGGAGAGTTCAGAAATGGAGGGAAGTAATTAATGAATTAGCTCACAATGATGACTGTAAATGGATAGCGGGGTAAACAGACTTCTCCCTTTCCTTTAGGCTCTCCACTTATGATGTATATCTCTTTTTCATGCTTATGGAAAAGGAAACCTGATAGACAGTAACTTCGGCTCATTTGTTCTTCTCGATATATTTGTTTAATTTCATTCTTTATTATTTTTGGTGCAGGAATGATTCTATACTTCCCGAGGAGATTGTTAGATATGCGTGCTTGAGATTGTTTTCTGTCTCTTCCCAGAACGTGACTAGAATGTACTCGTTGCTTAACAGCTTGAAACCCTCAGACATGCAAATGATTGGGATTTGGGGCATGCCTGGCATAGGTAAGACAACTGTTGCTAGAGAAGTTTTCAAAAGACTGGCTCCAGGTTATAATTCATGCTACTTTCTACAAGACTTTCATCTAATGTATCAAACAAAGGGGTTGAGTCACTTGCGGGATGATTTATTCTCTAAACTATTTGGGGAAGAAAAACTTGTTATAGATGCTTGTGATACAAAACCAAGTTTCATGAAGGATAGGTTCCAGGGTAAGACGGTTCTTGTTGTTATTGATGATGTGAGTAATGCTAGAGATTTAGAAGCTTTAGTTGGCGGATATGATTGGTTTTCTCGTGGACATTTAATCATCTTAACCTCTAGGAACAGACAAGTTCTTGTACAGTGTAAAGTCAACGAGTTATATGAGATGCAGAAATTATCCGAATATGAATCTTCTGAAACTTTTTCTCTGTCTCTCCCTGGACGATATGACTCCATGCTGAATTCAGAGTTGGTGAGGTACGCCAGTGGCATTCCATTGGTTCTCGGAGTTTTAGGTTCGTTTGCAACAAACCAGTGTACATTCAGTGAAAAAGAACAACTGCAAATGTTGCGCCAAAATCCTCCAACCGAGATTCTGGAGGCATTCCGAAGAAGTTTTGACGGTCTGAATGACAACGAGAAGAATATATTTTTGGACCTTGCTTGTTTTTTCAGAGGGGAGAACAGAAATCATGTGATTCAAATACTTGATGGCTGTGGTTACTTTACAGATTTAGGAATTTATGGTCTCATCGATGAGTCCCTCATTGACCCTTTAGAGAACAAGATAGAAATGTCTAACGTGTTCCAAGATATGGGTCGGTTTGTTGTTTGTGAAGAAAGCAAAGAGCCAGGAAAGCGTAGCAGATTGTGGGATGCTAATGAAATCGCTAACGTATTGACAAGCAATTCTGTAAGTTGACCATCTATTCTCTTTTATATATGCAGCTCCAAATAGAAGATGTTTTTAACTTATTCAGTTGTGAAAGCTGATATATCATACTATCCTGCTCTTTTTTTGCCAGGGAACTGAAGCAGTGGAGGGCATATTTCTGGACATGTCTGACTTGACATGTGAGTTAAGTCCCACTATATTTGATAGGACCTATAGACTTAGATTGCTAAAGCTCCACTGTGCAACTTCTGAAAACCGTGGCACCATTTGTCTGCCTAGAGGCCTATACTCTTTGCCTGATGAGCTACGGCTACTCCACTGGGAAAGTTACCCTCTGAGATCCTTGCCGCGAAGCTTTAATCCTAAAAACCTTGTGGAACTGAATATGCCTAATAGTAAAATGGAGAAGTTATGGAAAGGGATTAAGGTAAGTCTTGAATTTTATGGCGTAATCAGCTGCTTACACGAATGTATAAGCTTGTACATGATGACTTACTATTGCTTTTGTAAACAGAATCTCGAGAAGCTGAAGAAGATTATACTGAGTCACTCCCGACAGTTAATTAAGATCCCAAGGCTTTCAAAGGCATTGAACCTTGAGCATATAGATCTCGAAGGATGTACAAGTCTGGTGAAAGTTAGCTCATCTATCCATAATCTTGACAAGCTTGTTTTCTTTAATCTTAAAGATTGCTCTCGTTTACGAACTCTGCCTGTCATGATTATTCATCTAGAATCTCTCGAAGTTCTTAATCTATCTGGCTGCTCAGATCTTAAGGAAATTCAGGAGTTCTCACCAAACCTGAAAGAGCTATATCTAGCTGGAACTGCCATAAGAGAACTGCCATCTTCCATAGAGAAGCTCACTAGACTTGTTACATTGGATTTGGAGAATTGTAACCAACTTCAGAAACTGCCACAAGGAATGAGTAACTTGAAAGCCATGGTCACGCTTAAGCTTTCTGGGTGCTCAAATCTGAAGAGCCTTCCAAATCTTGATACTATATTTCTGAGAGGGATGCAACATCTTAATACAGAGATAACAATGGAAGTACTTAAGCCCTTGGTACATCATTCTGCTATTCATCAGTCAAGGTTGGATAACTGTGAAACCCTTGATAAGTTGATTCCTGATTTGTGTTTGAAAAACGTTGCCATACAAGAATCTTTAGCAGCATCTGTATATCGACAAATTGCCGGGATACGGCAAGAAAACTGGCAATGGTCCACTATTAAATTGCAGCCCTTGTCAATTTTTCACAATTTGGGATCAAGATTGTACGCCCTAGTATCTTTGTGCCTTTCTGACGCATGCTTGGTGGATATACCAAAAGAGATATGTGGGCTTCCGTCAGTAAACATATTGGATCTTGGCGGTAACGGTTTCAGCACAATTCCTGAAAGCATCAAGCTCCTCCCTAAACTACACAGCCTAAGATTGAGCCATTGCAAAAACCTCAAATCCCTCCCAGAGCTTCCCCAAAGTCTAGTACTTTTGAATGTGCACGGTTGCGTGTCTATGAAGTCAGTTCCTTGGATCTTCGAACGGCTTCACTGCACATTTAGTAATTGCTTTAATCTGTCTCCAGAAGTCTTCAGAAGATTTTTAGCAAAAGCTCTGGGTATTGTTAAAAACATGAACAGAGAGCAACACCAGGTAATCTTATCTTACATATGCATTTAACATAAACTCACTTTCTTTTGCATATCTAATTTATTTTTGTCTTGCTGTAACAGAAACTCATCACAGTAACTGCATTCAGCATCTGTGCGCCTGCATCTGTGGGTCTGAAGTCATCAACTGATGTGCTTGCATCTGAAGGACTGAAATCCTCTATGCAAAAAGGTTCTTTTGTTGTGATACATCTAACTTCTTCCCTGAGAAAGACTTTCTTAGGCTTTGCTATGTCAGTGGTAGTTTCATTTCGCGATAATTACTACAATGCTGCTGGTTTTAGCATTAGGTGCACATGCATACGGAAAATGAAGAATGGTCTCTCTCATAGGCTAGAGAGAGTTTTTCAGTTTTGGGCTCCTAAGGAAGCTTCAAAGATTAAAAAGGATCACATCTTTGTCTTCTACGATACGATAATTCCTTCCTATGCAAGAGAAGGGAATAACGTTTACAATATTTTTGATGGACTAGTTGGATTTGAATTCTATCCTGTCAATAACCAGAACGAGGTTTTAGCTGATAGTTGTGAAGTAAAGAATTGTGGAGTCTATGTGGTTACTGATGCAAGCGGTGATACAAGTCTAGTGAAGAAAAGATTTTCTCCTACTAAAAGAGAGAGAATTGGAAAGAGGCCACTTGCTTCAGCTATGGATCCAAGAGTTTTTTCTTCACATCGGGAACCACTGCCGCGATTTAAGAGAGGTCGGTATAGAAGAAGTGTTGAATCTGCAATTCTGAACATAAGAAAAAGGAAACGAGAAGAGAGTTTCTATGTATCAAATCAAAGGTGCGAATCTGAATATTTTCTCATTTCGAATTTAACTTTGTTCCTCTTGAAAAAACTAACTCTTAAACACTGAACCTAGAGATCAAGAAACCAAAACAACTAGGGTTTTTCCGTAGACAACCAGTACATTCTTCCTCTTCCATAAGGCCCCAAACACAAACATATTACACCGCTCTAAAGTATAAGCACATGATGAGAACCTAATTACCAGATCCTCTTATCATGATGCATCTCCTATTTATTTCGAATCTTGACATGCTGATGCTGATGTTGCATGATGAAACCTCTTACATGATCCTAACAATTCTTTTGTGATGCTCTCAAGCAGTAGCCTTGAAGATGTATCAAAGGAGCAAGAAGATTAAAAGAGGGCAAGTAATCAGTTGTTGTAACGGGAAATTTCAGACATAAGGAAAATGAGCTTGTCTTTGCCTTTGACCAACACGACGATGAGCATCACTTGGTTAAGTATCAGGTGTTGTGAAAACGCTAGTTAGCTGGCCAGTGTATTAGAGCAGCTTGAAATATTTCGTCTTTACTCCTTTTGTCTATTTACTTTCATGTCTCGAAATGTAGCAGAGGACCATGGTCAGTGGTTGGACACTGTTGATTTAGAGGTCACCAACAGTTCACAGTTCAAATACGTATACTTAAAAAAAAATGCTGTGAGAGTGTATAACTCGTCAATCGTCATTATTGCTTGTTAAGACAATTTCCAGACATTTAAGATTCACAATACGAATTGTATCAAAGCCAAACCAGGTTCATAAACATTCGATGACTTCGTGCTGTGAATTTCGAGCGAGCATTATCTGTAAACATTTAGCACTCCTGGCAATAACAATAATTTGAGTTCCACATAAACAAACACTGAAGAAAGTTTACAATTCAAATCAGACCAAAGCCAAACCAGCAATAGTATTTTCATCTAGTGTCTTGTATCAGCAATTATAAAACATTTAGTAACAGCAATATAGATCCATGACAGTCTGATCTGAGTCATGCATTAGCGTAATCTTCTCATGTGGTTCAACTTTGAAATTCATCAAACGTTCTTCTTTATAGCAGAAAGCATAATTGATTTTCTCCAATGATCATTTACGTTTGCTCAAGGTCCACAAACTTCAGCGTATTCAACACTTTCCATTAGATTCAGCTTCACTATTTTTTAGTTTCCTATCACTTCTATCATCATCATCGTAATCATTAGCTCTTTCATTCTATATCTCTTTGTTCTGCTATAGCTAGATCAAACTAGAAATTTCTCCTGCAAAAAAAAAACAGTTGCAAGAAGAGTGGCATAAAGAGTCAGCCATGGTATCTCAGCCATAAGATGCAGGAGTAGCTAGACGCTCCACCTAGACCGAAACAAATCTTGAAATTCAAAGTTGTGTATTCTAACCAGAAGGTTCTTGAGCCTGCTCTTTATGTTATCTGCAGAAGAAGAAAAAAAAACATTAATAGTTTTCGGGGTGACCTTGAAAACTTAGATAAAAAGAGACTTAACTGTTTGTTGGATTATCAATGCTTGGTCATGCGTACACGCATTTGCGTCCTGCTTCTCCTTAACACTTCGGCGTTCTCTCCAGGCTTGTTTCCGTCCTCAGTTCCAGATCTTTTCCTACTATCATCCAGATATGGAGAAACCTCCATGAGTTGTATGCCGCATTCTTTTATCTTCATTGTTTCCTTCATGTGGTCAAGGCATAAGAACTCAAACTGCACATCGCCATAGTTCAACTCAACTGGAGGATCATTGACTCCATCCAGAAGGAACTCGAAACCAAACATGATGAGATGATTCATCTTACAGAATGTGTTAGTCCAACAAGTAAAATATTTCTTATCGTTTCCACCTCTAAAATTCCAATTTACCCCAAAGTCAAACCAACCAGATCTTGATTCAATCACGATGCAAGCTTTATATCTCAAGAGATGTCTGGAAAGAGAGATCCGAGGTAAGGAGGCGGTAAGTATATTTCCATTAACTCGATGAGTGAAATATGCAGGAAGTTCTTCACCAGGTAAGATAGCATACGCACAGTCTGAATGTAGAATGAATTCTCTCGCTTGGTGATTCAGTTTGAAGGAGTTAATAAATTGGAGAGCCATCTGTGGTTGGTCAAAGGAACCATATAGACTTTCAAGTGAATCACAAAGATTTGCCATTAGCAAGGAGAGCGATGCAGGGAGATTTGGCAGTGACACAAGATTTTTGCAATTACCAAGGATAAGATCTTTTGGTTGAATGGAAGTCCATGTGTCTGGAAGTCTTTCAAAACTGTTACCAGACATGTCTACTCTCATGAGAGAAGTGGAGATCTCCTCAGGATGGTTCTGCCAGCTATCTTCAGTCAGTGCCCTGCAATCTGAAAAATCTACCTCTACGAGAAGTTTTAGTTTACATATGTTTGGAGAGATCTTCATTAACTTGTTGCAACCACTCATTGAAAGGTAAGATAGCCCAGAGATATCCTCGATCCATTGCGGAACTTCCTCTATTGCAGTTCTATCAAGATAGAGATATGAAATGTTTCTTGAAATTTCTGGAAAACTTCTCAACTGTAAGCATCCATTAAGATTAAGGCAATAAAGAGATTCCAAGTTGATGCCAGTTGGAAGAACCTCTAGATATATACAATGTTTCATGTTCAAATCCTTCAATTTATGGAGATGCCCAATAGAGGGAGGAAGTATCATCAAACTCGAGCAACCACCAAGATCTAATCTCTCGAGATTGGTGGCGTACGAAAGATCTGGGATTTCTCTCAGGTAGAAGGAACCCCGTAGACTCATACACTTGAGACTTCCAAGCGGCTGAACATAAATAGAAAGATAGACATCAGTACTTAATTTTAGTTTCCAAGCTTCTGGTAATATCATGGCTTGGCTTGCGTTTACTAGATTTCAACATATGCATCGAACTGTTTAAAATATCAACAATGGAAAACAAACTAGAAAAATTTGGATGCATCCATCAACAACAATTTCTGTGTTTAGTGGCAACATTTAGTCACAACACGTACCTGAGCTCCATCCCATAGCTTCTCAAGCTTGCTAGCCTCCATAGTGAGTTCAACAAGATTTTTTGGGCAAAAGTTAGAAGGCATGAATCTCATTGGGAATGCCTCCCAATGCAGTAGTCTGAGTTTACAAGACAGATAATCAATGCCATGAGGTAAGTGCACATTGACTTCTCTCTTAAATTCTTTATCCCTCAAGTCGAATTTCAAGAACCGGAGATTTCTCATCCCACTGAACCCTCTTTCACTTATAAAAAGCTCATCGACTTCTGACATGTCCAACAATATCCCTAAAACACTTTCTGTACCCTGCAAAAAATCCAGATAATGTTGGTTATCTTAACATAAAGTACAGTTCACAAAGCAACAAAGATATCTAAAACTTACAGTCTTATCCACAAGTACTTGACAAATATTCTGAGAATCCACCAGGAATCGACGTTTTCCAGGTTCATCAATAGACTCATTACGGACGATTTCTCTGCCCAAGTTTTGTTGCAAATGGTGCATCGTAATGTTTCCGTGTTCTGTTATATGTATAACAGACTTCTCAGCTAGGCTTCTAAGCCCAAGCATAACACTTAAGTCGCTATCTGTGAGTAAGCGAGTCACATATTCAAACGTATTATAATTAAAACAACATGCGATGTGAAGAAATATGACTTTATCATGATCATCTAACCCGTCATAGGCTACTCTTAATATTTTCTCTATATCTCCATGCAGATTATTTCTGATCCGAGGTAATAAATCCATCCACCTTGTTTTGTCTTCCCCTCTCAGATATGAACCCAAAACTATGAGACCCAAAGGAAGATTACCAGCAAGCTTTACAACTTCAACTACAAGTTCCGTGAAACCCTCGGGGGGATATTTTTGCCCGAAAGTAAATTGGCAGAACATATCAAGAGCTTGCTTTTTAGACGGTAAATCAACCTCGTAAATATCGGCAATACAATGAGACCTCAAAAGCCTTATATCTTTTGTAGTAACAATAATTCTGCTCCCTGAACCAAACCATCGACTTTTACCTGCCAAGGAACGTAGCTGCAAGCTATCATCCACACCATCCAGAATGATAAGAACTTGGCGTTTCTTTAGCATTGCTTCGATCATACCTAAATGATCTCTCTTTAAATACTTCTGGCCGAAAATTTCAGATAGTAAGAGGTTTTGAAAATGCAAGTTTGCATCATCGTCATCTGAGTTGGCTCTCTTATAATCATTTGATAAAATTAAGAAAGCGCTTAGTTCAAATTTTGAAGAGAGTTCAATATATAGAGCTCTTGCAATGGCAGTTTTACCAATTCCTGGGGGACCCCAAATTCCAACCATCTTCACTTCATTAGATTCCAAGCACAACATCGAATTCACTTTTGCGATATGATCTTCAATTCCAACCAAATCATGAGAAGCAATGGATGGCTTAAAACTCAGTGTCTGTGAAACAAATTCGACGATTTTCTCGATCATGTCTGCTTCGTTATCCCTGACCAAGATAAGTATTGTTACATAACATAACTTTTTGAATGAATTCAGTGCTAATATGATGGAGAACAAAAAATACATTGCATCAACAACATAGCATTGATTCATCCAGATCTGAAAGATTTGTGGTTGTATTGTTTTCTCCCACTAATATTCAGGCAATAAAGTAGTTTCATATTCAAGATTAAGCAAGTAATAATGACCCAAAATAGCTTACCAGTGCAAAGAACAGAGTCCGGTAATGTTTGCTATGTTGATCAAAGATTGGCGCCAGCGTTGTTTCTCATCCTCCGTTCTGCTGTAACAAGTTCTGTCGAAGTGCATTCCAAACTCTCCAGTCTGATTCCGAACATCCGATTGATCCACATCATAAAAAATTGGTATCAATGTTTGGTTTAGCTCATACATGCACTTTGTGATCTCCACCAACTCATTCAGGAGCCAGCCTAAAGAGGCATATTTTCTAGAGATCACAATGATTGAGATCCTCGACTCTCTTATGGCTTCTGCAGTCTCTGATTCTCTTATTGGCTGGCCTAAGTTCATCTCATTGTTTTTGAATGTAATAATTGATTTACGTTTGAGTGCCACAAGAAAATGACTGAGAAATGATTTGCGGACATCTTGCCCACAGAAACTCAAGAAAACGTGGTATCTCCAATTACCAGGCGAATAAGAAGCCATGGGAAACGGTGAAAGAGAAGGTAGATATTTGCCATGTTCACTCAGACTCTGATGCCTGACAGCTAATGCTTTCTTAATTCCTTCATCCAAAATATCTCCGAGCTGAGGCAACATTTCCATCCACTCCATTTTGCTTTTCCCTTGCAAAGACAAACCCAAAATACTGAGACACAAAGGAAGATTACCAGCAAGCTTTGTAACTTCATATGCGAGTTCCATGAAACCATCAGGTGGAGAGTTTTGCCTGAAAGCAGATTGGCAGAACATCTGAAGAGCTTGCTTTTTAGATGGAAAATCAACCTCATAGACATGATCGATCCCATGAGACTTCGGAAGCTGCTTATCTTTTGTCGTCACAATAATTCTGCTCCCTGAACCAAACCATTGATTTTTTCCTGCCAAGGCATCTAGTAGCACTTGATCATCCGCATCATCTACAATGATAAGAACTTTCTGGTCCTTTAGCCTTTCTCTCACCATACCTAGATGATGCACCTTTATTTGCTTCTGGCCGATAACCTCAGATAGAAATTGTGTTTGCAAATGCAATGTCGTGTCATAGCCATCCAGTTTGGCTCTCCTACAATATTCCATTGTTTTATCCACGAAAGCCCTATCTAAAAATATGCTACGTCGGAATTGATGAGCAAGTTGGTTATATAGAGCTCTTGCGATGGTACTCTTACCAATTCCTGAAGGACCCCAAATGCCAACCATTCTCACTTCCTCAGATTCCAAGCACAACAATGAACTCATTTTTGAAATATGATCTTCCAAATCAACAAAGTCACGAAAATCCTTTGCTGCTGTAATTTTGAGTTTTTTTAAGACATCAGTGGCAATTGTTTCCATCATGTTTGCTTCGTTATCCCTAACAATGAGAAAGATAATTGCAAAATCACAAACTACACATGCATATCAATCTTTTCGAGACTTGTATTGGAAATCCTTTATTTCAACATAGCCTTGATTCATCTAGGTGTGAGATAAATGTTTGTATGAATTTTATTCATTAGCATTCACAACTCATGCAAACTATTCTTGAGAGTCGATATAAAGAAAATAACAATGACCAAAAATTACGTACCAGTTCGCAGAACAGTATCCGAGTATGTTCGCTACAGTGGTCAAAGCCTGGCACCATTGTTGTTTCACATTCTCTGTTTTGTCCTCACAAACTTTTTCGAATCGCCTCCCAAAATCTCCAGTCTGTTCCTTAACATCCGACGGATCCACATCATAGAAAATTGGTATCACTATCTGATTCAAATCTTCCTTACTATTTGCGATCTCTACCAATTCATTCAGGTTCCAGCTTGAAGAGGCGTAATTTTCTGACAACAGAACAATGGAGATCCTCGACTCCTTTATCGCTGTACAAGTCTGGATCAACTGGCCCCTGCCTACCTCATTTTCTATGAACGTAGTGATTCCTATACTTTTGAATATTTGAAGAAGGTGGCTGAGGAAGTTTTTGCGGACATCTTGTCCACTGAAGCTCAGGAAGACATCATATTTCGAATTGTGAGAGGAAGAAGAAGCCATAGAGACATCGCGGGTCAACTCTTTCGAGGTATCCAACAGCATGGATAGTCTATGGAGGATTTCTTTACTCATTTTTTGTAGCAAACAATGGATCACTATTTCTCCGTTGGAGGATACATGTATGAGAGACGTATTGGCTAAGACTCTGAGCCCATAGCTAATGTCCAGTTCGATGCTAGCAATAAGTGGTGCCACTGAATCAACATCCGCATCATTAAACAAAAACACTAAGTATAGAAATAAAGCTTTATCTATTTCCAGTAAACCATCATATCCAACTCTCAGTACTTCTTCAACGTCATAACCAGAAAAATCCATGGAAACAAAAGAAGAATCTGGTGAACTTATCTTGGGATTCGTATTTCCAGTTTCAGCCGAAATCACATAGACTCCACATCTTTTCACTGCACAACTATCATCTAGACGCTTCCTCTGCTTATTAACGGGAAAAAATTCAAATACAACTAAATCAGCCAAGATATCGGGGTCTTTTCCTTCACTGGTACTTGGACATATTTTGACATCACAGAAGACAAATATATGATCCTTCTGAAATTTTGGAATAGCTTCACCTGGAGCCCAATAATGAAAAGTTAGCCTATGAGAGCGGCCTTCCATGTCTTTCCATCTGCAAACACAACTAATGCCAAAACCAGTAGCATCATAGTTATCCTCCGAAAATGCAACTTCCACTAGCATATAAAAACCCACAAGCGTGCTTCTTGAAGGAGTAAGTCGTGTCATTACAGAAGATCCTGGTTGCAGGTTAAGTGTGGAATTTTTATTCGCATATGGCACACAGAAGCTGAAAGCCAGAGCTTTGTTGAGTTCCTGTTCCAGTTGGAAATTAAGTGAGGTATGAAATGAGAAGGATGTGACTGGTGACATATCAGGCATTGATATAAAGAGAGGGGGAGAGATAAGCGTACAGAGATGGAAAGAGAGAGTGAGGGAGAAGTAGAACAAAGAGATAGAGAGTATTACCTGTGGATGCTCTCTTAGTATGTGTTTTACATTAGCTAGCGCTTTCACTAAAAAATCGTTGACCACTTGTGGAGATAGAGAAAAACAATTACTGAATGTGTAATGCATAGGAAGCTGCTCGAAGTCCAAACAAATTGATTTCAGAGCGACACAGCCATGTGCATACAAGAGTTCTAGGCTTTGAGGAAGTTGTGCCATTTCTATTACAGCAGTGCCAGCAATATATAACTCTTTCAGGTTTCGTGGAAAACCCTCAATAGTCTTAAGCTCCGAGCAGCCAGACAGATCAAGAACTTTGAGAAATTCTAAATTAACCATGTCAGGCAGACTTCGCAAACGAGAACAATCTTTGAGATCTAAGAAAATAAGCTTGCCACGATCTTGACTAGGTGAGTTCATTTTCATAAGACTTGTTAAACGTTCGAGATCAATTTTCTCAAGGTTCAAGACACCTGAAAGACCCGGGATTTCTGTTAGAAGATTCAAAAGCCCTCTGTAGTTCGGATTAACAAAGGAAAGGGGTAGTTCTATTATGCCAGTTCCCTGAAGATGCAATGTTTCAATATTTAACGAAACCTCTGGCAAATGGTTGATTTCTGTGCAACCTGAGAGATTTACAACTCGTAGATGCAGCAATTGACCTGTGGCTGGGAAACTCTGCAGTCTTGTACAACCTTGGAGATCAATCACCTCAAGATTTAGAGCTTGTAAAACATCGTCAATATCAACTAGTTGCTGGGAATGACAAAGCCTGATCGTCTTCAACTTCTCCAAATTCTGAGCATAAAAATGCTAAAGTAATAAGTACAAATATGTAAGGTACTTTATAAGAATAAAACACATAATAGAGTTTGCTTACCTTGGTTCTACCCCAAAGCTTCTCAAGTCGACTGTACGGCATGTTGATTTCAACGAGGTGCCACGGATCAAAATATTGAGGCAAAAATTGCAGAGGATAGTTCTCCCAGTGGAGGAGCCTTAGCTGATTAGGAAGAGAATGGAGAAATCCCTTGGGGAAATTGAATACAGGATGGATCTCAGTATTGGAACTGTAAATTTTCAGCAATCTAAGGTTCAACATATTCTCAAATGCAGCAGGCTTTACATCAAAACCTAACTTTAATGTGTCTAGGAACATGCCTTCAATGTACTCAGTGCCCTGAAAGAATATGGGAAGTAGATATATCAGGACGTTGGCTCAAATTCAAAAAGCAAGCTACATATGAAACATGGAAATATAACAGACCAGAGAACGTTTGTTTTCATTATCTTCTAATAAATATTTGATGCTCCAAGGTTCCCACAGTCTGCGGCGCCTCACAATAAATACTGTTTCTCCATTAATTATTTCTCGGCCAACATCCTGGATCAGATTATGCATTTGCAACAGGTTTTCTGAAATAGTCAGCATACACTTGTCAACAAGAACATTGACTCCAACATGTGGAAAGAAATCACAGCCCTCTAGCAGTTGCATTACGTAGTCTACATTTTCTCCCCTGAAAAAACAAGCTATATCCAGAAAAATGTTCTTTTCGCTGTTACTGAGTGTCTCATAGGTGCTTTTGACTACATTAACAATCTTAGATGGAGGACTTCGCTTGAGTTTGAGGAATGCATTCCTCATTTCTGACCGGTTTTTTTTACCTTTCAATTCTTTGCCATAAATTCTGAGAGCTAGTGGGTTCCCATTAGCATATTCAACTACTTTCATTGACAGCTCGTCGATATTCTGCTCTCCCCTACTCTCTATAGACGCACACAGCAAGAAGAGATGAAGAGCCTCTTTCTCATTCAAACCTTGAACCTCATATATATGATTGACTCGGCAAAGGCGAAATACTTGTTTGTCTCTAGAGGTTATGATTATCAGGCTTTCAGGACAAAACCAGTCAAACCGTCGAAGAAAAGATTCTGCCACCAACGGATTGCGCACGTCATCAAGAACAACAAGAACTCTCTTATTGTTTAATTCATCTCTAAGAAATCTCAAGTTTCTACTGGTACCGTCAACAACTGGCTCTTCTTTCAACAATTGTTCCTCAAGCAAACAATAAAGCCCCTTTTCATGAATAGCTTTCTCATAATCTTCGATGAAACAATAAGCATCAAATTCGCCAGATATTTGGTCAAAGACCGCTTTAGCAAGTGTCGTCTTGCCTATGCCAGGCATACCCCAAATTCCAACACAGCGGATGCCCAAAGGTTGCCTGCAGACCATGTTCTCAATCTCCAGCAGCTTCGAGTATATTCCAATTCGTTCCATATAAAAGATCTTCTCATACACATCTCTGACAATCTCTTTTACTAGTTCGGAGTCACTGCATTCCTTCCTGCACCATATGTGCTCCAGTAAAAGATTAGCCAATATTCAACATTGAGAAATGGGATGGATATCTTTAGACTGTAGAATGAAATTTGTGTTGACTCATTTTATTTTTTGTTTCACAATGTTTTTAACTTGAAATAACAAATAATCAAATGTCTAAACTATTATTTTGACATCTGTTATAATTCAGATCTTATAGTCTCAGTTGTAAATGCAACTAACAAATTTGACATCTCTACTTCCTCATAAGGAAAAGCCTAGTTTAGAAAAAACTAAGAATTTTGAGGACTGAGGAGACAAAGATAGCAAAATAACGCCAATACCTAGACTGGTGGACTGGTGTTAACCCCCTCAACTCCAGCGCGCCAAGCCATTCGCCCTGTAATGAACTTACCCCGTACAACACAGGAACCACCACCTGATCTTCGTTCCTCTGGCAATCGAGAACCTTCACGAGCTTGTCAATGCATACCGTACGGTTTCCGGGTAAAACCATCACAGAAACCCTAGATCTCTCGACCTTTGCCTTCGCCTTCGCCGAAAGCAGATCGTCGCTGTCGACGAACACATCATTTATGCGTTTCCGGCGGAGAGCTTCGGAGAGGTGGCTGACGAAGGAGTACCGTACCTCCTCTACGCAGCTTATGTAGACGACTTGCTGAGCCTTTTCACTGTCGATCATGATATTATACCTTTGATTGATTTTGCTCGATTTTTTCTGCCGAGCACTTAGATGGATATGTTTCTGGCTCCGGCGAAGATGGCTTTCGTCACTCCATTGTCAACGATCCAGAAATCCTTTTGACCTTTCAAACAGTATGTGTCATTTTCCTCTCTTTTCTTTATTTATTGGGTTTCGTAAAAAATAAGTTTCCTCAAAGACTTTTTTTTTTTTTCTTTTTCTCATCTGAATTTTATTGATAAACTTGTTGTGGAACCAATGTAGAATACAACGCCCAAATAAGGGAATCAAAGCCGGCGAACAAAGAAAAGTCCCCAGAGACGTAGCCAGAAGAAAACAAGAATTTCCTGGAAACAAAGCCCTTTAAAAGGGAAATTAGAGACACTAAAACAAAGAGCTAAAAAACTCGAAACCAAAACGAAAGAGGCCGAACCCTTACACTAAAAACAAAAGCAACAAGGTTTAAACCAAACAAATTACACTAGACTTAAGAAGCAAGAAGACCTCTTCTTCTATTGCACATGCGAACGAGATTTACCATGGCTGCCCACGGCCCGCCCGAAGATAACAACAACAACCTCCTATCACGATGAGAGCCGATCTCTCGGAAACAGAACCAAGTACTTCATAACCCGGCAAGCAAGAACACTAAGAAACTCAAACACACTTCCGGATGCGACGATGGCGACCAATGCGCCCATTAACCAATAACGTCTAGGTAGAAGACTTCAAAACGCGATCAGATCCAAACCAATCTGAAAGCAAGTACAAGGAGTGAAGCTAAACCTCTCGCAAAACACCGAACTCAGACGAGCACGACGAAGGAACAAGAAAGCTATTGACCACAGATAGCAACAGCAAGAAGAAGATACAACTGCACACTTAGAAGACTAACGCAAAAACAGATAAAACGAAGCTTCTGCTTAGGAAGGGAGCAAACCAAAAGAGAAACAAAGGCTGAAACGAGTAGACCAAGGGCGAGAGGAAGGACAATGGCTTGGAGTGAGGAAACACATCGAGAACCCTAGCCCACACAACAAAGGCGGCATAGAGACAAGAAGACCACTTGAGCGACAACAAAGAACTGGCCGCTTAACCCGCTTCCAAAACGCACACAAAAACCACACTCAAAACAAACCAAAGAAATCCCCAAACGTAGGCCAAAAGTTCAGCAAAACACCCACAACCATCTAACCCTAACAAATCGGAGGAGGAGAACGACTAGAGGAGCAGCTTACCAGAATAGAGAAACTGGAGGGCACGGCCACATGGAAGCGAAGAAACCACCAACGAGAAATCAAAAGAAACCCGAGTCTTCGCCAACTCAATTACGGACAGATTATCCAACAGATCCACAGATCTGGGAGACATAACATCAACTCTCGAAGGAGAAGCTGACAGCCGGCGAAACCAAGACGACTCGCCGAGAAAAACTCCATCAAAGCCAAAAGAATCTCTTCTCCTTCGACACCCAGGCGCTAAAAGGAACGGGGAACTAAACAAACATGACAAAAAGGAAAGCAATAGGGCCCTCTCACGGCAACGGCGAGGAGCGCCGGCCACCGGAAAAGGGCAAGCAAAGAACAGAGAAGAAGAGCGGCGGCGGCTTGGTTGGGAGAGTTTTAGACTAGTTTCTTCAAAGACATACACCTCTATATCAAATAAATGCACGTTAAATGCACAAATCTCAAAAGTCATAGTCTTTTTTGTATAGTGATGACGTGGAACTCCATAACTCTGTTAGAAAATACAAAGATTTTATGCAAAAAAATTTCCATGTAACTTTCTTTTGTAAGACAAACCTTCATGTCAAATAAATGCAGGTCAATACCACAATTTCAAAAGTCACCGCAATATAGCCATTCTGTGTAGCGATGACGTGGCCGACGATAACTCTGTTGAAAACATAACAGATGTTAAAAAGAAATTGTTTTGCTTCTGTTGAAAACGACACAATTGAGTGAGCCTTTGTGCCAGAGAGATCCGTAGATCATTCCGTCGTACTCATCTCTTCTCTCCGGAGCAGCCTGGCGGCACTAGTGAGCTACCTTAATTGATACGAAACCACTAACCCTAATCGCCTATTTACTTTTTACATCTTTTTTTACTTTAGAGCCTTTTTCGTTGGATGATTAGAGCTTGCTGCCGTCGTCTATCAGAACAAGGCCGGCTCTATAGTTACCTTTTCTATTTTCGACATTGTTTTCATAATCAATTCCAAACGGTGCTAGATCAATAGGTTTTCCTTTATTCCCAGAGGTCGTCGTCACGAATAGACTGATAGCTAAAGCCCATTTTACCATAGAACTGATCGGATCTCTTCTATATTCAAAAGTATATTTAAATTTAACTATATTTAAATTTTTCTTCCACTTCATTATTAATTCTCTAAGTAATAGTCAGTAACTACTATATCTAAGTAATTATTTTAATTCTATTGTTCCCGGTATATACAAATACACAAAAATAAGAATATTGGTTTATGGAGAGCCGTCAACCATGGAGTTGTCAACCTCCGTAGAAGTCTATCTCCACTACATATAGAAGTCGAGGCCCTTCTCTAGGCGATGAAGTGTATGATTGGTGCAGATAATCAAGAGGTGGCGTTCTTTACAGACTGTTCTGACCTGGTGAAGATGGTGTCTTCTCCAACCGAATGGCCGGCGTTTTCAGTGTATCTGGAGGAATTTCAGAGCGACAAGGAAGAGTTCTCAAACTTCTCTTTATCTTTAATTTCTCGTAGTGCTAATGTTAAAGCGGATTACCTGACATGAAAAATTTGTACAGAACCGCTTCATATCACATATGTAAACAACATTCCCCAGGAATGGCTCTTTTGAGTTCTAAGTAGTTTCAGATGACAAAAAAAAAAAGAATATTGGTTTATGATATGGTGAGATTCTATCTATACTAGTATTTTTGAAGTACATTTGTTATCGGGGGATTAAATTGTGATTCGAAAAATTTGGTATCCGAGCCGAAAAACAAATGTACTTTAAAATCTTACACCGGATATTCTATATTTTTCTTTGGAACGGGTCAAAACATATCCGAAATTGTGAACCGGATATTTCATATTTAAAAATAAAGATATTTAGTTGATTTGGTTAAGATTTAAAATAGGGATTTTGGTCTAATGTGCCACCTACTGTAGCAATACTTACAGAAATTGCCACAAAACATTTGTCTTTCACAATGTGCTATTTCTCCACTTTATGGCAGGCAGACAATGACGAAAATACCCTCAAACGAAAATACCTAAATATCAGATATTTGGTGGACAAAACTTTAAAACAACATATTTTGAAAAATTTTGGTAGACAAAAAATGTTATCCACATTTGAAACAATAGATTGGGATGATATGTGGTGGACAATAAATATTGTCCACATTTGAAACAACAGACTTTAAAAAAATTTGGTGGACAAGAATTCGAAACGGCATACTTCGAAATTTTGGTACACAAGAAATGTTGTCCACATTTGAAACAACAGACTTCAAAAAAATTTGGTGGACAAGAATTCGAAACGACATACTTCGAAAATTTTGGTAGAGAAGAAATATTGTCCACATATATCTTCTTCCTTCTCAGATTTAGTTTCGTTCTCACTTTCCAAACTAGATTCAGACCCAGATTTTTTATCTCGCTAAATCGCCAACGATGTATTCCTAGATCGAAGACGTGATGAACCCGTTAAAAAATCCGTAAATAGTGTGAATAATATTTATTTAAATTAGATTGGGTCATACTTGAATAAAAAAAAGAAGATCAAAATTTGGGAAACTCTTATATCTATGGAGATTGAGCTTCATTATTTAGAGGAAAGAGACAGAGAGAGACATGAGAGAGAAAAGAGAGGAATGGAGATTGAACAAAACGCTTTCACTCTAAAGGGCAAATTGGACTTTGCAAGTTGGGCTAGAAATTGGATTGTGGCACGATTGAAAAGAATTTGTGGGCACGATTGAAAGTTAGATTTCTCTTTAAAATAGATTCTCCTATCATCTTTGTTTTAACTCTTTCTACATATATTGTGATTCGAAATTTTAAAAACGACTATATTACCCAACTGATGAAAAAAGTGTGTGTTCAACGTCCCATATCGACAAAAATGTTTAGACAATGATTCAGAATCACATTATAAATAAGATCAAAATGAATCCAAATCTGAATGAACAAGAAGTTTAACTTAACAAGCATCCAAATTTAAAAGTTTGTATACCGTTTAATTCGGTTTTTTAGTTTAACTGTTTAATTTTACAGGAAATATTAAGAACATTTGAACATATATAAGAGTTAAAATAACACGGGACAGTTATATTGCAAGATGCGTTTATATGACGGAACGGATTCGAATCAAAAAAATTTAAAACATCATCAACTCGCTGCTTCAATACGGGTTAAATCTTCATTTTATTACTTTTTTAACACCACAAATATTAGACATATCGAATGATCCTGATTAAAATAAAATTGTATAAAACAAAAATTGTCCCGTGGTATATCGTTACTTTATAAAAATTGTAAATTATAAAATATAAATTTCTTAGAAAATGATATAATTTAAAAACTTTTATATATAATATATTAACTATTAAAATTAAAAAATCACTATAATTTTAAAAATAAATCGCCATGCGGTGTACGGCGGGTTAGAATCTAGTTAGATAGTTAATATGTTAGTGTGGACATTCTAAATGGAAAAGAGAACTCTCTTTAAACAATACTATTAAGACCCCATAGATCATTTATAAAAATAATTAAAAAATGGTAGATTATTATTTTTACATATTAAAAATGATGGTTCTTAAACGTTTTAAATTTTTTATTTTTATTAAGTTTTTTTGTTTGTAGTTGTGTAATACATTTTATTAAGAATCTTTTTGTCCATCTTAAATAACATTGATTTTCTAAGAAATTTTCATTGCTAAACTTTTTATTCATAATTATATATTTAGGGTTTATGTTTATACTTTTAGTCACTAGATTTTAACCCGCGGTACACCGCGGGATGATTTATTTTTTTAAAGTTAGTATATATAAAATTTTATAAATTGTATCTCCTTATAAAATAATTATGTTTTATAGTTTATAATTACATTATCAAGTAACGGTATATCACGAGTTCACGGAACAATAATAAACTGAGGATTTAACTCGTATTAAAGCGGCATGTTAATGATATTTTAAAATTTTATAAATATTGATTCAAACCCATTCGCCGTATAAATCCGTTCCGAAATATAACCCGTCCCATAATTTCTTAACCCGTCCCGTGATTTGTTTTCTAAAAGTAGTGATTTTAAAATTTAATGATTTTTTATTATATATAAAGTTTAGAAATTGTATCATTCTCTAAGACATTTATATTTTAATAAACTTAATCTGTATTAAAACGACATGTTAATGATATTTTAAAATTTTATAAATGTTGATTCAAACTCGTCCACCATATAACCCGTCCTGTAATTTCTTAACCCGTCCCGTAATTTGTTTTCTAAAAGTAGTAATTTTAAAAAATTTAACGATTATTTATTATAGATAAAAGTTTGTAAATTGTATCATTTTCAAAGACATTTATATTTTGTAGTTTACAATTGTTATTAAGTAACATTATACCACGGGATAATTTTTAATTTATATACAATCTTTTCTAAATGAGACTTATTTGATATGTCTAATATTGGTGGTATTAAAATTTTTTTAAGGATTTAATTCGTATTGAAGCGGCGGATTAATGATATTTTAATCTTTTTATTATTGTTGATTCAAAAACCCGTCCCGCCAAACCCGTCCCGCCAAAAAATTCATTTATTTTATTAATGTTGATCTTATTTATGATATGATTCTGAATCATTGTCTAAATATTTTAATCGATGTAGAACGTTAAACACATTTTTTCGTCAACTGGATAATATATGTCCGTTTTTAAAATTTCGAATCACATTATATGCAGAAAAAAAATTTGATTTTTTTTTACTGTATGTATTATATGATGATTCAAAACAGGTAAAAAAAAATCAAACAAAGATGATAGGAGAATCATAATTCTAAATCTTAATCAAATCTTCTAAATCATTAAATATGGAATATCCGGTGTATGAGTTGGATTAAATATAACCCGACCCAACAAACTTTTTATGACCAAAATTTGGAAACGGGTCGGGTATACAAATAATCTGGGAGCATTTTTACCCACCCGTCACCAAAATGACTGCAGAAAGACTAGTATAGATATATTAACACATACTCCCTCTGTTTCAAAATATATGATGTTTTAAGAGTTTTTTTTTGTTTCAAAATATAGGATGTTTTACAATTTTCTATGCAACTTTTTAATACATTTGATATCTTATGACCATTTGTATTCTGCCGTCTTTAAATCATTGGCTAAATTTTTTAAAATTAAATATTAAATAATAGTTTTTAAGAGAAAAATAAATTTCTTAAAATGTGTGCTTTTAACTCAAACATATATTTTGAAATATAGAGAGTATTTAATTTTAAGTTTTGTTTTACGTATATATGTTAATGTTACACTTGTGTAATTATTAATCAAGTAACTTTGATTTAAAATTGTGTATTAATTGAAGATTAGTGGTTGCATATTTAGATGTAATTAATATAAGAATTATTACTTTGAAATGATTATTGGTGGGGTCCATAATATTATATTGGTGATAATGTGGACCGCCTAAGACCATATTTATCGGGGCAACTATGGTCCTGTTCTAAGAGTTTTTAAATATTAAAACTGATGAAAAGTTGGGTTTGGGCTAGGAACGCGTTCTCCTGCGAGAACAGTTCGGAACCATGTTCGTGTGTACGTGGCAGGCCGTCATTGGTCAGGAGATGTGGAAATGGAAAAAGTCTAGGCTTTTCTTTCTTTCCTTCTCTTTCCTCTTACATTATTAATATTTTTTCTCCCTTAAGATCAATCTTCAAAGATGCACCCTTGCATATGCCCTAAGAGAAGAAAAAACTCTCTCATTATATATATAGGTTAGCTCTCATTATATATATAGGTTCCGATTGGTAACACAAAATTGTACAAATTTTTTAGCTATTAGCTGGAGTATGTAAGCTTTTTCGGAATAGTGCAAAACTGTAAGAAATAGTTGTACGAGATCAGCTGTACAAAAAAACTGAAAATAAAACTTTTAGTAACGCTTTTGATAAAGCTTTTGTGATTGGTAACTGTCAAACCTGTACACCATGTACCGCTGTGATAATGGGTTACCATTCAAACCCATAGATTGTTCAACTCTATAACTCAATTTTCTCCCATGAACGATTTGTGTCAATGGATTTGTTCGATCCAAAACTTGAGATAAATAATACTTGAAATTTAATTGAAAAACAAAATTACACTAAAGGAAAGTATTGTTATAGAGTTAATAAACTAATCTTCCCACTCGATGGTTTCTGGCAACTTACAAGTGTCCCACTCCATGTTGCCATGAACAGCTGGGAATGGCAGGGTCAATGGCCGAAAGAAGTATAACATTTTTTGACCAAATCAATGACATGATTGATCGGGAAAACAAAAAGTTACGTGGTAGACAAAACGAAACAGGATCTACTTGGAATTTTGCCTTTTGTCTTAAGTCTTTAACTTTTTTTTTATAACAACCCAACAAGACCCAAAAACTCTTGTCATGGCTGCATACTCCTCCTCCTCTTCCACGGTCGAAGAACTGCCACCGCAACATCAAGTGTTCATCAATTTCTCTGGGAAAGATTTGCGTTTCGGATTCGTCAGCCATCTCGTAACGGCCTTGAAATTAAACAACATTAACGTCTTTATGGACGACTATGAAGATAGAGGCCAACCTATAGAAATACTATTGAAGAGGATAGAGGAGTCGAAAATAGCTCTCGCTATCTTCTCCGGCAAGTACACCGGGTCAATCTGGTGCTTGAGAGAGTTGGCGAAGATCAAGGATTGTGTGGATGAAGACAAACTCGTGGCTATTCCCATCTTCTACAAATTGGAGCCATCCACCGTGAAAGAAGTCAAGGGAGACTTCGGTGATGCATTCAGGGATCTCGCAAAGGGTGATAAGAGGAAGAAGAAGTGGAAGGAAGCTTTGATCTCTATTCCTGAGATAATGGGCATCACGGTGCACGAGAAAAGGTAACTTCCAAAAAGATTGTCCATTTATCTTAAAAATAGATTACGTTACTTTTCATGGGAATTCAGGAAGCTCATTATCTCAATTGTTATTTTCCTCACCGGTGTTGCAGCTCTGAAAGCGAAAAACTAAACGAAATTGTGAAAGCCGTTAAGAAAGTGCTGATCAAATTTCCATCGGACGGAAGCCAACACTACAAGAAATATCCACATTGGTAGCACGACAGAAACGCTATAATACGTCATTCATAGCGTTTTCATAAACGCTATCTTATGCCCCTGTTATGGTAGATGCCACACATACGATAGCGTTTGTCTTGGGTGCTATTATATGTTGTTTTATTATAGCACTAATTAAATGCTTTAATATACTTTATTTTAACACATGTTTAATGTTGTCTTATATTATCTCGTAACACTTTTATTTCGCTATATAAATATATTTATTTGATTTATAGAATTTTTATATTATTACCCAATTTTGCAGAATTTATTAAATTGGATTTATATATAAATTTTATTTTCTATTTCATAAATCATCGACATACATAATATAAACATTACATTTAACCAAAACAAGTCTTCCATAACAGTAATATACCAAGTCTTAGACTACATCAAGTCATCAAACCAAGTCTTATACTAGGTACTTACTAGATAACATCAAAACAAGTTCATGAGAGGATGGAGATAAACGTTCCCTTTGAAATCATCATCTTCTTAAACTAGCTTCTTTATACCCGTGGAATGCGTTATCTCGTACTTAAACCTCACAACATTCTTATCACTTATGACGAAACCAAGTCTTTGAAACCATCCTCTCTCTTAACCTGCTTTACAATAAAACAAAACAAATGAAACCAATACAATCACTGCAAGGATATACTAAGATAGAAAAGATATACTAAGATAGAAAAGACGGAGATGAAAGAACAAACCAACAGTCATAAAGAATATAAAGAGTTCGATGTAAATTGATCCTTTGAGAGCAATGCCACTTGCAAACTGAAAGTAAACACACCTCAGTTCCTGCAAATTGCTTAAAAATTAGCATATAAATAAGTCTACATAAAACCTTAACAAGAAAGTAGCATATAAATAAGTTAAACAGAAACCTGCACTAATCTGACACCATACTTCATGTCATAAATTGCATCAGTATGCGATGGTCTATAGGCAACCGATATTTCGCCATAATCCTGAAAATCCAGAGAATCTCTCAAAAGTTAGAGTCTACAGAAAACCTCCAAGCTTTCTATTCGATTCTGCTTTCTCTACTGCCAATAGAAAATAATCTATTTAACAATATCAAATACACTTATATGCATAGAGATGTCAAAAAAACTTACAAGTCCTCTCTGATCCAAACACATGGATGGGTGTTCCTGTCGTCATTCCTGCAAGTTATGGATATCAACAGTTAGAACAAGGTTGAGAAAATAAACCAAACTCAAACTATGAAACAGAATGTATAACTAGACCTTCGGAGACTCTAAAAGATATCCGACAAGTATTAGTCTCTTTTCTAGGAGTCGTAATCCTGCTCTGACCAGGTCTCCTAATAAAGCAAACCAAAATAATAATAAAACTCATCAAGGGATCAAATTATTATGATTATATAATAAGAGCGTTCTTCTTCCTAAAAATACCTTCTATCAAGATCAAATTGCAAATTCAGTAAGTGGAATTCGAGGAGGACAACCATCAATAATACAACCAACTCCACCTCCATGTGATTCTCCAAAAGTTGAAACTCGAAAATGAGTCTCGTAAGAACTTCCAGTAGCTTGTATCGCTGCAAATTTAAAAACCCAAATTCCAAAACTCTTAAAGCTTTAAACTTTCAATTTCCCCAATTTGTTATAATGGAAATGCGAATCAATTCAATCAACCAGAACTCCCCTAAAGATTCAAATTACACATCTTTATGCAAAGGGTTGAATCTAAAATTTTCGAAAATAATCAGAGAACTCACGAAAGTTCTTCCTGGTTTGGTTACGGATAGAGATCTGAACGGTGGGAGAAGAGAGACAATGGAGCTCCGAGGGTTGGAGAGTTAGGACATATATTAGGCTTAATTGCAAATGGCTTTTGTGGTCTTCTTCTTCGTTGTGCAAATGGAGGAGGCGAAAATTGCAAAATCCTCCACCTACCAACACTAACCCAGATGTCGCGGACCAAACCAAAATCCTCATTGGAGTTGACCGCCATTGGAGGAGAATATAAGATTTTATCACTAGGCTTCAAGACAACAGTCGTGAACCCATGTCTGAGAATCCCAGCAGAATAAATCCATGTAGATCTCGATCAGTTCCGATCTCCTTCGTCACAGCTTCGATTACTTCTAGAACGATGGATCTGAGATCGGAGAAAGAGAGGGAGATTTGAGATCGGAGAAAGAGAAGTGGGAAGAGAGGTGGTTGGGTTTAAAAGAGGAGAAGCTAGTCGTTTGGGTTAATGGTGGAGGAGTAGATCGAGATAGAAGGAGGAGAATAGGGTTTTTTTTTTCTTTTTTTGTTCACAGTTTTTTTTTTTTTTTGGTCTCCTAGTTTAAAAAAAAAACGTCACAGAGGCGGTCATTGTGTTATTTTTGTGTAAGTGTCAGCGCCTGTGACAAAAATTAGTCTATGAAAACTCTCGCTTAAGTGAAATTTCGGGTTAGCATTTTCAAAATGCTATAGTAGACATCTCCGATCTAGTTAGTCTTCTTTCATAGCAGTTACAAAAAATGTGCTATCGTAATGTGCTATCAATGCTCATATTTCTTGTAGTGCAAAATGCCTCTCTAGATCCTTCAGAAAATAGCGATTCTGGAATTTCCTCAGGACCTGAGAAGGATAAGACATTTGGAATCCAACAACGCCTAAAAGAATTGGAAGATAAGTTGGATACTAAAAAATATAAGGGAACTCGTATCATTGGAGTTGTTGGCATGCCTGGAATTGGGAAAACCACACTGCTGAAAGAGCTCTATAAGACGTGGCGTCGCAAGTTTTCAAGGCACAAGTTAATCGATCAAAGTTATGTAAAGTCAGATAACTCCATGTTAGATTACTTGGGCACGGAACTCTTTAAAAAGCCAGCATCGGAGTTGAAAGATCCCCAAATAGATGGTTCCAAAGAACCATTCAAAACTCATCAGGGTCTATTGAACAGATGCAAAGTTCTTGTAGTCCTTGATGATGTAAGTAGAAGGGAACAAATATATGCTGTTCTCGGGGAACATGATCTTCTCAAAAAACATGAGTGGGTCAAAGATGGCAGCAGGATTGTCATTGCAACAAACGACATGTCCTTACTAAAAGGTCTGGTTCATGATACCTACGTTGTCAGGCAGTTGAATCACAGAGACAGCTTACAACTCTTTTGCTATCATGCCTTTGATGATGATCAAGCCAATCCTCCCAAGGGAAATTTCATGAAACTGTCAGAAGATTTTGTTCAATATGCGAGAGGCCATCCACTAGCTCTCAAAATATTGGGTAGAGAACTTCATGGGCTTAAAATGAAGCATTGGGAAGAAAAACTGAAATTACTCGCTCAAAATCCCTGCACTTATATTGGAATGTTCTTGCAAGAAAGCTATAAAGAATTAAGTTCAGAGCAGAAAGAAGCATTTCTCGACATAGCCTGTTTCAGATCGGAGGATGTAGATTATGTAGAAAGTTTATTGGCTTCATCTGACCCCGGATCTGTTGAAGCAACGAGTGCAGTAAAAGCTCTCACTAATAAGTTCCTGATTAATACTTGTGACGGACGAGTGGAGATGCATGATCTACTATATAAATTTTCTAGGAAACTTGATCAAGATGGTAGCGGACAACGGAGGTTGTGGCTCCACAAAGACATAATCAAGGAAGGCGTAATTAATATTCTGCATGAAACACTGGTGAGATTAATTAACCAGAAAGAAAAATGAAGTTCACTGACATTTAATGGTTACACTTTTTTCTTATCTCTAATGTCGTGTCTGTTATTGTTGATGTTGGTTGCCAGGAACCTGAGGATGTCAGAGGTATTTTCCTAGACTTGTATGAACTAAAGGAAGAAACGAGCTTAGAGTATGACCGTTTCAGCCAGATGCATAATCTTCGGTATCTCAAGTTCTACAATTCTCATTGTCCTCAAGAATGTAAAACCGACAATAAGATAAACATCCCTGATGGACTTAAGCTACCATTAAAAAACGTTCGATGCCTCCACTGGCTGAAATTCGCATTGGAGGAACTTCCAAACGATTTTGACCCGTTCAATCTAGTCGACCTTAAGCTTCCCTACAGTGAGATTCAACGACTCTGGAATTCTGTTAAGGTATGCTTCTGAATAATCAGTTGATAAATTAATTTGGATAATTTTATGTGGCTGAATGTTTTGTTGTCTCAGGATACACCAATATTAACGTGGGTTGATCTCAATCACTCAAGCAAGTTGAGTGACTTGTCAGGGTTATCTCGAGCTCGAAATCTTCAAATACTGAACCTTGAAGGTTGCACAGCATTAGAGACATTTCCCGATGACATGGTAGAAATGAAAAGTCTTGCTTCTCTCAAAATTCTCACTCTCAGCGGCTGCTCAATCTTCACGGAATTTCCCTTGATTTCCGAAAATCTAGAAGCTTTATACCTGGATGGAACAGCAATAAGTCAAATTCCAAATAACATAGGGAACCTCCACAGACTTATCTTATTGAATATGAAGGACTGCAAAATGCTGGAGAATATTCCAACCTCTGTCGGTGAGCTGAAAGCTCTTCAAAAGCTGGTACTCTCTGGTTGCTTAAAGCTCAAGGAATTTCCTGAAATCAATAAGAGCTCTATAAAGTTCTTACTTCTGGATGGGACATCCATCAAAATGATGCCACAGTTACCCTCAGTGCAGTATTTATGCTTAAGCAGAAATGATCAGATCAGCTACCTACCAGCTAGCATCAATCAGCTTTTTCACTTAACATGGCTGGACTTGAAGTATTGTACGAGTCTTACATTTGTTCCAGAGTTGCCACCGAATCTTCACTACTTAGATGCACACGGTTGTAGCTCACTGAAGACAGTTGCAAAACCGCTGGCCCGTATCATGCCGACCGTGCAGAGCCATTGCACTTTTAATTTCACCAATTGTAATAACATGGAGCAAGCTGCAATAGAGGAAATCACATCTTATGCTCAAAGGAAATGCCAGTTACTATCAGATATTCGTAAACACTACAATGAGGTCTCTCTCTATATCTAACTCTATCTCCGTCTGGCTCTCTGTATCCCTCTATCTGACTCTTATATTTTAAGGAAACTCCACAATTTATGATTTTACTTTTCTATAACGTTGCAGGGTCTTAGTTCAGAGGCTTTGTTCACCACTCGCTTTCCTGGATGTGAGGTGCCTTCGTGGTTTTGTCATGAAGAAAGAGGATCGATGTTGCAACGAAAACTCCTCCCACATTGGCATGACAAGAGCCTTTCTGGGATAGCTCTATGTGCTGTAGTCTCATTCCCTGCTGGCCAAAATCAAATCAGCAGCTTCTCGGTGGCATGCACCTTTACGATAAAAGTTCAAGACAAGTCTTGGATCCCCTTTACTTGCCAGGTAGGAAGTTGGGAGGGAGACAAGGAAGACAAGATTGAGTCAGATCATGTTTTTATAGCCTACATTACTTGCCCACATACGATAAGGTGTCTCGAAGATGAGAACTCTGATAAATGCAATTTTACTGAAGCCTCTCTTGAGTTTAATGTGACTGGTGGTACAAGTGAGATAGGAAAATTCACGGTGTTGAGGTGCGGTTTAAGTTTGGTGTATGCAAAAGATAACAACAAAAACAGTTCTCATGAAGCAAAGTATGATATGCCTGTTGAAGTAAGCTTTCAAGAACCTCAACATGGGATGAAGGAGGAGCAAAGAAAACTAAAAAATCAAGAATCCATGATAGACGACCACAGAAGAAGCGAAAAACCAGAAGGTGTGAAAATGTCTAGTGTCACTCAAACTTGTGGTGCAAGTGTAACTCCAAGATTGGGAGATCTCCAAGCAAATGGTTGAAAATCTCCAAGGTGGGATGATTATGTTTCAGGTGAACCAGATTCTTACACAAACATAAAGAAGATTGTACATTAAAAATTTCATGGTGGCGTATTTTTGTAGAGAGATACATATGTCATTGGTGGAGCATATCTTTCTGGAGCAGTTGGTGTTCTTTTTGCTATGTAATGCTAAAGCATCTGCTTCAGCCAAAAGACCCTTTTTGTTGTTTCTGGTTCAAGTTAATTTCATGGTCTTGTTTGGTTATCAGTTCTTTGTAAGACTCTTTTTTACGGTTGAATAAATAAATATTTTTTCACAAATCTTTCTCAAACTGATTATCTGAAATGGTCATCTTTTTTTTCGCATGAACATTGTTCTAAACCATCTATTTCTGTCGAGCTCTGCAACCGTCGTTTGAAGTCTAGTTTCTATGTTGGCATCTTTCAGCTCTCAGACTGTAGTACAGGTTAGGTCTCTGTTCCATAAGAAGAACCTCTTTAAGTGTTCCATGTCCTCATCAATGTTTGGAAAACACTGCAGATTTGAACAGCCAGAGAGAATCAGTTATTGAAGAGATTTCAGTTTCAAAAGATGCCTCAACCAGCAACATTTCTTTAAATTCAGCTCAGCTAGGTATTTGAGGCTCTCTATGGATTCAGATTTTTTTTTGTTTGCCTTACTAGACAAAGGGCTCAATCTTGTTTATTGGGGAAAATGTCCTTGAAGTTCAGTCTACTTACATTCCAGAACTGCAGTCTCTTATCGGGAGGGTACAAATCTAAACAATTTTTTCAAGAGTATTGAGAAATCTAGGATTACGCTTGTGATCTTGTCGGTCATGTACACTGATTCATATTGGCGCTTGGCTGAGCTTTTGAAGATTATGGAACGCGCAGATATGGAAAAACTTGTGGTCATGATTACCATCTTCTAGAACGTGGACACGGACGATGTTAAATACCTGAAGGGAGTGTTTGGTGACAATGGATGGACTCTGATTCCAGGACGAGCATTGACATTGTGTTGCAGGAAAATCCACCACAACAGCTGTCAAGTGTCAACTAAAAACCCTTGTTAACATTTTCAAATAATGGAAAATTTTGTTCGGGGCTTCAGTTTATTCTAATGCTTTTCCTATGCAGAGATCAGTATATACTTGCTGATGAGGTTGTAAGGAATGCCTGGTTAAGGCGATCCTTGAAAATAAGCAAGAATATGACCAGAATCCTTGCTACTATGGCTTTGAATGGTTGGTTTGTATGCTACATACTGGACAATGCGTACCAATATTTTGGTATGCTAAACTCAATACTACAATACGCTTCATTTTTAAAGCAGACCAAAAGAAAACACATAGATAGTAATATTTTGGTATGCAGTTACTGCTGTTGTTCACTGCGTACCAACATGTATTTTATTGGTCCTGAGTTGGTATAAAATTAGTCCGGAGTGGTCCGGAATATATCATACAATTATGTGAATGGTAGAAAAAGAGCGGACTGGTTCGACTTTAGTCCGGTCCGGAGCATACCGACCAACCATTCAAGACCTATATATATATATATATATATATATCTATACTATTAATTGGGAATCACTAGATAATAAAAAACCTTTAAGTTGTAGAATATTACATAGAATGCCATTGTTTTTTTTTTAATCTGAAAAAAGAAAAAAAACAATTGATAAAATCGAAATTAAAATTAATAAATTAATAACTGCCTAATATTTTTGGAAATTGTTTAAAGATGATTCCATAGTAAATCAAGCTATTCAATTCAAAATTATATATATGTAAACTTATTTATTTTGGTAATATATTATTAGATATTTCTGGAAACGGCAATCTAATTTAATAACAAATTATTATTTAGTTTAGATTTTAAAAGATTTTCTTAACAAAACTATGCTAATTAATTCTGATTAAATCACATGAAAAATAAAACATTTCTAATTTTATTTTCCAAATATAAAAAAACATTTAGTATATTTATCATATATAATCTAAACTAAATACTTTCATCCTTTTAAATATAGCATATTCAACAAATAAGTTTTAGATTTTAGATATGTAAATATCTAGAAAATATTTGCAGTATACATTAAAATATATTTTTTAAAAACGAGTAGTTTTCAATATTTTAAATATATATTACTAAACTAAATTTGAATTATATAAAAGAAAATATATATTTGAAACGTATTCTATTAGTTACTATATCTCCAAATTATTTTATTTATATCCAAATAAGTTAATATATTTCTTACCAAAAAAAAGTTTAATATATTTCAAATCAAATAAATTATTTTATTTTGTATCAAATTGTTACAAGATTTTGGAATATACATTCTTCTAAATTTGATTATTTTCTTTTTCAAAAAACATTAAAATATAATTTAAATATGATTATGCATATATCCACGTTGATTATCTCACAGTTAATCTAGAAAATCGATTCTTTAAACAATAGATGGAGGTTTAAAAGAAAATAACTTCATGTTCTTATGATGTTTACCTCCTAATTTTACTAACCTCCTATGCATATTTTTATGGTTTTTGGTTTTAGGGTCAACACTAGATCACAAATCGCTTATTGATCCATTCACAAAGAAAATATATTTCACAAACGTTATCATATATTTAATTTTGTATCTGCTTAACACATATTAATCTCTCTTTTTTATTGTCTATTAGCCAAAGTAAGAGATTTGATCGTAAGGAATTCAAGACATAAAACTGACTTCGTATGGATGTTTATCATGTTTGGTGCTATAAATATTATATTCATTCATTTCCGGTTCTTCTTATTTTCTTATCCTGTTTGATTCTAAACACTCTTTATAGAAGTTTATTTATGTTCCTCAGTTAAGTATTTAAATTATACCGTATTTATATTGAGTTTTCTTTTCCAAGTTCAACGTTTGATATAGTACATTATAATTTATATACTACAATATATATCAACAAAACAACAAAATAATCTATATTTACTAAAACTTTATTACAATACATTTCTTAAAATACGAAATCCCGCACGTACGTGCGGGTCGTGATCTAGTATATATATATATATATCTGCAAGATTTCCATCTAATGTGTAAGAAGAAAGGGCTGAAGTAGTGGCGTGATGATTTCTTAATATTTGGGGAAGAAAAGCTTGTTACAGATGCTTGTGATACAAAACAAAGTTTCATAAAGAGCATGCTCCAGAGGAAAACATGTTTTGGTTGGTTTTCTTATGAACATAATCCACTTGCGGAAAAGTTTATTTAAAATCCGAGGAAAATAATCCACTTATACGTATAAATGATGAGATTCTCTTATTTTACTTGTTCGTTACTAATAATTAATCCATGTTTCTTAAAGGAAGGATAAATAGAAAGATCCAATATGCTCTTTTCTTCTCTTCTAACCTGATCCAATATTCTTCTCCATTCATATAATGACTTGGTCCGTTGGACGAATTGCGACACCTTTGACCAAGAGCCCGCTCTTCCGGTTAGAGTACTCATATTGATGCAAAGAGAAGAAGATTTCCACCACGTTCTCTGGTAGTGCCTCAAACTCTCCAGCTTGAATATCCACCCAATTGTGGTATAAGTAGTCATTTAAACACAAAGTCGACTCTTGTATACTCTGGCTTCCATCGCGATGTTTCAGCTTCAAATTTAGGGTCACTGGCTCCTCCCACCCGGATGCTGTATCATCTAAGTATATCATAAACACCACCTTGTACTTTGTTCCTGGAGTTAGTTTCCTCGTGACAAAATATCCCTTTATTTGCAGCCAGTATATTTTATTCAGCTTCGCGATTTCGATGTCTGCTTCACTGAAAACATTATCAAACCTCATTTTAGTTTATAATTTAACTCCTCTAATAAAAATAAAAAAACTATTTGCAAAATATTTTCTAACATAGAACTCCAACTTGAATTATACAAATTTTTCTGTTTTTTTTTTATTTTGAGTAAAATATAGAAGCTTACCTTTGTGCATCGTTACTCCATGTCCATAATTTAGGATTCTCCGAATGAGTGATATCGAGGCTCCTTGCAGGGACAACAAACACAACTCCTTGACTAATTACTTCTCTTGATGGTTTTCCCTTAATTCGGATCCTCGCCATTAAATCTTTAACCTCTTTGACCATCGATTTTATGAATTCTTCATCAGAGCTATCACTGGCATATGATAGGAGTGAGAGAACTACGAAATACCCTATTTTGACATCTAAACGAATTTTAACAACTCATGCAAACTATTTGTAATAATAATGACTTAAATTAACGTACCAGTTTGTAATATTGTATCCTACTATGGATGATATGTCGGTTAAAGCTCGGCGCCATTGTTGTTTCTCATCCTCTGTTTTGTTCTTGCAAGTTTCTTCGAATCGCCTTCCAAATTCTCCCGTCTGTTCCCTAACATCCAAGGGATCCAAATCGGGGTGGAAAATTGGTATCACCATATGATTCACGTCTTTATTGCTCTTAGCAATCTCCACCAATTCGTTCAGGAGCCAACTTGAAGAGGCATAATTGATCGTAAACAAGATGATTGAGATCGTCGATCGAGACTCCGGTACCTCTTGTGTTATTTTTATCCCATACCTTTTGGATGAAGGGATTACGTTTTTTCTAAGAGCTGCAATCAAGTAGTCGAGGAAGTTTATCTGAATATCTTGTCTGCTGTACCTCAGGAAAACATTACATTTCTGATTGCGAGGCGAAGAAAGACCCATAGAGGCAATCTTTCCAAAGTCTTTTGAGCTACCAGGCAGCATAGATTCTGTATGCAAGATTTCTTTACCCATTCGTCGTGGCAAAGAATCCATAACTATTTCCCGATTAGATGATACACGTATGAGAGACCTATCGGCTAAGACCTTGATCCCAGAGCTAACATCCATGTCAATGTTGGCAATAAGTGGTGCCACCAAATCAACATCCTCGTCATTGAACAAGCATGCCATGTAAAGAAATAGAACTTTATCCATCTCCTGTAAACCATCATAGCTGGTTCTTGAAATTTCTTCAACTTTTTTACTATGCCAAAAAGAATTTGATGAACTCATCTTAAGACTTGTTTCGCCAGTTGCAGCATCAATTGCAGAGACTCCACATCTTTTCACTGTGCAACTATCATCTAGACGCCGCTTCTTCTGCCTGTCGACAGGAAAGAATTCAAACACAACTAAATCAGCGAATATATCCGGCTCATGTCCTTCATCGGTACTTGGACGCATTTTGACATCAAAGAAGACAAACATATGATCCTTTTGAAATTTTGGAACAGCTTCCCCTGTAGCCCAACAATGCAAATTTCTTTCTATACTCTGAGAGCGGCCTGCCATGTTCTTCCATCTGCATACACAACGTATGCCTAAACCAGTAACATCACAGTAAGCCTCTGAAAATGAAACTTCCACCAGCATAGCAAAGCCCACAAGCGTGTTCCTCCAAGAAGGATTTAGTTGTGTCATTGCAGAAGATCCTGGTTGCAGACACGGTGTAAAATTTTGGTCCGCGTGTGAGGGTGCACAGAAGCTAAAAGCCAGAGGTTTGTTGAATTCCTGTTGGAAGATACAAAATAAGTCAAATATGATATGAGTGAGGGAGGGAGAGTATAAAGAGAGAGGGAGAGTATAAAGAGAGAGGGAGAGAGAAAATTACCTTCTGATGCTCTCTTGGCATGTGTTTTACATAAGCCAGTGCTTTCACCAAAAATTTATTGACCACTTGTGGAGAGAGTTTAAAACAATTAGTGAATGTGTAATGCATAGGAAGCTTCACGGATTCCACACTAAATGATTGCAGATCGACACAGCCATGTGCATTCAAGAGTTCTAGACTCTGGGGAAGTTGTGGAAGGTCTCCTACCGCAGTGCCAATAATATATAACTCTTTTAGGTTTTGCGGGAAACCCTGAATAGTCTTGAGCACCAAGCAGCCAGATAGATCAAGAACTTCAAGAGATTCTAAATTAATCATGTTAGGCAGACTTTTCAAACGAGAACAATCTTTCAGATCCAAGCAAATAAGTTTGCCAAGATTTTGACAAGATGAGCTAAATTTCATCAAACTTGTTAGACGCTGAAGTAAGACATCTGAAAGACCATGTAATTCTTCTAGGAGACTCGTGTCGTCTTCGCCATTTGGCTTAACAATTGAAAGTATGCCAGTTCCTTGGAGATGGAGTGTCTCAATATTTGGTGGAAGCTCCGGGAAACTTTGTATTTCTGTGCAACCTGATAGATTTACAACTCGTAGATGGAGCAAATGACTTGTGGCTGGGAAATTCTCAAGGCTCGTACAACCTTGGAGATCAATTACCTCAAGATTCTGAGCTTTTAAGACATCGTCGATATCAACTAGTTGCTGGGAATGGCAAAGCCTGACTGTCCTCAACATCTCCGGAGTCTGAGAAGCAGGAAAAAAAAAGCCAAATGAATAACAAAAAAAAAACTTGTCAAGTATTGATGCATATCAGAGTTTGGTTACCTTGGTTCCACCCCAAAGTTTCTGAAGTTGACTGTACGACATGTTGATTTCAACAAGGTGCCTAGGATCAAACTTTTGAGGCAAAGATTTCAGAGGATAGTTGTCCCAATGGAGGAGTCTTAGCTCATTAGGAAGAGTATACAAAGAGCCTTTGGGGAAATTGATTACATGATGGACTTCAGGATCGGAACTGTAAATCTTAAGCAATCTAAGGTTCAGCATATTCTCAAAGGCAGCTGGCTTGACATCAAAACTTAAGTTTGATGTGTCCAGAAACAAGCCTTCGATCTCTTCAGTGCCCTGAAAGAATATTGGAAGTGGGTTATATTAGGATGTTGTCTCATAAAATATTTTCAATATAAGACTGTCAAAAGATAACAGACCTGAGCACGTTCCAAAGTTGTTTTGTGTTCTCCTTTTTCTTTCTCTGCGTTATCTTCTAACAAATATTTGATGCAGCAAGGTTCCCACAGTCTGCTGCGTCTCTTAGTCTCTCCTGTTTCTCTATTTATTATTTGTCGGCCAACATCTTGGATCAAGTTATGCATCCGCACTCTGTTTTCTGAAATAGTCACCAAACACTTCTCTACAAGAACATCGATTCCAACATGTGGAAAGAAACCACAACCCTCAAGCAGTTGCATCACGTAGTCGACATTTTCTCTCTGAAAGAAACAAGCTATGTCCAAAAAGATGTTTTTTTCCCTGTCATTGAGTGTGTCATAGCAGCTCTTGATAGCATCAACAAAAACAGCTGGAGGTCGTTCCTTGAGTTCGAGGAATGCTGTCTCCATTTCTAGCGGTCTTTTTTTACCCTTCAGCTCTCTGCCATAGAGACTGAGAGCTAATGGATGTCCATTCGCATGCTTAATCACTTTCATTGACACCTCGTGGAGATTCTGCTCTGCCATATAGTCTATAGACGCACACAAGGAGAAGAGCCGAAGAGCCTCTTTCTCATTTAATCCCTGAACATCATATATTTGAGAGACTTGACAAAGGCGAAACACCTGTTTATCTCTGGAGGTTATGATGATTAGGCTTTTGGGACTAAACCAGTCAAAACCTCCAAGGAAAGGCTCTGCAGCCAAAGGATTGCGCACGTCATCAAGAACAACAAGAACCCTCTTATTGTGTAATTTCTTTCTAAGCAAGCTCAGTTTCGTTGTGGTACCATCGGCACCAGGCTTTTCTTTCAAAAATTGTTCCTCCAGCAAACAATAAAGACCCTTCTCATGAATTGCTTTGTCATAGTCTTCGATAAAAGAAGAAGCATCAAAGGCGCTAGACATTTGGTCAAAGACTGCTTTAGCAAGTGTTGTCTTTCCTATGCCAGGCATACCCCAAATTCCAACACAACGGATGCCTATGGGTTGCTTGTTAACCATGTTTTCAATCTCCAGCAGTTTCGAATAGATTCCAATTCGTCCAACATAAAAGAGCTTCTCGTACACATCTTTCACAATCTCTTCTACAAGTTTGGCGTCACTGCATTCCTTCCTGCGCCATATTTGCTCAAGTAAAAGAAATATACACATTTACACTAACTAGCCTAACAAAACGTTTTTGCCAACTTTCAACATGGGGAAATGGAAGGACTTATATCTTCAAACAACCGAATTATATTTATATTGACCCTTGTTTTACACTGTTTAAAACTTCAAAATAGCAAATAACTTTTATCTCGAAATTGGTCAATCCACACACTGCAATTGGAATCTCTTGAAACTGAACAAACTATGTTAGCTATTAACATGACTATACATAAATTTCGATGGAAGAATTCATTTATCAACACAAGGTAGTGGAAGAACAATACTTGCGCTGCTATTCATTTAGAACTGTTTTTTTTTTTTTTTTAATCTTTCTCACAAGTAAAAAACTTCATTTAGAAAGCTAACCCAATGTGAATAGCAAAGGAGAAGAAACAACAAAATAACGTGAATACCTGGACTGGTGAACTGATGAGAAGCCTTTCGAATCCAGCGCGCTAAGCCATTCGGCCTCTATTGTTCTGTTGCCGTACAACACCGGGACCACCACCTGGTCGTTGGTCCTCTGGCACTCGAGAACCTTCACGAGCTTGTCAAGGCGTACCGTATGGTTTCCGGGTAAAATCATCACGGAAACCCTAGCTCTCTCGACCTTTGCCTGCGCCTCCTTGGAAAGCAGATCGTCGCTATCGACGAACACATCATTTATGCGCTTTAGGCAGAGAGCTTCGAAGATGTGACTGACGAAGGAGTACCGTACCTCCTCTAAGCAGCTGATGTAGATGATTTGCTCACTTTCGGTCATAATTTCGCGATTCTCAAGTTTGAAGAAACCGTCGACTTTGGTGAACTTCTCAAGTTTTGATGAAACATAACTCTCGCTCACAGTTATGTTTCCCGAGCTCTTACATAGCGTTCTAGTGGAGTTGGCCTTAAGCATATTCCATTGTCAAACAAAATTATAATCAGTATTGATAGACATGTCAATAGGGCTAGCCTGGTCCGGATCCAGACCGGTCCGAACCCCACAAAACCCGTATATATTTGTGTGGAAAAATGGGTAAAAAAACCCTCACCTTTCTTAAAAACATAGAAAAAACCCTCAACTTTTTTTGTGGGTTCTTAAACCCTCACCTTTTTATAAATGGTTAAATAAACCCTAATATTAATAAACTCAATTTTTTTTTTTTTAAATCATTATATTAAAACATTAAGAAACACAAACAATTTAATTTATGATTTTTTCTTTCCAATTCGAGTTTAAAATTTTTTTTTCTAAAATTAGGGTTTTTGCGCTATGAACATTTCACCATTTAGTTGAGATTAGGCAAATTATTTTTGTTACAATTAGAAGTTATGTTATATAAACTACAAAAATTTATAGGATATCATATTTGAATTTTTTTTATTCGAGTGTTCAGCTTTTGGATAAAATATGGTTAAATAATGATTAATTAAATATAATTTATATTATATTTTAATATATCATAATATATATATATATATTAATTTTTAGTAAATCTTATTTAGTTTGTCCAATGAAAATATTTTGATGTGGAAATTCATGTACTTTTCATAGTATTATAAAATTTGGTTTGTTTTACGTAAGTAAATTTGTGTGATCGAACCTAATAAACCTTTATTAATATAAACTCATATTCGGTTTTGATATAAGAATTTACATATAATTCGTAACAAAATCTGTTTGGTTTCACCTTGATGAATTTTTGTAACACATAGAAAAAAACTTTACTAATTAAATTTTTTACATCATGACTTTCATATTTTCAGTTTAGAAAAAATATTGTAAGCTAGAATTTTAGAAGAAACACTAAATCAAATTGTTTATATTTATTTATGTTTTAGTATAACGATTTTTTGAATTTAAATTAAGATTATTAATACTAGGGTTTATTTTACCATTTATGAAAAGGTGGAGGTTTAAAAACCCACAAAAAAAGTTGAGGGTTTTTTCTATGTTTTTAAGAAAGGTGAGGATTTTTTTACCCATTTTTCCTATTTGTGTCCGACTCTAAAAATATAATTTAAAGTCTGGTCTGGTCTTAACAGAGCTATATAACTTTTCTGAGCATTTTTGGGTTTTTCTTTCAAGGAAAAAAACAAACTTATAACTTGTAATATCTCTGAAAAAATAAAAATATATGAACAAAACGAGTCAATTGAAATTTAAATAACCACTAAAGCAAATATAGTTTACAAGAAAAAGCTTAAAATCAAATAAATAATTCAAATAAATTGTTTTAAATCATATCAAATAAAATATAAAATCAGAAGACTACAAACTAGGTAGTAGAGCCAAGATTTGTTTTTTAGATTTATAGTAAGGTATAATTAAAAAACTAGGTTTAGGTTTTTCAATACTATTAAATAAATTTCCCAATTAAACGAAAATATTAACAAAACAACAAGTCAAAAATATTTTTTTTATCTCTTCTTCTTCTCCATCACTGTCATATGATAGTGATGGAGAAGAAGAAGGGGAAGAGATGAAGAACAGAGAACAAAACAACTTGGATTTTTTTTTTAAGTAAAAGATGATGACGTGGCAACGACGTCATCAAAGATGTGGCAACCATGTCATCAACGTCATCAAGGACGTGGCGTCAACATTAGCAATTACGACAAAGAATGTATGATTTCACATGATTTAGTAAGTTCGAGTATAAATTTGAATTATTTAAAAAGTTGGCTATATATTAGCACGTGGCGTCAACATCAACAATTATCTTTGTTTGATTTTTTAACTGTTTTGAATCATCATATAATACATAAAGTTAAGAAAATTTTCAATTTTTTCCTACATATATTGTGATTCAAAATTTTAAAAACGGATATATATTATCATATTGATGAAAAATGTGTGTGTTCAACGTCACACATCGGCTAAAATGTTTAGACAATGATTCAAAATCATATTATTAATAAGATAAAAATAAATCCAAAAATTCCGAATGAACATGAAGCTTAACTTAACAAGCATCCAAATTTAAAAGTTTGTATACGGTTTAATTCTATCTTTAGTTTAACTGTTTATAATATTATGAATATTTGAACAAAAAAAATTAAAATAACACGGGATGGGGTTTATGGCGGAATGAATTTGAATCAACAATAATAAAAATATAAAAAAATATTATTAATATGCCACTTCAATACGGGTTAAATCCTTAATTTATTATTTTTAACACCACAAATATTAGATATATAAAATTAGTCTGATTTAGATAAAATTGTATAAAACCAAAAATGTCCCGTGATGTACCGTTACATAATAAAAAAATTGTAAACTATAAAATATAAATTATTTATAAATGATACAATTTGCAAATTTTTATTTATAATAAATAATCATTAAATTTTAAAATCACTATTTTTAGAAAACAAATCGTCATGCTGTGTACGACGGGTTAAAATCTAATAGTTAGGTAGAAATTTAACACTTACAATTTGTTTAGGTATGAAATTGCCAACTTTCTCCCTAATTGACATGCCTAATCAGTAATATATCAGTTGGCCATTTTATTTAACTAATTATTCTTTAAGTAAATATGGTTTACTAAAAAAAAAAAAAATATATATGGTTTACTATCCATATCGTGACGTAAATACATAGGAGAGTTTGGCGATAATGGCAATAAATGTTAAATTAACATGTAGTGCACGACCATATCGGCACGACTTTTCGTTTGTGGACTATTCGTCTAGTTTGTATTTCCAAACTATTTTTTTTTTTTTTTTTGGTGTGAAGTATTTCCAAACTATTTTAGTTATATATTATCAGTTGACAAATAAAAGGAATGATGTTTCTAAACAAAATCTCCATCAAAGAAAATAATTTCTTATAAAATAAGTTTTTGGAAATTAACCATACAACTAATACAAAGCTTTTTAGAGATTAATTTTGCTACTTTTGCAATGATTAAATGCCAACAAATTGAATTAAATATTATTAAATTCGTAGATAAGATTAACCATTAATCGAATTCAATAATTTAAACAATCGATATTGCTACTTCTATAAAATCTTTTTATATATTTTATGTGCATTCGTAAATCGATTGTCGAAATATGCAAACAAAAGTGTTTTAAAAAAACAAAATCTCTAAAAAAGCATAATACGACAAAAAAAAAAGCATAATACGACACATCGGCTACATAGGAGAAGATAGGCCTTGTCAGGCTGTCAGCTATTTCCAATTGTCTTCGTCAACTGTGTTAGCACAACTGGCGACGACCAATGACTTTTGACATTTTCCGAGTGGCATAGTCAAGTGATATTAAATATCACTCACTACATATCACTTTATTTCTTGGAATTTTAGGAACCATACTTAGGTTTACCCTTGGGGTGAACCTTTAAATTCACCCAACAGATTATAGCCAATCGTTTTGCCATGTCATTATTAATACTAGAGAATTAAAAAAAAAAAAAAACACAATTAAAAAAAAAGGAAATCACAAAATAGATTTAGGGTTTAAGGTTTAGGGTTTAGGGTTTAGGGTTTAGGGTTTAGATTTTACAATTAAAATGAAATTAGATGTCGGTTTGGGTTGCCAAATGAGTGGTTAGGGTTTAGATTTTATAATTAAAACTAAATTAGATATCGGTTAGGGTTTAGGGTTTAGGGTTTAGGGTTTAGATTTTACAATTAAAACGAAATTAGATGTCGATTTGGGTTGCCAAATGAGTGGTTAGGGTTTAGATTTTATAATTAAAACGAAATTAGATATCGGTTTGGGTTGACAAATGAGTGGTTAGGGTTTAAATTTTACAATTAAAACGAAATTATATTGTTCACCGCTGGGTTTAGGGTTTATGGTTTAGGATTTGGGTTTAGGATTTAGGGTTTATATAACAAATATTTCACAAACCTAAACAGATATATAATTTCATTTTAATTGTAAAATTTAAACCCTAACCACTCATTTGTCAACCCAAATCGATATCTAATTTCGTTTTAATTATAAAATATAAACCTTAACCACTCATTTGGCAACCCAAACCGACATCTAATTTCGTTTTAATTGTAAAATCTAAACACTAAACCCTAAACCCTAAACCCTAAACCCTAAACCCTAAACCTTAAACCCTAAACCCTAAACCCTAAACCCTAAATCTATTTTCTGATTTCTTTTTTTTTTTTAATTGTGTTTTTTTTTAATTCTCTAGTATTAGTAATGACATGGCAAAACGATTGGCTATAATCTGTTGGGTGAATTTAAAAGTTCACCCCAGGGGTAAACCTAAGTATGGTTCGAATTTTAGTTGAAGACTTGAAGTCTTTTTTTTTTTTTTTTTTTTTTTTTTGGGCAAAAGTTGAAGACTTGAAGTCAAGTCACTACATATCACTTTAAATCTTCAATAATTGGAATCTTCAAGATCATGTGTCTGTGGAGTCTAAAATTTTAAAAGTTGCTTTCGATAATTGTTAAAACGTTTTTGATAACTTATCTACATTGATTGTGCAATGGTTGAACAAGATTTCTCTACTAAAAAAAAAAAGAAAGTAAGATTTCTCTACTATATTCGCTTCTTATCCATTATCCACATTGTAATTTACATAACAAAAATAATAAAATTTTATATATGTTTAAGACAAAGTAAATTATAAGTACTAAAAGTAGTTAATATATAGTTTTAAAGAAAATTGCATCATATGTTATTTTTCCTGACTTTTTATAGTATCCCATGGCATTCATGTTTTTTTCTTTTCATCCCATTACACTTTGGCTCCGATTGGTGACAAAAAAAAAGAACAATAGGAACAGGAAAAAAAAGGAATGAAAAGGAACAAGAAGAAAAGGAAAATGATCAAAACCAGGAACCAAAAGGAACATAAGAATTTAACAAATGATTATAGTAAATGGTAACCAAAAAATTGAACAAATATTTAACATAATAATTATTAAACATTATGTATTTTATTTAGTTTATAAATTTTAATTAAAATTAATGTTTTATTTTAATTTGAAACGAAATATAGTATAAATTCAAAAATTTTATTTTAAAATAATATAAATTTCACTTGAAAGCATTTATTTATTTATTTTAGTATAAATACTAATTTAAAACAAAGTCATAAGATTCATTTAAATTAAAGTTTTGATAAAAGTTTTTTTATACATAAATATATAATAAAAATATAGGAATTATTTATGTATAAAAATGTAAATATTATCAAAAAAGCTATTTTAAAATTATTTAAAAATTAAAAACGAATTTTAAATTTTTGTTCCCTGTTGTTCCTCTACAATTTTGGGGAGGAACAATTTTGTTCTATCATTCTTTTTTTTTGAGGAATGAAGAGGAAAAATGTAGGATCCACATGTCTGAAAATGGAACAAAAATTCCTTATAAATGGTAAAAAAAATGAGGAACAAAAAGAACATGACATTCCTACTCATTCTTTTCCTCAAAATTGGTTACCAATCGGAGCCAATTGATATTTTTGTGACAATTTAGCTTTTACTGAAAAGAACGATGTGGTGTACGAAATTCTAATACGTGGTGTATGTTGAAATGCACGATGCCATATTATAATTATAAATTTATAATATAGAAACTCTAATATTTTGCCCAAAAAAAAAAAAAAAAAAAGAAACTCTAATACATGTGGTGTACGTGAACTTTTATAATAAAATCTACGTACAGGACAAACATTGTTTTTTTTTTTTTATTAAGGATAGTTTCTTCTTTTTACCATATCAAAGTGCCATGGAAATGGGATGCAAAAATAATATGAATTCATGTGTGTGCAGTTTAAAATCTCTGTAATATTAAATTTTGTTTTCAATAATTTAGTCATGAAAATATATTGAAATTTTAATCAAGTCTCTAAAATTTTGAAATCTCATAAGTCATAAGTACGATCTATAAAATATCAGCGATTGAATAGCAACATATTGTGTTTAGATTTAGACTCTATTAAAATCCATAATTGAATAACATCCAATAAAAGTTAACGTCTTCGAACTTCATAAGTTTTAAAAAATATTTATTTATTATAATTATTGCAATTTTGGTGGAATTTGATTTTATCATTTTAATGTTTTTATTTATGATTAAAATTTTATGGTGTGGATTAAATATATGACTGAATATTTAGATTTTAAAATTAATTGCAAAGTAGATATGAATTGGGAAAGTGTTCATCTGAACGGAGCAAATAAAATAATACTCTCTCCGTTTCAAAATATAAAATATTTTAGCTAAAAATGCAAATTAAAAAATATATATACTTTTAAAAAACTTCAACCAGTCATGAAAGAGACTGCATAATATACATACAACAATAAAATATTAAACTAATTTATAATTTACTTAGAAACTTGAAAACATCTTATATTGTGAAACAACAAAGTTTCTCCAAAACATCTTATATTATGAAACGGAGGGAGTACACACTAGGTAAGAACTTGATGCTATTTAGTTTTAATTATATATATATATATATATATATATATATATATATAATATGTATATGTATATATATTTGATTAAGGGGACAAACAAGATTTAGAGCTTTCTAATTTGCATCTGTAAATGGTAAAGAACACAGCAACACTGTTTTTATTTGGAATTTGTTTGAAACGCGCCAAAGCCAACACTTTTATGTTGATGCAGTTAGGTATTCTGTACTAGTCGTCGAAGTAGTACATGAAATAGTATAAGAAGTGATTCATAAAGCTAAGATGCATAATTATTGATGAGGAGGTCAAATACTTGGATGTAGGAGCTTTATTATTGCCTCACATGCGTTTACAAGTTGTATCAGAGCAATAATAAAGTGCAAAAAATAAATGAGACACAAAATTTGTTAACAATTTCCCGGGACCACGCCTAGATTCTGATTTCACTAGAACAATAAAGCAAATTTAACTCATTCGCAAACGCATAAATCAAGCACAACCCTCTTGATTCACTTCTCCGTTCAAAAACATGAAATATTAAGGATAATCTATACCTTTAACTCTCTGCCTGAGTCTAGATTTTATCGTGATAACCTAAACCTAATGAGGTAAACTTCCATGACCCTAGACTTTGATTCTCCAAAGTCTCTGGAACAACCGCTACACATGAACGTCACACCAGCGAACCCAACGATAACACCAAAACACTCCAACATGTATGTCAACACCAACACACAAATACACTTGATCACACAAGCACCAAACTACGATACTATGTCGCACACAATCACACACATTCTCTCACTTTTTTTTTGGGATTTTTATTCTACTTTGTCCACATTCTTACAAGGTCACGTCCACCTTATATAACAAACAGAAACTTGCGCCTCAAGTTCCTCCAATCATACATAACATATTTTTTTTTTCTTAAAGTTAACATCGTTTTTCTCTTCAAGTAAACTTCCTTTCTACTTATATGATTCTTTTTATCTTCAAATAAAGATAATTTTCCCTTTTCAGACTTAATAAACATTTCTACATCCAAGTATTCGAGCTCCTCATTAGCAATTATGCATCTCAGCTTCCTGTACTACTTTTTGTACTACTTAGACGACTAGTACAAAATATCCAAATAACTGCATCAACATATTATACCCGGTTTTATTACAAGTTAATCTTTACAACATAAGAATTATACTTACTCGAAATTTACTCAACCTATACGATCAATAGGATTGAACCAGACTAAAATCTAGTCTAGCCTAATTCTATTGTTTTTCATGTCAACAATAAAATCAAATAGAAGTTCTTCCAGAGAATTCTCCGCTCGTGAATCAATGGATAACACCCTACCATGATACCTAGAATATGCAGAACACTTACAAACCTTCCCATCTCTTTATTCTTTGGAGATATGAAGAACAACAACACATATAGTCGAATTGTTATCGGCGGCATGTGGCCTTCTGATATTTTTTTCTAATAAGCCTTCTTTTCCAAGTCATTTTTACATAACCGAAATTCTAAAAACAATGTTGACATTTCATTTATATTTTATCAATGATTTTAATTTTGTAGTAAGCAGAATATAGTAACATATTTAATTTGTTTTGTGTTTAGGGTTACATTTTTTTTGTCATCTGCTATATTATCATCATAGATACTTTTGATCTACTTATTACACATGATGATTAATATATTAGATCTAACTACATGAAACATATGTGATTATGATGAACAAATTCACGAATAATTCTACAACGTGCATCTTCCACCGCAACACTCGGATCTACTACTGACGATCCTTACATGTATTATATAAACGATGGACAGTCTTACTTCTAACACTCGAAACCACGACATATGATTCTGGCTACAACACTCTGGAACAGCCGATTAGGTTTGTATCATTAACATGCAAGAAAAATCATTCGCTGGAAATCGAACCCTAAACCTGGTGTAGAAGCTTTTAAACCCTAGACCGAAGGGTTTCTACCAGAGGATTATTCTTACACTAAATATTTACGTAAACAATATCAGAATATATATCTAAATATTTGTGTACAATTATTAATAATAATTAAATAAATTTTATGTAAATATATAAAAATATTTTAGTGAGATTATATATAAGTATTATTATGTGATTTTTTATTTGTATGATTTTATGTTAAACTAGTTTATACATTTGCCAAGGAAATTTTCCAAGTTTCATCCATAAAAACATATTTACGACGAGACCCCTCTTTAAAAAAAAAAAAGTATTTACGAGATCACTCTTTAACTATTTTAATCGTCCAAATCTCCGTTCTATTGATTTTTTTGCTGACTTTTCTAAGTGTCTTTAATTTATACTGGCAACGGGCCAACGGCCACGGAGGCACTGACAAATGAATGAAAATAACCTTCCTTTTTCCTTTGGCAGTCCATTAGAATAATCTAATGGAATAGTTGCAGAAGACAAGTTGCGATCAATTATTAAAAAAAATATATATATACAAAGTAATCATAGATTCAAAAAGAATATACAAACTAATCATATCCTACAGTAATTTGTTGGTAACATGTCGGAGAGCATATGTAATTACGTAAATATTTTTTATAACACGTTTTTTTTCCGAATTACATATGATAGTATAATATATCTCTTTTTATCATGTCATTTTTTAGTATTACATATTATTTTTGAAGAGCACATGGTATTTCTTTGAAAAAACATTATATTCAGTTTAATATCTCTTTTCATCATGTTATTTTGTAGTATTACACATTTTTTTATTAAGATCACATGTGATTTTTTTTTTTAAAAAGATTCTTATTTTGTAGTAATACACGGTTTTTATTAAGATCACATGTGATATCTTTAAAAACAAATTCTATTCAGGTTAAATTTTTCCATGATAATGTTTTTTCTTAAAAAAACACTACGTAACAATGTTTTTTCTTAAAAAAACACTATATTTTTTCAAATATCATGTCTTTCAGTTCAATATAACATGTGAAAATTAAATGTTACATGCTATTTTGCAAAATCTCACGAAACTGTTCCGCGTACGGTTGAACTCACAACAAACGAAGGATGGTTTGGTTATTTCACTTCTTCTAACAACGTGGGTCCATGACTATTTTGCACCAGAAAATTTTCTGTATGATTTTGTCTTAATTTATGTGTCTAATTTGGCTATTCACAAATATTATCCTATAAAAAAATCTGGAGTTTTTATTAAGAAAAAAAATATGGAGTTAATAGACGATTCAACTTGTAAGTGTGCCTTGTTTCTTCAAACAACCCAACTAGCTTGAAACAGTGATCTCGGCTTCTCGCCATGTTGAAATCCTCTTCCACACTCGAAAAACTGCCACCAAAACATCAAGTGTTCATTCATTTCCGTGGCCGGGATTTGCGCTATGGATTCGTGAGCCATCTTGTCAGGGTCTTTGAAGATCATAAAATTAAATTCTTTGTCGACAACGGTGAAAACAGAGGCGAACACCTAGAAACCCTATTGACGAGGATAGAGGAATCGCGAATCGCTGTGGCTATCTTCTCCGAGAATTACACCGAATCAGAATGGTGCTTGAGAGAGCTAGCGAAGATCAAGGATTGTGTGGATGAAAAAAGACTCGTGGCTATTCCCATCTTTTACAAAGTGGAGCCATCCACCGTGAAATACTTGACGGGAGAGTTCGGTGATGCATTCAGGAAGCTGGCGAAGGGTGATAAGAGGAAGAAAGAGTGGAAAGCAGCTTTGAAAGCGATTCCTGAGTTTATGGGCATCCCGGTGCACGAGAAAAGGTATTTGATTTTAATTTAGTAATTAAAAACATTTAGTAATAAAGTTATCAAATTTTCCATAAACTAATATCCTAAAACCAATATAATTATAAACGTTAATGAATTGTTATTGCAATTTATGTTTTTCTTTTACAAATTTGGTAAAGTTTTGTTATAATCGTAGGTAAACATTATGTTAATTTTTAATCGAACCAATCATAAATTCAAACATAGAAAGTTTGGATTTGAAATTTCAAAATATGTATAAAATATATATGTTTAGGCTGGATATATAGAATGTTTCATAATCCAATAATTAGTTTTGTTTGTTTTAGTTAAGAAAAGTCGAAAAATATATCTAAAAAATAATTAGTGGCAAAAACATATTGTTACATGATATCACATGACTTATTTTAACGTAAAACATTCATAAAACTTAGTTACAAACTTACAATTTTGGTAAAATGATTACAACTTAATGGAATTGGTTTCACAATTCTTTTAGAGAAATTGTTAGAAATACACTTTTTCTAATACCCCTTTTCAAAAATACTCTATTTACTAGCCATTTTTGTTTATGCTCTCTTTCGATTTTAATGACCATTTTACCCTTATTTGAAAAATAATAAAATCAACAAAATATATATTTGGCAAAAATACTTAAGTAAAACTATATATGTTTGACGATGATGATCGATACGGTTAATATCGAAGACGAAATCTTACGAGTTACCTGACTTTTTAATACTACTTTTATAAAGATGAAAATATGTTATAAACCAAATTTTCTTCATTTAATGCAATATAGCATTACAACATATTTATTTGAGAAAAAGATAATTTTTTCTAACGTAGATTTTTTTCATATGCGGTATCATTTACTTTTTTGAAAATCTTTATCTGAACATTCGATATGTGTATTTGCATTATATGAACTTATGAAGTTAAAATTATATTTTTAAAGTTTTAACTATGCGGTTAATAGTACGGTTAACCGTGCGGTTAACTAACGGTTTTGATACGGTTACGGTTAGTATATTTTTTAACCGTAACTAATATATTTTTACGGTTAACCGTTTTATAAGGTTACGGTCCGGTTACGGTTAGCTTTTGGTCATGCCTACCTAATAAGTCTAATGAAAAAAATTACGCTTGAAACCGCAATCGCCCACTTCCGCAATCTCCCACAACCGCAGCCGCAACCGCTGCGTTTAAACAAGTCAAGCCCTAAGATGTTGATTGTTTCTTCCATTATCACCCGCAAACGCTATTTGCAGATTGTAGGCATTTGACAACAATTACGGAAATTGTTTCACACCTATAGGATTTCGGGAAGGTTACAATCTTACTAGCTATTTTCATCACTCGTATTGCAGCCCCGAGAGTGAAATACTCAAAACAATTGTGGAGGCGGTTAAGAAACAGCTGAAGTCGGTTAAAACTCCATTGGAGGGAAGCCAAAACGCCTCTGTGGAACCTTCAGAATATAGCGACACTGGAACTTCCTTAGGGGGTGCAAAGGATAAGACTTTTGGAATCGAACAACGCCTAAAGGAATTGGAAGAGAAGCTGGATATTAAGGACACTAGAACTCTTATCACTGGAATTGTTGGGATGCCCGGAATTGGTAAAACTACACTGCTGAAGGAACTCATTGAGAAGTGGAAGGGAAAGTTTTCTAGGCATGCGTTCGTCGATCGAATCCGTGAAAAGTCATATAACTCCGATTTAGAGTGCTTGACCATATCGCTATTTGAAAAGCTACTACCGGAGTTGAATAACCCCCAAGTAGATAGTATAACAAAGGGTGTACTGCGCAAACGCAAAGTTCTTGTCGTTCTTGATGATGTTAGTGAAAGGGAACAAATATATGCTCTTCTTGGGAAATATGATCTTCAAAGTCAACATGAGTGGATCAGTGATGGCAGCAGAATTTTCATTGCAACAAACGACATGTCCTTATTAGAAGGTCTCGTTCATGACACTTATGTGGTACGGCAATTGAACCACAAAGACGGCATAGATCTTTTTCACCATCATGCCTTTGGTGCTAATCAGGCCATTCCTGAAGATCGCGTGAAGCTTTCAGATGAGTTTGTGCATTATGCCAGAGGCCATCCACTAGCTCTCAAAATATTGGGTACAGAGCTTTGTGAGAAAACTATAAAGCTTTGGGAAACAAAACTGAAAATACTCGCTCAAAGTCCCACCACTTATATTGGACAAGTGGTGCAAGTAAGTTATAATGAATTGAGTTCGGAGCAGAAAGATGCATTTCTCGACATAGCATGTTTCAGGTCGCAAGATGTGGATTATGTAGAAAGTTTACTGGCTTCGTCTGACACCAAATCTGCTGAAGCAATAAAAGCTCTCACGAATAAGTTCCTTATCAATACTTGCAACGGCCGAGTGGAGATGCATGATCTACTGTACACATTTTCTAGGGAACTTGATCCTAAAGCATCCACTCAAGGTGTTAGCAAACAACGGAGATTGTGGCGCCATGAAGACATAGTCAAGGAACGCACAGTTAATCTATTGCAGAACAGAATTGTGAGAGTAGAAGAAGTTCCTCTAGATTTTTATTGATCAAAGCTTACATTGTTTTCCTCTTTGCTAATATTGCTCTGGTTATTGTTATATATATTATTCCCAGGCAGCTGCCAATGTCAGAGGTGTCTTCCTAGATTTGTCTGAAGTGCAGGACGAAATCAGCTTAGACCGTGAACATTTGAAAAAAATGCGCAATCTCCGGTATCTCAAGTTCTACAATTCTCATTGTCATCAGGAATGTAAAACCAACGCTAAGATTAACATTCCCGATGAACTTGAGCTACCATTGAAAGAGGTCCGATGCCTCCACTGGCTAAAATTCCCATTAAAAGAAGTTCCAAACGATTTCAACCCGATTAATCTCGTCGACCTTAAGCTGCCCTACAGCAAGATTGAAAGACTTTGGGATGGTGTTAAGGTGTGTTTCTCAGTAAACAGTTTTATAGCCTTTTGCGTTAACCTGTTTAGTTTTTTCTGACTGGTCGCTAAATACATGTTTTGCTGTCACAGGATACACCAGTCTTAAAGTGGGTCGATCTCAATCACTCAAGTCTGTTGAGAAGCTTGTCAGGATTATCTAAGGCTCCAAATCTTCAAGGACTGAACCTTGAAGGGTGCACAAGTCTTGAATCTCTTGGAGATGTGGATTCGAAATCACTGAAAACTCTCACCCTCAGCGGCTGCACAAGCTTCAAGGAATTCCCGTTGATTCCAGAAAATCTAGAAGCTTTACACTTAGACAGAACAGCAATAAGTCAACTTCCTGACAACATAGTGAACCTCCAGAAACTTGTCTTACTGACTATGAAGGACTGCAAAATGCTGGAGAATATCCCGACCGAGGTTGATGAGCTGACAGCTCTTCAAAAACTGGTACTCTCTGGTTGCTTAAAGCTCAAGGAATTTCCAGCAATCAACAAGAGCCCTTTAAAGATTTTATTTCTGGATGGGACATCCATCAAAACGGTGCCGCAGTTACCCTCAGTGCAGTATTTATACTTAAGCAGAAATGATGAGATCAGCTACCTTCCAGCTGGCATCAATCAACTATTTCAGTTAACATGGCTGGATTTGAAGTATTGTAAGAGTCTTACATCTATTCCAGAGTTGCCACCAAATCTTCACTACTTAGATGCACACGGCTGTAGCTCATTGAAGACTGTTGCGAAACCGTTGGCCCGTATCTTGCCGACCGTGCAGAACCATTGCAGTTTCAATTTTACCAACTGTTGTAAGCTGGAGCAAGCTGCAAAGGATGAAATCACATTGTATGCTCAAAGGAAATGTCAGTTGCTGTCATATGCTCGTAAACACTACAATGGGGTATGGCTCTCTCTATATCTATATATTTCTAGGAAACTCCACAATTTATGATCTTTCTTATTTATAATTTTGCAGGGTCTTAGTTCAGAGGCTTTGTTCAGCACTTGCTTTCCTGGATGTGAGGTGCCTTCTTGGTTTTGTCATGAAGCGGTTGGATCTCTGTTAGAACGCAAACTCCCCCCACATTGGCATGAAAAGAAGCTCTCTGGAATATCTCTCTGTGCTGTAGTCTCATTTCTTGACGGCCACGAACAAATCAGCAGCTTCTCGGTGACATGCACCTTTAGTATAAAAGCTGAAGACAAATCTTGGATCCCCTTTACTTGCCCGGTAGGAAGTTGGACGGGAGACGAAAAAGAAAAGATTGAGTCAGATCATGTTTTTATAGCCTACATTACTTGCCCGCATACGATAAGGTGTCTTGAAGATGAGAACTCTAACAAATGCAATTTTACTGAAGCCTCCCTTGAGTTTACTGTGACAGGTGATACAGGTGTGATAGGAAATTTCAAGGTGTTGAGGTGCGGTTTGAGTTTGGTGTATGAAAAAGATAAAAACAAAAACAGTTCTCATGAGGTAAAGTTTGACTTGCCTGTTGAAGAACATCAATACGGCATGATAGAGGATGAGAGAAAAATAGAAAAAGGGACATTGGTCAATGAAAGAAGAAGACGAACTTTATCAAAACAAAAAACAGCGTAACTCCAAGGCGGGATGAGTAATATGTTACAGGTGAACCACATTCTTACAAAAAAAACTCCTAGTAGTTGTTATAAAGAAGATTGTTCCTTAGTATGTGTATCATACAGATGTGCCAAAAGATTTGGCAGAGTGATTTTTGTTTACAAAAGCTTATTTATTACCATCATTTTATTTTATTTTGAATTAAGACTTCACAGTTCTGTCAAGTTACAGAGCAGAAAGGTAATCTGTTATTAAGTCTTTTAATTGTTGTTTCTGTTTCAATTTAATTTCAGGGTCCTGTTTGGTATCATTCGGGTATGAGTCATACCGTATGACTCTGGTACACTATTTTAAGCTGTGTGTGTAAGACTTTTCTTTTAAGGTTGGTCAAGAATTTTGTTTTCCTAATTCTATCTCACATTACTAAAATCCAACATAGCCAAAACTCCTCTTTCTAATAAATTTTGATGTAAATAAAGTTTTCAAAAGAATTGTAAGTGATCAAAACTTATGTTTTTCTTCATTTGATTCGTTCATGCGAGAATGATGAATATCAAAATTAAAAATCCCAATTCAGAAACATTACAATCAGACCAACATCCTTCACTGAACCGAACAAAGATGGAGCTTAACTTTTAGCAAAGTACGTTGTTATTCTTCACCACCTAAACCAAACATTACAACAAACGCAACTGAATACACATTTTTTATCAACAGAAAATTACCTCTTCACTCCCATGGCATAATCATCCAATGTCCTTGGCACTAATTACTTTGATTTTTGCAGGACGGATTTCAATTCCTAGAATGATCAAGCCACGCTTCCAATTGAGCAACTTAGTCTCTAAAGCACTTATCTCAATTTCATCACTATACATTTCTCCTTCAGTGAAGAATTCCCCAAGCTCAATCTCCATCCATCCATCTCGTCTCTTCTCTGGTTTCACTCGGTTACTAATTCCCTTCTCTCCCCTAAAAAACCGCTCATCAAAGCATATGGATCTTCTAGAAGGTTCATGTCCCACCACTCCCACTGCAGCTTCTATGGCCACATCTTTAAAGCCAGAACAGTCATCCTCTTTCTTGAACACAATGTAAGCCGAGTAACGAGTTTCTGGAGATAGGATACAAGTATTCATTCTGCCACAAATCTTGAACCAACATACGCTGACAAGCTCCGCTACTTTTCCAAACCTGCATAATACAGGGCAACATTTGACTGAGGCAAAGACAACCATGTACAGTATGGGAACATTTTTTCAAGGAGTCATTACAACAGCATTAATGCAAAGATAATGGAAAAGGGTACCTAGCTTCAGGAATTCGAATCCAATGCCAATGCGCAATATTTTCTCCCCATATGATACTGAGGTTTTCCGCTAATAACATGATACACTTCTTCCCATTCGCTTTATCTAACCAGAAGCTCTTTGGTTTTCGAAAAAAAAAACAAAATCATGAATAATCAATTGCAACGAGTTAGAACTTCAAAGTTGTACCAAATTTTGCACAAAATAGCAGAGATTTTCTGATTTAAGCTTGTTTTGTAGCCATAATTCTATTTACAAACTGAAATTTGAAGGCGAGAGGCAGATTATTATTCTCAAATCATATAAACAAAGTGCAAAACCGATGAATAGATATGCATATATATACCATTTTTCCATCATCGATTAGAACAGGATCGCCGCAAAGAGCGAAATAGAGCTCCTTCTTCAATGAGAAATCCCGCGATCCAGGAACCAGAGATTCACAATCAAGCGGAAGAAATTTCTCCCATACGGTATCTGACTTGGCCGCCGCTTCGAAGAGTCTCGAAACCGAAGCGACTACGCACGCGTCTAGAGGACTGGTGAAAGATATTATGTTGGAGATGCAGTCCTCCGGCAAGGAATTGAACGATGCGACCTTCTTTCCTCCGTCTTCGCCGTTAGTTTGCCACATTGCTGGGCTTGTTAAAGGAAACTGAACAAAAGCTTTTTCTCAAAATGTTTGTTATTCAAACCAAGATTGCTTTTATAAAGCCTCAAACAGTTTATCTAAGATAAAAAAGAAAAACAATGAACAGTAAAACAAACACTAACGTATATGGCTTATTCAATCCCCCTATAAACTTCTTTGAAAAGTTCGTAGAGTTCATACTATACTGAGTCAACATCAAAACCCTACACTTGTTTTGTTTGTATCCATTATCACTTTATCCTTCCGCGTCTTCCGGTCTTCGTCCAGTAGCTATGATAGTCTGAAGACTTCGTCTTACATGTCGTTTGTTTACAAAACTACCCCTTGTTCACACCTTCTTAACGCGTCGTCTTGGAACAATACTAATTACACTCCTGGGCCTTGGGCTTAGCTTTTCAAATCTAGTGACATATCTTCGTTGAAATAAACAATATTCTCCCATTATTTCCTAAATATTCTCAGTGGATTTTCACGGAGTATGCTAGGCCTGGACAAATAAACCGAGTCAAATGTACCGAACCGAAACCGAAGCAAAAATAATCGAATCGAATCAAACCGAAATTTTGAAAATAACCATATGAATATTAAATTTTATAACCAAAATAACCGTAACCGAATCAGTATCGAACCAAAATATTTCGGATAACCGAAAATACCCGAAATACAATTATAGACCAAATAATTAAAAATACTTGAAAAATATATAAAAATAGTAAAAATACAAAAAAATAACCGAGAGTATCCAAAAATATTTGAAAATATACTCAAAAATAACTGAAATATCCGAAGTAAAATAAAAGAATGGATACTAAATTTTAAAACCGAAAGAACCGGAACCGAACCGAACCGAAATTTCAAAATATCCGAATGGTTACTAAATTTTAGAACCAAAATAACCGAAACCGAATAGACCTAACCAATAACCGATCGGATAACCGAACGCCCAGGCCTAGAGTATGCAATGAAGTTGAAAAAGCTTGATGTTTTCTTCCCATGATCAAATTCTCATGAGTTCTTATTGTCAAAAACAAATTTATCATAATCTCCAATAATTTACATAATCCTCTACTCTTAATAAAAATACACAACCCTATTTTGCCGATATAGAAGATTTAATAATATTTTTACTTTAATTGAATAGTAAAAAAAAAATTCAACTCATCATCCCACAGCCTCGACCCAACAATATCTGCTTCCTCCAAAAGCCCATCAAGCCAAAGGATTTGGTAGAGTGCTTTTTCTTTACAAAAGCTTATCTTGTAAGGTTTTACCATCATGCTATTTTATTTTGAATTCAGAGTCCACAGGACGATCTGTCAAGTTACAAAGCAGAAAGGTAATCTCTTATTAGAGACCTTAAATTGCTGTTTTTTGGTTCAACTTAATTTCAGCGTCCTGTGTGATATCTTGTGGTTGTCTCTGGTGTTTTCAAGCTCTGTGTAAGACTGTTTTTATGGCTGAGTGATGAATTTGTTTTAATTTTTTGTTCAAAATTCTCTCTCACATTGACAATCCGAACTGGGTATCTTTTTAGCACCGGGATTATTCTAAGCTGGCCGTAAGCACAAACTGGGGAAGCATGTGCTTGCGGCCCGAAAATATATGTCTTTATTGGTCTTCAATTGTGTAAAAGTCTTGTTAGTCTAGTGGTAAAAAGATATTAAAATGATATCGAGTTCGATCCATTGTCTCAACAATTTTATCTGTTTGCATAAAAGTCTCATTATTCTACGGGTGAGGCGTACAAAAATGATATCAAGTTCATCCAATGTCTCAACAGTTTTTATCTGTTTTGATATTTTTCCTTAGTTCACAAAATAATTCGGGCCTAACATTAATTTTAGTTGTGGTTCTTAGAGAAAAAAAAATTAATTTTAAAAAGAAATTAAATAAACAATTTTAATTTTAGAAAACAATAATTGTTGCTAATAAAAAAATTTGAAACATACATGACATACTATTTATAACATACATGACCTAAAACTTAATAATTTAAAACTTAATTTCCACCAAATTTTGTCCATATATGCTCGACCAAATCCGCTTTCAATTGTTCATGCATAGCTCGATCACGAAGTCGAGTTCTAGTAGCCGTCATAATTACAAGATTTGAAGGCATATATGTAGAATAGGTGAAATCCATCTGTGAACTTCCGGCAGATTCCTCTTGTTCGAATTCGGTTACATCAAACTAAGTATACCCATCTCGTTCGCTTCTATACTATCATATTGTGAAGTATTATACATGCTCGCTTAATATTTCCTACTTTTACCTTATCCCAAATAAGAACCGAATTTTTGACAATGGCAAATCGAGCTTGCAAAACTCCAAAAGCATGGTCGACATCTTTACGGGTCGAATTTTTTGGGTCGGTTCCGGTTCGGGTACTTGATTTCTGTTTTTTTGCCCAACCCTAACATCGATAATGATAGAATCAACCATAACTAAAGATACAAAAATCCTAATTCTCAATTTTTGTCACTTAAATATCTCAATCTTATTTATGAATAAAGTTATCATCCTTCTAATCAAATCATCAGCAAGTTATCATGGATTCCAAAGACATTCTCAAAAAGAAGAATGTCTTAATTTTATTTAATTTTAATTCTATATTAACTAAGAACCTCCAATTGGAGATGATCTTAATTACCAGTGTCTCGAACTTGAAGTTGCCAAATCGTTTATTTGCTAATTGTGGGTTTTCTCTACATACAACATTTTATTCAGATACCAAAAAAAACTTTATTCAGATACCAAAAAAAACTTTGAACAGTTGATCAAAAAAAACTTTGAACAGTTCATCTAACTCCCTTAGCCTCACTGCTTTGGTTGAGTGGATGGACCGAATTCTAGTTATGGTTTATGCTTCCATGTTTTTACTTTTTTTGCCATGGGACCATTTCTATAGGTCTATAATAATCGATTGTAAACCTAAACCGTTTTCATTTCTATGACATATTTACATTCTTAGCAAAAAAAAAATAAACTACACATATAACAGTTTCATGTCTAATTATGTTTGATTTAAACATCCCATTTTGAAGTGTAGACAAAAGATGAAAAGTGAAGTTGTTGTATTCGCATGCCTTAATTCATCACGGCCTTGTCAAAACGTCACTTTAGCATGCTAGCGTGCATATAGCCAGTTAGTAACCTGATCTGCGGCATATGAGCTTTTGAGCTATCAGCTATGTGGCCGCAGCCAAAATAAAATGGGCACAATTTTCCGTGTCAATTAATGATATGAGTCATTACAACCAAAATGACATCTCTTTTTCTTTTGAAAATAATGTTAAATTCTATTAAAAAAAAAGGTTTTTACAATTAGTGCAACGAGAGTTTGAAAGGTTTTAATCTGAAAACAGAATTTGAAACCATTTTACAATTAGTACAATTGTACATACCTAGATTAGGAATATGATACCATTTTCAGAAGTGAGGATAATGTGGCGCGCCTATATATGCAAAGATAATTATCACAAAGAATCGAAATAGAGCTTCTTCTTGGATGAGAAATCCCGCAATCCAGGAATTAGAGATGCATACTCTGGTCGCAGAAACTTCTCCCATGCAATATCTGACATTATTGGGAGAACCGGAGATCGACCAAGATTGACGGTCAAGATGATCACCCAAGATTATGGAAATCATAAAGATCGAGAAGGATCTAGAAGATATCATATATTAAGTTTAGGAAGTTTAAGATTATCTCTAAATATATTATTTACATTTAAATACCATGATAAATTGATGAGAGTAAAGAACACAAAAGTGTTTAGAAAGAATTATATTTGACTCTCATAAGAATAAAGTTATAAATTATATTCTCTTATATAGAAGTAGGGGTGTCAAAATGGATTGAAATTTATGGATCAATCCAAACCAATCCAATCCATGGATCTAATGAATGAGAAATTTGGATTTTAATGGATTAATGGATTAAATGGATTAATGAGTTTAATGAATTAGATTGAAATGGTTTGGATTATTATGGATTAGTGGATTACTCAAAACCAAACCAATAGAAAGTAAACATTCTAAATCAAATATGTAAACCGAATCTAACCGAAAAAAATGTCTAAACCGGTTTAGTAAACCGCAGAAAAACCTAAATGAAGCTCGATCTCTCTTCCTCAACCTCACAACTCTCACCATCATCGATCTCTCTTCCTCAGCCTCCCAAATCCCAACTCTCACCACCATCGATCTCTCACCACCATCAATCTCTCTCACCATCGAACTCTCTCACTATCGAACTCGCTCGCTATCTCTCTTCGAAGCTTTTATTCTTAAGGGTCTCGTTCTTCTCTCTTACCGATCAAGTCTCCGGCCGACGAAGTGATCCAGCGAAAGGTTCTCAAATTCAGGCGCGTATCATATGCAGACTCATAGGACCTCTTCCCTTAATTCATTTCTATTGTTTCATTCGTGCAAGCAAAACCAGAGAGTAAGTGTTTTGTTTGATTTAAACTATCGTTGATTGCCTTGTCTAACCCTTCTTGTGCAAGTGTTTTTTTTTTTATTATGTACATATATACTGGTCACTTTAACATGAGCCTTCTAGCTTGTTGATCGTGGAAAAACATCTATTTCATTAATTAGTGCTCTGTATGTTTATATTTTGCATTATACGTTTGTCATTGTTCATTGAGTTTCTCAAATTTAAGAGTTTGTTTGTTAATAATGTATAGAGAGTTGCGCATTTTTTAAACATGGTGGATTCAGAGGCTAGACAAGAACATGAAGTCTGTTTCTAATTTGTAAATAATATAGTTAGAGGTAATCTTAAACTTCCTAAACTTAAGATATGATAACTTCTAGATCCTTCACGATCTTCATGATTTCCATCATCTTGGGCGATCATCTCCACCGTCGATCTTGGTCGATCTCCGGTTCTCCCAATACCCCGGCAAGTTCATACGTAGTAACACGTGTGAGATTGGACAAGTCTTCAGAATAGCGGCTTTTATACCCGGCCGTCAGGTCATCATCGACGTTTATACATAGGATTCAAAGCAGCTACAGTACCCAACCGTTTGGTCATCGACGTTTATACCCTATCGTAAGGTTCAAGTAATAGAAAATAACACTCGCGGTTGCGAGGTTCGGATGTAGCTCGCGTGATTGCGAGATCTGGAAGTACCTCGCCTGATTGAGATCGAAAAACAACTCACAAGGGCGAGAAGTTTAATCAAAGATACTAAGGAGCGAGAAAACATCATCATCGCCGAAGATTGAACGAAAACATCATTAAGTTCATGTTCATAAACCAATATCTTAGTCTTCAAGAAACTAGCCAACTTTGCTAGCCAAATAGAAAATCAACATGGTCAATCAATGACCGGACCATCAAACGTAATCCTTTCTTCGAATTACGTCCTTCTTCTTTTTCTTATTCCTTCTTTCTTTCTTCTTCTTTTTTTTTTTTTCTTTTTTGAAGTAAACAATGATGGAATCTCCTAAAAACCCCAACAAGCCAAGACTTGTATAATTGTATCCGTGAGTCTCAAGACTTTCTAGAAAATTGACGAAAATACGCCTTGTTTGCAATTATTTCACGCGCGGTAACAATTACCCCTGGCTTGGGTGGGCTTGCGGCTTAAGCCAAGCTGTTTAGATCCATTGGAATAAACAGTATTATGCTCGTTTTACCCTTGGAGTCAAGGCTGGCCCGGAACATAAGCAAGATAATAAGCTCTTGATTTGAGCCCAAAATTTTATGGGTCACTGAAAATAAGAAATTTTCTTTTTTAATTCTTTTTTTTTTCTGGCTGAAAATGTTATTAAAATGTTGAGATTTGAGCATAAATATTTTGTTTTATTTTGTTTTGATGATTTATATTTTTCTTTGCAGTTACTATTGCTCGTCTCATATTTCCTTTGTTTATAAATTTATATCATTAAAAATTTTCATTTTGTCTAGGCCTTCGATAACGTGGCACCATCTCTGCTTAGGGTCATGGATCCTCTCTATATCTACTTTCACAGAGTATGCAATGAAGTTGAAAAGCTTGATGCTTGCTTCCAAACTTTGGATTAGAAACTGCGTGTTAAGCACTTCATTCTCGACTCTTCCCTATCTTCTTCAAACCGAGGATCCAGTTGAGTGCATGGTCTATCCGTGAGCCGCTGTCTGCCTCGTCTTCGTTTAGCTTATTCATGACAAAAATTAATATGTCCAGTCTGATGCCAAGAACATAAGGAGAGATGCTAGACCCAGAGCTATTCCAACTAAGAACAAAATGTAGGTGACCACGATATAAGTTCCATGAAACTCATGGCTCTTCTTTGGTTTATAGAAATATGCTGAATGCTGACAGAAAAGATGGATCCCAAGGCTATGGATCAAAGTAAAAATAGGTAATTATTATACATATAAACATTGGGTTACAACATCACATTTCCTTGTTTTTAAACCTCTATTTTTGGTTTTTGCTTTCCACACATTTTCACTAGAAACCCTAAAAAAACAGGGTCCTAGAAATCAAATTTCATTTTGTATTTTGATTTTTATTTTGATCCAATCAATGATTTTTGGACTGAAAAAAAAAAAGAAAAAAAAAACACGAACTAAACTTGGTTTAAATCAAGTTTAGTACACATGCTCTTGGAAATTCAGAAGCTATGTGTTAATTCCAAAGTTGTGGTGGTACTTGGTTGTTTTACCAATTTAGAGTACTGTGTTGTTTCAGATCTTATTTCTCTTATACCAGTGCCTTCAAGATTCAATTCTCTTATGGTCCGTACAACATCTGGGAAACGTTTGATCCCATTGCAACCAGAAAGATTAAAAACTTGGAGATGTTCTAGCTTATCAGTACTTGGTATGCTCTCCAAGCTTGTGCAATCTTGAAGATCGATTTTCTCAAGGTGACATGCTTCCGAAATTTCATCAACTTCAACTAGTGTCACTAAATGCCCAAGCTTGATTCTCTTTAACATCGAGAAACTCTGAAAAAATGAAAAACATGGAAAGATGAATCATTTAAAATTACTTAATGCAATATTTATAAAAATTTATGTGATAATTTATAGTAGTTAGTTTATTATAGTTAGTTTATAGTAGCAATCTTAGTAAATGACAATCGCGATAATTAGTTATCGAAAATGTCATTGTAGGATATTTTTCTAGATGGTATTCCTATGTACACTTATAAACGTTCATTCGATTCTCTTATCTTTTTGATGTGAGGTTTCTAATATTCTTGGACGCAATTAATGCACTATCTCTAAAATGGTGACTTTCCCTTACCTTATAATATCCTCCAAATCCCCAAAGTTTAAGTTTGTGAAATTGACAAGCAAATCCTTGGTATATAACCGGCGGCTTTCTGTGAATGTGTTGGGGCAAGGATTGCACTGCAGGGTCATGATCCATACGGGAATCCATTAAATCACTTGGTACAGACTCAGGGACGCAACTCTTATGGTCGAATTCCGAGAGGTTCTGAGCATCAGATAGGTATATGTGAGATGCACGCATGATAGACTCCTTTTGATTGGTATCTCTTGTGTCCTGAAAACAAACCAAAATATTAGGAAAAAAATTGTCAATGATTAGGAAATTGGCGAAATCTATGTATCTATATATATGAACATGTGACATACCAAAACAGCATGTTCATAGTCATTTCCACAGGAGATCAAACAAAAAGTTGTGTTCTTCGAAGTGTTAATACAAACATCGATAATGTGCATTGGGCCTTCAAATCGTGTTTGACGGTCCTGGGCATCATGGCAGATCTTGAGCAAAGCCGACTCCATTTCAGTCATTTTCTTGCCCTTGAGCTCCTCAGCATATGAGATGAGAGTAGACGGGTTGCCATCAGAACTTTCAATCACTCTCATTGAAAGATCTAGAAGATTCTGCTCTATCACTCCACTCCCAAAGGCACATCTTGTCAATAGCTTCAGAGCATCTTCATCACTTAGACCTTTAAGCTCATAAATCTCATTCATCTGGCACTTCTCAAGAACTGATTTATCTCTTGATGTTATGATGATCAAGCTCCCTGGTGCAAACTGATCAACCGCTCCAAGAAAAGACATAGCGTCTTGAGCATTTTGTACATCATCTAGAACAACAAGAACCCTTTTTCGGCGATGGCATGGCTCGGAACCAGAGTTGTTAAGGTCAAACTCTTCCATTGGAGTCAGACAAAAGAAATCACTGGGCAAAGGCTCGAGTCTCTTCTCACTATGTTTTGTGTGGAAATCTTTGACGAAGTAAGTAGCATCATACCCTCCACTCATTCGTCGAAAGACTGCTCTAGCCATTATAGTCTTCCCAATGCCAGGCTTGCCGAAAATGCCTATAGTGCGAAGGCCCCATGGTTGCTTGCATAGCAAGTTTTCTATATCCAATTGCCGGCTGTGGATCCCAATCTCTTCCGTAGGGTTAAGTATCTCAAATATTGCTTCCGAGATCTCCTCCACAACTTCGGATTCTTCGCTGAAATTAAAGAAGAAGTTATGTTAATGTTATTCGTCTATGTATTTCAGAATTTACATATACTTCAAATTTTCTTTTGCATGGTTTTTGGGAAAATCTTATAAAAACCTTCAAAGTGGCCACCATCCTATACTATTATTTGGGGAGTACACTTTATAAGATACCCTTAACTAACCTTCCCTTTTGTAAAAATTTACTTAATAATGCCATTAGAAATAAAATTTTATAGAGTAAATTAATTCAACTCATTAAGGATAAACAAGTCAAATACTATTTTATGCAATTTAATTAATTTAATTTAATTATAAAAACGAAAATCTATTATTAATTTTTTTTAAAAGAATGACCAATCAAAATGAACATATAAGATTTGATATCTAACTTATCACATTAATTTGTTATTAATCATTATACTTCACCTCTCATCTTTATATTATTCTATTTCAATAAAATAAATAAATTATTATATCATCTACATAATAAAAAAAAAGTAATTTTTCCGCATATACAAATATTTGAATTTTTAAAAACGAATATAAATTGTTCAATGTATGAAAAAAAAATTTAACGGGTCAAATAAGGTTTGATTTATTTATACCACATTTTAAGATTTTATGATGAGATGAGTTAAATAAGGTTTGACACTTCTAAATATTTGAAAATTTAATTCTGCAAGCAATTTTGGAAATAATGAATAATAGATTGTGCCACAATATTTGCATAGGGATTGTAAAATGAAAATATAGACTCCACACATGGATCGAATTTGGTATTATTATATACCAAATATATGTTCATAACATATTCGATTATGTGAATAATTGGTAAATTCCGTAATTAGGTCAAACAAATCTCTATTTCAACAACCAATGAATTAGAATTTGAAAAAATAATTTCCTAAATTAATTCAAAATAATAGCTAACTAACTAATTCAAAATAATCTACGTTTTAGATGCGATTCATTTATGATATTTTGATTTTTGATCTAACTAAATTATATGCACTCTCATTTTGTGGTTGTTAACATAAATTAACTCATTGTTCAAACAATATTATTTTTTTTGAAAATAATATTAATTTCCGTTCTCATATCTTTAAAAAAATATATCCATAATTGAGGATTACAGAAAAATAAAAATATATTCATTCTAATATTATATATATGGACTAACATAAAAAATTAATATTTTTTACTTACTATTATAATATATCACGATTTTATTCTATAACTATATAATATATAAATTTTGTAATAAATGAAATTCAACCCGTACTGTAGTACGGGTGATGATCTAGTTTTCACTTTAAACCTCTAAAGTTTTGAACTTTTACAATAAACCATCAAAGCGATAACTTTGCTAGTCCACTTTCTGATTTATTGTTGACGCAAACTGTGCAATGCATAGTTTTTTGTTGGCACCCTTTTAAATATAAGTTTTTAAATAGGAATAGTAAAAAAAATGAATGAAAAGGAACAAAAATGAAAGGAAAATGATCAAAATGAAGAACCAAAAGGAACATAAAAATTGAACAAATGATTATGATAATTGGTAACCAACAAGTTGAATAAATATTTAACATAATAATTATTAAAAATCATTTCTTGATTTAGTTTATAAATTTCATTTTAAATTAATGTTTTATATAAAATTTAAAATAAATATAGTAAAAATTCAAATATATTATTTAAAAATATATAAATTTCAATTGAAAGCATTAATTTATTTATTTTAGTATAAATACTAATTTAAAATAAAGTCATAATATTCTTTTAAATCAAAAGTTTTGATAAAGGTTTTTTATATATAAATATATAATAAAAATATGGAAAATATTTATACATAGAAATGTAAATATTATCATAAAAGCTTATTTAAAATTATTTAATAATTAAAAACGAATTTTATAATTTTGTTCCTCTACAATTTTGGGTAGGAACAATTTTGTTCTATCATTCTTTTTTATTGAGGAACTAGATTATGACCCGCACATACGTGCGGGGTTTTATATTTTAAAAAATTTCTAACAAATTTTAATTCAGTATAGATTATTTTGTTGTTTTTAAATTTTTATGATATATATTTTAGTGTATTAGATCTGAATCCACATACGTGTAGAGATATTTTTATAGAAATTTTTATATAGATTTTAAAAATATAAAATATTTGAGGAACAAAAATTACTTACAAATGGTAAAAAAAATTGAGGAACAAAGAGGAACATGATATTCCTACTCATTCTTTTCCTCAAAAATGGTTACCAATTGGACCCATAGTGTTTACCGATCCATATCAAACCCTAAGCGAATTTCTCAAAATCTTTAATAAAATACAGAGTTATAAATTCATTATGAAATAATATAGGCGAAGGGCTAGTGGCCTCTCATCTTTTTTTTTTTTTTTTTTTTTTTTTTTTTTTTTTTTTTTTTGTGGCCTCTCATCTCTTATATTTTATGTTTTGTTCGAAATCGTGACATTTATACAACAATAAGATTTTAATCGAAGAGTATTCTTTTCTTTTTATAGCAATAATCGAAGACTTATGAGCCAAATCTATACGTTTTTACGGGGGTGATTGGTAAAGACTTTGGAGGCTTTAAAATTTTTAAAAATCTTAACAGTTATTATTTTTCTAATCACAATTTATTGGTTTTAGTTAATTTAAAAGTCTCTACAGCCATTTCTTTTTTTTATTCTTTAATTTTAGTTTTTTTCTAAAATTACTTATTCCTGCCTTTCAAAATAAAAATAATAAAAATCTATAGTTTTTTTTATTTTATTTTCTCTTCCCAATGAATATAAAAACTCTCATACAATTTTTTAAATAACTAATTTTTTAAAAAATTTTAATGGATTTACAATGAATTTTTTTTTATTAAGATCCATTTCTCCAAATTTTCGAAAGTTATTTAAAATCGGAATTTTTACAGTACATTTTACCAATCAGTTAAAAAAATTTTACAGTCAAAGTATTAACAGCAAAAGTCTTTACAGCCAAAATCTTTACAACGGAAGTCTTTAAAGCCAAAAGTAACAGTCGTTACTAATCGACCCCTATGTTAGACAACAATTGTTTCCCTTTTAAGCAAAAGTCAAATTAGGGGTTAAAAGGAATTTCAGTAAAGTTGTTGTATTGACATACCTGAATTCCTCATCATACTCATGGCCTTTTAGTTCTGCTATTTTCGCAAGCGCCCATCGCAACCTAGTCACCTTATCTGCAGGATATGACCTTTCGAGCTCTGTGAACGCATCACTAAACGGCCCCGATTGTTGCCTCACGTCCGATCGACTTACACCATAGAACACTGGAACCACCTCATAGCTCTTCTTGTCACAGCAGGATGATTCAAGGTGCTTCGCGAGGTTCTCTAGGCATGACACGGAAGATGCGTAGTCTCTAGAGAAAATCACTAAACAAATTCCGGAAAACAACTTGATTCCTCTGCAGTTAAAAGCCGTGATGAGGTGGCTGATGAAGGAAGACACTGATGAGTCATTTTTGTTGTAGATTATGTTGTCGGATAGCTTGGTTTCTTCGTTTTTATCCATGTTTGATTTATTGGAGCCTCACAACCAATATCCATGTTTTCTATGTATATATATATATATATATATATATATATATATATATATATATGAAAGCTATGTTCAGTATATGGTAAGCAAATAATCACAAGGCAGCTTGGTCGAAATTTCTGACGAAATCATTTTAAGTAAATATGTATATATTTGCTTATTAGAAATTGTAAACGCATGATTTTGCCGTCAAGAAAAAAAGAAAAGAAATTGTAAACGCATGAGACGTGCGATCAATTCCAGTTGACCAGTTCTGTTTGGTTAATTCTGATTCAATCGGTTCTGTTTGGTTAATTCATTGAGAGAATCGAAGAACCGAAATTATACCTGTTATATATTATAAAAAAAATTATATCTGTTGTTTTAGTGTTCAGCTACGGTAAAGGTACAGTAAAATAGTAGCGTATGTAGTCCAACGATTAAATTAGGATAACTACCTATCAAGCATTAGCCTTGATTCCACTCCCTACCGAGGCATTTTATCAAAAATGATAATGGTATAACAGAGCAAAAAATACATCATTGTTGCCTCAACATATAATTAAGAAATGTATTAGCCTTTTTAATTATTATGTTCATATATATTTTTGAACGAACCTTTGAGCGGTATTCGCCCGACCCGACGAGATTTATTTTTTGTTTTTTGTTTTCCGTTTTTCTCTCCGGTTTCGGGCAAGTCTAGATGGAAATGGAACTGCGAGAGGGGTCTCATTTTCTTTGTTTATCCTATGTTTTTTTTTGTTCTGTCTATGATTCTTCGTTCGAGGGTTAGGGTATTTTCAGTGGCGATTGGAGGTTAGGGTTAGGTTTACGGCGGTGCGAGAGTAAATCGCGACTAAACGTTTAGGTTTACAAAAGTAGGTTAAACATATATCCGAGTTTTGAATTCAAGAACAAAGAGAACAATCAAATTCAACTCTTCCTATATATGCCCGACTCTTACTATATATATCTCCCATATATAAGTATTATCGAAATCATAATTTGCTATTTATTTTCTTGCAACATCATCGTGCCAACATCAAAAACAAACTCTTACTAATTCTAGCTTGATATATTTTATTTAGATTGATGTGCATTCGTTTGTTTTCGGGTATGATTTTCTTACCCACCCCTAGATGAAGGATATTACAATATATGGATCAGCTAAATTATGTACCAAACCTTGGTTCACAATGTCAGTACGGTTTATATCAAAATTGGCCCACATAATTAAACTAAATTTTGTACCAAACTAAACCAAGAACATCATAAGTTATGCTGTGTAACTAATGAGGTCTACAGATTTTTAAATACAGTGAATCTCCACATGGAAAAGAGCCGTTGATTTGGTAAGTCTAAAGAATAAGTCTAAAGAGACGACTCTACAATAAACCAATATCCCACGCGTTTAAATATTTCTTCAAATCATAAGATTCGTATATCCTAGCCGTTTGCAAATTTAAATTCGAAGACGCGGCAACGAATTTGTATAGAATATTCGTATTTGCAATATACTACACCAAATATGAACTTTCTAGTGTCAACCGTCCCAAAATTGGTTCTTTATCCGATGGAATTAGTCAATTCAATTAATAAAATCTTGTGAGATAGTCCCTCCCCGAAAAACAAATATTTGTTGGGTTTTTATATAACAAATGAATGACATTATGAATTTGGATATCTCGAACTCTATTTAATTTCAATGAGTAACATTCCATCCTCTTTCCTTGAAATTATGATTAGGCCCAATTATGATACATTCGTTATCCCATATTTAAAGAAAAGTTAGTTAAATAGCCATGAGTTGTAAAAAAAAGCCATGAATATTGATTACTTAGATATATAAGTAAATGGGAAAATCATAATTAAAAATCATTCTATTTGCACGATTCAACAAAAATATTATTAGTATTTGCACATATTTGATACAATAACGAGGAAAAATGGGTAAAAAAACCCTTACCTTTCTTAAAAACATAGAAAAAACCCTCAACTTTTTTTGTGGGTTTTTAAACCCTCACCTTTTTATATATGGTTAAATTAACCCTAATATTAATAAACTCAATTTAATTTTTTAAAAATCATTATATTAAAACAGTAAGTAACAAAAAAAAATTAATTTATGATTTTTTATTTTAAATTTGAGTTTACGATTTTTTTCTTCTAAAATTAGGGTTTTTGTGCTATGAACATTTATTCACCATTTAGTTGAGATTATGCAAATTATTTTTGTTATAATTAGAAGTTATGTTATATAAACTACAAAATTTATAGGATATCACATTTGATTTTTTTTTATTCGAGTGTTCAGGTTTTGGATAAAAATATAGTTAAATAATGATTAATTAAATTTAATTTATATTATATTTTAATATATCGTAATATATATATATATATAGAAATATTAATTGTTAGTAAATCTTATTTAGTTTGTCCAATGAAAATATTTTGATGTGGAAATTCATGTACTTTTCATAGTATTATAAAATTTGGTTTGGTTTTACGTTAGTAAATTTGTGTGGTCGAACCTAATAAACCTTTATTAATATAAACTCATATTCGGTTTCGATATAAGAATTTACATATAATTCGTAACAAAATCTGTTTGGTTTCACGTTGATGAATTTTTGTAACACACCGAATAAAACTTCACTAATTAACTTTTTTACATCATGACTTACATATTTTCAATTTAGAAAAATATTGTAAACTAGAATTTTAGAAGAAACACCCGCAATCAAAATTTTCCTATTTATTTATGTTTTAGTATAACAATTTTTTGAATTTAAATTAAGTTTTTTAATACTAGGGTTTATTTTACCATTTATGAAAAGGTGGGGGTTTAAAAACCCACAAAAAAAGTTGAGGGTTTTTCTACCCATTTTTCCCAATAACGAGCTATAAATTAGATATGACTTTTATCTGCATCATACCCATTATAGACAGTTTTACACCTAATACTCGAGACCACAACGGACGAATCTAGCAACCTGCAACATTATGAAACTTTTGATTTGTCTTGCATTATTAATTTTCAAGAATGTGCACTCTCTAGAAATCGAACCCCAAACATAGTGTAGAAGCCTTTAAACCCTTAACCACTAGGCTAAAGAGCTTCCACAAATTTAGGGTATTTAGTTAATAATGTTTCTTAAAACAAAGTTATTTACCTAAACAAGAGCACATTTGAGTTATTGAGTACTCAATTTTTAATTTTAGTTAGGTTTAATGCCCCTTAAATCCAAGATAATGTAGAAGAATACTGTTTTACATTTGTTTCCTAACAATTAGACAATAATTTTAGACCAAATCAACATAATTTTTAATTTAAAATCTTTTATCCAACTTGCAAAAAATGCAAGTTAAACCAACAAAACCGGATTTAACTCGCACTATAAGCTCCCACCATCACCGTCAAGTTTGTTAATATATGATAAGTTATATATTAAATCAAAATCTTCACGACGAGGATTACACATATACTCTTTAAAATTTAGATATTTAATGTACATAACAGTAAAACTATTGAAAAAATTCATACAAAAGTCATGATATTGCGGATTAAACTTGAATTTGTGGGTTTAACCTATATTTTTGTAAATGTAAGGTAAAGTCGCAAAAAATATTTCACGAGTTTTATTTTGCAGAAAATTATATTTTACAACTAGTTTGTCATTTTCTAAACCGAGTCTTCTAAACCGATGTAGTTGATGTATAGAAAGAATTACATGTAGTTAAAGATGATGTATAGAGAAAAGTGGCGGAGCTAGAATTTAAGTTTATAGGAGTCATATATAATTACTTATTTTTATTTAATTATATACTAATATTAAATCACTTATTTTAAACTAAATAAAATATGTCTAAGAACAATTTTGAGAAATAAGTAAAGAAAAAAATAGAATATGTCTAAAAAATTAATATAACCACGATTTTAGGGATTTGTAGCCATTTTGTTTTTTTAAAAAACACAATATAAACATGAAAAATGAATTAATGCTAAATGAAAAATAAATATGTGAGGGGTCGAATTAAGGAATCAATTGATTGCATGAGGGCCATTATGAAAACTTTAAAGCAAAATATCCATAAATTATTATGAAATTACCTTATAAAACAAAAAATCATAAATGTTATGGGGTCAATTGACCCCCTCCCTCTTCATTACCTCCGCCCCTGATAGAAATAGTCTCAGTTTATTTATATATTTAGTTACTAGCTAGTGTTCATTATTTTATAATAACTTAGTTATATACACTTGTAGACGGCCGACTTGTTCCTGTAATCCTTCCGACTTGTCACGTTGCCACTAAACATCGAATTCTACAACTCTTGAAATTTGTTTAAAGAATCTCAAGCTGAAATTTTAGAAAGGTAATACCAAGTCAGATAGACAAGTGTGTATAGTCTAATAAAGTTCTTGTGTTAGAATTTGTCATCAGAAGTAAATTATTAACATTGTAAGAACTTGTCTCCAAGAATAAATTATTTACTATAGTTGTACAAGAAGAACGTGGTCGATCGAATTGGCTAGATATATATGACGTCTAATCATATGATCTTTTGCAAATCAGTCGTATAATTCAATCTAAGTAAACAGCAAACTCCAAAAAGAAAATTCACGATGGTGACAGCTTCTGACGTCAAAGTAGGACCAGAAGTGTTTATCAATTTCCGAGGAGCTGAGCTACGCAAGAATTTCATATCCCATCTCCATAGAAGGTTGCAACGCGATGGGATCAATGCTTTTATAGATTCTGATGCACCCCCTGGCCAAGAAGTCAAAAACCTTTTCAAAAGGATTGAGGATTCAAAGATCGCGCTGGCGGTTTTATCGAGTAGGTACACCGAGTCACATTGGTGTTTGCAGGAGCTAGTTAAGATGATGGAATGTAGTACGAAAGGTGAAGGATGCAATAACAAGTTATTGGTCATTCCAATCTTCTACAAGCTGAAGATATCTACAGTGGCAGAGCTTGATGGAGATTTCGGTCGTAATTTGTGGGATCTTTGGAGGTTGCCCGGTCGCGGTCGTGATCGAGACAACCGGATTGTTAAGTGGAACGAGGCTTTGCAGGATGTTCTCAGCAGAAACGCCTTGGTATTGCCAGAAACTGGGTATGGATTAGTGTTAGGAATTAAACAATATTTAATTTTACCTTTCAAATTTCTTTAGTAGAAAATCTTAGTATTATAAGTGGAATCAAAATGAAGGAAGACGAGCACGCTAGTTATGTTGTAGATTTATTCTTAGGAAATATTATACTCGTATCGTTCGTTAGATGGAAATATTTGCCGTTAGAAGAAATAGCTAGAATTTATTTTACGAAAAAAAAGAAATAGTCAATATATAGCTAGAAGATTATTTGCAATTATTATACACGAAAAATATTAGAAAATGTTCATATCGAAAAAAGATTAGTAAAAGTTCATTGAAACTTGAAAGATAAGAAAATGTAGATTATAGTCAAATTTAAATTATTACAACACATCTTACCAATACATTACCAATCATTTCCATAATTCAAATTAATCAAAGAAAACGAAATAAAAAATTTATTACGTTCAAGGTTAATGATGATTAATAAAAGGATAAAAAAAATACACTCTTTTTGGTTTTGTTTTTTTGAAAAATCATTTTTGAATTGACATATTTTTTCAAAGTAAATAGAGTAAGATTAACTATAAATATTAACCTAAAATAAAATTGTAACAGTAATTTGATTTTTTTTTTTTTTACTATAAACATCACTTATATTTATTTTACTATCAATATAATTTTCAAATAAAATTTTGAGATATGAAATTCTTACCAAAAGTTTTTTTTCAATAAAGAGATGAGATTATAATAGATTAACATACCCATATTATGAATAAACTTTATCTTATATTTATTTAAAAAAATTTATAAATTTTTGTTCTATTTTGTTCTTCATCATTTTTGTTTTAATGTTCCTCATTTGATAAGGAACATAGATAAATGATGTGGAAAACAAATTACTCTTAAGTGTGGTAAAAAAATATAGAATAAAGATGAATATCATATTCCTCCTCATTTGTTTTCTAAATTATGGTTACAATTAAAGTTTTAGAGCTTACATGCGCATATATATATATATACCATTTATAAATATAGGTGTGTAAAACTAAAGTTTAAAACCATTAATCTTAAATCCGGAAAAAATGAATGGGAAGATTTTCTGAAGGAATATAACTAAATAAGTCACACTCCTCCTTATTCTTTTTATAAATCATGGTTACCAAAAATTTTTCAAGAAAAAAAAGATTATGGTTACCAATTAAAAGTTTTATTAGAGTTTACATGTACGTACGTATACCATTTATTAATATAGATGTACATAAAACTAAACCTCCAAACCATTTATCTTAAACTCTAATCCTGAAAATGGATGGGAAGAGTTTTCTCAAGGAATATAACTAAATAAGTCAGGTCTCGGATAGTCATCCCTCTCCATCATTACTCTTTTTGTTTTGCAGCAAGGAAGACGATTTCTTGTCTACGATCGTCGCACATGTTAAAAATGCCCTAAGCCAAATTACACCGCAAAGAGGACAAAACCCTAAATCACAGAAAGGGGGAGGAGGAGGAGGAAACCCTAAGCCCCAAAAATTTCTTAGCAGAGCATCAAACATTACTGAACCAGAGGATCAACGCCTTAAGCAACTGGAAGTAAAGTTGAATGCGGAGTGCAATGACAACGAAACTCGTATTGTTGGAGTCGTCGGGATGCCTGGAATCGGCAAAACCTATCTCGCCAGGAAACTCTTCGTCAAGCTTAAGAATAAGATCAACCATTGTGTGTTCATCGAGTTCGAGCGTGAGAAGTCAGAGGAGCAAGGATCAGAGTGGCTAGAGAAGAGACTTGTGGAAGACTTACTGGATATTAAAAATTGCATTGATACAAATGCACCACTTGAGGTTTGGAAGGATAGCTTAATCGACAAGAAAGTCACGATTGTTTTAGATAACGTGAGTGAGAAGAAACAGATCGAACCCCTTCTCGGTAGATACGACTGGATTAAGAAGGGGAGCAAGATCGTCATCACGACACGAGACAAGTCATTGACCGAGGGATTAGTCTCTGATCTCTATGAGGTCCCTGGGTTGAATGAGAGAGACGGCTTAGAGCTCTTTAGGGCTCAAGCCTGTTGTACTCTTGATGGAAATTTCATGGATCTGTCTAGAAAGTTTGTGGATTATGCAGGAGGCAACCCATTAGCTCTCGAGCAATTTAGTAAGGAGCTTCGCGGGAAAGATGTGGTTCACTGGGAAACAAGACTTGGAACACTGGCACAGTGTTCCAATCCAACGATCAGAGAGAAGTTAAGAAGCTCTTATGATGAACTAAACGAGCAGCAGAAGGATGCGTTTCTTGATATAGCTTATTTCTTTAGGTCACAAGATGAGAGCTACGTTAGAAGTTTACTTGATTCTTATGACCCTGAATCCGCGGAATCTGGACATGAATTTAGAGATCTCGCAGACAAATTCTTGATTGGCGTGTGTGATGGTCGAGTTGAGATACATGATCTATTGTTTACAATGGCCAAGGAGCTTGTTGAAGCCACTGCAGATAAATCAAGACTGCTGCTGTCGAATTGTGCAGAGTTGAGAAATAAAGAGGTGAGATAAGAAAATTTAAAATTTTATATACTGGTAGAGTTTTATATATATTAACTTGTTGTAGTTGTCACTTGATCAACAGGGAAGAGACAAGGTTAGAGGAATTGTCTTAGACATGTCTAAAATGGAGGAAATGCCCTTAAAGAAAGAAGTTTTTGTCGGTATGAGTAGTCTACGGTACCTGAAAGTGTACAATTCTCTTTGTCCTCCTCACTCTGAAACTGAGTGCAAGTTAAACTTACCTGATGGACTTGAGTTTCCAAAACATAATGCCGTCCGATATTTTCACTGGGTGAAATTCCCAGGGACGGAACTTCCATCAGACTTTGACCCCAATAATCTCATCGATCTTAGGTTACCTTACAGCAATATTATCACTGTATGGAGTCGTTATAAGGTTTGTGTTTTTTTTTTTTTTTTCCAGTTTAAACTAATTGAGCTTGCATAGTGTATGGTACTTATGGTGTATGATTATGTTTGGTTTTCACAGGTTGCACCTAATCTGAAGTGGGTTGATCTCAGCCACTCGAGTAACTTGAATTCTTTGATGGGTTTATTAAAAGCACCAAATCTTTTGAGATTAAATCTTGAAGGCTGCACAAGTTTAAAGGAGTTACCTGATGAGATGAAATATATGACGAATCTTGTTTTCCTGAACTTAAGAGGATGCACAAGCCTCTTGTCTCTACCAAAGATCACTATGGAATCCCTGAAGACTCTCATTCTCAGTGGCTGCTCAAAGTTACAGACATTTGAGGTGATTTCGGAACGTCTAGAATCTCTATACTTAAACGGCACATTGATAAATGGACTTCCTCCAGCCATTGGTAATCTCCATAGACTTATCTTATTGAATTTGAAAGATTGCAAAAATCTTGCAACTCTTCCTGATTGTCTTGGGGAGCTTAAATCTCTTCAAGAACTCAAACTCTCTCGCTGTTCAGAGCTCAAAATGTTTCCTGATGTTAAGAAGAAAGTGGAAAGCTTGCGGGTTTTACTGCTTGATGGAACATCAATAGCAGAGATGCCAGGCAATATTTTTGACTTTTCTTTGCTACAACGTCTATGCTTAAGCAGAAATGATAATATCCGCACTCTTCGATTTGACATGGGTCAAATGTTCCACCTGAAGTGGCTCGAGTTAAAGTGTTGTAAGAATCTCACATCTCTTCCCATAATTCCACCAAATCTTCAGTGCTTAAATGCACATGGCTGTACTTCGCTAAGAACAGTCGCCAGTCCGCAAACCCTTCCTACACCAACAGAGCAGATTCATTCCACCTTTATTTTCACTAACTGTCACGAACTAGAACAAGTCTCAAAGAATGCTATCATTTCTTATGTTCAGAAAAAAAGCAAGTTGATGTCAGCTGATCGATATAATCAGGTATTAATCTTCTGTTTCTCAAGTTCTCTATTATATATCTACAAATATCCACATTTTATGATTTTCCTTTGTCATTACTTAAAATTTTCAGGATTTTGTTTTCAAATCCTTGATTGGTACTTGCTTTCCGGGATGTGAAATACCTGCATGGTTTAACCACCAATCATTGGGATCAGTCTTAACGCTGGAACTTCCTCAAGATTGGAATGCAGCTGGTAAAATAATAGGGATAGCTCTATGTGTTGTAGTCTCGTTTAAGGAGTACAGAGACCAAAATAACAGTCTCCAAGTGAAGTGCACTTGGGAGTTTACTAATGTATCATTGAGCCCCGAAAGTTTCATGGTTGGTGGTTGGTCTGAACCAGGCGATGAGACACATACGGTTGAGTCAGACCATACTTTCATTGGCTACACCTCTTTGCTTACTATCAAGAACCGTCAACAGTTTCCATCAGCTACAGAAATTTCCCTTGGATTTCAAGTGACAAATGGTACAAGCGAGGTCGAAAAATGCAAGGTGATAAAGTGTGGCTTCTCTTTGGTGTATGAGCCTAATGAAGCTAATAACACATCTTGGAAGGAAACTCCAAGGATGGAGGATAATAGACAAGACCGGAGAAGCTCTTTTAAAACTGGAGAAGGTGATGACTGCCCCAGTGCAACTCCAACAACAGCGGATTCTAATAAGGGGAATGGTTTTCTCAGTAGTTTGTGGAGAGACATATCTATTAAAAAAAAAGGGTTATAATCTCACGGTCATGAGAGTAACCGCAATGCATCTCAAACAAAACATCACATTTTCTTTGAAGCTCTGTTTCAAGATACTCTGGTATGGAATATAAATTACTCTAAGTTTGAAGATTGCAAACCAGATTTACGTGGGTATGACTTATGAGGAAGTACATCCAAATGAAGTGTCAGAAAAACAATCTTACAGGAGAGGCAAGAAAGCCATAAGCATGGGTCTTCTTCCTCTTCACACCCATTATCTTCTCTGCTAATATCTTTTGCTTCTGATGTTTAATTTGATCAAATCATTTTTGAGGGGAAGAAAGTGCTCAAAATATTTTTGTAACCTGATTCAAGATTCTCAATACGAATTGAGTCAAATTCAAACTCGGTTTAGTGTGATTGACTCTGTTTTTATAAGAATCTCAACCATCGGTTTGTAATCTGTTGTGACAAATTTTTCATTAAATTTAATAATCTGGCCATCTTTCCTGTGGTTTAACTAGCTTGATAATGTGGCATGTAGAATTTGATGAAATCTCTCATCAAACATACCTAAACAACATTGTGAGACAATGGAAGCTCGATATTTAGTTTAGGTTCATCGTCTTATTCGTTGTGACTCGATCCACTGTGAATGTTCAGTAATTATTTTACCATTTATATCCTGGTGGCATATGCACAAATAGTTAATGGTTTCCCATTAGCACATTCAGTCTCTCCCATTGAAAAGTCGAAATGCTTATGCTGACCACATCTTTACCAAAGTCACACCTTCTGAATAGTTTCAAAGCATCTTCTTGGTTTTATAGATGCTGGAGTTATGGGATGAACCTGAAAAGGAAGTTAGAAGCTCAATTAGTAGCTAGGCCCATTCGGCTGTTAACGGCATTCACAACAAACATAGTGAGAGAGAATTGATATTAGTATACAAAGAGACACTTATCATTGTACGGCGGCGGAAATAGACCAATCTCTGTAGTTGTACGTCCCGTGCAACTCCTGTGACAGCTAGTGAAATTGGCCGAGTTTGACCAAGGGAACTTGTATATCGTATGCATCATTTGTCTTCTTTCAATTATGAACCAGATATCTGAGAGAGAGAGAGACAAACCACTACAAGAAAACACGGTATTAGCGACTTAATTCGGCGACTGAATATGTAGTCGTTAAATTTGGCGACTAATTAGGGACGTATTAGCGACTAAGTAGTCTATATTAAACATTAGTCGCTAATCAGTCTTTAATGTGAGACTGATTAACTTAGTCGCTAATAGGTCACCAGTTACAGCTACTAATTAGCGACTCATTTATTTTATTTGGGCAATTAAATGGGATTTTACGGGCTTGATCCAGTAATTTTAGCCCATTAAGCCAGAGTATATAAACTCGTAGTCGCGAAACCCTAACCCTAATCCCCCTTTCCTTCTCTCTCGACGAACCCGACGAACCCTAACCCTATTCCCCTTTCCTTCTCTCTCGATTCGATCCTAATTCGTCATCAATCCTCTCAATCTCTCAATTGAACGATTGAATGATGAAGACTCGTGGTGGAAAAGGCAAGAGAGGAAGAGGAAGTGGATCGAAGATTCCCCCCCAAAATCGACCCACTGCTTCTGGGACATCAAATCGAAGACCCAGTACTCTTCCTAGCCAGTATACCTTCACTCCGGCGAATCCTGATGCCCCAGAGACTCAGCAAAGTCCGGTAAATCCTGTAGCCCTAGAGTCTCAGCCTCCGACTCATAGAGACTATCCTCCTCCGACGCAGCTGTTCCAGTCCGGCGATGATTCTCCTCGAGGCTCTGGGTCGCATCCATTTCGGGCATCTGGATCTACTCAAGTTCGAGGGTCTGGATCTGTTCAAGGACGAGGCTCTGTAGGATCTATTCATCGTCTAGCTTCTCGGTCGAATCAACCTCCTGCGCCGGTTCAACCTCCAGCGTCGACTCAGCCTGCAGCGTCAAATCTACAAATACCATCTCGTCAACAAAGACCTTCTCCTCAACCTCGAGCCTCTGTATCGCATCATAGTTCTCAGGCTCAAAACTCACACGAGGAATCTGAAGATGAGGAAGCTGAAGGTGAATCTGAAGAAGATGTGTTGAGGGATTCAACACTCCCAGAAGATGTCCTCGCGACTTTACATGATACGCTTCTCATCCCAGGCCGTGAGCTCTATACTACTCTCATCTCTCCGACTTTAGAGCCTGGGACGACATGGTAAGGATTCTGAATGTTTATAGGATTGTTTGTATAGAATTGTGTATAGGATTGTCTAGAATTGTGTATAGGATTAGGTATGGTTTAGGTCTGTTTGTGTTAAGGTATGGTTTGTGTATAGGTTTAGGTATGGTTTAGGTCTGTTTGTGTATAGGTTCTGGTTCTTGTTTAGGGTTTAGGTATGGTTCTGGTTCTTGTTTAGGGTTTAGGTATGGTTCTGTTTAGGTATAGTTTGTGTAGAGGTTTAGGTCTGTTTGTATTCTTGTGTATAGATTGTAAGTTTGTTTAGGTATTGTTTGTATTCTTGTGTTGTATTCTTCTGTTTGTATTCTTGTGTATAGATTGTAAGTTTGTTTATTTGATTGTAGGTTTGGCAAGGATAAGGGTAAGCTGACCCGGAAGGTCACCAAGTGTTTTACTAACAAGTTTGATGGACCATACTACAGTTGGAGTTGTGTGCCAACTGGAAGAAGAGAAAGATACTTTCTTGAATTCGCTGTAAGCTTATATCCCTCTTCTACTACTGTATTTTCATATTGTATTTTGATAACTAACATCTGCTTCACTGTCCTCTTGTTTTGGTAGAAAACACACACCTGGCATCCCTCAGTTACAGGTGTGGTTGAAGCCAAGTTCTACAAGATCATTGCACTGCGTATGAAAGACATGGTTAGTAAGGCAGGGTCAAAAAGCCCAAGAGTGAGGCCGTATTGGATTGAGAAAACTCTGTGGAGAGAGATGTGTAAGTATTGGGATACTGAAGAAGCCCAAGCCAAGAGTTCAACCACATCAGCAGCTAGGATGTCTGACCGTAATGGTCTTGGTCCTCACAAGCATGTTTCTGGTCCAAAGTCCTTTTTACAAGTGGAGCAAGAGATGGTAAGTTACATGTCTGTTTTAAATACTTGTTTTGTTTATTACTTGCTGACATCTCTGTTACTATATTTCAGGAAGTTGAATTGGGAAGACCTCCTACTATTGGAGAAGTGTTCATCAGAACTCATACCAAGAAGGATGGGACATTTGTGGATAGGAAGGCGCAGGAAATCCATGAGGCATATCTCAAGAACAAGGCAGCTAAGTTGGCTGCCCTGCAAGAGAATGATGAACAGGATGATGGTAATTCGCGTCAGTCTGAGCTGTCTCAGGAGGAGGATGATGAGATATTTCTTCAGGTAGTAGTCTTGTCTTTTGCTCTGTAGTCTACTTTTATCTGTTAAGCACTAATGTTTTTACTTTGTTTTGCAGTCTACTGTCACAAATGATAGAGGGGATTACTTTGGAATTGGCAGCTTAGGGGTTTACATCAACGGGAAGCGCAAGTACGCAGGAAGCAGTTCTTCTTTCACAACCCTGCAGTCACAGCTTGAGGATGCTAACCGCAAGATAGAGGAACAAGCAGCTCTACAAGCAGCACGTGAAGCAGAGGCATTGCGGGTCGCAGCATCACAAGCAGCTGAGATCAAGCATTTGTCGATGGTGAAGAAGTACCTGAGTGAAACTGACCCTAATTTCCTGGCCTTCCTCAATTCCCAATCAACTCCTGCTGCGGATGATCATTCAGAGGTCCAACCAAATCTAACTCCTGCTGCTAATGCTGATGGTACTACTCCTGCTACTTAGCTTTCTCTCCTCTTAACTCAAAAACTTGAACTTGATCTTTTGGTCTTGTACTTATGGTACAAGTATGTTTGTATTTATGTCTTGTGAACTTGATATTTTGGACTTGTACTTTTGGTCTTGTGAACTTGTATGTTTTTATGTTTATTAAGAACTTGTATGTTTTGGTCTTGTGACCTTGTATGTTTTGTATGTTTGGTTTTAATTAGTAAATGCAAACGTAATTGGAATCAAAATAAGCAGGCAAAATCCAAAAATAAACCTCCAATAAGTCGCAAAACGATAGTCATTCAGTCACTAAAACATTCATAAAACAGTCGCCTTGTAGTGTCTTTTTGGCGATTCCACAGTCACCTATTAGTCGCCAAACCAGTCGCCAAATAGTGACATATTAGTAGCAGAACCATCGCCACTTTAGCGACTCATACGCGACGCACAGGCGACTTCAAATAGTTGTCGCAGAATAGTCGCTATTTAGCGACTATTATGCTACAATTTATTTTAGCGACGCAGTGTTCGGCGACAACGTTTATTAGTCGCTAATTAGTGGTTATTATGTGTTTAGCGACTCTTTAGTTACGTTTCTTGTAGTCGCTAAATCCATGTTTTCTTGTAGTGAACAGAGAATCAAAGCAGGGTCCAATCGTACCAAATGATATTCGATCTTAAGTTAGAGGACAACCATGCAATGACGGAACAGAAGCAGAACATGATCAAAATATAAGGATTGGCTATCAAAATATATTCAGTTTAGGTTCATCGTCCTTTTGGTGCACTGAAGTTATCAAGTGTTCTTTGATGTTTTCACAGGAGAATTACGTAGAGAAACTGATCTTGTATCATTTGGTCTGGAACAAAATATTGGCAGTTCAAACTCCAATTGGGACTCAATTACTGTTTGGACCTGTTAAAGAGATACGAATTATGGAGTTGTAGTTGTTTACAAATGATGTGATCATGGGAAGCTTGGGTCAAGGAACTAAGGAACAGCTTGAACCAGAGGATGTACTCGACCACATGCTCGATCACCAGGAGGACAATGCGATCGAGTATGCTGATGCTGAACCAGAGAAAGTACTCGACCACACACTCGATCACCAGGAGGACAATGTGATCGAGTATGGAGCTGCACCAAGGGGATACTCGATCACTCAAGAAGCTAAGGAGCTTGGAAATGAAGATCTTGGAGCTGAAAAGGATGTTGCATTGCATGTTGCTACTGGTTCCATGACAAGGTCGAAGACTAAGCTACTAAATCAAGTCATCACCACAACACTTCTACAACGTATTGAGGGCAGTCTTAAACGTGAAGTTTGTCCAATCACATTGGTTGTGATTCAAGCCGTTTAAGCGACAACAATGGAGGTGTGTGACTTGCACTATTTTTCCCTCTTTTTGGTTTTGTCCCATTGGGTTTTCCAAGAGAGGTTTTTTAACGAGGCAAGCCCACACACTCTTTACTCGAGCTCATTGTTGTCTCGCAGCCCATCGCCAAGGAGAAGCCCGTTTAAAATTTTAAGTCAGTCTTTGTGTGTTTAATTTCGTTTTCTTTTCCTAGGTGAACTCTTCAACTCCCTAGACTCTCTTCTTCTTCTTTATATTCGGATCTCCTCCTTTGTAAACGCCATCAAACATTTCTTATCAATAATCTTTTCTGAATTCGTTTGATCTTGAGTTTGAGTGTGTAATATCTCGAATTTATCTTGAGACTGCTCTTGGTGTGTCATATCCAAGCAGAATCAAGTCTGGAAGTTCAAAGGAATCCCGCAGCCTTTGAAAGTTTCACTCGACCCCCTCGTCTACTCGATCGCATCATCATCTCATCACCATCCGATCGCTTTAACTCCCACTCGATCACAAGCCTCAAGAATCATTCGATCCGTTCGTTATCACCTTCGCACCATTCTACTCGACCACCAAACCCATAACCTACTCGATCTCCACTTCATATACTCGACCCCATCATCACAAATCATTCAAATCGTTTCACTTCGCACTCGACTACAACCTACTCGATCACATCGTCCGATCAACACTATTATCACCACTCGATCACACCTTCACCAGCCCATACTCGATCACCATCAAGTCTTATCACCATCTGAACACCATCATCATTTCTACTCGACCCTCCACTCGATCTCATTCCCCTCACCACCATCAAGTCTACTCGATCACACTCTTACTCATTCCGCATCATTTCAACTTGATCTATTCAACAACCACACGAAGTGCATCAAGGGACTAAGATCTTCTAACAAGGATCATATTAACAAACTAAATGTTTTTTTTTCAGTTTTCACTTGTCAATAAATATAATATATAGAAGATATTAAACAAAATGATTTTACATATTTATACAACTTATTTATATATAACAATCAAGATGAGTTTTATAATTATTTCTATAAATTATTATAACTAGGTACACTATATAATGAGTTTTGTCCAATATTAATTTAATTGGATATATATTGACCGAAGCCATTAGGTTGATCTCGATCAAGTTTAATCTTCAATAACTCAGGATTTCCATATCTTATTTGGTTGATGCCATTTATGTCCTTACCATTCGATTCTCTATTCTCCCGTACAACTTCTAGAATTTTTTTGGTCACAATGCAACCACCAGAGAGATTAAGGAGAAGTTGGAGATGATGCTCTAGCTGATCGTGATCATGCGAGTTTGAGAAGCTTTTCCAACGTTTCTGAAGTCCACCAGCAAACCCTTGTAGTAGAACATGATGCTTTTGGTGTAAGTGTTCATACAAGGATCTCATCAGAGAGTTATAATCCAATCTGTAAACCTTTAGATTACTAGGCAGAGACTTGGAGATGCGGTTGTAAAGGCCGAATCCAGGGTTCTTCTGAGAATAAGATCGAAATTCGCATTCAGCCGACAAGTCGGATGGGGTCAGAATTATTGTATTGCTATCTCCAGTGGCCTGAAAAAAACATGGAGGAGAAAGATAAGAGATGATCAACTGATCACGACTAGTCAATTAGTACGTTATTTGATTACTGACTTTTAAATACAAGTTCAGTATTTTAGTTAATATTTGACTCTATTACATAAGTCTGTTTTTAGATTATTTTGAAAACTTTTTTCCTTTTTCAGCAAAGTTCATATAGATTTGAAAATGTTACAAAATGGAATAATTTAGGTATAAGAGTACTATTACATACCAAAACCGCATTGTGACCATTTTTTTTGTAAGAATACTGTGACTATTTACATACAAAACTGTGACGTACTTATTTGGTCATAGAAATGTTACTATTTCGTTATAATATTGTGACTGAATGGAAGGTTACTGATTTTTGTCACTAATCATGACAACTTTATTACAAAATATATAGTCACAAATATAAATACGAAATTGCGACGAAATATGGTAACTAAATTATACGATTTTTGTGACTAAATTTACGTCACGTCTAGTAACAAGAGTTTTGTAACTACCATGTCACAATTTTAGTCACTGTTTTAGTGACCTTTGTATTTGGTAATAGAATATGACATAATTGTTACTATTTTTGTGACAAAAAGAAACATGTGAACAAAATTAAATTAGAAAATAGCTTCAATGTTAGAAAGGAAAAAAATCTAAAAATGCAGAATAATTTGAAATATGTACAATTGACATAATAAAATTATTAAAATTATTACGTAGATTTGTCAGTAGTTTCTAAGCATTTTAATACTAAGCGGGAAACAAAATTTGGTTTTGGAGCCTAAAATAATTAGAACCGGCAACACTTATGAAAAAATGCCAATTTTTCTATTTGTTCTGCCACTTAGGCGTAAAACAATTTTTTTTTCTAAGTGATAAACGTATGCTTCTAAGTCTAACCTAGATTAATTTTTCTATTCTCTTCTCTGTTTTTTCTTTTCCTGCAGTTGTAGATACTTAGAAACCTAAAATCTTCTTCTCTTCTCTTCAACATCTCCTTAATCGGCTTCTTCACATCTTCTTCTCCCTCCCTTCTCGTCGAGAAATTCATCCACCATGGCTTCCACCCACTTCCTCTCCGTTGTTGCTTGTCACGAACCGCTGCGAAACCATTGATTTCTTATAACGAGACATGTATCTAATGTTACCTGGTCTTAATACTCTTGTCAAAGCTTTGATTTTTGATTACTAAATTCTCTGATCTAGGGTTTGATCTGTCCTTAGAGAAACGGTGGTAACAGTGGCTTACGAAGTGGTTTGTTCTGGTTGTTACGGTGGCTCACGGAGGTTGGATGCGGAAATTGAAAGCTCGAGAGGGTGGAGGTCTTTATCTAGACATCAGTCACTTAACCGTGGTGGTGCTTCTGTTAGGGTAGATCCAATGAATAACAATTCGAGCCGTCAAAGGATCCCCTTCGTGCTCAAAAGGTTTCATTTTTTCATCCAATTCAATCTTCTTGTTTCTATCTTAGCCTAAGAATTGTATACACCATAGTTACAATGTGTAAGTTTTAGTGCTGATCCATTGATTTTCAAATTAATGAAAATCTAAATCTTAACCTATGATTCGAGAGTTGGTATCAATAGCTTTTCAGCTTCAGGAATTGATGTTCGGTAGGTCCTCTAGTATCCTGATATCGTTTTTATGTTGCTTGTCAAATATTAAAGACTTGTGGACTTTAGGATTTTGTGATGTTTAAAGAAACTATGTAGTCATGTTCAGTACTAAGTAGCTTTTTGTTTTTGGTTAGTCTGGAATCATGGAAGGTTCTGATTCATCATTGGAGGGTAAAGCAAGTGATCTCAAGATTAGTGAACAAGAAGTGTGAATGTACCTGAATGAAGTAGCTGAGAGGCAGGGTATATAAGGATAAGGAGAAGATCACTTGTGAGAATAGTGGAGCAGCATGTCTTAGTGTTTTGACACATATATGACAAATACTTCAAGGTAACACCGTGAAGAAAATGTTATTTGAGACCAAATATATCTCTTTCTCCCTTGGCTTTTAGACTTTTCATTCTTTCGTTTTTTGCTATATCTCTTTACAGATCAAAGAGCAACGTTGATAGCAATTAAAGAGTGGCTCTTGAGATTAGTAATAAAAATGTTTTGTGGGTAAGGTTTGAAAGTTGATACCAATAAAATAGAGGCTCTTGAGATTATTGTTGAACCTCTTCTTGACTTGTAAAGTTTTTTTGTTGGGGATATGCAGGAAAAGGAACAAGCACTACAATTGCAATCTTTAAAGACGTAAATGTGTACGATGTAGAGTATTGTGCTTGCGCCAAACTGAAAAGACAAGTCTTGAGTGAGGATGGGTCTACTAAATCTGAGACTTTGAGGACTTCAAGGAAGCGAAGGAGAAGGTTATGTTCAAGAAGAAAATAGGGGTTCCTGTAGGTCTTAACATCCTCTCATGAGCTTGTTTTAATGTTATCTAGTATATACTTAGTACTATAAGACTTGGTTTGATGACTTAATGTAGTGTAAGACTTAGTATGTATGTTTTGTATAATTTATTTAATATATTTTTCTAATATTTTTTTTATAATAAATTCAATTGAATATTTTATGTAAAATTCAATTGAATACGAGTTCAGTAGGGAAAAAAAGTCACAAATGAAAATCAAATTGTGACTATAATCGAGTCATTAATTGTGTCAGATTTGTGACAATATTTTGGTCAGAAAATGCAACAGGTTAGTGACTTTAAAATGGTAATAATCTGTGACAAATATGTGACGATTTTGTTGTCACTATTTGTGGCATATTTGTGACAGTTTCGTCTGTCACGAATTGTGTCTTTTCTGTGACTATATGAATGTCGTCACAATTAGTGACGAGTTGTTACTGTTGTTAACCGTCACATACATTTGTGACTTTTTTGAGACATACATGGATTTGTGACGATTTTATTGTGACATTCTATAATTCGTGTCAGTTTTGTCACAATAAAACTATTGTGACCGAATATGAATATATTGTGACGATAATAATCGTAACAATATTCATTTTTTACTGTAGTGATAAGAGTACTATTACATACCAAAACCGCATTGTGATCTGACTGGAGCTCCTTATTTTCGTGTACTTCATCGTCTTCTTCACAGGGGACAATGCGCAAATATGTGTTCTTCTCAGTGTCACAAGATACATCGTCGGCAACGAATACATCACAATCATCAGGAAACGTCGAACTGATTTTTTCCACTGCCTTGCCCTTGAGCTTCTTGGCAAATGAGCGAAGAGTATTTGGGTTCCCATCAGAACATTCAACCACTCTCTTTGAAAGATCCAGAAGATTCTGCTCTATCACTCCGTTCCCAAAGGCACATCTCGTAAACAGCTTTAGAGCATCTTCATCATTTAGACCTTTTAGCTCATAAATCTTATTCATATGGCACTGCTCAAGAATTTTTCTCTTTCTGGAAGTTATGATGATCAAGCTCCCTGGACCAAACTTATCATATCCACCAAGAAATGACTTCGCGTCTTGAGCATTTTGCACATCGTCGAGAGCAACAAGAACCCATTTCTTGCGGTGGCTTGGCTGTGAATCAAAACTTTTTAGGTCAAACTTTTCCATTGAAGTTTTACCCAAGTATTTAGGAGGCAAATACTCAAGTCTCTTCTCAGTATATTCTTTGTGAAAATCTTTGATGAAACAAGAATCATCATAGCCATGAGAAATTCGGCGAAAGAAGGCTGTCGCCAGAGTTGTCTTTCCAATACTAGGCTCGCCAAAAATGCCTATAGTGCGAATGCCCCATGGTTGATTGCATAGATAGTTTTCTACTATCTCCTTTAGTAGTGACTGGATCCCAATCTCTTCCGTTGGATAGAGTTGCTCAAACACATCATTGGCGATTTATTCTAGAAATTCAGATTCACTGCAAACACATTTCTAAAACGTTTATGTAAGGCTCTTCTAATATAAAAGTCAAATAAATTTATATCTTTTCACAGTGATGATTTGAACAGATATCTAGAATTTTTTTTTTTTTTGGTACCAGACAGATATCTAAATTTTTTTTATTGAAATAAGCTCTATATCATTGGAATGGAATATGTATTTAAAGAAATGTTTTAGAATTTTTAACCCAGAATTAGGATTTATAACTTTTTTTTTTTTTTTTTATAATTCAGGGTAAATCTCCAGACCTATGAAGAGGTCTAAGACTAATCCCTGGGGAGAGGGTGTCCCACGGGTAGGGTCCCCTAGGTTTTCAAATGGGCCGTAAACAATGGGTCCATACATATGTGGCCAAATGGATAAAGCTGAGCAATTCTGCGTCTGGAGAGAATCGATCCATGACCTAGACCAACAGGGTCACTCTTCCACCAGACTAGAACCACTAGCCCACCACCTCTGGTTAAAGATTTATAACTTCTTTAATAGCCAGTTGGGTTATATATATAACCCCTTTCTTTTCTTTTTTTTTTGGATAAGAGGGCTATATATACTGGGTATACTGCGGCCGAATATGTTTTAGTAAGACAATTTTTTAAAAATTTGTACCAAAGAAATAAAACCAAAAGACAGATGAGAGCATGCCGAGCAAGGGAAAGTTGACGATCTGTTTAGCCTTTCTCACAATATAGTCCTTAAAACATCATATGATTGAATATATATATTTATAGATTATAGTATACTTGCGAGTTTGACCAAAAAAAAAAATTATACTTGCGATAAAAAAAGAAGAAGTAAAGAATATAAACTAAACTATTCTGACGAGGTGTGCAATACCCCCTCCATATATATTACCGTCCAATCCACGGCCATGCATGGTGTATTGGTGTTTAAAAAATTAACTAGATAACAACCCGCACTATGTGCGGGATGAAGTGATTTAAGTAAAATTATTATGATTAAAATTATCATCCGGGATCCAAGATCCGTTTGTGTAAAACGTAACATGTAATAATTTTTTTTTGTTTTATTCAAACTTGGGACTATTTATATAAGAATACGTTTTACCCGTGGAATATTTGAACCTTGAATAAAGCTTCAACGTGATAAAAAATTATTGACGAAATGTTACCATTTATGGCAATATGTCTTTCCGTATGTTTTAAAGATTTCGAGATTTTGTAGTATAAAAATAATTTTTTTATTATTATTTAAGTATAAGAAATCCAAAAATTTAGCAAAGATGATATTTGATAGTTTCCGAGTTAAGATTTTGTAGTGTTCCAAATATAAGATTCTTATATTATGAATGAATTATTTACGAAATGGTTATAATGTGACCGTTTGACAAAAAAAAGGTTATAATGTGGCCAGATTTTGGTTTATATATAAATGTGGTTATAATGTTTTTCTTCGAAAAGGTAGAACCACTCCAAAAAATCGGATTTTAAGTATCCGTAACATGTATAGAAAAGAGATTATCTTATTTATTTAAGTACAATAGATATAAAATTTTATGAAAGATTTAGAGATTTTGTAGTTTTGAATTCGAGATTTTTGAACAAAATGTATATCTTTTATCATTTAAATATAAGCATATATATATATATATATATATATATATATATATATAAAGATTTTTTACCCATCGGCTAGAGAAGATTTATATAAATGTATATAAAGAAAAATATAAATATAAAAATTTATTAATATAAGATAAACACAATTTTTTTCCTTTTTAATTATTGAAAATAGATTATTAATATAAATAAACAAAGATCCCATGATTTGTTGTTAAATATAAATATGATATCAGTTGCCTAATTATTTTCTTTTTAATTATAATTTCATTTTTTTTGTTATTTGTATGATATATATATATATATATGTATTAAGACTAATGGCAAAATCTGTAAATAGTCTAGTAAAATTTGGGTAAAAATTTAAATGAGTGAAAATTCACTCTAAGAGCGACATGTCAGCATGGCAGTTTAGTTAATAACATGTCAAGATAAGGTTTATTTTATAAAGTGCTTCTCTATTAATATATAAGGGATTATTAAAAATCCACAAAAGTTGATCTAAATATTTTAATTCAAAGCGTACTTAAAAGTAATCGATTTGCTTAACAAAACAATACATTTAGAACTAGGCAGAAAATATTTATAAACGATTTTAAAATAGAAGAATTTCCCTAAAATATTAATTTTTTTCTATATTAAAAAAAAAAGTGAACTTTAAAATTTTGAACAAATAATATTTGGTTTGTTTCTATGTGTTCAAGGTGAAAATATCTCTCTTAGAACTTGTATATACTAATTAAGTAATATGACTAGAAAAAGAGATATTAATTGGTAGAAGAAAACCTCGGCCTATTTGTAATCCCTATAGGTACCTCCGTTTTTTTTTTTTTTTTACAAAGCGGAGCCTATACCTTCGTTTACAATCATATTCATGGCCTGGTCGCCACTTAATCATCGATCTTTGGACTGCGTCAAACTCTTCAACAAACCTCTCCATATGTTGCTTCACGGACGATACACTGACTCCATAGAACACCGGAACAACCACAAAGTCGTTGTTGTTACGGTATGAGTACTCGAGAATCTGTTTTTCCAAGAATGACACATGAAGTGCATAGTTTTTGGAAAAAACCACCACCACCACCCTTAATCTGGAGAATTCTTCAGGTCCCATCTCCCTCTCGACAGCTTCATCATGGCTGCTTTTACCGTCAACGAACGCAGAGATGATTCCTTGTCGGTTGAAAGCAGCGATGAGGTAGCTGATGAAAGAGGAGACTGATGAATCATTTTTGTTGAAACTGATATAAACGGTGTGCTTAACCTCATCGTTGCTGTTGTGGTTGTTGTTGTTGTTGTCCATACAAAGAGTTTGAGCATCAAATGACAAGAGATACCTTTTGTGCTTCCGATATTTTAGATTGTTCTACCATTGATTCCTTTGTTGTGAAATGACCAAAAGTAGTTTTTTCCCTCTAAATATGAGTTAAAAGATCTTCTACTTGGGGGAGGTTGATTATATAGAAGCAAAACATATATTTAATATTAACATTTCTTACAAATTTACATTAACTAAAATTTTAAGCAACTAGAACTTTAAAGACTGATTTTATACACGTAGGTATATAAAAAAGAAATGTTACCGATCAACATGTAAATATTTTTTACACGTAGGTAGGGCTGGGCACAAAAAAAAAATGTCAAAGCCCATGTGGTGGTGGGCGAGTGGTTGGTGGGCCAGGGGTGTTTGGGTGAAAGTCCCTCCCCTCCGGTTTCGATTCCTCCTCTTGCTGTTATCAACATTATGTGGGAAGTCTGTCAGTTGGGCTTTGGCCCAATTGGTTTACCTGGTAGTCAGAAATGCAGGCAGCCTGACTACCCCTGTCACTTAGTCAGAAGGCATTCCAAACTCGGGATAGGCAGAGTGGTAGCCCGAAGGGCCTAGCCGTTAATACGGTGGACAAGTCCACTATGTAGCACCTCGGTGCGTTCCTACCGGGGCCGACCGGATAGCCGATAGGGTTTATAAAAAAAAAAAAAAAAAAAAAAAAAAAAAAAAAAAAAAAAAAATGAAAAGTAATGATCGGATATTTATTTGATAGAAACTTTTTCCAAGTGGCATACGATGTTTCGTTTGAGTATATTAGTGTGATATACTGTTTTCAAACGTAAGAAACGTGCCTCAAGCCGCAAAAGGCTGAGAATTACATCGTTTACAAATTTTAGAGCTGTTTAACCGAGATTGGTCCGTTTTATTAGTGACCCCGGAGAAATATTCTAAAATGTAATTGATAAGCCCAAGATAATATAACTATACCAAAGTCGACCGTTTTGATGTTCTAAAATATTGATCAATGTCAAAAAACAAATCATCGATTGATCATATAGCTTTTAGGTAGAAGTTTAGTCATTACGTTTTTCACAAACCTTTTCTTTTTTTTTTTGAAAAGAGAAACGAAACCAAAAACAAAACGAGACATAATTACGATTCTTTTCGATTTTTCGGATAAAGTTTTTCTACCGCTCCTAATTATTACTGTAGAGTGCGGACATAGGTTTATAATTTATTTTTATAGATAAAAAAAAATCATAAAAGAGTAAACACAACGTATAGAATGTGAATATTTATAACACTAATCTATATATAATAGCAATCTAATAAATACCATTTGCACATCTGAACGGTTGCGTCTTTTTATCGCAATTTTTCGTTAATGTTTTAATTAAATAAAATATATATTTTACGGTTATGTTTTTTTTTATATATTTCAATTGCATTCTGAATGTTTTCTTCGGTTGCGTTTTTTATTGTAACTCTTCATAAACAGTTAAAACCGCTTATTCGAATCATTGCAATATTAAGTTTATTTTACGAACAATTGCAACCTTTGGTTTATATATTTAGTTTATTTCACGAACAATTGAAATTTTTGGTTTATTTTATAAATAGCAATAACATTTAATTATCTACCGCCGCGTCTCTCGGTGTAACTTTTCATAAATTATTATTTTAATTCTTAATTTTTAATTACTAAAATGTTTTTAAATGAGATTGTAACTATTTAATTGAATTGTTTTAACATTTAACGAATTATTGCAACTTTTGGTTTTGTGTTACGAACCATTGTTATCTTTAGTATATTTGATGAACTATTGCAATATTTGGTATAATTGACGAACCGTTGCAGTTTTTGGAATATTTGATATCTACGGTTGCGTTTCTCGGATAAGTTCGTCATATTTTTAAAAAATATTTAAATACTAAAATATATTTAAATGAATTGTTGTTACCGTTTAATTTAACACAATAGCATTTGCTTTATTTGACGTTGAACGTTTTGGCTTATTTATCAAACCATTGTAATATTTGGTTTATTAGTTTATGCTTTTTGCACTTGGGAATAGTTTTTTAGTTACAAATTATTGTTTTTTCAAATATTAATATACTTAATAAATGCTTGTGATTTTCTTTATCATAATTTTTGTAAAATATATATTGATTTGTTATTAAACAAAAATCAAAATTATTACAATTCATTATGATTTTTTCGTTTAATATTTTTTTAAAGGATTTTTGAAATATATTCCTCCGCAACATCGCGATGGTCCTGAGTCCTAGTAAATATAATAGTGATCAACAAAAATATTCTACATCAATTTAAAAAATAAATAAAGTGAAAGTCCGTTCGTAAAGCGGATATTCATCTAGTAGGAATAAAAATAATTGTCATTCCTCAATTGCTTAGTTAATTCTATTTAATTAATGAGTTATTATTGTTTTCTTCTTATTATCATTCTTTATTTTCGCTGATTCTGTCATTTGAAAATATTATTACCGGTGTTAGGGGTGTCAAAATGGGTCAAAATTCATGGGTCAACCTAACTCAACTCAACCCATGAACCCTAATGAGTTGAAAATTTTGACTCAAATGAGTTGATGGATCAAATGAGTTATTGAGTCAAATGGGTTGATGGATCAAATGAGCTGGGTTGTAATGGGTCAATGGTTTTAATGGTTTACCCATTTAACCCATCAATTTATGTTAAATTGAATCAAACCAATTCAAATCTCTAAACCGATTTCAATTTGAGTCTAACTAAAACTTCTAAACCAATTGAATATAGTCCTTAATTTTCCCGCCAAAAATGTGAATACACAATTTTCCCATCAAAATAAAATTCGTGATTTTCCCGCCAAAAACATAAATCCGTGATTTTTCCGCTAAAATTTTTTATAATTTTTAACCAAAAATGAGAATGTAAAATTTTCCCGCCAAAAAAGTAAATATATAATTTTCCCGCCAAAAACGTAAATCCGTAATTTTCCCGCCAAAAACGTAAATCTATGATTTTCCCGCCAAATTTTTTTATAATTTTTAATAAAAAATGAGAATATAAATTTTTCACGCCAAAAACGTAAATCCGTAATTTTCCCGCCAAAAACGTAAATCCGTAAATTTCCCGCCAAAAACGTAAATCCGTGATTTTTCCGCCAAATAATAGTGATATTGATTATTATTATTATTATTATATTTTAATTATTAATTTATTTATTACATTAATAGGTTAATGGGTCAACCCATTTAACCTTCTAACCCATCAAATTAAATGAGTTCATGGGTTGACTCAACTCATTTAAGCAAATGAGTTGAGTCAACCCATGAACTCATTTTAACTCTAAATTCATTGGGTAATGAGTTGAGTTGAGTTGGGTTAACCTAACCAGAGTCCTCTTCCTACTAGAAAAACGTTTGGAAACTCACCAAATGATTTTTTTTCTTTGTCAAACAATATTTCATTGAATAAAACCAGACCTTACAACAATAATTCACATAAAACTTACAACAAATGATTTTGGAAGTGGTTCCAACAAACTAAAAACAAAACAAACTTGATAGATAGACAACAAATCAAAGGAAAACTGACATAAGTAGAATTCCTGGTAAGTCTTTTCACATTTGAAAAGCATTATAAACCTTCATATCTATCTCGATCAATAACATCACGTTGCATCGTTAGGCCCGTAGAAAATCATTTAAGTTTATAACCAATGAGCCATTTTCCGTACCGTAGACCTTAAGAGTTACCAAAGCGATCTAATTAAAGAATTTGGTGAAGTAAATTTTGAAGATGTAGTTGCTATGTCTGATGGAGTTGTTGTATGACATAGGAAGTGATACATGATTGCTATAGTTTTTGTGTGAGTGTTGGTTTCTAAAAGTTTTGTGCAGACAAGATTAGAGCACGTTTTGGATGGACCAGAAAGGGAAAGAGACTAAATAAGAGTTTTGGAAGATTTAATGAAAGTGGAGTTTGATAAGAAAAATGAAAAGTGTCAAAGGAAATTTTACTTTTGCTTATAGAATTTGGAAACCTTCTCCTATCTTGATTAGGAAATCATGTTGGCTATATATGGGGGAGTTGTGCACGTTTTGGAGGATCGTGAGACTTAGACATAAATAAAATTCCGAGAGAGCTTTCTGAGATTGTGTTGCAACTTAATTTTGCGGTTTGGTGTTTGTGTGATCAAACTTATTTGTGTGTTGGTGTTGTCGACGTGTTGGAGTGCTTTGGTGTCATCGTTGGGATCGTTGGTATGACGGTTGTTCCAGATACTTGGAGAATTGAAGTCTAGGTTCAGAGGGAGTTTAGCCCAGGGTTATGTTATCCTGATTAAATCTAGGCTCATTGGAGTTTAGTTAAGGGTAGAGATTATCCTTAAGAGTTCACGTTATAGAACAGAACGGTGAATCAAGAGGGTTTTGTTTGGTTTACGCGTTTAAGAATATGTTGTATTTGCTTTCTTGTTCTGGTCAAATTAAAATCTGGACTTGGTCCCGAGGAATAGAAAAAACCGAACCTCGTTAACGAAGCTCTTGTCAGTTTTATTTCTTGTAAGTTTATCTTACCTCATCCACACTTACACATTTGTATACGAAATACCGAACTTAACCAATTCATGTTCTTTAACTTAAGTAATCTATATGATATCGAACTGTTGATTGGGTGATACGTAAGACTCAGTCTCCAAAAAATTAAATTTCAACACGCTTGCTTGTTCTTAATATTCATCCTAAATTCCAACAAAACAAACCAAAAATCCTATAGAGAAAATTTCCTCTGTTTTTTAATATCTAATGTTTTAAGAGAAAAATATATTTTAAATTAGATAATATTTTTAATTTTAGTGTAAAATTAATATTTTTATTATTAGTTTTGACGATTTGTATTGTGTTATTGTTAGTTGAATAATATTTTGATAAAATAATAAATGATGTTTTAGTTTAGAAATAAATAAAAATTAAATAATTTCTTAATTTGTATACAAAATGTTTAAGAGAAAATTAGCCTCAGTACCACTTTTTTAAAAAAGTTTAGGTCCAGTACCACTTTCTGAGTTCACTTAGCATCCATACCACATTCGTCATCTGGAAAGACGAAACTACCCTTCTGGCTGCGTCAGGAATGTGTCAGGGGAAGGAGCTACAGTCTGCCGTCCTTTTTCTCTCTCCTGGCGCATTGGTAACCGTTTTCGTCCCTCTGGTTGGTAAAACAAAGCTGTCCCCGAATAAATCCAGATCTTCGTAGTCTCCGAATTTTCTGCCGTCCACAATCTCTCTCCTAACGCATTGGTAACCATTTTCGTCTCTCTGGTAAAACAAAGTTGTCCCCGAGTAAATCCAGATCTTCGTCTTCGGCTCTTTGGCGGAATAAAATAAAGATCAAGTTGTCTCCAAGTAAATTCAGATCTCTGGCTGGTAAAACCACATCATCTGGCGATGGACAATCAAGAGAAGTTGTCCCCGAATAAATCCAGATCTCTGGCTGGTAAAACCACATCATCTGGCGATGGACAATCAAGAGATCTGGACTTATTCTGGGGGGACATCATTCACTCTATTTCATAATTATTGTCCATGGTAAATGTAAACTGCATTTAATGCAATGTTTTGTCCTTCTTCTCTGACACAAAGTTGTCCTTCTCTGACACAAAGTTGTCCCCGTTTCCCAACCGGCGTCTACTGTAGCTCCTTCGCCTGACACATACCTGACGCACAGAGAAGGGCAAAATCGTCCAAGAGTTGCCACACAAACACCAAATGTGGTATGGATGCTAAATCCATTTCAAATGTGGTACATTTGCTAGGATTTTCCCAAAATATGGTACATTTGGCAAAATTCCCAATGTTTAAATATTAAAAATTAAAAACAGAGAAAATACTTGATTTATTCTTTTGACTTTCATTTTGTTTGAATTTGTTGACTTTTTGCCCAAAATTGAAATCCAACATAAAATATATTGTATGCCGTCTTGAATCATTAATTCCATACTTATCATTATCATCTCACTGCATCAATTGAAAAAGTCAATACACAAAAGTAAAATTTAAAGCATCTTCGACCCATCTCTATTTTTTTTAATATGTAATTAATTAATCAATTAAAAATTATACATATAAAAGAAAGGTTTCACTCTCACCTTATTGGTCCACTTGGCAATAAAACTTACAAAAATAACTATTTTTGATTAAGCTAGAAATAAATAACACATTTAATTAAATATATTTAACTCACACTTTATATAAAATTGAAGTCATAAAAACTAAGCATTAACTATATTTCTTCATTCAATTTTATTCAACACACAATAAACTAAATTGTAACTCCCATAATTTATTTTTTAAATTGTATCTCCCATCACTTCTCACCCTTCCCTCATTCACTCATTCTCTCATCCTCATCTACTATATCTCGAATCTTAATTTTTTTTTTTAAGTTTTCTTTTTGGGTGATTGGTTGTTATTGTTGTATGGGTTTAAGAAAATCAAATTTAAAATCATTGTAAAAGCATAGTTCTAAATTTTATTTTTAGAGACTATATGATATATATATTACATTATTTTTTGATTTATTAAAGATTCATATCTATTGTCTATTTTAGATTATTATCTTATAAGTAGTCATTTTCTCATATTTTTCCACTATATCCATGTATCTATTTTTTATATTGCTATATGGGTTAATATCAAAGAAACCATCATTGTAAAAATTTGATTCTAAATTTATTTTAGAAAGTATGTCATATAATATATTTTTTTTAATTTTCAGAAGCAAAATAAAAGTTTTGATGATTATAACAAAACTTTCAGGTTTATTGGTGATGGAGAAATAAGAATATCAATTCTAATCATCGTACAACAAGGAAAATAATGTTAAGAAGATCCATCTCCAATTTCTACTTTAGATGTTTAATTATTTTCTAACATATCCATGTATTTGTTTTTTAATTATGAAATATTTAATAAATAAACTATTGTAGCACATATATCAAATAATTTTTTATTACCTCTTTATTATCTTAAATAAATTTTTGTAATTCATTTTTAATATATGTATCATTATATTTAGCTTTTTCTGATCCATTAGATAATTATATAAAGATCGTTATAATGTTTCTTTTATTTAAAATTTGAGGTTTAAGTGTTTCTTGTAAACAAAAAGCTTCATTAAAAAATATTGGCCTTTAAGATTAAAAAAATAAAATCATATGTTTCACGAAAATTAAATTTATTTTTAATAAAATCATTAAAATGAAACATAGCACGCTCATACTTTTATGGAGTGAAATAGATATAAAAAAGAAATAATTTTTTTTTTAATTAATTCCTGTAACTAAAGATGCAACCATTAGTATGAAATTTAGCACTAGAATTTAAATTGATGAGTGAAATTAAAAAAACTTTTAAAAATAGAAGTTATCCTTGGAGTTTTGTAAAAAATCTTTAGATTGAAGTTCATAAGAAATTTAGTTTGTCACTTACCTCCGCATACAGTGGCGGAGCTACGTTATTGGTAGTGGGGTCACTTGACCCCAACAACTTCTTAATTTTAACTGATTTGCTATTGAAAATTAAGATTAAATTAGAGAATATGCTTAAAATTCTTTATATTGACCCCATTAAAATATGTTTAAATCCTTTATTTTCTCTTCGTATAACATATTGACCCCATTAGAAATTGATTATAGATCCGCCACTGTCCGCATATGTAAAATTATGCCTGATTTATGTAATTCAAAACTATCGTTAAAATATGTATAACCAAATATATGACAAATTGCATATATTATAAATAAATTAAAGAGAAGAAACGTTACGTACTCTTGGCCTTTATATTTCCAAGCATCCCATCCTGGATGTACAATAACACTTGACATGTTGGTTTCATAGAAAACAACTCATCTAGAGTAGCCTCTATAAGCTCTTCCCAAGAATGCTTTACCACTTCCTTTAATCTCACAATTCTTGAACACGAATCCACTTGTGTCTTCTTCGCTTTCTCTCCCTTGCGCGGTTATGAATCCTGTTAACATTTGTTCTCTCTTCACACCATTCCATTTCTTGTCACTCTTTTAACGTATATAATGCAGTTCTGCATCCACACACAAACTTATCTTACTAATTTTTAACATCTCTATACTTAGCCATTATATGAGAGTTATATGAAATTACTTGGTATATAGATTGGCCTCGTCCCCATATGAAATCGATAGCTCCTTCGATGTAACAGTTTTGGAAGTAGTGGCGGCCTAGTAAATCAGCTATTGTCTGTCATAATCTTCATTGTAGTTTCCATCAGACTGAGCTAAATTCTCTACCAGCTCCCATCCTTCTTCAACTTCCTTGTTCAGGAAATTCCTGTTGGATGCTGTATCCAGGAGCATCCGGATCTTAGGGAGAACTCCCCTGTAGAGAGTGCTCAGGAGTGAGGCTTTGGAGAAACCGTGATGAGGACATTGATTCTGATATCCTCTGAAACGCTCACATGCTTCACAGAAAGTCTTAGCATTCTTCTGAGTGAAGCCAGAAAGATTCTGGGCCAAGACTCTAGCAGAAAAAAGAAAGAAGAAAACTTTCAAACAAAGAAACACTTTTGGGCTGTGTACGATCGAATTGCTTGGAAAGATTACTTTCAGCGAAAAGCAAAACTTTGACAAGGGAGATTGTATGATGCAGGTTGCATTTGTAAACAACCCTGTATGCTCCTAATCCGATCTATAGATCTTCAGAGAATGATGAAGTTGCGGTACTGATTTCTTCCCAAAGTGAACTCCTCTTGGTATTGCACCACAAGTGAACTTCAACGAACTTATCCTTCTCTTTGGCTTCGCGGGTTGCTTTCATCTGGGTTCTCTTCTCTGTGCGGCCTCTCTCTCTTCCCTTGTCTTGTGCTCAAACTTGTGTATTTCATTTACTTCCAACTCCTTCGGTTCATGCCCTTTTTAGCGTTAACTCTTGGAAGTTGAGTTCATTTAACCGAAACCATTAAGGGGACAGATTTATTACACACACAAACGTAGCTAAGATGCATCATCGTATATAAGTTATCCAAAATATTCAGAGATTTTTCAAGTCATAACATAATGCTGCTAGTGTTGAGCTTGAGTTCTTGGTAGCTACACAGAGATGGAAATCGTGAAAGGCAATTGGGATCTACTTATTGGTTGCTGAAGCAAAAAATATGCTTTGATAACTTAAAATTCTTTTGTTTGGTCGTGGTTCGCAAAAAGTGATGGATGGTTTTGGAGAGAAGGATAACAAAAACGAAGGATAGAGAATGGTTGTAAGAAAAGTGACGGAGACCCCAACGAATGGAAAGGTGGAAGATTATATATCTTTTACAGAGAAGATAGTAATATTTATTACAACCATGAGAAAAACATGAAACCAGAATTGTAACAGTGATTGATATCATGAGCTCGGTAAAAGCTCTAAGCGTCCGGTGCTGCTGGATTGTTCACGTCAACGGGACAAACAGACATTGGTGGATCCTGGAACAAGGAAATAAAAAAGCAATCAGTGAATGTAAAGGATAAATAATAACAAAGGAAAGACCGAAAGAGCTACCACCTGAAGGCGGTTAAAAAACGTCTCCTTCCCTTTGATATATCCAGGTTTCTTCCGCATCTCACGCATTTCGTCAATGTACTGTTCTAGGTCGACAGGCCCGGCCCGCCACCCATTTCTAAGAAACATGGGTATTGGGCCTCAGAAATTTTAAGCTTTTTAGTATAAAAATTAGGCCTCAAAATTTTTTGTTATTGCAAATAATAGGCCCCATTTTTCTGAAATTTTTCAAATTTAGTCTCAATTTTTAAAATTTATCTATTTATTTTTACAAAAACAGGCCCCAATTTCTTAAAATTTTAAGATTTGGTCTCAAATTATAATTCTTTCTATAAAATCCATCCAAAATTTTTTTTTTGTATTGGGCCTCATAATAGACAGGGCCGGTACTGTAGGTCGAACCCAGGTACATGTTCTTTTAACAGTTTAACTGGAATAGATCTCCGCCACTCGTCATCATTAACAGGCCCTTTAGCCAGTAATTTCTTAAGCAATTTCTGGAACTTTGGTTTCTAAAAAAAAACAAAATCCAACCTTATTCCACAGAAATTCAATTATCATAGCCTAAAACAAAAAAAGAAAAAAAAAGAAAGGGTATTTACTTTGGCAAGGTCCTCCACGTCTGAGGGATTAATTGAGGGATTAAAATTGAAATTCATGTTGAGCGCAGGAATTCGTAAGCCTGATTCCGGTTCTGCGGAAATATGAAAACACTTAGAGTCTTAAATAATTCAAACACTAAAAATTGAGATAAACAACCGTAAAGGTCACAATACCTGAAAGAGCAAGAGTTTTCTCTGAATTTGTACCCATCGGATATGACCTAGAAATCACAAAAACCACACGGATCTGTTCACAGATTGGAAATCGAAACCTAATCCAACGAATCAAAAGGAAATCATATTGTGGTGGAGGAGATACCTTAACGCAGCGGTCGCGTGATGAGGAGATTGCGGATATGACTAAAAACCCTAGAAATCACAAGGATCTGTTCACAGATTAGAAATCGAAACCTAATCCAAAACACACTTAATATAAGGTTAAAGTCTGGTTTAGCCAGAAATATTGAAAAAAAAGATAATTAGTTATTTAAGAAAAATAATAGACATTATAGTTTATTTAGGAAAAGTAGAGATCAAAATAATTTAAATCAATTAAAAAGATGTTTTCACGTTTTTTTAAGCCTTTTTTCTACATTTTATTTTATTATTATCCAAATTCCATCTTATTTGTTTGGTAGGTAAGCGCGGGGTATTTGCAAAATTTTTAGTAAAACTGTTGTTTTACTAATAATATTTACCAAAAAATTTGAAGAAAAAAGGAAGAAAAGAAATTATTGGTTTCAACACATAAAAAATATTGAACATGAGGATAGTAATTAGTCGATAGTAGATAAAATCCACAAAAAGTAATTTAAACACAATAAATAACCAAAAATTTTATACTTTTTCTTATTCCTGATAGGGTATGTTTATTGATTGTTTTTTTTTTTTTTTTTTTTTTTTGACATCTTTTGATCGACAAGGCCCGATCCATAGCCAATCCCTACTACGCGGGGTAACGCGACTTAGTGGAGTCGAACTCCGGTGGGGAAGGCGGAGTCAAGTGGACTTAACCACTTGACTAAAGGCACATCCCCGTTTATTGATTGTTTTGAAGTAGGTATATAGTGATATATAATATGCAACCGTATACTTAGATATCATATATCTAAGTATATCATTTATGTTTTTTTTTCACAAAAACAATTTTAACAAAAACAATTAGACAAGTAAAAAGCATATACGCATAATGATAATTATTAAACTATTATCTCTATACTATTAAAAGAGAAGTACAAATGAAAATGGGTCGGGTTAAAATCAGAAAATTGACCCGAAATTCTGAATCGGATCTTTGAAATTTTTTTGGAATATAAATTCGAATTAATAATGAAAAATCGAAATAAAATCAACTATTTATGGAAATCAAATAAAATCTGATTGTACTTATGGTAACTAATAATAAAAGCATATTCCAAACAATATTATACATTAATTACGTATAATAAATTTGTTCATATATTTTTGGGACTAATTCCATAACAATCAACGTTTTTGTCATTAATTTCGCTCATTTTAGCCAATTATCATTAATTGAAAGATATTTTACTTTCTTCTAAAGATTTCTAGAAAATTTATCACAAATAACCCATCTGTTTTATAAATTAAATTGATATTTTTATTTTGGTCGTGTAAATTAAATAGATATTTTTATTTTGGTCGTGTAAATTAAATAGATATGAAATCCATGTAACTAATTTTAATTTAATTAGATTAAATCGAAATTATGATATTTTCATACATATAGCTTACCAAAGAAGTTAATTTTCAATTTCTAAAGATTTCTTGAATATGATTTTAGAATTATTCAACAAGATGATAAGTATTTATTAAATTTTGTGAATCATGAAAAATAATAATAAATTTTTAATCATTATACTTCATCTTTCAATCTCTCATCTAACAAATAAGATACATATTCTATTATTACTATGTCCAAACTTCATTTTGTTGGATGACTAAATAGTATTCCCATTAGAACTGTCAAAGCGAGTTGATTCGTCCCGTTAAGTCCGTTTTGCGATAGACAAAAAATATTTTGACTTGCAGTTAGTCGGTCCGCACGACCCGCGGATAGCATATATGAAATACAAACCCGTCCCCGGATTTGCGGGATTGTCCATGGATTTTGTTTAAATAATTTTAAAGTAACCAAAATTTAAAATACTATTAAAATAAATAAATAAATCAAAATACTATTAAAAGTTTGTTTAAATTACTACATGTTGAATAAATTATAATTTTATCAATAAATACTAATATGCGGGTTGATCCGCCAACCCGCGGATGAAAACCGATTAAACCTATGACCCACTGCGAATTAATCCATGTGACCCGCTTATTTGCGGGTTTAATATATTTTCCCAAATCTGCCCCATAGTGAGATGATGTGGGCTCGACCCGCGGTTTTTGACCTATTTTGACTGCTCTAATTCCCATGAATCGTCTAATTTTAGAATTTTAAAACACAAAATTCTATTTTGTAAATCATAATTAATACGATGGGTATATTTATAAACAATTTTACATTTTCTCTACAATTCGTTATTATGAATATTTATAAGTATACTACCTGATTCGTTCTACTAAAAAACACACACAATATTAAACGCAACATATGTAAACCAATATTCTCCCGCGGATCCGATCCTAGTTTTTAACATATTTTAGAAGTACCGATCAACGATGAGTAATAAGTCAACTTCCTAACAACGTGGTGAACCTCAAGAGACTTGTCTTATTGAATATGAAGGTCTTCAAAATGCAGTGTTGCAACATCTATGTGGTCTTTACTCTCTACACTCAATGGAAACAATTATTGTAACTGAGGAACACATGGTCAGACCGAATTTTCCGTAATTGATGTCCAAATAAATCTCATGCAATCACCGCTCTTGAAATTGCACTTACAAATTACAGAGAAACGGCTGGTTTGATCTTAGTCATTGAAAGAAACAACCACACATAAGTAGAGCCCCATAAATTTATTGTCGCACCAATGTGTAATTCTATGGAAGATCCCATTATCTGATGACGGAACCATAAGGGTAGATCGCTTCTAGGAAAACTGACACTAACTATGCAACAATGACATAAAACTGGAGTCGTTGGGCAAGTTGTGGAGATTCCAATCTGTGAGATAGGCAGCAACACAAAACCTGTTATTATATGGTGGATTATGTGGTTCAATGGGTTAACCCATTAAAAAAATAAAATAATTAATAATTAATAGAAAAAAACAATAATTGTCATCATCATCATCACCATCACCATCATCCATCACCATTATTTGGCAGAAAAATTACGGATTTACATTTTTTTTATGGAAAAATTATGAATTTATATTTTTGGCGGAAAAATTGGAGATTCTCGTTTTTGTAAAACGTTTGCGGATTAAATTTTTGGAGAAAATTTACATAGTCGCGTTTTTTGGCAGAAAAAAATTGCAGATTCACGTTTTTTGTGGGAAATTTGTGGATTAAGGTTTTTGATGAAAAAATATGGATTTACGTTTTTGACGGAAAAATTAGGGATTTACTATTTTTGTGGGACACTTTTGGGTTTATAATGATGATAGCATCATGATGGTAACTAACATGAATATGGTAAGTTTGATATGATGATGACGATGGTAGTCTGGTGTGGTGGCAGAAGCTAAAACGGGGAGGTGACGCGAGGCTCTGTTTTGGGTTGTTAAAACAAGGCAAACACGAGTAAAAACAGAGATGAAGGTGAAGATGGAGCGTGAGGTGGATTAGACGGATCAATGAAGATGGTGGTGAAACGAGATGGAATCAATGCGGAAGTCCTCCTTCCAGGGCTTGACACAAGTTCTTTTGGTAGCTAAGGATACCCCTTTTTGTTTTTTTTTCTTTATTACTTGATGTATTGCATTTTTGGTGTCTTTTGTCCTTTGTTTAGTTTTTGTTTTGATTCGTTTGTCGCGTCGTAGTCTGTCTTTTGCGTCTTTTTGGTCTTGTCTTGAGTCTTTTATAGGTTCTAGGTGCTTGTGTGGGATTTGGAAGCTTTAGAGCGTTATTGGGCTTGTTCGGGCCAAAAAGATGATCGAGAGAAGAAGTAGTTGACTAGTGGCTGTGGATCGATCGATCCAAGGAGTGGATCGATCAATCTGAAACGTGACGTCGAAGAAGTTGAACCTCAGTGGCTGTCGATCGATCGATCCCGTTTTCAAGCAACAAGGCAGCACAACTCCAGTGGCGAGGGATCGATCGGTCCATGCACATGATCGATTGATTCACCCCCAGACGACCAAGCCGGATTTCCTTTACCGGATTTTATCTGCTATTTTCTGTAATTGGGTATAAAAAACCCCTAAGACTTATTTTCACATTCACGTTTTATTTTCTGCAATATTTCTGGGAGTTTTTCTGTAAGAAACTATTCTGTGTGTTTCTAGCCAACAAGAGTTGACGTTAGAAGGTATTGTGAACCAAATGAACCAACCTTATAATGCGAATTTGATTAGGAAACTACAAACGAGAATTTAATTGTTGAGTAGTCAAATTTAGTATTAATTTCTTGAGAGAGAGTTAGTCTAAATTTGTGTTCATAGTTGAGAACGGTTTTTCATAACTGAATTCTTTGTTTTGATTATTACGCTAGTCATTGTCGAAATACCCTAATACCCAATGCCTTTAATTCATAAGTTTAATCGTCTATTTATTTGCATTTTTCTTTTACAAATTTGAAAACCAAAAAAACAAACTTTCGCTTTAGCTAAGAACGTACGAGTTTCGAAATTTTTTAATGTACCATTGGTTCTTGTGTAACAACTTCGAATATACTATATTTCAGTTAAGTGTATCGAATAACTACTCGAACAATCACTACTTCAAATCAATGATTTTGATACAAAGATTTGAGACTCTATATAAAGCCAAAGAGACAAGATACGTCCTAATCCTGAATCTAGCTAGATAAGTTGTCAAACTTATTCTAATTAAAAGATAAAAATAATTTAAAAACTTAATGAAAAAGAACTCTTGTTGAACACGTACAACGACACCGGACACTAGCTCGTGTTCAAGGACTCAAAACACTCAATGATGCGCGCTGCATCATAGTATGATGATTATGGTATGATGATAATGACGAAGATGATGATAGTAATGATAGTATGATGCTATGATATGTGATGATGATATTGTGTTTATAATTAGTAAATTGATGGGTTAATAGTTAATTCATTAACCCGTTAGAACCCAACTCATTTAACTCATTAAATATTTAAACGATTAGGATTGATGAGTCGGGTCGATCGACCCATAAAACTTGGTCCATTTTAACACCCCTAGTGACGATATCATTTCAATGAAACGCATGGCTCTTCTTTGGTCTATAGAAATATGCAGAATGTACAATTAGGTAAATATTATACATGACAATCCCAAGGCTATGGATCAAAATAAAAATGGGTAATTATTATACATATAAACATTGAGTTACAACATCACATTCACATCTCCATGTTCTTAAACTTCTATTTTTGGTTTTTTTTTTCCACACATTGTTGTCTAGAAACTCTTAAAAAATAGGGTTCTAGAAATCAAATTTCATTTTGCATTTTGATTTTGATTTTGATCCACTAAAGGATTTGTGGATTGAAAGAAAAAAAAAACACGAACTAAACTTGTTTTAATCAAGTTTAGTACACATGCTCTTGGAAATTCAGAAGCTCTGTGTTAATTCCAAAGTTGTGGTGGTACTTTGTTGTTTTACCAATTTAGAGTACTGTGTTGTTTCAGATCTTATTTCTTTTATACCAGTGCCTTCAAGATTCAATTCTCTTATGGTCCGTACAACATCTGGGAAACGTTTGATCCCATTGCAACCAGAAAGATTAAGAACTTGGAGACGTTCTAGCTTATCAGTACTTGGTATGCTCTCCAAGCTTGTGCAATCTTGGAGATCGATTTTCTCAAGGTGACATGCTTCCGAAATTTCTTCAACTTCAACTAGTGTCACTAAATGCCCAAGCTTGATTCTCTTTAACATCGAGAAGCTCTGAAAAAAGGAAAAACATGGAAAGATGAATCATTTAAATTACTTAATGCAATATTTATGTGTGAACACATGTTAGTTTATAGTAGCAATCTTAGTAAATGACAATCGCGATAATTAGTTACCGAAAATGTCATTGTAGGATATTTTTCTAGATGGTATTCCTATGTACACTTATAAACGTTAATTAGATTCTCTTATCTTTTTGATGTGAGGTTTCTAATATGCTTGGACGTAATCAACGCATTATCTATAAAATGGTGACTTTCCCTTACCTTATAATATCCTCCAAATCCCCAAAGTTTAAGTTTGTGAAATTGACAAGCAAATCCTTGGTATATAACCGGCGGCTTTCTGTGAAAGTGTTGGGGCAAGGATTGCACTGCATGGTCATGATCCATACAGGAATCCCTTAGATCACTAGGTACAGACTCAGGGACGCAACTCTTATGGTCGAATTCCGGGAGGTTCTGAGCATCAGATAGGTATATGTGAGATGCACGCATGATAGACTCCTTCTGATTGGTATCTCTTTTGTCCTGAAAACAAACCAAAATATTAGGAAAAAATTGTCAATGATTAGGAAATTCGCGAAATCTATGTATATATATATATATATATGAGCATATGACATACCAAAACGGCATGTTCATAGTCATTTCCATAGGAGATCAAGCAAAAAGATGGGTTCTTCAAAGTGTTAATACAAACGTCGATGATGTGGACTGGGCCTTCAAATCGTGTTTGATGGTCCTGGGCATCATGGCAGATCTTGAGCAAAGCCGACTCCATTTCAGCCATTTTCTTGCCCTTGAGCTCCTCAGCATATGAGATGAGAGTAGACGGGTTGCCATCAGAACTTTCAATCACTCTCATTGAAAGATCTAGAAGATTCTGCTCTATCACTCCACTCCCAAAGGCACATCTTGTCAATAGCTTCAGAGCATCTTCATCACTTAGACCTTTAAGCTCATAAATCTCATTCATCTGGCACTGCTCAAGAACTGATTTATCTCTTGAGGTTATGATGATTAAGCTCCCTGGTGCAAACTGATCAACTGCTCCAAGAAAAGACATAGCGTCTTGAGCATTTTGTACATCATCTAGAACAACAAGAACCCTTTTTCGGCGATGGCATGGCTCGGAACCAGAGTTGTTAAGGTCAAACTCTTCCATTGGAATCAGACACAAGAAATCACTAGGCAAAGGCTCAAGTCCCTTCTCACTATGTTTTGTGTGGAAATCTTTGACGAAGTAAGTAGCATCATACCCTCCACCCATTCGTCGAAAGACTGCTCTAGCCAGTATAGTCTTGCCAATACCAGGCTTGCCGAAAATGCCTATAGTGCGAATGCCCCATGGTTGCTTGCATAGCAAGTTTTCTATATCCAGTTGCCGGCTGTGGATCCCAATCTCTTCCGTAGGGTTAAGTATCTCAAATATTGCTTCCGAGATCTCCTCCACAACTTCGGATTCTTCGCTGAAGTTAAAGAAGAAGTTATGTTAATGTTATTCGTCTATGTATTTCAGAATTTACATCTACTTCAAATTTTCTTTTGCATGGTTTGTGGGAAAATCTTATAAAAACCTTCAAAGTGGCCACCACTTTCACTTTAAACCTCTTAAGTTTTTGAACTTTTACAATAAACCATCAAAGCGATAACTTTGCTAGGCCACTTTCTGATTTATTGTTGACGCAAACTGTGCAATGCATAGTTTTTTGTTGGCACCCTTTTAAATATAAGCTTTTGGTGTCATAAAACCGGTGTTATTATTGGTTTCAAGCATGTACAACCCCAAATTGCCGCACATTGTTTACCGATCCATATCAAACCCTAAGCGAATTTCTCAAAATCTTTAATAAAATACAGAGTTATAAATTCATTATGAGCCAAATCTATACGTTTTTAGGGGGGTGATTGGTAAAGTCTTTGGAGGCTTTAAAATTTTTAAAAATCTTAACAGTTATTATTTTTCTAATCACAATTTATTGGTTTTAGTTAATTTAAAAGTCTCTACAGCCATTTCTTTTTCTTTATTCTTTAGTTTTATTTTTTTTCTAAAATCACGTATTTCTGGCTTTCAAAATCTATATATAATAGCAATCTAATAAATACCATTTGCACATCTGAACGGTTGCGTCTTTTTATCGCAACCTTTCGTTTAAATCGGTTATTTTTTCACGATTATTTTGGTTGCGTCTTTTTATCGTAATTTTCGTTTTAATCGGTTATTTTTTAACGGTTATGTTGTTTCCAATAAATACCATTTGCACATCTGAACGGTTGTGTCTTTTTACTGCAACCTTTCGTTTAAATATTTATGGTTGTTTTCTATATATAATATTAATCTCAATAAATGCCTTTTGCACATCTGAACGGTTGTGTCTTTTAATCGCAACTTTTTGTTAAAAATATATATTTTACGGGTATGTTTTTTAGAAAATTGCAATCCGAATGTCTTCAGCGGTTGAGTCTTTTTATTGTAATTCTTCATAAACAGTTGCAACCTCTTATTTGAATTATTGCAATATTTAGTTTATTTCATGAACGATTGCAACATTTGATTTATATATTTAGTTTATTTCACGAACAATTGTAACCTTTGGTTTATTTTATAAATTGCTATAACATCTAATTATCTACCGTCGAATCTCTCGGTATAACTTTTCATAAATTAATATTTTTAATTTTTAATTACCAAAATTTATTTAAATGAGATTGTAATCGTTTAATTGAACCGTTGAAACATTTGGTTTATCTGACAAATCATTGCAACTTTGGTTTTATTTTACGAACCGTTGTAATCTTTAGTTTATTTGACAAACTTGACGAACCGTTGCAACTTTTGATATATCGCAACATTTCATTTATTTTTTTTTAACTAAAAAAATTATTTTACATTATGTGTTTTAAGAAAGTTGCAATCCGAGTAAATATTTTTTACGGTTGCATCTTTTTATCGTAACTTTTCATAAAATAGTTGCAACCGTTTAGTTGAACCATTGCAACATTTAGTTTATTTCACAAAAAATTGAAACTTTAAGTTTATTTTATAAATCGTTATAACATTTAATCATCTACCATTGTTATTATTAATTTTTGTTTGATATTTTTAAAAACGATTTTTAAAATATTTTCCCCCGCAACATCGCGGGGGTCCGGAGTCCTAGTAAAAATAATAAAAATCTATAGTTTTTTTTTTATTTTCTCTTCCCCATAAATATAAAAACTCTCATACAATTCTTTAAATAACTAATTTTTAAAAAATTTCAATGAATTTACAATGGAATTTTTTTTTAATTAAGATCCATTTCTCCATATTTTCGAAAGTTATTTAAACTCGGAATTTCTACAATACATTTTACCAATCAGTTATAAAAAATTTTACAGTCAAAGTATTAACAGCAAAAGTCTCTACAGCCAAAAGTAACAATCGTTACCAATCGGCCCATATGGTGGACAACAATTGTTTCCCTTTTAAGCAAAAGTCAAATTAGGGGTTAAAAGGAATTTCAGTAAAGTTGTTGTATTGACATACCAGAATTCCTCATCATACTCATGGCCTTTTAGTTCTGCTATTTTCGCAAGCGCCCATCGCAACCTAGTCACCTTATCTGCAGGATATGACCTTTCGAGCTCTGTGAACGCATCACTAAACGGCCCCGATTGTTGCCTCACGTCCGATCGACTTACACCATAGAACACTGGAACCACCTCATAGCTCTTCTTGTCACAGAAGGATAATTCAAGGTGCTTCGCGAGGTTCTCTAGGCATGACACGGAAGATGCGTAGTCTCTAGAGAAAATCACTAAACAAATTCCGGAAAACAGCTTGATTCCTCTGCAGTTAAAAGCCGTGATGAGGTGGCTGATGAAGGAAGACACTGATGAGTCATTTTTGTTGTAGATTATGTTGTCGGGTGGCTTGGTTTCTTCGTTTTTATCCATGTTTGATTTATTGGAGCCTCATAACCAATATCCATGTCTTATATGTGTGTATATATATATATATATGAAAGCTATCTTGAGAATATACTATAAGCAAACAATCTTTGCACAAAAAAAAAAAAAAAAAAGCAAACAATCATAATAAGACAATTTCCTCGAAGTTTCTGAGAGAATCATTTAAAGTAAATAAGTATATTATTGCTTATTAGAAGTTGTAAACGCATGAGACGTGCGGTCAATTCCTGTTGACCAGTTCTGTTAGGTTACTTCAATGATTTTTTTTTTTTAATTCACTGAGAGAATTGAAGAACCAAAATTAGTTAAACCTCTATAAATTAATACTCGATAAATTAATAAATACGATAAAATAATAAATTTTGCTGGTCCCAAGTCGGGCCAGTGTAAAAATTAACCAAATTCGATAAGATAATAAGATAATAATTTTTTTCAAATCCCTATGTAAAAATGTGGTCCCAGTAATATCATAAATTAATAATCATGTGAATTTATAAAATATATTTTTAGTAGTTTACAAATCCCTATATAAGATAATATATTTTTAGTAGTTTTTTAAAATGAATTTCTATTCATAAAATAGCTAACTTATGTAAGTTTTCAAAATTTAAATAAGTATAATTTTATTTGAATAATCGTATAGGCCGTTCAAATACAACAGTTGAAGTCACTATGTTACATATTTTTTTATATATGTGAATATATCTATAATCTTGGTTATTATTGTTTTTAAAAAATTGTCTTTCTTCTAAATATTAAATATTCAAATCTAAAATTACCAAAGTTATAGCATCTAAAGCATTAGTTTTAGTCTTTTATTTAGATCAAATTATTTTTCTCATATTTTTAAAAATTAAAAAAAAACTCTCTATAAATTAATAAATATTAATTAACACTATAAATTAATAATTATTAATTTATAGATAAATTAATATCACTATAAATTAATAAATTATCATGGTCCCAACATTATTAATTTATAGAGGTTTTACTTATACCTTTTGTTATATATATTAAAATTAGGGAAAATTAGATATAAACAGTAAATATTTACACATTTGTCTATTTATGCATTCAATGAACGTATGTCAACTATTCCTAAATTATCTCTCTTATTGAATTTAACCAAAAATATTCAAAGAAAATTCACAACAATTCGTTGAAAATTGATGAAGAATACATGAGGATATTATAATGTCAAAAATCTGTCTTTTATTATCGTTTTAGATGATTAAATTTGATATACGAAGTTTAAAATATACCTTCTGAAATTTAGAATGTGTATTCTATAAAATTTATATGTTCTACAAAATTTAGATTATATATTCTACAAACTCTTCATGTTCTACAAAATTTAGAAGTTATTTCTGTTTTATGGTATTTAGAATTTCAATTTCTACTACGAAATTTAGAAAACATATTCTATACTTTGCTTTTTATTTTACAAAAATTAGAATACATTTTTTAATATTTATTCATGTTCTAATAATGTTAGAAAACTATATTTATGCTTTTTCCCTATATTCTGTGAAAATTAGAATGTACATTCTATTTTTTAGAATTCCTAAAAAAAAAGTAAACAGATGTTTTCCGTTTTCGCTCTCCGGTTTCTGGCAAGTCTAGATGTAACTGGAATTGTTAGTGGGGTCTCGTTTTCCTTTACAATAAAACCTCTATAAATTAATAATATTGAGACCAATGTATTTTACTAAATTTTATCAATTTATCATGTTTATTAATTTATACAAGTGATATTTGGGCAAAAATATCAATTTAGGACTAGAGAAAATATTAATTTAACGAGGTATTAATTTTTCGTGTATTAATTTATAGAGGTCTCGCTGTATTTTCTTTGTTTCCTATTTTTTTTTGTTCTGCCTATGATTCTTCATTCGAGGTTAGGGACTATTTTCAGTGGCGATTGGAGGTCAGGGTTTGGTTTACCGTTTACTATGGTGCGAGAGTAAATCACGACTAAACGTTTAGGTGTACAAAAGTAGGTTAAGCATATATCCGAGTTTTGAATTCATGAACAAAGAGAACAAACAAATTCAACTCTTACTATGCCGAATTCAAGCATATATCCGACGACTCTTACTATATTTCTCCCATAAGTATTATCGAAATCATAATTTTCTATTTAATTTCTTGCAACATCATCGATCATGCCAACATCAAAAACAAACTCTTACTAATTCTAGCTTGATATACTGTATTTGGATTTGATGTGCATTCGTTAATTTTCGGGTATGATTTTTTACACACCCCTTGATGAAGGATATTACAATATATGGATCGGCTCTGGTGATCAACCTCTGTGCTAAATTATGTACCAAACCTTGGTTCACAATGTCAATACGATTTATATCAAAATTGCCATACATAAAATTAAGTTTTGCACCAAACCAAACCAAGAACATCCTAAGTTATGCTGTGTAACTAATGAGGTCTACAGATTTTTAAATGATGATCTTGAGTGATTCTCCACATGGAAAAGAGCCGTTGATTTGGTAAGTCTAAAGAAAATAAGTATAAAGAGACGACTCTACAAAAAACCAATATCCCACGCGTTTTGAATATTTCTTCAAATCAAAAGATTCGTATATTCTAGCCGTTTGCAAATTTAAATTCAAAGACGCGGCAACAAATTCGTATATGAAATATATTTTTTTATTTGCAATATACTACACCAAATAACAACTTTCTAGGTGTCAACCGTCCCAAAATTGGTTCTTTATCCGATGGAATTAGTCAATTCAATTAATAAAATCTTGTTGGATAGTCCCTCCCCGAAAAACCAATATTTGTTGGATTTATATAAAAAATGAATGACATTATGAATTTGGATATCATTATGAATTAGTCAAATGAACTATATTTTCAATGAGTCACATTCCATACTCTTTCCTTGAAATTATGATTAGGCCCAATGATGATACATTCGTTATCCCATATTTAAAGAAAAGTTTGTTAAATAGCCATGAGTTGTAAAAAAAAAAAAGTCATGAATATGGATTACTTAGATATACAAGTAAATGTGAAAATCATAATTAAAAATCAATCTGTTTGCACGATTCAACTAAAATATAATTAGTATTTGCACATATTTGATAGCTATACATTAGATATGACTTTTATCTGCATCATACCCATGATGGACAGTTTTACACCTAATACTCGAGACCACAACGGATGGCTCTACCTGCAACATTCTGAAACTTTGGATTTTTCTTACATCATTAATCAACATGAATGTACACTAAAAATCGAACTCCAAACATGGTGTAGATGCTTTTAAACCCTTAAGTAGTAGGCCTGATATATCATGGTTTTTACGATTTTTAGCCATGATATAAGTATTGTTTTTAGAGTTTTTTCATTATTTAGAGTCTTTTTTAGTTTTTTCAAGTGTTTACACGATCGGGATGCATTTGAAAATAATGGAGCATTTTGAAACAAAACTGAGGAAGCTAAGTTGCAACATTCTGAAACTTTGGATTTGTCTTACATCATTAATCAGCAAGAATGTACACTCTCTAGAAATCGAACCCCAAACATGGTGTAGATGCTTTTAAACCCTTAAGTAGTAGGCCTGATATATCATGATTTTTACGATTTTTAGCCATGATATAAGTATTGTTTTTAGAGTCTTTTCATTATTTAGAGTCCTTTTTAGTCTTTTCAAGTGTTTACACGATCGGAATGCATTTAAAAATAATGGAGCATTTTGGAACAAAACTGAGGAAGCTAAGCTGAAGAAACGAATCTGGAGTGAGACCAAGTCATTAGTGTCGATCGACACTCATTGGTGTTGGTCGACACCGTTCGCGGCCCAGACAAGTCTCGAGAATTAAGAACTTTTGAAGACTTACCAAAGATCCCAGAAAACTTCCCTATTTGCAATCAATACCATGGACTTATTATTATCTATAAATGGGATTTTAAGGTCATTGTTTAGGCATAAGCTTTATTTTTCTAAGTTTTACTTTGGAGCTTGAACCCTTTGTTAGATAATTGGAGAGAGCTCCCTTCAGAGAATATGTTTCTAAACTCTCTTCTTCTATTGAATTCTGTTATGCTTTCTATTCATATAATGTTTTGTGTTGCCATGACCATGTCTGAGTACTCTACTTGTTAGGTTTAGGAATTCTCAATAAGAATTTTGATAAATTGTTAGATCGATAAACTGTTAGGATAAAATCTATAGAGATCATCACTTATGATTATTCTTAATGCTAATTCTAGAGTAGCTAACTAGAATTTGATTTTGGGATTGATAGTTTGACACGAGAGTGCGCTATAATTCCTGAACTATCTTAGGTGGGCAAAAGTAACTATTCTCAAATAGGTTTGATTTAGGTGCTTTTGTGAAGATATCGAACTTGAAGTTAATGCTTGTTTAATCTTAGGAATTTACAGACTAGAGATGGGATTCTGAATATTAGACATTAAATAATTAATACAGACGAGAGTTGGTTGATTATAATTTCGTGATTTGAGTTCTAGAACGGTTCTTATTTAATTCCTGACAATAACTGCTAGATCCGCAATTCTGATATTTCTTGTAAAATTCCCTAGACCTCACGTTTCATCCATTTGTTCTACAACCCGATTTAATTTATTTTCTTGTTTTTAATTTAATTGATTTTGTTTAGCTTGATTTCGAAAACTGTTAACTTTCTGTGTGAACAAAATATTTTTGTGAACCCAACCTGTAAGTTCTAAGACGATCTCTTTAGTTGAGGAAGTAAGCTTGAGGTCAATTTGACTCATATCAAGGCCAAAAAGAGCTTCCACAACTTTAGGGTATTTAGTTAAAAAAATTTCTTCAAGAAAAGTTATTTACCTAAACAAGAGCACATTTGAGTTATTGAGTACTGAACTTTGAATTTTAGTTAGGTTTAATACCTTAAATCCAAGATAATTTAGAAGAATACTATTTATATTTATTTCCTAACAATTAGACAATAATTTTAGACCAAATCATCATAATTTTTAATTAAAAATCTTTTATCCAACTTGCAAAAAATTCAAGTTAAACAAACAAAACCGGATTTAACTCGCACTACAAGCTCCCATCATCAAGGACAAGTTGTTAAGTTATGATAAGTTATATATTAAATCTAAGTTTTCTGGACGAGGAGTACACATATACTCTTTAAAATTTAGAAATTTAATGTATGTGACAGTTCAAACGATTTAAAAATGCATATAAAAGTCATGATACTGCGGATAAAACTTGAATTTGTGGGTTTAATCTATATTTTTGTAAATGTAAACTCGCAAAAAATATTTCACGAGTTTTATTTTACAGAAATTTATATTTTACAACTAGTTGATAATTTTCTAAACCGAGTCTTCTAAACCGATGTAGGTTATGTATAGAATTACATGTAGTTAAAGATGATGTATAGAAATAGTCTCAGTTATTTATATGTTTAGTTACTAGCTAGTGTTCATTATTTTATAACAACATGTCGTTAATAACTTAGTTATACACTTGTAGACGGCCGACTTGTTCCTGTAATTCTTCCGACTCGTCACGTTGCCACTAAACATCGAATTCTACAACTCTTGAAAGCTGAAATTTTAGAAAGGTAATACCAAGTCAGATAGGCAAGTGTATATAGTCTAATAAAGTTCTTGTGTTAGAATTTGTCATCAGAAATAAATTATTAACATTGTAATTTGTAAGAACTTGTCTCCAAGAATAAATTATTTACTATAGTTGTACAAGAAGAACGTGGTCGATCGAATTGGCTAGATATATATATATATGACGTCTAATCATATGATCTTTTGCAAATCAGTCGTATAATTCAATCTAAGTAAACAGCAAACTCCAAAAAGAAAATTCACGATGGTGACAGCTTCTGACGTCAAAGTAGGACCAGAAGTGTTTATCAATTTCCGAGGAGCTGAGCTACGCAAGAACTTCATCTCCCATCTCCATAGAAGGTTGAAACTCGATGGGATCAACGCTTTTATAGACTCTGATGAAGCCCCTGGCCAAGAACTCAAAAACCTTTTCAAAAGGATTGAGGATTCGAAGATCGCGCTGGCGGTTTTATCGAGTAGGTACACCGAGTCACATTGGTGTTTGCAGGAGCTAGTTAAGATGATGGAATGTAGTACGAAAGGTGAAGGATGCAATAACAAGTTATTGGTCATTCCAATCTTCTACAAGCTGAAGATATCTACAGTGGCAGAGCTTGATGGAGATTTCGGTCGTAATTTGTGGGATCTTTGGAGGTTGCCCGGTCGCGGTCGTGATCGAGACAACCGGATTGTTAAGTGGAACGAGGCTTTGCAGGATGTTCTCAGCAGAAACGCCTTGGTATTGCCAGAAACTGGGTATGGATTAGTGTTAGAATTAAACAATATTTAATTTTACTTATGAAATTTCTTTAGTATATAATCTTAGTATTATAAGTAGAATCGAAATGAAGGAAGACGAGCACGCTAGTTATGTTATAGATTTATTCTTAGGAGACATTATACGCTTATCGTTCGTTAGATGGAAATATTCGCCGTTAGAAGAAATAGCTAGAATTTTTTTTACGAAAAAAAAGAAATAGTCAATAGCTAGAAGATTATTTGCAATACTAAACACGAAAAATATTAGAAAAGGTTCATATCGAAAAAAGATTAGTAAAAGTTCATTGAAACTTGAAAGATAAGAATATGTAGATTATACATTATAGTCAATTTTAAATTATTACAACACATCTTACCAATACCAATCATTTCCATAATTCAAATTAATCAAACAAAACGAAATAAAAGGATAAAAAAATACACTCTTTTTTGTTTTTTTTTTTGAAAAATCATTTTTGAATTGACATATTTTTTCAAAGTAAATAGAGTAAGATTAACTATAAATATTAACCAAAAATAAAATTGTAACAGTAATTTGAAATTTTTTTTATATCTTTTTTACTATAAACATAACTTATATTTATTTTACTATCAATATAATTTCCAAATAAATTTTGAGATTTATTTAACATGAAATTCTTACCAAAATTTTTTTTTCAATAAAGATATGAAATTATAATATATTAACATACACATATTATGAATAAAGTTTATCTTATATTTATTTTTAAAAATTAATTTATTTTTTTTCTATTTTGTTCTTCATCATATTTGTAGAGGAACATTTTTGTTCTAATATTCTTCATTTGATAAGGAACATAGATGAATGATGTGGAAAACAAATTACTCTTAAGTGGTAAAAAATTGCAGAATAAAGATGAATATCGTATTCCTCCTCATCTGTTTTCTAAATTATTGTTACAATTAAAGTTTTAGAGCTATATATATATGCCATTTATAAATATACGTGTATGTAAAACTAAAACTTAAAACCATTAATCTTAAATTCGGAAAAAATGAATGGGAAGATTTTCTGAAGGAATATAACTATATAAGTCACAATCCTTACTCTTTTTATAAATTATGGTTACCAATTTTTTTCAAAAAAAAAATATAATTGTTACCCATTAAAAGTTTTATTAGAGTTTACATGCACGTACGTATACCATTTATTAATATAGATGTACATAAAACTAAACCTCCAAGGCTCCGAACCATTAATCTTAAACTCTAATCCTGAAAATGGATGGGAAGATTTTTCTCAAGGAATATAACTAAATAAGTCACATCTTTTATACTGTTATTAACAAAAAAAAGTGCATGCCATTTGTAGAGATCTTTTTTTTTTTTTTTTTTTGAAACAAGCCATTTGTAGAGATCTAAACCTCAATAACTCTCACCAATTGGTATTGTTTTTAGCGTAAACAATTATTTCAAAAAGACGTGTGAAGAATGTATCTTATATAGAAAGTGGAAATAGGCTTGAACCTAGGTGGATTGAAATTAATTGAATGTATCTTATATATAAGAGACATGAGTTTTCAATTTAAAATTAATTGAAAATAGGTGGATTGATTCAGTGGCGGACCCAAAAATATTTTTTACCAGAATCAAAATATAACTAATAATAATTAATAATTTTAAAAAATTAAAAAACTAAAAAACTAAAAACATCTTTGTTTTCTTAAAAAGAACCCCACATTAGATTCAATATTTAAGGGTGAATCAAACAAAAATGCTAAAAAAAACATGAGAGAAATAGTGTCAAAACACAAAGTAAAAGAAAAATGTTATAAAGCTTAAAGGGTTTAAACTCAAATTTGTAATTTTAAGGGGGTCAAAACAGAAGAAATATAAATAATATCATAAATTTTAAAGGGCTCTAATGCAAATTTATAATTCTAGGAGGGGTCAGCTGACCCCCTTTTTCCCAACATTCCATTTATTTTTTGGTTTTGGAATTGGTCTCTTTTTTTTGTAGTAGTAACTAGTAGGAAACTTCCGGAAAATAACCAATTGAAAAAATAATTTCCACAAAAATATCCCTTTTTCGTATTTCTTAAAAAAATTGAATCAAAACTTATTTCCATGTCTTTTTTTTTTAAAGAAAAAAAAAACTAATGAAAAATGTTAAGTGTTTATCTAATCATTTTTATCAATTTTCCAGTTAAATGAATAATTGGACTGATCCCGTGTCTTGTTTTAGCAACTCGTATGGAAACACTCCAGTGATTTTGTGTATTTTATGTGGGAGAATTTTTTTTTAAACAAACGAAATGAATGTACTTTTATAAAATCGTTAAGAGCTGGTGGATTTTCGTGGAATTTTTCATCTAGGATTTTCTTTTTGGTTACATTATTGTTTTGCATCAATATCCTATTTTCCATGTAACTTACATAATTTAAAACTAACTCCCTCTCCATCATTACTATTTTTGTTTCGCAGCAAGGAAGACGATTTCTTGTCTACGATCGTCGCACATGTTAAAAATGCCCTAAGCCAAATTACACCGCAAAGAGGACAAAACCCTAGACCACAGAAAGGGGGAGGAGGAGGAGGAAACCCTAAGCCCCAAAAATTTCTTAGCAGAGCATCAAACATTACTGAACCAGAGGATCAACGCCTTAAGCAACTGGAAGTAAAGTTGAATGTGGAGTGCAATGACAACGAAACTCGTATTGTTGGAGTCGTCGGGATGCCTGGAATCGGAAAAACCTATCTCGCCAGGAAACTCTTCTTGAAGCTTAAGAATAAGATCAACCATTGTGTGTTCATCGAGTTCGAGCGTGAGAAGTCAGAGGAGCAAGGATCAGAGTGGCTAGAGAAGAGACTTGTGGAAGGCTTACTGGATATTCAAAATTCTATTGATACAAATGCACTTGAGGATTGGAAGAGTAGCTTAATCCACAACAAAGTAGCGATTGTTTTAGATAACGTGAGTGAGAAGAAACAGATTGAACCCCTTCTCGGTAGATACGACTGGATTAAGAAGGGGAGCAAAATCGTCATCGCGACACGAGACAAGTCATTGACCGAGGGATTAGTCTCTGATCTCTATGAAGTCCCTGGGTTGAATGAGAGAGACGGCTTAGAGCTCTTTAGGGCTCAAGCCTGGTGTACTCTTGATGGAAATTTCATGGAGCTGTCTAGAAAGTTTGTGGATTATGCAGGAGGCAACCCATTAGCTCTCGAGCAATTTGGTAAGGAGCTTCGCGGGAAAGATGTGGTTCACTGGAAAACAAGACTTGGAACACTGGCACAGTGTTCCAATCCAACGATCAGAGAGAAGTTAAGAAGCTCTTATGATGAACTAAACGAGCAGCAGAAGGATGCGTTTCTTGATATAGCTTACTTCTTTAGGTCACAAGATGAGAGCTACGTTAGAAGTTTACTTGATTCTTATGACCCTGAATCCGCGGAATCTGGACAGGAGTTTAGAGATCTCGCAGACAAATTCTTGATTGGCTTGTGTGATGGTCGAGTTGAGATACATGATCTATTGTTTACAATGGCCAAGGAGCTTGTTGAAGCCACTGCAGATAAATCAAGACTGTTGCTGTCGAATTGTGCAGAGTTGAGAAATAAAGAGGTGAGATAAGAAAATTTAAAATTTTATATATTGGTAGAGTTTTATATATATTAACTTGTTGTAGTTGTCACTTGATCAACAGGGAAGAGACAAGGTTAGAGGAATTGTCTTAGACATGTCTAAAATGGACGAAACGCCATTAAAGAGAGAAGTTTTTGTCGGTATGAGTAGTCTACGGTACCTGAAGGTGTACAATTCTCTTTGTCCTCCTCACTCTGAAACTGAGTGCAAGTTAAACTTACCTGATGGACTTGAGTTTCCAAAACATAATGCTGTCCGATATCTTCACTGGGTGAAATTTCCAGGGACCGAACTTCCATCAGACTTTGACCCCAATAATCTCATCGATCTTAAGTTACCTTACAGCAATATTATCACTGTATGGAGTCGTTATAAGGTTTGTTTTTTTTTTCCAGTTTAAACTAATTGAGCTTGCATAGTGTATGGGACTTATGGTGTTTGATTATGTTTGGTTTTCACAGGTTGCACCTAATCTGAAGTGGGTTGATCTCAGCCACTCGAGTAACTTGAATTCTTTGATGGGTTTATTAAAAGCACCAAATCTTTTGAGATTAAACCTTGAAGGCTGCACAAGTTTAAAGGAGTTACCTGATGAGATGAAAGAGATGACAAATCTTGTTTTCCTGAACTTAAGAGGATGCACAAGCCTCTTGTCTCTACCAAAGATCACTATGGAATCCCTGAAGACTCTCATTCTCAGTGGCTGCTCAAAGTTACAGACATTTGAGGTGATTTCGGAACGTCTAGAATCTCTATACTTAAACGGCACATCGATAAATGGACTTCCTCCAGCCATTGGTAATCTCCATAGACTTATCTTATTGAATTTGAAAGATTGCAAAAATCTTGCAACTCTTCCTGATTGTCTTGGGGAGCTTAAATCTCTTCAAGAACTCAAACTCTCTCGCTGTTCAGAGCTCAAAATGTTTCCTGATGTTAAGAAGAAAGTGGAAAGCTTGCGGGTTTTACTGCTTGATGGAACATCAATAGCAGAGATGCCAGGCAATATTTTTGACTTTTCTTTGCTACGACGTCTATGCTTAAGCAGAAATGATAATATCCACACTCTTCGATTTGACATGGGTCAAATGTTCCACCTGAAGTGGCTCGAGTTAAAGTGTTGTAAGAATCTCACATCTCTTCCCATACTTCCACCAAATCTTCAGTGCTTAAATGCACATGGCTGTACTTCGCTAAGAACAGTCGCCAGTCCGCAAACCCTTCCTACACCAACAGAGCAGATTCATTCCACCTTTATTTTCACTAACTGTCACGAACTAGAACAAGTCTCAAAGAATGCTATCATTTCTTATGTTCAGAAAAAAAGCAAGTTGATGTCAGCTGATCGATATAATCAGGTATTAATCTTCTGTTTCTCAAGTTCTCTATTATCTATCTACAAATATCCACATTTTATGATTTTCCTTTGGCATTACTTAAAATTTTCAGGATTTTGTTTTCAAATCCTTGATTGGTACTTGCTTTCCGGGATGTGAAATACCTGCATGGTTTAACCACCAAGCACTGGGATCAGTCTTAACGCTGGAACTTCCTCAAGATTGGAATGCAGCTGGTAAAATAATAGGGATAGCTCTATGTGTTGTAGTCTCGTTTAAGGAGTACAGAGACCAAAACAACAGTCTCCAAGTGAAGTGCACTTGGAAGTTTACTAATGTATCATTGAGCCCCGAAAGTTTCATGGTTGGTGGTTGGTCTGAACCAGGCGAGGAGACACATACGGTTGAGTCAGACCATACTTTCATTGGCTACACCTCTTTGCTTACTATCAAGAACCGTCAACAGTTTCCATCAGCTACAGAAATTTCCCTTGGATTTCAAGTGACAAATGGTACAAGCGAGGTCGAAAAATGCAAGGTGATAAAGTGTGGCTTCTCTTTGGTGTATGAGCCTAATGAAGCTAATAACACATCTTGGAAGGAAACTCCAAGGATGGAGGATAATAGACAAGACCGGAGAAGCTCTTTTAAAACTGGAGAAGGTGATGACTGCCCCAGTGCAACTCCAACAACAGCGGATTCTAATAAGGGAAATGGTTTTCTCAGTAGTTTGTGGAGAGACATATCTATTAAAAAAAAAGGGTTATAATCTCACGGTCATGAGAGTAACCGCAATGCATCTCAAACAAAACATCACATTTTCTTTGAAGCTCTGTTTCAAGATACTCTGGTATGGAATATAAATTACTCTAAGTTTGAAGATTGCAAACCAGATTGACGTGGCCACGTGGGTATGACTTATGAGGAAGTACATCCAAATGAAGTGTCAGAAAAACAATCTTACAGGAGAGGCAAGAAAGCCATAAGCATGGGTCTTCTTCCTCTTCACACCCATTATCTTCTCTGCTAATATCTTTTGCTTCTGATGTTTAATTTGATCAAATCATTTTTGAGGGGAAGAAAGTGCTCAAAATATTTTTGTACCTTATTCAAGATTCTCAAATCTCAATACGAATTGAGTCAAATTCAAACTCGGTTTAGTGTGATTGACTCTGTTTTTATAAGAATCGCAACCATCGGTTTGTAATCTGTCAAATATTATAGATTAGAATATATTATTGAGTTATCTTTATAAGAAAATACAAGATACATATATATAGTGCTAACATTAACGTAATGCTAACATACATAATGTAAATTTTCCTAAACACATAAAAAATAGCTTGTACAAGAAGTAATATAGAGATCTAGAATATTCTTCGGTTTGGGCTTCATGGACTTCACTTCATAATGGACTTTAACGGTCCATATTAATTGGTCCGCAAGATACACATCTTGCTTATCTCCAATACTCCCCGCACGACAAAGGTGGATGCGAAACGCAAAATATGCAACAACAAAGCGGAACACCTATGTCGTGGACATCATGTCGAGGACGGACAAATCATGTCAACCGACTCCTCAGGGTATATAACTTCAATCTTCAAAAGAGGGTGGAACGTCAGCTCGTCTTTGGTCTTGGTAAAAGGGAATAACAACATCCCGTGGTCGCAAATCCTGCAACTCCACAATAAATTCCCCCGTAATATGAGAAATCAAAACTCATATAAAAAAATTAAATATTATAATCAAGAATAAATCTCTCAAATCTATCAATCCGTGAAACCCAAAACCCATAAGCATCATCACTTTGTAGAATCTCCTAATTAAAAAACTCTTGCACTAATTCAATAAAGCCTTATTTAGAAAGAAACCTAATTATTGTAATAAACGAAAAATATCTCATTAAAATCAAAACCATAACGTGGACACAACCTCACGTCATCATCATCTGGATCGTCACCATCACCATCGTCTTCGACGTTATCACCTCCCAAGATCATTGAGGTCACAAAACTATAAACGCGGAAGCTTAACTTCGATCCACTAGAATCGAAGGCTCTGATACCATGTCAAATATTATAGAATAGAATATATTATTGAGTTGTCTTTGATATGAAAATACAAGATACATATATATAGTGCTAACATTAACATAATGCTAACATACATAATGTAAATTTTCCTAAACACATAAAAAAATAGCTTGTACAAGAAGTAATATAGAGATCTAGAATATTCTTCGGTTTGGGCTTCATGGACTTCACTTCATAATGGACTTTAACGGTCCATATTACTTGGTCCGCAAGATACACATCTTGCTTATCTCCAATATAATCTGTTGTGACAAATTTTTCATTAAATTTAATAATCTGGCCATCTTTCCTGTGGTTTAACTAGCTTGATAATGTGGCATGTAGAATTTGATGAAATCTCTCATCAAACATACCAAAACAACATTGTGAGACAATGGAAGCTCGATATTTAGTTTAGGTTCATCGTCTTATTCGTTGTGACTCGATCCACTGTGAATGTTCAGTAATTATTTTACCATTTCTATCCTGGTGGCATATGCACAAATAGTTAATGGTTTCCCATTAGCACATTCAGTCTCTCCCATTGAAAAGTCGAAATGCTTATGCTGACCACATCTTTACCAAAGTCACACCTTCTGAATAGTTTCAAAGCATCTTCTTGGTTTTATAGATGCTGGAGTTATGGGATGAACCTGAAAAGGAAGTTAGAAGCTCAATTAGTAGCTAGGCCCATTCGGCTGTTAACGGCATTCACAACAAACATAGTGAGAGAGAATTGATATTAGTATACAAAGAGACACTTATCATTGTACGGCGGCGGAAATAGACCAATCTCTGTAGTTGTACGTCCCGTGCAACTCCTGTGACAGCTAGTGAAATTGGCCGAGTTTGACCAAGGGAACTTGTATATCGTATGCATCATTTGTCTTCTTTCAATTATGAACCAGATATCTGAGAGAGAGAGAGACAAACAGAGAATCAAAGCAGGGTCCAATCGTACCAAATGATATTCGATCTTAAGTTAGAGGACAACCATGCAATGACGGAACAGAAGCAGAACATGATCAAAATATAAGGATTGGCTATCAAAATATATTCAGTTTAGGTTCATCGTCCTTTTGGTGCACTGAAGTTATCAAGTGTTCTTTGATGTTTTCACAGGAGAATTACGTAGAGAAACTGATCTTGTATCATTTGGTCTGGAACAAAATATTGGCAGTTCAAACTCCAATTGGGACTCAATTACTGTTTGGACCTGTTAAAGAGATACGAATTTTTATGGAGTTGTAGTTGTTTACAAATGATGTGATCATGGGAAGCTTGGGTCAAGGAACTAAGGAACAGCTTGAACCAGAGGATGTATTCGACCACATGCTCGATCACCAGGAGGACAATGCGATCGAGTATGCTGATGCTGAACCAGAGAAAGTACTCGACCACACACTCGATCACCAGGAGGACAATATGATCGAGTATGGAGCTGCACCAAGGGGATACTCGATCACTCAAGAAGCTAAGGAGCTTGGAAATGAAGATCTTGGAGCTGAAAAGGATGTTGCATTGCATGTTGCTACTGGTTCCATGACAAGGTCGAAGACTAAGCTACTAAATCAAGTCATCACCACAACACTTCTACAACGTATTGAGGGCAGTCTTAAACGTGAAGTTTGTCCAACCACATTGGTTGTGATTCAAGCCGTTTAAGCGACAACAATGGAGGTGTGTGACTTGCACTATTTTTCCCTCTTTTTGGTTTTGTCCCATTGGGTTTTCCAAGGGAGGTTTTTAACGAGGCAAGCCCACACACTCTTTACTCGAGCCCATTGTTGTCTCGCAGCCCATCGCCAAGGAGAAGCCCGTTTAAAATTTTAAGTCAGTCTTTGTGTGTTTAATTTCGTTTTCTTTTCCTAGGTGAACTCTTCAACTCCCTAGACTCTCTTCTTCTTCTTTATATTCGGATCTCCTCCTTTGTAAACGCCATCAAACATTTCTTATCAATAATCTTTTCTGAATTCGTTTGATCTTGAGTTTGAGAGTGTAATATCTCGAATTCATCTTGAGACTGCTCTTGGTGTGTCATATCCAAGCAGAATCAAGTCTGGAAGTTCAAAGGAATCCCGCAGCCTTTGAAAGTTTCACTCGACCCCCTCGTCTACTCGATCGCATCATCATCTCATCACCATCCGATCGCTTTAACTCCCACTCGATCACAAGCCTCAAGAATCATTCGATCCGTTCGTTATCACCTTCGCACCATTCTACTCGACCACCAAACCCATAACCTACTTGATCTCCACTTCATATACTCGACCCCATCATCACAAATCATTCAAATCGTTTCACTTCGCACTCGACTACAACCTACTCGATCACATCGTCCGATCAACACTATTATCACCACTCGATCACACCTTCACCAGCCCATACTCGATCACCATCAAGTCTTATCACCATCTGAACACCATCATCATTTCTACTCGACCCTCCACTCGATCTCATTCCCCTCACCACCATCAAGTCTACTCGATCACACTCTTACTCATTCCGCATCATTTCAACTTGATCTATTCAACAACCACACGAAGTGCATCAAGGGACTAAGATCTTCTAACAAGGATCATATTAACAAACTAAATGTTTTTTTTCAGTTTTCACTTGTCAATAAATATAATATATAGAAGATATTAAACAAAATGATTTTACATATTTATACAACTTATTTATATATAACAATCAAGATGAGTTTTATAATTATTTCTATAAATTATTATAACTAGGTACACTATATAATGAGTTTTGTCCAATATTAATTTAATTGGATATATATTGACCGAAGCCATTAGGTTGATCTCGATCAAGTTTAATCTTCAATAACTCAGGATTTCCATATCTTATTTGGTTGATGCCATTAATGTCCTTACCATTCGATTCTCTATTCTCCCGTACAACTTCTAGAATTTTTTTGGTCACAATGCAACCACCAGAGAGATTAAGGAGAAGTTGGAGATGATGCTCTAGCTGATCGTGATCATGCGAGTTCGAGAAGCTTTTCCAACGTTTCTGAAGTTCACCAGCAAACCCTTGTAGTAGAACATGATGCTTTTGGTGTAAGTGTCCATACAAAGATCTCATTAGAGAGTTATAATCCAATCTGTAAACCTTTAGTTTACTAGGCAGAGACTTGGAGATGCGGTTGTAAATGCCGAATCCAGGGTTCTTCTGAGAATAAGATCGAAATTCGCATTCAGCCGACAAGTCGGATGGGGTCACAATTATTGTATTGCTATCTCTAGTGGCCTGAAAAAAACATGGAAGAGAAAGATAAGAGATGATCAACTGATCACGACAAGTCAATTAGTACGTTATTTGGTTACTGACTTATAAATACAAGTTCAGTATTTTAGTTAATATTTGACTCTCTATTACATAAGTCTGTTTTTAGATTATTTTGAAAACTTTTTTCTTGTTCAGCAAAGTTCATATAGATTTGAAAATATTACAAAATGGAATAATTTAGGTATAAGAGTACTATTACATACCGAAACCGCATTGTGATCTGACTGGAGCTCCTTATTTTCGTGTACTTCATCGTCTTCTTCACAGGGGACAATGCACAAATATGTGTTCTTCTCAGTATCGCAAGATCCATCGTCGCCGGCAACGAATACATCACAATCATCAGGATACGTCCAACTGATTTTTTCCACTGCCTTGCCCTTGAACTTGTCGGCAAATGAGCGAAGAGTACGTGGGTTCCCATCAGAACATTCAACCACTCTCTTTGAAAGATCCAGATGATTCTGCTCTATCACTCCATTCCCAAAGGCACATCTCGTAAACAGCTTCAGAGCATCTTCATCATTTAGACCTTTTAGCTCATAAATCTTATTCATATGGCACTGCTCAAGAACTGATTTATCTCTTGAGGTTATGATGATCAAGCTCCCTGGACCAAACTTATCATATCCACCAAGAAATGACTTCGTGTCTTGAGCATTTTGCACATCGTCTAGAGCAACAAGAACCCACTTCTTGCGGTGGCTTGGGTGTGAATCAAAACTTTTTAGGTCAAAGTTTTCCATTGAAGTTTTACCCAAGTATTTAGGAGGCAAATACTCAAGTCTCTTCTCAGTATATTCTGTGTGAAAATCTTTGATGAAACAAGAATCATCATAGCCATGAGAAATTCGGCGAAAGAAGGCTGTAGCCAGAGTTGTCTTTCCGATGCCAGGCTCACCAAAAATGCCTATAGTGCGAATGCCCCATGGTTGCTTGCATAGATAGTTTTCTACTATCTCCTTTAGTAGTGACTGGATCCCAATCTCTTCCGTTGGATAGAGTTGCTCAAACACATCATTGGCGATTTCTTCTAGAAATTCAGATTCACTGCAAACACATTTTAAAACGTTTATGTAAGGCTCTTCTAATATAAAACTTAAACAAAGTTATATCTTTTCATAATGATGATTTTGAACAGATATCTAGATTTTTTTTTTTTTTTTGGTACCAGACAGATATCTAAATTTTTTTTAATTGAAATAAGCTCTATATCATTGCAATGGAATATGTATTTAAATTTTAAAAAAATGTTTTAGAATTTTTAACCCAGAACTTATCAAGCTGTTAAGCAAGGCTCTCCCCTTGAAGATCTTCTTTTATAGCCATTAAAATAAGAAAAATATCATTGCAATGGAATTCGGATTGTATTTCAACTTTCAAGATATGTTTTAGGATTTATAACTTCTTTAATAGCCAGTTGGGTTATATATATAACCCCCTTTCTTTTCTTTTTTTTGATAAGAGGGTTATATATACTGGGTATACTGCGGCCGAATATGTTTTAGTAAGACAATTTTTAAAATTTGTACCAAAGAAATAAAACCAAAAGACTGATGAGAGCATGCCAAGCAAGGGAAAGTTGACGATCTATTTAGCCTTTCTCACAATATAGTCCCTAAAACAAATCATATGATTCAATAAACTATATAGACTATAGCATACTTGCGAGTTTGACAAAAAAAAAAAAAAAGATTATACTTGCGATAAAAAAAGAAGAAGTAAAGAATATAAACTAAACTATTCTGACGAGGTGTGCAATACCCTCCCATGTAGTTTACCGTCCAATCCACGGCCATGCATGGTGTATTGGTGTTTAAAAAATTAATTATTAAAAATCCACAAAAGTTGATCTAAATATTTTAATTCAAAGCGTACTTAAAAAGTAATCGATTTGTTTAACAAAATAATACATTGAGAACTAGGCAGAAAAATATTTATAAACGATTTTAAAATAGAAGAATTTCCCTAAAATATTAATTTTTTTCTATATTAAGAAAAAGTGAACTTTGAAATTTTGAACAAATAATATTTGGTTTGTTTCTGTGTGTTCAAGGGGAAAATATCTCTCTTAGAACTATATACTAATTAAGTAATTCTAGGTCTATGATTAGAAAAAGAGATATTAGTTGGTAGAAGAAAACCTCGGCCTATTTGTAATCCCTATAGGTACCTCCGTTTTTTTTTTTTTAACAAAGCCTATACCTTCGTTTACAATCATATTCATGGCCTGGTCGCCACTTAATCCTCGATCTTTGGATTGCGTCAAACTCTTCACCAAACCTCTCCATATGTTGATTCACGGACGAAATACTGACTCCATAGAACACCGGAACAACCACAAAGTCGTTGTTGTTACGGTATGAGTACTCGAGAATCTGTTTTTCCAAGAATGACACATGAAGTGCATAGTTTTTGGAAAAAACCACCACCACCACCCTTAATTTGGAGAATTCTTCAGGTCCCATCTCCCTCTCGACAGCTTCATCATGGCTGCTTTTACCGTCAACGAACGCAGAGATGATTCCTTGTCGGTTGAAAGCAGCAATGAGGTAGCTGATGAAAGAGGAGACTGATGAATCATTTTTGTTGAAACTGATATAAACGGTGTGCTTAGCCTCATCGTTGCTGTTGTTGTCCATATAAAGAGTTTGAGCATCAAATCACAAGAGATACCTTTTGTGCTTTCGATAGATTAGATTGTTCTACCATTGATGATTCCTTGGTTGTGAAATGACCAAAAGTAGTTTTTTTTTCCCCTCTAAATATGAGTTAAAAGATCTTCTACGTGGGGGAGGTTGATTATATAGAAGCAAAACATATATTTAATATTAACATTTCTTACAAATTTACATTAACTAAAATTTTAAGCAACTAGAACTTTAAAGAATAAATCTTTGATATTAATATTTTTAGAGTGGTCATATTTACTTCAAAATATTTTATAGAAAAGTAAAATATATATATTTTTCTACAGCAAATTTTCAACAATTTAAATAAAAAAAATTCTTTATATTTTTCACATCTAGAATAAGACTGAATTTTATACACGTAGGTAGGGCTGGGCACATAAAAAAAAAAGGTGTTACTTTCAACGTGTAAATAATTTTGTGTTAATAATATTGTACTACCATCCAAATTGAAATATACAGTGGAAGTTACCACTAATTGAAAATTATGATTCTTTCAAAAACATAGGATATTTATTTTGATATAAACTTTTTCCAAGTGGCATACGATGTTTCGTTTGAGTATATTAGTATGATATACTGTTTACAAACGTAAGAAACGTGCCTCAAGCCGCAAAAGGCTGACAATTATTCCTTCCATTCTTTTATAAGTGATGTTTTAGGAGAATGCACATAGATTAAAAAATTATGTAATTTTTGTTTATCTCTAAACTAAAACATTATTTATTATCTAATCAATCAATGAAAAAACAATCTATAAAATCTAAATCGTTAAAACCAATAAAAAATAATTAATTTTGCATTGAAAATTGAAAACATCATCTATTTAATAACAAAATTTGAAGCTTAAAACATCACTTATCACTTATTAAAGAATGAAGGGAGTACATCGTTTACAAATTTTAGAGCTGTTTAACCGAGATTGGTCCGTTTTATTAGTGACACCGGAGAATTATTCTAAAATGTCGGCAACTATTGTTAAGCCCAAGATAATATGACTATAACAAAGTCGGCCGTTTTGATGTTCTAAAATATTGATCAATGTCAAAAAACAAATCATCAGTTGATCATATAGCTTTTAGGTAGAAGTTTAGTCATTGTGTTTTTCACAAACTTTTTTTTTTTTTGAAAAGAAAAACAAAACCAAAACGAGTCATCATTACGATTCTTTTCGACTTTTCGGATAAGGTTTTTCTACCTAATTTATTACTTCAGAGTGCGGACATAGGTTTATAATTTATTTTTATAAATAAAAAATAGAAAATTCATATTTTTAACCCTGAAAGCGTCACTGATTGTACTTTAAACCTCGAAAAAATTTCACTAACACTATAAATCATCAAAATAATTTTACTAACATTTTAAACCTCCAAACTAGTTTTCATGTTTGCACCGCCATAAAATATGATGGAACAATTAATTTATGGTGATTTAATATAAATTTATTTAATTTAATATAAATTTTAATTAATTTTATCATTTATTATGATTTTTCGATTGTTAAGAAAAGTAAAAAAACTTGATGAAAGTGGACTTTGATATGAAAAATGAAAAGTGTAAAAGGAAAATTTAATTTTTCTTATTGAATTTGGAAACTTTCTCCTATCTTGATTTCCGGAAATCATGTTGGCTATATATGGAGGAGTTGTACACGTTTTGGAGGTTCGTGAGAGCTGAGGCATAAAAAAAATCTGAGAGAGCTTTCGGAGATTTTGTTGCAACTTGGTATTGCGAGTTGGTGCTTGTGTGATCAAACTTATTTGTGCGTTGGTATTGTCGATGTGTTGGAGTGCTTTGGTGTCATCGTTGGGATCGTTGGTGTGACGTTTGTTCCAAATACTTGGAGAAATGAAGTTTAGGTTCAAAGGGAGTTTAGTTCAGGATTATGTTATCCAGATTAAATTTAGGCTCATGGGAGTTTAGTTAATGCTAGAGATTATCCTTAATTCACGTTATAGAACGAAACGGTGAATCAAGAGGGTTGTGTTTGGTTTACGCATTTGCGAATAGGTTGTATTTGCTTTTTCGTTCTAATGAAATCATGATTTAGACTTGGTCCCGAAGAATAGAAAAAAACTAACTTCGTTAACAAAGTTTGTCTCTTTTATTTTCTGCAAGTTTATGTTACTTCATCTACACTTACACATTTGCATAAGAAATACCAAACTTAACCGATTCATGTGCTCTATAAATTTTCAATATAGTTTCGAGTTCTTTAACTTAAGTAATCCGCATGACATCGAACTGTTGATTGGGTGATACTTAAGACTGAGTCTCCAAAAAATTAAATTTCAACACGCTTGCTTGTCTGCTTGATCTTAGTATTCATACTAAATTGCAACAAAACAAACCAAAAATCCTATAGAGAAAATTCCCTCTGTTTTTAAAATATTTGATATTTTGAAAGAAACATATATTTTAAATTAGACAATATCTTTAATTTTCGGTGTAAATTAATATTTTTATTAGTTTTGACGATGTATATTATATTATTATTAGTTGAATAATGTTTAGATAAATAATAAATAATATTTTAGTTTAAAAATAAATAAAAATAGATAATTTCATAATTTGTATACAAAATGTTTAAATATTAACTTAAAAACGGAGAAAAATACTTGATTTGTTCTGTTGACTTTTACATTGTTTGAATTCGTTGACTTTTTTGCTCAAAATTGAAATCCAACATAAAATATATTGTATACCGTCTTTAGTCATTAATTCGATACTTATCATTATCATCTCACTGCAGCAATAGAAAAAGTCAATACACAAAAGTAAAACTTAGAACATCTTCGACCCATCTTCATTTTTTTAATGTGTATTTAATTATCAAGTAAAAAATATAAATACAATGAGCTCAGCTGAAAATAATTTCATAAAAAGAATAGTAGTCGCTCAGAGCATGATTATTGGTAGTATCTTAGAAATATCTCTTAGCAATATTTAAGTAATATATGTGTAAAAGTGATTGTTAAGAGATAGTATTTTTGAGTTAAGATTTTTGTGTGATTAATGGTAGGCTCTTAACATGTGGTTCTTAGAAAAAAAAATATTAACATAAAAATAAAATTTATAATTATAGAAAATTTAATAATAGTTGCAAATTAAAAAAAATAAAACATACATGAGGTACAATTTATAACATAAATAACAGAAAGCATAAATGTTTTATACTTGAAATCTAAAAATAATCGGGATATGTAAAATTAGGCAGGGAGTAATCGGATTAGGCGAGAAGTAATCAGATTAGACGGAGAGTAATCGGGTAACTGATTTCTTTAGGGGATTAGTCATTAATCGAAGCGGATAGGGTGGGCCTAACGATTAAGCGGGGAGTAATCGGGATAGACGGGGATTTTTAGAACAGGGCTATTAGCTAAGGAACGTTCCTTAGCTAAGGAACGTTTCTTAACATTAAAACACAAAGTTGATTAAATTATATTGCATTAAATGTTAAGAAAAACTTAAGATTTCTATAAAAGCTTGCCTTTAATCATGCTCTCAAGTAAGCACTATGACATAATGAAAGCAAGGCTATAGAGGGAATATCAGACTCCCGTGGTAACCCATCTCCATTTTTGTTTCGAGTAAATTTGAAAAAATATCCTCTTTTAGTTTACACTTTTGAAAAGTACATTCTTTTGTCTTTATTTTAAAAACAATTTTTACATAGAAAAAATTACTAAAAAAATCTTATTGAATATCTAATTTAATATGATTACTAATTAAGCAAAGGGATCTATATTTTTAATATGAAATCAATTAATTGGTAATTATCAAATATCTAACCAAAGTTGTCCGTTGGCCAAATCATGTTCTTCTTTCACCATGGATGTTGTTTTGTAACTTTAAATGTTATATAACTAATAGTTCCAAAGATTCATTATCCTAAATATTTTTTAGAACAATAATGAATAATAGCATTCTACCAATGTTACGTCATGATTTTTTGTTAAATCATATGGTGCATATTTTAATGATTCATTATTATTGAAAACACATAAAATAGTTTCTTTTGCAAAAAAAAAAAAAATCAAAGAGAATCGTTTAATTGAAGCAAACTTTGGTAATATGTTGAGTTAAAAAATATGTTTGCTACGTTGGAGATTTTGTCTTTATAATATGATAGATATTAAGCGATAGACTTTATAATATTTTAAATATAATCTTGTTAAAATTTAATATATAAAATAAATAAACTATTTTTGTGTTAAATATATATATATATGGAATTTTGGGAAATGTACCACATTTTGGGAAAATCCTAGCAAATGTATCACATTTGAAATGGATTTAGCATCCATACCACATTTGGTGTTTGTGTGGCAACTCTTGGACGATTTTGCCCTTCTCTGTGCGTCAGGTATGTGTCAGGGGAATGAGCTACAGTAGACGCCGGTTGGGAAACGGGGACAACTTTGTGTCAGAGAAGGACAACTTTGTCTGAAAGATAACTTTGTGTCAGAGAAGAAGGACAAAACATTGCATTAAATGCAGTTTACATTTACCATGGACAATAATTATGAAATAAAGTGAATGATGTCCCCCAAGAATAAGTCTAGATCTCTTGATTGTCCATCGCCAGATGATGTGGTTTTACCAGCCAGAGATCTGGATTTACTTGGGGACAACTTCTCTTGATTGTCCATCGCCAGATGATGTGGTTTTACCAGCCAGAGATCTGAATTTACTTGGAGACAACTTGATCTTTATTTTATTCCGCCAAAGAGCCGAAGACGAAGATCTGGATTTACTCGGGGACAACTTTGTTTTACCAGAGGGACGAAAACGGTTACCAATGCGTTAGGAGAGAGACTGTGGACGGCAGAAAATTCGGAGAGTCCCATCAACCGCAGGGTCTTGTCTCAGTAAGTTGGAGGGTAGAATCGTCTTTTCACATGATGAATGTGGTATGGATGCTAAGTGGGCTCAGAAAGTGGTACTGGGCCTAAACTTTTTGGAAAAAGTGGTATTGGGGCTAATTTTCCCATATATATATATATAAATGATTAATATTATTTCAAATTTAGTATATATTTTTCTCTAAATTTCGAATTTTTTATTTATTAAAAATATAGCTTTAAATTTAAATTTGAACAAAATTGTTATTTTATATAATTGTAGTTTTTATTTTAAAAATAGAAAAAGGTTATATTTCAATGTATAAATCAAAAACCATGGTAGTTTTCAAAATCATCCGTTTGTTTTTATACTCCATTTTAAGGTAAAATCTATTCTAAGCTACTTCTATTTTCACCTTTAACATAGAAATATCTATTTTTTGTTTTATATATAGAAGATTTCTATTTTTTTCCTCTATAATAGAAATATAATTTTTATTTGTAAAATGGTCCTTTAAGTTATAACTTTTGTTTTATTTAAAATAAATAAAATTAATATTTTTGGTTGATTTTAGAGGTTTTGGTATAAATATCTATTATAAAATTTGTGACTTTTGCACACAAAAAAAATTCAGCTAATATTTGCAAAAGAGAAATTATGTCTTATAAATATATAAATTATATATTTAATATTTTATTCATTCCATAATAATTATTTTTAATACAACAAAGACTAATAACTTAATACTTTCGTAAATTACTTCCGGATCCACTAATATCGTTAAACTATTGTCCAAAAAAAGTAGATGGAGGATGAGCAGTTACTTAGTACTCTGTTAAATCACAAAATGTATTATGTTTTATTAATTTTAAATGATGCAATGTATTTTTATAATAATGTTTAATTTAAGTAATAGCATAATTGTATGTAATTTTGTAAAACTTAAAGTAAATAGGTTGATTTCTAAGATAAAAAAAAAAATCAATTTGGAATGTTTCTTTTTAGAGAAAAATAGAGAAAAATATTAAAGTAAAATCTATATATATTAATTTTTTTTGGTTTTAGAAATAAATTGGAGATGGTCTTATAGGCTTGACAAAAAAGCATTAATTAGCTTGTGTTTATGTTTAACGACTACAACGTACCATACTTTAGCTCCATTCTCCCTCTGTTATTTTATAAGTTATGTTTTAGGAGAATGCACATAGATTAAGAAATCATTTAATTTTGTTTATTTCTAAACTAAAACATCATTTATTATTTAATCAACCAATAAAAAAACAATATACATAATATAAATCGTCAAAACTAATAAAAAAATAATTAATTTTGTATTGAAAATTGAAAACATTATCTAAGAACAAAATTAGAAGTTTAAAACATCACTTATAAAAGAACGGAGATAGTATTTATAATGAAGGCCCTGTTTCATGCATGATATAATAACATACTATTACATAATACTATTACTTAAGTATTCTCCTACTTAAGACATTGCCAACGCGTCATTTTGCCAGAAATTATACTATTTATATTTGACCAGGGCTTAAGCCTCCAAATAAATTTCAACACGTTTGCTTGTTCTTACTGAAGATTAAAGCCTTAAACCAAATTAAATACCAAATGGCCTATAAGAAATACTTGATTCTCCGTTGATTTTTGAAAAAATATATTTATTCGATTAATTCCGTTAGACTTTATTGTTCTTGTTTTAATCCAACATGAAATATATTTCATGCGGTACGTACGTTTAATCATTAATTCAAATATTTTTCATTGTCATCTCACCGCAGCAATGGAAAAAGTCAATACACAAAAGTAAGACTTATAGACTTGACAAAACCAATAGCTTGTGTTTATGTCTAACAATGACAACGTACCACACATGTTCTACTATATTTATAATTAGGGCTCTACTTCATGCATGATGATAAAGCTGATAAAAAAAAAACCTTTATTATATATTATGATATTGCATTTGTAAATATGCTTTTAAATTTAGACTATTTAATGCAGATACTCTATGCGTAATGAGTGTATGAATGTTGAATCAATCTTGGAGGATTATACTTTGTAACCATTAAAAATGGATGCTAGAGTGATTAGTGGATTTTATTGGACTTGATTATTTTTGCTAATTGATTATCTAATTTTCAAATGGAAGTGTTGCATAATTGGATAATTAATGAAGTAACTAATCTCATGAAACTGGATTATTGTTGCTTATGCGTTTCATTTCTTAGGATGGAGCTTAATGATTTCTTGCATCATAAATTGGCTATTAGGTTTTCCTAATCAGTTGCCTTACTCATGATCGAGTGATTTCCATATTTACCAATCTATAGTTTGACTCTATTCATTTCTTTCTTACTTATTGCCTTATTTTCCCTTTCACTATTATATTGCCTTTTGTTTTTATTTTTGAAAGATTGTTAAACTATAGATTGGTAAATATGGACCCTTTCATTTTTTTTTTCAAAAACCCCCTTTCATCATTGCTTGTTTTTTTGAATAAAATATTAAATTATATTCAAAAAAAATTTTTTACATCAAGTGTTTTTTAGATCTTAGAAAAGCATTTGAAATAAAAATAGAGCTTTAAAGTATAAACAAAGTTTAGATTGTAACTGAGTGAGCAATGCATAAGTATAGGTGGATTCGAGTTTGATTGTGTTACAAGTGTATCTTATCATGCAGTTGAGGTATTCTAATTCGGGTTAAAACTCGACATTGTAAGATTTATTTTCTAGGACATATTAGGCTTCAACTCGCATTGGTGATCATTAGATCACTACGGATATCAAAACTAATCACCCATTTTTTTTCTCAATTCTCGTTACACTTATTCTACGCTTATTAAACTTTTGATTTTTCGTCGATCGGAATGACTTGGAACAACCGTCAAATGAAAGTTGACTCAATTTCGAATCTTGTTCCCAAATTTGAGTTTGATCAAAATTAAATGGTGGGAAAACTTATACTTCAGATGATTTTGCGTAGTTTCGCATCATCATTTTGCTTCTTTGCATCCACAAGTGGCATGCATATTCTCCATCAAACATATCTAAAACGAATAAGAACACCTAACAACGCTAAAAATCATACAAAAGATAAAGAAACAATGAAGGTAAGGAAAAGTAAACAAAAAATAGATTCAAAACGCTAAATCTTGTCATATATAGCAAAATCTTTATAGACTACTCTTCACGTTTGTTGTTTTCATTCGTTAACCCTCTAAAGGTGATTTTAGTGAATTGATATGATTTTCTTCTTTTAAGCATCTTTTTGGTTGCTTAACATTTATTATTTTGATTCTATAAAATTAGAAAATGTATTTTTAACTAACTTGAAATACAAGATACTAAAGTTTTCTTATTTTTGTTTACAAAACTGGAAATACAAACTATATATTTTAATGTAACTATTCTTGGAGTGTTTACCAAGAAGTTTCGATCATTTGATCCATAAACTCTTAGGGCAGGAGGCCATAATTGGTTAATTTATTAACATCTCCAACATCAAAGTTTGAGTTTGAGGCTTTGAGGCGTATTGCCCTTGGAAATATCTTTAATACACAAGTTGAGCTACTTTTGTATAATTTTACCATTATGATTGACTTTTGAACTCAAATCGATTTCTCTCGCTCTCGTTTTATCTATACATTTGAAGATTATTGAGCTGTATTGTGTCATTTCTCTGTTGCCATCTAACTTCTAATATCAAATTTGCTTATAACTGAGGAAAGAAAGTAAATAGGAAAGAGGTGTATCGATATCATTAATTAAGTTGAGGTATTAGTTTTTTTGCTGAATAAGTTCAGGTATTATTGGACATTCCAAAGTAGAATTGGTCTTCAAGATTACATAATTTACACTTTAATCTTGACGGAAAACGCTGTGGAAATTAATGGCTAAGGTATATTTAACAGGGTGTCAAATGATAGAAATTTCAAAGTCTTGCTGAGCACTCCACCGAAAAAAAAAGAAAAAAAAGATGTTGGCAATTTCCCCTACCAAGGTCGAAACAGGACCAGAAGTGTTCTTCAATTTCCGAGGAGCAGAGCTGCGTACAAACTTCGTCTCTCATCTCCATGCTGAATTGAAACTACAAGGGATCAATGCTTTTATTGACACTGATATGGACGCAGGTGAAAAACTTGAAAATCTGTTTAGAAGGATTGAAGAATCAAGGGTCGCGCTGGCGATTTTGTCAAGTAGGTACACGGAGTCCCGTTGGTGTTTAGACGAGCTGGTGAGGATAAAGGAATGTGTGGATCGATGCACTCTATGTGTTATTCCAGTCTTATATAAATTGAAGCCAGCCACGGTGAAGAAGCTTGAAGGAGATTTCGGTGATAAGTTATGGAATCTCTGGAGACAAAGAGGTCATCATCGAGGCGACACGATCATTAAGTGGGACGCAGCTTTGCAAGAAGTTGCGGCCAGGTCCCTCATGATATTGGAGGAGCACAGGTAAACCACCGGTACTTGACTATGATTTTGTTTAATACTTTTTGTTACAATATTTAAATAAGGTTATTTAAAACATATTACATTTCAAAATCTCGAGTGAGAGAGGCTACGGTTTAAAAAAAAATCCACTAAAATATCGATTTAGCTTTAACTTGTGGACATCCTCCAACTACTATTTAGGGTTGACTTTGATATTCCCTCTGATTCTTAAAAAAATGTCATTTTAACACATTTTATACATACTAAAAACCATTCAAATATACAAACATACCCTTATTTGATATATCTCTAAACAAAATATAATGACTTAAATACAAATGTTTTACAAAATTTTTTTTATTTTCTTACATGTTTACACAAATTAAGTAAATTATGTATATTTATTTTAGGGACTATTGCACAGTAGTACACTTTTAGTTGAGAAAAGTAAAAACAACCAGTTAGTTGAGAAGTCAGTTTCCAGGGATGTTTAATTTGACCGAAAAGATAATTGCACTTTTGTAACATAGGTAGCTAGATCAATCATTTGAGTTCTCTTTTTGTACCACCATATTTCTAAAATACAGGGTGTTACATCACACATAACAAAGACATAAGAGAGAAGAAAATTTAATTTTTTTTGTGGTAATATAGAGTCATAGTAATGTAATTGTACAATCAGAGACTGTTAAACATAGATAACTATTATTTTTTTGGTACCATAGATAATAAAATATTTTCTCTACATTTTTAGGATATATTTTACTATATTTTGAATGTATAATTATATTACATATTTTTCATTTATGGTTAAAATATATGTTCGTTAGCAACTGGATGGTCAATTGTCTACGGATATGACAAAAAATCAGCCATACAATGCCAGTAGATACTTGTTCTTTCTTCTTTTTTTTGTTCAAAACTTGTTCTAGCTAGTATTGCTTAAATCAAAAACACAACAACGACTCTCGGTCGTTGGTAAGTTGATGTTGAATTGAGGTGTCCTAGATTAACACTTACTTGTGGTTGGTCATTTCAAAGATTAAGAAAATATCTAATTTGTCAAACTATATGCATTCATAAACCCTTAACCATAAATCCTAAGCACTTAATGTAAACCACAACCCTTGTAAATTGATGACATCTACTTTATCAAATACTAACTCCGTATCACTTGAAGTGATATTTTACAGATTTTGTTTTGTTTTATTTTAAGTGATGTTTTTCCTCATTGCAAAAGTTTAGCTTCTCTAACTATTATTTTTTTGCTCCTTGAATTGCTTTTATAGTTAATAATGTTTTAAGGTAAAGAGAAGTAAATTAAAAGAAATTTATATAATTTTTTAATCTTTGTGCAAAAGGCTCAAACATTACTTAAAATGAAAATAATATTTTTGTACAAACTTAATCTAAACATTACATAATTTTAAAAACTTTTTAAGAAATTTTGCATATATTGTGATTCGAAATTTTAAAAACGGATATATAATACTCAATTAATGAAAAAAGTGTGTTCAACATAGCACATTAGCTAAAATGTTTTGAAAATGATTCAGAGTCATTATAAATGAATCCAAATTTGAATGAACAAGAAACTTAATATAACAAGCATCTAAATTTAAAAGTTTGTATACGGCTTAATTCGGTTTTTCAATTAAACTGTTTGATTTTACCGGATATAATAAATTTTCAACTTTTAAAAAGTTTTAAATATTAAATGATATATTTATAATCGAGAAAAAATTTATAATACTATGAATATTTGATCATATAAAAATTGTAAAATATGAAGGGATGTGTTATATTGCGGGACGGAGTTATATGACGGGACGAGTTTGAATCAACATTAGTAAAAACTTAAAATATTATTAACCTGCCGCTTCAATACAGATTAAATCCTCATTTGATTATTTTTAATACTACTAATATTAGACATATCAAATCAGCCTGATTTAATTAAGATTGTATAAAACAAAAATTGTCCTGCAATATTGTTACTTAATAAAAAATAAAAAATAAAAAATATAAATTTCTTAAAAATGATACATTTTGTAAGCTTTTATATATAATACATAATTATAACATTTTAAAAAATCATAATTACTTTAGAAAACAAATCGTCCCGTGGTGTAGCGCAGGTCAATTCCTAGTTCTATTATGGGATTTGTTCCAATACAAGTAAAAATTTAAAATATTATTAACACGCCGCGAATAATGTTTTGAGTAAATAAAATACTAATTGCAAAACATTTATAACGAAGACCAGGAATATTGATTGAGTAAATGCTTCATATGAGGTAGGCAAAAGTCCTCATCGGGTTTCTCTATCTCTCTCTCTTTTTGCAGTATCGAACGCCCTTTTATGCTAGACATCGTTAAAAATGTTAAGTTTGCCCTAACCAAGGAATTAACACAAAGAGAAGAAAATCCTGAATTAGAAGGAGAAAAATCAGATGCCAAAGAAGGCGTCAACAAAGATCCAAATAGAACTGAACCAGGAGAACAACGTCTGAAGCAATTGGGAGAGAAATTGGATGTTGACTGCAATGACAACGAAACTCGTGTTGTTGCAGTCGTCGGGATGGGTGGAATCGGCAAAACCTTTCTCGCCAAGAAATTGTTAGAAAAGCTGAAGAGGAAGATTAGCAGTCACGTGTTTATTGAGTCCGTCCGTGAAACTTCGAAGGCACATGGATTCGATAAGCTGAAACTGCAAAAGACACTCGTGGATGGTTTGCTCCCGAATGAAGATATAATTTGTGATAATGAGAATCCACTCGAGGTTTGGAAGGATCATCTTCTTAAGAAGAAAGTTGCGGTTGTTCTTGATGACGTGAATGGCAAGGAACAAGTAAATGCGCTTCTAGGGAACTGTGATTGGATTAAGAAGGGGAGCAGGATCATCATCTCTACTCGCGACAAGTCAATCTTCAAGGGAATGGAAATGGTCAGCGATATCTATGAAGTCCCCGGGTTTAATGACAGTGAGAGCTTAGAGCTCTTTAGCACTTACGCCTTTGATGATAAATCATGTAAGTTCATGGAGTTGTCTAGAAAGTTTGTGGATTACACTGGAGGAAATCCATTAGCACTCAAGGCATTGGGAGAGGAACTTCTTGGGAAAGACAAGGGTCATTGGGAAGCAAGACTTGTAACACTTACACAACGTTCCAACGAGAAGATCAGAAAGGAGTTGATAATCAGCTATGATGAACTGAATGAGCATCAGAAGGATGTTTTTCTCGATATCGCATGTTTCTTTAGATCACAAGATGAGAACTACATTAAAACTTTACTTCACTGCAGTTTTGACGCTGATGAATCTGGAGAAGCTGGGAAGGAAGTTAGAGAACTTAGTGACAAGTTCTTGATTCGTATCTCTGAAGATAGAGTAGAGATGAATGATCTAATCTATACATTGGGAAGAGAACTTGCAATATCATGTGTTGAAACTACAGCAGGGAAATATAGGTTGTTGCCATCGAATCGTGAAGAGTTTATTGATGCACTGAAGAACAACGAGGTGAGATATTTTTGAATCAAATTTTGCAACTTTATATCTTTGTCAACTCCAATTAATTTTAGTTTATCAATTTTACTAACTTTTAGTGCTTACTTGATCGACAGGAAAGAGACAAGATAAGAGGTATTTTCCTAGACATGTCTAAAATGGAGGAAATACCCTTAGACTACAAAGCGTTTGTTGGTATGAGCAATCTGCGGTACCTAAAAGTCTACAATTCTCATTGTCCTCGACAATGCGAAGCCGACAGTAAATTAAACCTACCCGATGGTCTTGAGTTCCCTATATGTAATGTTCGATATTTCCACTGGCTGAAATTTCCAGCGGAGGAACTTCCTTGTGACTTGGACCCCAAGAATCTTATCGATCTGAGATTGCCTTACAGCCATATTAGACGAGTCTGGACTGATAATAAGGTGTGTCTCTCTTTTGTCCACTTATCAAGTTACAGTTTACTAGATGACTAAACTTAGCTTACATATTTTTGTTTTATTATTGGTCATCACAGGCTACACCAAAACTGAAGTGGGTTGATCTCAGTTATTCGAGTAAGTTGAGTTCCTTGTTGGGTTTATCAAAAGCACCAAATCTTTTGAGATTAAACCTCGAAGGCTGCACGAGTTTGGAGGAGTTATCCGGAGAGATATTACAAAACATGAAGAATCTCATTTTCTTGAATCTAAGAGGATGCACAGGTCTCGTGTCTCTGCCAGAGATCAGTCTATGTTCCTTGAAGATTCTCATCCTCAGTGGCTGCTCGAAGTTTCAGAAGTTTCAGGTGATTTCAGAAAATCTAGAAACTTTATACTTAAATGGCACTGCAATAGATAGGCTTCCTCCATCAGTTGGTAATCTCCAGAGACTTATCTTATTGGATTTGAAAGACTGCACAAATCTAGAGACTCTTTCTGATTGTACAAATCTATGGAATATGAGATCTCTTCAAGAACTCAAACTTTCTGGTTGTTCAAAGCTCAAGAGTTTTCCCAAGAACATAGAAAACTTGCGGAATTTGCTACTCGAAGGAACAGCAATAACAGAGATGCCACAAAATATTAACGGTATGTCTTTACTGCGACGTTTATGCTTAAGCAGGAGTGACGAAATCTGCACCCTGCAGTTTAACATCAACGAACTGTACCATTTGAAATGGCTAGAGTTAATGTATTGTAAGAATCTCACATCTCTTTTGGGGCTTCCACCAAATCTTCAATTCTTATATGCTCATGGTTGTACCTCACTGAAAACTGTGTCAAGTCCACTAGCCTTGCTTATCTCAACGGAGCAGATTCATTCTACGTTTATTTTCACCAACTGCCATGAACTGGAACAAGTCTCAAAGAATGATATCATGTCTAGCATACAGAATACAAGACATCCGACATCATATGATCAATATAATCGGGTATTCCTCTTCTTCTCACACACTCTCACTCGCTCTCTGTGATCTACCCTCAAACATTAGCATCTTATTATTTTCTTCCTGCATCATTTTACTTTCAGGGTTTTGTAATTAAATCCTTGATCAGTACTTGCTTTCCTGGAAGTGATGTACCTCAATGGTTCAAGCACCAAGCATTTGGATCAGTTCTAAAGCAGGAGCTGCCTCGGCATTGGTATGAAGGCAGAGTAAATGGATTAGCTCTTTGTGTTGTTGTCTCGTTTAATGACTACAAAGACCAAAACAACGGTCTTCAAGTGAAATGCACCTTTGAGTTCACTGATCATGCCAATGTATCCTTGAGTCAGATAAGTTTCTTCGTCGGAGGCTGGACCAAGATTCCAGAAGATGAACTAAGCAAAATTGATTCGGACCATGTCTTCATTGGCTACAACAACTGGTTCTATATAAAATGTGAAGAAGATAGGCATAAGAATGGATGTGTTCCTACTAATGTTTCCCTTAGATTTGAAGTCACAGATGGTGCAAGTAAGGTTAAAGAATGCAAGGTTATCAAGTGTGGCTTTTCTTTGATTTATGAGTCAGAGGGAACTGAGAAGGTTTCTTGGGACGCAACATTTGATGCAAACTCGAAGGTAGAGGAAAGTAAACTAAGTGAAACAAAATCTTACAAAACAGCAGAAGAAGATGTTGATTTCTATGGTGAAGTGGCACAAGGGTTGGAGACTTGGAGTTTGATAAGTTGACTCTACTCAACCCCTTTATTAGTGAGGTGCATTAGTTTATTTATTTTATTTTTTTTGAAAAAACGGGTTTGAATCCAAATGCATTTTGATGATATGGGTTATAAGGAATGAGTTAGCTACATGTTAACCATTATTCATATATAAACTAGAGGAAAACCCGCTTGATGCGATGATATATTTTTCTTCTTCTACCAAGTTTTTTATGTGAATAAAGCATCTAACGTGAATAAAGCATCTAACCTAGCTTAAATAATAGTATAATGGACTTATTTTTAGTGTTAAGTACAGATTTTAGCATGCAGATAACGAATCTTGGCTATCATAGAAATTATATCCTCCTTTGATCAGGACTTCATTCAAAACAATATTGATTGTTGGAAACTTGCCTTCGGTCTCAATCCTTCTCTCTTGATAGTAGTGGTTGAATTTCGGTTGTTCCGGCTCTTTAACTTTACCAACACTACTCAATTGCATCTGATTAAACTCATATCATATTGGTTATGTTCTAGATGCCATATTGTTCTTTATATTTTTTCATTCTCGAGATTTTTTAAAAAAGCTTCCCGGCCAAATTGACTTGTAATTTGCCAAGCAAGGCTAAATTATTTCTTTAATCTTTAGTCAGTTTTGTTATTTTGATGAGGAATTCACTATATCATTTTGATCGTTGAGAACTTTAGCTGTTAATGGATTCTTATTTAGCAAGTAACAGTAGCTTGTCATCCACGGAAACTAAACAGAGCAAGAGAAAAACAGAGTTGATATTCACAATCCAAATGGACCAAAACCAACCCACCCATACTATCTTTCTACAACACCTGTCCCTTCTTATAGCATAGATATAAAAATAGTGAACATCATTTCTTCTAATTTCTGTCAAATAACAAGACTCTGATCTAAGTTTTGAGCTCTAATTAGGGTAAGTCCGCAATGACCGTCTCTGTTTAGATTACAGTCCCTTACTTTTTTAAGACATCTCTGTGAGGAAACTTGAATTTTGCGCATCTCAATAGTCTTCAACATAGTAAATCATTTTTTTTTTCAAAAGCTCTCTATGTTATCCTCAGGTTCCAGCTCTACTAACGTGGAGAACACCATTGATTCAAATTTTGTTTCTCTTAAGGCGCCTTCTGGATCAAGTCTTTTTATTTCCTCTAGAATCTCTTTACGTTTGAGTCCCGTGCAACCAGAAAGATTCAGAAGTTGAAGATTCTTTAGCTGATCAATGTGTGGGAAGCTCTCCAAGCTTGTGCAACCTTGAAGATGGATTTGCTCAAGACTACAAGCTTTCAAAAGTACATCAACTTCAACTAGTTGCTGAGAATGGCTAAGATTTATTATCTTCAACTTCACCAAACTCTGTAAAACATAACAAACACACATAAAATGTACAGCTGAATTATGGTAAGAACAAAAAACAATTGCGGTTCTTGGATTTAACCCAACCTTGGTTCCTTCCCAGAGATTCTGAAGCTGACTATAAGGCATATTGAGTTCAACAAGGTGTCTAGGATCAAAGTCTTCAGGAAATGATCGCAACGGATACTTTTCCCAATGAAGTAGCCTGAGCTCATAAGGCAAAGAGCGGAGTCCCTTGGGAAGATGGAATTCTTGAGTACTTTCAGAGTTTGAACTGTAGATCTTCAATAGTCTAAGATTATACATATTCTCAAAGGCCTTAGGATTAACATCAACGGTTAATTTTGTTGTGTCTAGAAAAATTCCTTCAATAACTTCAGTCCCCTGAAATGAGAAAAAAAAAACACACAGACACACATAAGAGGATCAGATTGATAGAAAGGTCTATGCAAACAGATTTAGACCAAACCTAATCATTTAGAGCAAGGAAAAAAATGGAACTAAACCGAAACGAAGTTTCCAATGCCCATACCTAATTTTTGCCCTCCCCTACTTGTTAATAGTGGAAATATCAGAATGTGACCAGTATAGCTATAGTACCTTAGGTTTATTTTCTTCTAGAAATGATTTAATGATTGAAGGATCCCACAATCTGCGATGCCTTGTGATTTGATTTTTTTCTTCATTGACGATATTCCGAGCAATATCCTGAATCAAAATTTGCATCTCAACATTGTTGTTCTTTGATATCATCAATAAAGACCGTTCTACAAGACGGTCAATACCAACGTGTGGGAAGAAACCACACCCTTCAAGTATACGCATGACATAATCGAGGTTTTCACCGTTAAAGAAAAAAGCAATGTCTAAGAATATGCTCCTCTCATTTTCGCTGAGCTCATCATAGCTGCTCTTAAACACATGCATAATCTCCCGCGGAGGAGATTGCTTAATCTTCTCGAATTCCGCCACCACTTCTTCCGGTTTCTTCTTCCCCAGCTCTCTGCCATAGTGACAGAGAGCTAAAGGATTTCCATCAGCATACTCAACGACCTTCTTTGACACTTCTATAAGATTAGTATCACTTGGTTCTTTTTCTGAAAATGCAAACCGGGTGAATAACCGTTGAGCCTCCTTCTTGTTTAAAGCCGGTATCTCGTAAACACTATCAACCTGACACTGATGAAGAACTTGTTTATCTCGGGATGTTATGATCATTAAACTTTCGGGACCAAAACAATGATCAAATCCTCCTAGGAAAGACTCAGCATCCATTGGATTGCGCACATCATCAAGAACAACAAGAACTCTTTTCTCTCTAAGTTTGTCGATCAAATATTCTTCCCGTAATACGTATAATCCATTCTCATTAAACGCTACGTGGAAGTCTTGGATGAAGCACTGAGTTTCAAAGTGCTTAGTCATTTGGTTAAAGGATTCTTGAGCAATGGCTGTCTTGCCAATGCCAGGCATACCCCAGATCCCTAATCGGTAGATGTCATGAGATTGCTTGAAAAGCAAGTTTTCTATCCCAGGCAGCCTCGAGTAGAACCCGATCATACCTGTTGGACACAACTTCTCCCGCACATCCGCAACGATATCTTCTACTAACTCCGAGTCACTGCAAATTGTAAACATGATTTATCTTTTGATAGTAACTTTTCCTTCTCTCCAAATATCATTCATCAAGTAACCGTGTATATTAATAGTACATATCCAAAAAATGTAACCATGTATGAATACATAGGATGGGAGATATGACTAAAGTATTTCCGTTGATAGTAACGTTTTTATAATACATGATCACTTTTCAATATTAGCATTACTACACTTGTCTATATTTAACTCTAAGAACTGACGGCTGTGTTCTGACTGAATTTGGTTGAAAATGAAAAATATTTTATAGCACATTCCTATATTTATCAATCCTAATAGATTTCAATCACATAAATTTGAAGTCACTAGTTGTTTTAACAAACAAAAATGGTCATCACAAAGAAAATATTCAAGAAAAAAAAAACTCAATACTTTATAAAATAAATAATATTTATTAATTAGTTTTTAATTATTATATTTTAACTCTCAGCTTTGTTTGATTCTATTTTTGTAAAAAAAAAGTCTTCATGTCTTTGTGATGACATTTAGAGTTACTCTAAACAGTAAATAAAGAGTTGACACAGAAACAGTAACAAAAATAATGGACAAACTTACTTTTGTTGTTCAATTGATTCATGGCCATATAATTTCGCCGCTTCAGTCAGTCCCTTTCTCCATCTTTCTACTCGGTCTTTCTCATCGGAGAAAAAACCATGGTGCTTGGAAAAATCCTCTTTGAATCTTTCTGTCTGCTGCTCAACGATCGATCGAGTGACTTCACCATAAAAGACTGGAATCACCACCGGGCCGTCTTTACGCCGTTGGAGATCCATAAACGTCACGAGCGTTTCCAAGCAGAGAGGCGAGGACGCGTAGTTCTTGGAGAAAACCACCACATATACTTTAGATCTCTCAATCGCCAACTGAATTTCGTTGGCTAACTCGAAACCAGGCTTCAGTGTCGCCTCGGAGATGGCGCAGTGCTCTGCAAGGAACACCGAAATACTCTGCCGCCTGAAAGCGGCATGGAGGTGGCTGACGAAGGAGTGGCGTGTATCCTTAGAACTGAAATCGATGAATACGTCATGCTCAACCGTTCTTGAAGTCTCCATTGAATTTTTTTTTTTTTCTTGAGGGTCCTCAAATCGTTTCTTACTCTAGAATTTCAATTGCTTTTTTCTCTCTCTCTTTTTGTCTCTCTCTCTCTTTGCTGCATTTTTAGAAGACTATCACCTAAAAACATTTCTTAATTATTTCACATTTTTAATCGTCAATTATGTTAACATGGTGCTGTCTAAACGAATTCAAAATAGATAGAGTCAAGATCAAGCAAAACCTTATGTTTTCTTTTTTAATATTTGTGGTCTTCTAAGTTCTATGAAAAGTTTTTGTGTTATCCAGCAAATATTTATCATAAATTTAGTGTGATACAGCCTTGGCGAACGATTAATTATTTAAAATATGTTGTCACCATCTTCACATCTACACTGTAGGATCATTAAAATCGTCAACATATTAATTAAGTTGTTACTGTTTTCTTCCTAATTTTATTAATATTGAATATAACTTAGACACTTCACAAATTTTATTAAGCTCTTGGACCACTGGTTGCCAGATAATAAGAAACGTAGCTAAATGCATATTTTTTCATCATCTCTTCTAATATATGAAAAAGCTATACTATCTTCTCTTGTTTTTCAAAATATAGATCTTTGAACATAGTTTAGATTTATCCTTCTAAATTTAAATAATTATAGAGGTGGATGTTTAGGTGACACAAAAGAAAAAAAAAAGTCCATTTGGTGCCTATCGGAGAAACTTCTTCCCATGTGCATGTTTTGTTTTTTACTATTTTAATTGCTATCTACGAGGAAACTTGAGAACACTTAATATGCGAAAAATAAAGCATGGGAGAAACAAATCTATCGACTTAAGTAAATGTTAGGATTTAATTAACTACAAAAGACGTCTCCCAAGAAGAGAGTAAAAAACTAAGTTGGTTCTGATCTATTGTCTCCCAAGAAGAGAGTATATTTCTATAGAGATAATTGGTTGAAAACACAATAGATCAGAACTAACTTAGTAAATAATTGCAAAGCCTAAATAATGGTTTTGATTGGTAATTATATACCGTTATGGTATAATGTATATCGTTTTGACAGTTATAAATCACAAAAGTGTTATTAAAAGTGTTATCAAAAGCGTTATTCTCAATTTTTTTTGTATAACTTTTATGTACTACTCTTTCTTATAATTTTGCACTATTCTGTAAAAGTTTACCGTTCCAGTTAAAAATTTTGTTCTGTTCGACGGTTTGGAAAACAATGTTGTAATATATGCTTGTAGCCACAAGGGATCAACGCAGGATCAGTAAGACACTCTCAAGATCCATAAACTTGTGAAGCATCATCACAATATGCCACTGGGATGTTTTATCATTCTCCTCCTTCTCCCTGTCTTGGGATATGAGTCTGGCAACCATGGATCATTCCATACTCAAATATCAAAACCTGTAATATCAATTTCTGATTTTTTTTATAAAATTATGATTCTAGTGCATAATACCAAATATCACTTAATAAATATAAAACCTTATTAAAAAAAACTATTTCATATTAGGGACACCCATTGTTGACTATACATTATACATTGACCAGATCGATTACGAAAAATAACGACCAGATCAATGACCAGAAAATATAAAATATAATGACCAGATCATGACAAAAAATATTGACCAGATTTATGACCAGAAAATAAAAAAAAATGACTAGATCGATGAAGAGAACAATAAAATATAATGACCAAAAAAAAAAATGACCAAATGAAATTTTTTTTTAAAAATGACCAGATCGATGACCAGAAAAATAAGATATAATGATAAGATCGATGTCGAGAAAATATAATAAAATGACCCGAGACTTTCATTTGCGCACTACGAAGTCTGCTCCATAATTAGGGTTCAATCCTTATAGATCCAACAACTAATAAGAGCATGAATATCGGTTGAAATGTTGAGTATCTTAGACAAATCTTAAGATTAAAGTTGATTAAAAATAATCAAACCAACATCTTAAAGCTAAGATTTGTATCTAAGTTAAGATGTTTTTCTTAACTTAAGATGTTGCAAGGTGTCACATTGTGATTGGTTAAAAAAATATTTGTGCTTTATGTTATTTATGTTATAAATTGTATCTCATGTATGTTTTTATTTTTTTAATTTGCAACAATTATTAAATTTTCTATAATTATAAATTTTATTTTTATATTAATATTTTTTTTTCTAAGAACCACATGTTAAAAACCTACCATTAATCACACAAAAATCTTAACCCAAAAATACTATCTCTTACCTATCACTTTTACAAATATATTACTTAAATATTCCTAAGATTTATTTCTAAGATACTACCAATAATCATGCTCTTAGGTATAAAAAAAAAAATAAACAAACGGAATCATTTAAGTCAATGGCACAATGACTTTCTTCATCATAGCAGTAATAAAATATAACTTTTTTTTTGGATAAATAAAATAGAAGATATTCAAATTCATTACTAATTGATGTTTGTAAAATAATCGATGCAGCAGGTATGCATGTGTTCACATTAATTTTGTTAAAAATAAAATTAAAATGTTGCAACCATTAATTGTGGTTATATACTCCCTTGTCACTATCTAAGACCGAAAAAAAAGAAAAAACAAAGACTTCCCACTCTATACATTTTCGGCAAATGTTCTATGGTAAAACAATCCTTCGACCAAAAAATCTCTGATGTCGAAGGTAAGTTCCTCAAATTTAGTCCACGATCCGCCACCGCAACATCAAGTGTTCATAAATTTTCGGGGAACGGAGCTCCGAAACAACTTCATAAGTCATCTAGAGAAGGCCTTGTTAAATAAAAAAGTCAACGTGTTCATAGACATTCGCGAGAGGATGGGAAAGGATAAGGAGAACTTATTCCAGAGGATAAGGGAGTCGAGGATCACGATTGCGGTCATTTCAAGCAAATACACGGAGTCAAAATGGTGCTTGAACGAGCTTGCAGAGGTCCAGAAGTGTGTGAAGGCGGAGACCATGGAAGTGTTTCCAGTGTTCTACAAGGTAGATGTTGGGACGGTAGAGGAACTGAAAGGAGAGTTTGGTGAAAATTTCAAGAAATTAGTAGAACAACATCATAGCGAAAGGGAAAAATGGGAAAGAGCACTTAAGTTTGTGACCACTAAGCTAGGCCTGAGAGTGGATGAAAAGAGGTAAATATTAAAAATATCTTAATTAAATTTGTTTTGGTTTTAATCCTGAAAATATCTTTTGTGGATTGAATCTTTTAATTAAATGATGGAAATATAGAAAACTGGGTACTTTTGTGTGTAAAACAATCAAACGTATAACAGTTTATTAATATTGAGTTACAAAACACGTCTACATAAATCTAGTTGAAATCCTTAAGGTAGTGAACAAATGTCGAAGGTTTTACACATAAATTAAGAAAACACATAATTTAAATTTGCCCCTTTTACATAAAAACACCATTAAATAAAATGAGTTCAACCAACTAATTCTTTTGCATAAAAAATTGAAAACATCACTTAAAATGAAACAAAAACAAATCTCTAAAACATCAAATAAAGTGATACAGAGGAATTATAATATATGATTGCTAGTGTTGGGGGGATTGACCCAACACTAAGGACATGACCCATTCTGAATGTTTTCGGCGGGCAGAGTATCCCCCATGTTATAGCATCGGTGCAACCAAAGCCAATCAAAACACTTAGTGGACAACAATTATGGCAGCAATAGCAACACATGATTTTCTACCTTCTATCCTCAACTGAAAAAATCAACTATTCTAGTCCAATCCTTATTTTGCAGCTAGTAGTATGCAACATGCACCACATTAGTCCTACAACTTGAGAAGTTAGACATGAGTAGCGAGAAAACCCAACTCTCCAATGGTTCGACTAAGGATACTATAAAACCTCCACCTCTGTCCGAAAGCAGAGGACGTTGAGAGACTGGATAACTCAAAAGGAATACCACAAAAAAAGTTAGCCACCACAAAACAATAGGTCGGATTGCATTTTCAAGAATGAGTAATTAATAGGATATTCTCTCTTCCAATGAGACGGGATATAACCCGCACTACATTCTTCTTCTTTCCACTACAAGAAATATCTATATCGTCCTAAGTGTAGAAGCTATCTAAGGTTACTATATTAGAAAATATCATTTCCTATATATTTTTATTCTTTATATAGAACCATTATAATAAGAAAAATGTGTTAATTTTTTTTTTCATTTTCTAAGTTCCCAATTAAAAACACAAAATTTTAAAAGATATATCTATTAAATTTAGTCAAATTTACCCAGTTTGACTCAAAACTTAACAAAAATAACTAGAATGACTCTCAATCCAGATGGATAACTAGACTAACCCAAATTTTATGTAAAAAGACTATTTAACCTTTCATTATGCCATTTCCTTTAAAAATAAAAACCAAATTCGTTTTTTTTTAATTAAAAATCAAATATGGCATTTAATTTTAATAAATCTGCTACATTAAAATTAAGTCTGCCATATCCTAATTTTGCAGATTTTTTTAAAAATTGCCAAACATAATCTAGTAATTATTTTTTATTAACAAATCTGCTGTATTATGACAGTTTTTTTCCAAAAAATATAAGTCTGACGCCACTAGAAACAAAAATCTGCTACATATTATAATAAAACTGTCAAAATTACGAAAGTCTGAGACGTCATCATAAAATAAGTCTGGCAAAGGAAAAAAATCTGCTACAAATTAAATATCTGTCGTAACCATATTCAAATAAGTCTGTGGGAGGAAAAAAACTGCTGTAGAAAATCTGTCGTAGACTATTAAGTCTGTCAGAGAAAATAAATCTGTCACAACGACGCCCACAGACTTTTAACGGCAGATTTGTTTTTTCGAAAAAATTTCACTCACGTTTCCAGAAAAATCAGAGGGTATTATTGACTTTATTTTTTTTCCTAACAAAGAGACAAAGGGTATTTTGGTCAGAAAAATAACTAGATTAACCCATACATTTTATGAGTTATTTTAGTAATTAAACCTTATTTTTGGGTCAAACTAGTTTTTTTCCCTTAAATTTATCATTAAAATCTAATCTATTTAACAACAATTCTGCTTTTAATATGATTTTCTATTTTTTTTCAATACTATGTATACATGACATATCATTTCATATTTTAGCTGTCTAAATAGTTCTTGTTTTGACTTGATTTTCTGACATATTTGATAGTTTTGAGTGCGATATCATCGATCATGTCGTGGAAGACGTAATGAAAGCAATAAACGAAATACCGACGGATCAAGGAACAAAGAGTCCAAGAGGAGATATTATTGTATTGCCCGAGGGAAATATACGAGGAGAGTCTGAGAGTTCTTCTTCTTGGTCTTCAAAAGCGTCTCCTTTCTTTGGGATCGAAACACGCCTAGAGCAATTGAAAGAGAAGTTAGATTTTGAATCAAATGAGGTCACTCGTGTTGTTGGAGTTGTTGGGATGCCTGGTATAGGTAAAACCACTCTTGCCAAGAAAGTTTTGGAGGATTGGGGGTATGAGTTCTCGCATACAATGTTTCTAGATGATGTTCGTGAGAAGTCAAAGTATCCTGAGATCCATAACTTGCAGATGGAGCTCCTGTGTGGTTTAACGAATATAAAATACGAAAGAAAGGAACAAACAGAAACTGACCTCCTACTTAAATTTTTGAAAGTTGAGGTAAGCAAAAACAAAGTGTTGTTTGTTATTGACGATGTGAGTGAGAAGAGTCAGATAGAAAAGATTCTTGGCGAACGCGAATGGTTAAAAGAAGGAAGCAAAGTTCTCATCACCACAAACAGCAAGTCCGTGGTCAAGGGAATGGTAAACGAGACTTATCTAGTCCCAGGCCTCAGCGACAATGATGCCCTAAACTATTTTGAAAGACATGCATTCTCTGTTTCTTGCGAGCCAAGTTTCATGCAGCTGGCAAGAGAGTTTGTGGAGTATTCTAGGGGTAATCCATTAGCCCTCAAAGTACTTGGCAGTGAGCTTCTTGGGAAGCAAAAGTCGTACTGGGAATCAAAGCTTGGGACGCTTGCAAAAAGCCCGATCAGCAACACGATTCAAAATGTCTTGAGAATTCCGTATGATGATCTTAGCCTCCACCACAAGAATTTGTTCCTCGATGTGGCATGTTTCTTCAGGTTTGAAGATGAGTATCACGTGAGGAGTTTTCTGGATTCTTCGGTTCATGAGAATGTGAGCGAAATAAAAGATCTCGCGGATAAGTTCTTGATTAACATTTGTGGTGGTCGACTTGAGATAAATGACTTGATGTACACATTCGCAATGGGGCTAGAATCACAATCATCCTCTGAAGACTGTACGAGTGGGCGTAGGCTGTCCAACCATGGGGAGATCATCACTGTTCTCCGAAACAAAGTGGTGAGTGAGATTGATTTCTGTTTACGTACATTTGAAGTTATTTCTAATTAACTAATTACATGTTAACTTGTTACACAACTTTACAGGAAGCGACCAAGGTTAGAGGAATTTTCCTTGACATGTCTGAAGTACCTAAGGAAATGAAATTAAGCAGTGACACATTCAAAGAAATGAATGATCTCAGATACTTGAAATTCTTCGACTCAAGTTGTCCTAAAGAATGTGAAGCTGACTGCAACCTGAACTTCCCCAATGGACTTAGGTTTACACTGGAAAAAATCAGATATCTCCATTGGCTGAAATTTCCGCTGAAGATCTTTCCACGAAGTTTTGACCCGAAAAATCTTACAGACCTCAAGCTGCCTTACAGCCAGCTAGAGCAAGTTTGGAAGGGAGAGAAGGTATACATTTTCCATTATAATTTGATTAGATAGTTGTATTTGCAATCTTTAAATTTTTTATCATGTTACAGGACACGTCGAAACTGAGTGGCTGGACTTGAATCATTCAAGTAAGCTGCGAACATTGTCGGGTTTATCGTTGGCTCGAAAGCTTCAAAGTATGAACCTTGAAGGTTGCACGAAATTGGAGACGGTTCACCACGAGCTAAAAAATATGGAAAGTCTATTATTTCTTAACCTGAGAGGATGCACGAGCCTAGAGTCTCTTCCAAAAATAAAGTTGATCTCTCTAAAAACACTCATCCTCAGCGGCTGCTCAAATCTTGATGAATTCAATTTGATTTCAGAGAATCTTGAAGAGTTATACTTGGATGGCACTGCGATAAAGGGACTTCCTTCAGATATTGGGGACCTCCAAAGACTAGTCTTGCTGAAATTGAAAGACTGCAAAAAGCTGTTGAGTCTCCCTGATAGTATCAGAAATCTAAAAGCTCTTGAGAAACTAATACTCTCTGGTTGTTCAAGCCTTGTGAGTTTTCCAGAAGTTAAGCAGAACTTGAAGCATTTGAAGACTTTACTACTTGACGGGACGGCAATAAAAGATATGCATGATGTTGTGCATCGCCTAAGTATTAATCAAGGCCAAGTTTCTTCCTTGTCACACTACGATTTGTGTGAATGGCGGCATGGTATCAACGGATTATCATCAGTGCAACGTTTATGTCTGAGCAGAAACGATTTCACAAGTTTGCCAGAAAGCATCATTTATCTCTACAATCTCAAATGGCTTGACTTGAAGTATTGCAAGCAGCTCACATCTCTTCCAATGCTTCCACCAAATCTTCATTGGTTAGACGCAGACGGCTGCATTTCACTGAAAAATATCGAGAAATCATTGTCTCTACTATTGGCGGCAACAGAGCAGTTACACTCCACATTTATATTCAGTAATTGCAAAAAACTTGATCAAGTTGCGAAGAATGGTATCGTGTCTTATGTTCGGAGGAAGATTCAGTTGATGTCAGATGCACTAGTTCACAAAAATAAGGTATTATCTCATTCACTCTTAGACTTTGAATGGTTACGGCGGATAACAGAGTGCACTTTGAACCTTACGGTAACATACTTTTCCCATAACAATGATTCTTTTTTGGTATTGAATTGGCAGGGTTCAATACTTGATGTGTTGATTAAAATCTGCTATCCTGGTTGGCAATTACCTGTATGGTTCGATCACCGGTCGGTTGGGTCAGAGTTGAAGCAAAAGCTGCCTCGACATTGGAATGAAGATGGGCTTACAGGTATAGCTCTCTGTGTTGTTGTCTCATTTAAGGACTACAAAGATCATAATACCCGCCTCTTAGTTAGATGCACCAGTGAGTTCAAAGAAGAAAACGCGCCTTTGATTCAGTTTAGTTGCATTCTTGGCGGGTGGACAAAACAAGTTAGCGATAACCCTGGAGACATCGTGAAGCCTTCTGGTCACGTCTTTATCGGTTACACCAATTTGTTACACGTCATGAAACGGGACAGAGGAGCGAAATGTGTTGGTACCGAGGTTTCCTTTAGATTCGAAGTAACTGACGGGGCAAAACAGGTTAGAAATTGTGAGGTTCTCAAGTGTGGCTTTACTCTTATCTACGCACCCACTACTAAACCTGTTCATAGCTTGTGTACTCAAGTATACTCTGACCATGGCGAGCAAATATCTGGTTCAACGACCGCTATTGTTGAAGAAAGATATAACCAGCACGAAACTGGAGCAACCTCTGTTTCATTGGTGGCTCCAACCATGGCGAGCGAGGTCACGAAGGAAGTACAGCATTACGAAGCTAAAAGTAACGTAGAAGACATCCAGAATGAAGCTCCATCAAGAAACAACGTTGATGCTAATACAGAGAGTAGTGATCACAATACTAATGGTGGATCCATGTCACCAGGGAGCTCTGGAGAAGGAGAAGTTTTTAATAATGAATCTCCAAAGAAAGAGGAGACCAATGCAACAAGTTCAGCATTACCTTTAGAAGATAATACTAATGAAAATGGCACAAACAACTTATGTGAGAGGTTGGAGAAACCTATACGGCTTATTTGTCTTGTGATCTCCATTTATCTTGGTGCTGCTTTTGTGCTGAGAAAGGATAACAAAAGGAGATCAAATCAATAAAATATGTCTGATTCCAATGGTATTCACCGGAGTTGTTTCCCGATCATTTTCTGATCAATGAGAGTTTCAATCGCTTGGTTTTAAAGTAGAACTAGTTTAAATTTGTCCCGAGCGGAATGGTCACCAAGTAGAAAGCCTATTCGCAATCGCCTAGACTCGTACAACCGATCTGATGATGGTCTACAAGTCCAATCAACGTGAACCCTAAATCGATTTGGGGATCACTTCTAAGGTACACAAACATTGTTTTGTGGAACCCTAAACCGAATAATATCGACTTTTATTTTTGTTTTTTTTGGCATCGTTTAATTTAGGTTTAATAATCAGTACGGTTCTGTTTTTTTTTCCATTTAATAATTAATAATAAACTAGATTTTACCACTGCAGGGTCAATTTTTTTTAATTTTTTTTTGTCATCCGAAACTAAATAGAACTCAAAATAGTCATTCCTATAAAATGTTGTTTACATAAGTGATACGAACTTTTCAAGCTAGATTATCCGCTTTTACGTTAGCACTACGAGAAATTAAAGATAGAGAGAAGGTGGAGAACTCTTCCTTGTCGTTCTGAAATTCCTCCAAATACACTGAGAATGCCGGCCATTCGGTTGGAAAAGACACCATCTTCATCGGTCTGAACAGTCTGTAAAGAACGCTACCTCTTGATTATATGCATCAATCATACACTTCATTGCCCATGGTCGATTTTTTATAGAGAAATTGTCTCTTATACTCCCAAATCAGTTTTTGGGACAATAATAGCATTCAGAAGTTTATTGGACAAAAATAACACTTTATTTTTTATTTTTTAAATTAATAAATATTTATAAATAAATACAAAAAATAAAAATTCATTGTTAATATTTTCCCACCAAAACAATATTCCGTCAAAATTTTCCCACCAAAAAAATTTCCGTCAAAATTTTCCACCAAAATATTTTCCGCTCCCGGAAAAAAAATTATAACGTCAAAATTTTCCTGCCAAAAAAATTTCCGTCCGAATTTTTCCACCAAAAAAAATCCAAGAAATTCAGAAAGAATTCCACGTAATTACGGAAAAATTTCACGAATCGTTAATTCTAAGATTTAATCTAATTCAAGTCATATATATCTAACATAAGTGATATAAAATTTGGATATTCAATTGACAGGAATTACCCATCGAAGATCTGCCTTCTTGACAACCCTTGGCTAAGAACTTTATTCAAATATAAATATTCACGGATTGGGATTTGAGGTGAAACATAAAAAATTAGTAAAAGTATATATCTGATTCAATAAGCTTACCTCTTTAAAGAATTCACAATTTGCAAAATACAGAGTGTAAACAGAGATGATATTGGTGAATAGATGAGAATTTCGCAAATTTGACTTAGATCTAGCGATGTTCTTATTTTTTTGTTCGGTATGTTTTGTTTTTTTTTTCTAAAATAAGAGGGCAACGATTGTTCTAAAATAAAGGGAATTTGGTCTAATGTGCCACATAGTGTTGCAAAACTTAGCCAAATTGCCACAAAAACATTTCCTTTCTAAATGTGCCATTTCTCCACTTTATGGCAGGGAGACAATTGACGAAAATACCCTCAATGCTTTGGTTCCGTTTGCGCGGCAAAACGAATGAGAGTGATATCTGTTACGTCAGCCGTTTGGCATTAATTGACTGTACTATGAGAGCCGTTTGGCATTTATTGTGGGTTTTGCCACGTACCAATGTCGATGGACTGCTGGGTTTAAGGTCGAAAAAATCAGTTTTGTCTACGAAATGAAAAAGGAGAGAGAAAGTTGAAAGCAAAAGGAAGAAGACAGAGTTTATGTGAGAGAATGGCAAACATGGCAAACAAGATTGAGACAGAGTTGTAGTGTAGCAAGATATACTGTGGAAAATCTGTGGCCAAGAGAGTGAGTAAACGATTTCGGTTGACCAGAGTGGCAACGAAGGTATTGTCTGTCATTAATGGGGGTGGTTGGGACTTTGGTCTTTCTAAAACATCAAAACAACAATTTTTACCTGTATTTAGTGAAGCATTTATTGAGCAGGAGGGTATATAAACACAAGGATTCGAGATTCAAACAGTTTTTTTTTGTTTTTGTCTCCGCAGGAACCTGTTTTTTCTCATATGGCGGAGAGTGTGACATTGATATTGGGCGAGTGGACATGTACCAACACAGGAGAGTGGAGATTCGTTGTTCAGAATGGAGAAATGGCGCGTTGTGTTGCTGTGGGGAAAGATACAAGTTTTAAGGATCTAGAAGGGAAAGTGGAAAGGGTATTTGGAGTTAATAGGAAAGAAATGAGATTTGATTTGAGTTTCTGGTGCCCAGTAGAAACGACTGTGTTTACCCAAACAAAAATGCCACCGGTTTTGGTAAAGAGCGATGAGGAGTACGCTTTATTCAAAGGAAGAAGCAAAGATAATGGTGGTCTTCACATGTATGTGACAATGAAGAAGGTTGGTCGTGAGATTGAAGCCCCGATGGAGGAGGTTGATAAATTTGGTTGTGGCAATGAATTGTATGAAATAGATATTGCTGAAGACGAAGAAATGATAAGCGATACACAGCTGCTGGCTTATGTAGAAGAGATTGAGGCGGTGCATAAATCAAGGATGGTAGAGGAAGGACAACATCAGATTGAAGATGGGTTGGTAGACATAAACATTGGAAATGACAATATCATTGGTAGACAAGCTGGAAATGTGCAAGGGTCTGAAAAGGGGAAGGAGATTGTTGTTTTGGAGGACAATGCAATGAATGTGGACAACAATCTGAAAGACGGAAATGAAGAAATCCCGATGGACACGTCTAGTGTTTCGGATGAGGAGCTCGATTACAATTTTGACGAGTGGACGGCGAGGATAAACAGAGATTATCCTCTGGATTGGGATCCTTACAATGGTGGAGCAGTTAAAGACGTAGAAGACACGGCGTTAGGAGATACTTGTGAAAGAGGCATCTTTGAGGTGGGAGGACCATCTGGAGAGCGTGAAAGGGAGGTAGGAGAGCAGTTTAGGGAGCGATTGGTGATGATAGATGAAATAGTACCAATAGGATTTTCCCTCGGTTTAGAAGAAAGTTGGGATGTGGAAAAAGAAGTTGAGATTTTTGGAGGACAACAAGTGAGTGAAGAAGGGTTGGTAGACATAAGCATTGGTAAGGTTGGAGGACTACAACTGAGTGAAGAAGGTGTGGTAGACACCAGCCTTGGTAGGGTTGGAGGACAACATATAAGTGAAGAAGGATTGGTAGACATAAGCATTGGTAAGGTTGGAGGACTACAACTGAGTGAAGAAGGTGTGGTAGACACCAGCCTTGGTAGGGTTGGAGGACAACATATGAGTGAAGAAGGATTGGTAGACATAAGTATTGGAAGGGTTGGAGGACAACAACTGAGTGAAGAAGGGTTGGTAGACATAAGCATCGAAGGACAAACTAGCCATGGGAAGGAGATTGTTGTTTTGGATGAGAATGCAATTATTGATGATGCTTATGTGGACAACAATCTGATAGAAGATGTTGTAGAGCAACCTATAATAAGTAGCTTCATGGAGGAAGATTTGTTGGGGGTCATTGACATCAACGATCCATTGTTGTTGAATGATGCGCCACCGGTACACGATAATATGAGAGGGGCACCAAGCGATGAGAGGAACATGGATTTGAAAAGGGCTGGTGATGCAATTTATGTTGGTAGAGTTTTTGCTAACAAGGCAGAGCTTCACAAGTTCTTGTCAGTTTATGCGATGCAACGATTGTTCAGCTTTAGGGTTTTGAAGTCAGACAAAGGAAGAGCAATAGTGAGATGCGTGGACAAGAAGTGTGACTGGAGAATATATGCAACAAACCACGAAAACTCTGAAAATCTGGAAATTAGGACAGTTAGATTGAGACATACTTGTGATGTTTCATATAGGTCAAGGTACAGCGAGAAGGCGACGACAAAGATATTAGCAGACCTAGTGTCCTCAAAATATGCGAATGGAAAGAAAGGCCCACGCGCATGCGAGCTACCTGAGATGGTATTAGCTGAATTAAACGTCACTATATCTTATATGAAAGCTTGGAACACAAAAGAATTGGCAATAGCAGCTGCCCGTGGAAATGAAGAAGAGAGTTACAAGTTTTTGGCAACGTACTTGCACCTAGTCAAGTCTACAAACCCAGGGACAATTACGGAGATGCATACAAGCAAAGATAATAAGGGAAATACGTTGTTTAAGTACCTTTTCTTCGCTTTTGGGGCTTCAATTGAAGGATATCAGTATTTGAGGAAGGTAATCGTGATAGATGGTACGGCAATGAAAGGGAAGTACAAGGGATGTTTGGTAGCAGCCAGTGGACAAGATGGCAATATGCAAATATTTCCATTGGCATTCGCTGTAGTAGATGGGGAAAACGAAGGGGGTTGGGTTTGGTTCTTCAAGAATCTAGCTCGATTTGTACCAGATTGTGAAGACCTTGTCTTTGTTTCAGACCGTCACGCATCAATTTATTCTGCATTGAGGATCGTATATCCTCTAGCGCAACATGCTGCGTGTGCTGTCCACCTCTTTAGGAACGTGAAACACAAGTTCCATTGTGAGGGTCTAGCAGGGATTGTGTCCAAAGCAGCTAGGGCATTTACAGTTGGTGATTTTCGTTGGTGGTGGAGAGAAATTGAGAGAAGGAAGCCTACATGTGCAAAATATCTAATGAACATTGGACTACCACATTGGACACTTTCACACTTCCCCGGTATGCGGTACAATGTAATGAGTAGTAACATCTCGGAGTCACTAAACGCGGCACTACAGAAAGCCGTTGATTACCCTATTGTCTCGATGGTTGAATTCATAAGAGCAATGTTTATGAGGTGGTTTTGGTGTAGGAGGACAGTAGCTAGGAAGGCTACTAGTAGATGTACACCGGAAATAGAGGAATTGTTGATTGACCACTTCAAAGAGTCGGTTGATTGTGCCGTATTGTCTGCTAGTGATTGGATATATCAAGTGAACGATGGAAATGGAATTGTGTTCACAGTGGATTTGGAAAAGAAAACATGCACATGTAGGGTGTTTGACGTGTTGCTGGTGCCATGCTCACACGCATTGGCTGCAAGAAAAGTGAGGAATTTGGATATTTACACATTGGTTGGTGAGTGTTATTTTGTAGAACCATGGAGGAAAAAATACGAACGTGTTGTCATGCCGGTGCCAAAGGAGAGAGACTCGGATGTGCCAGAAGAAATTCAAGAGGTAGATATGAACCCACCGAAGACAAGAAGAGGAGGTGGACGGCCAAGAAAAGTTAGGATTCCATCGCAAGGAGAACGACATGGGGTAAGTACATCAATTATACAATATAAAAATGTGATGTGGACAATGTAATTTGATTTGGCACATGTCCACCTGAATATTTGTGCAGGTGAAGACAAAGAGAGTTACTAAATGTGGTAGATGTGGAAAAGCTGGGCACAACAGGAAAACATGCTCCACCCTAATTTGAAGTGCGAACTGAGATTATTTTGGATTATATTTTGGAAGAATATAAGGTTGCACCATTGTTGGTTGTTTTTTGCGAAGTTGTAATTTTTTGGGAGATTATATTGTTATGTTATTTTGACCTCTATGTTTGGTATGTTTGTTTTGTTATGTTTATGTTTGAACAAATTTGCTGTTGGTTTGGAACATTGTTAAACAAATTAGGAGGACAATATTGGACTACCACATTGTCTATAGGTCTGTTGTCCACAGAAACATTGAAAGTGGGGAAACTGTGTAGTGAGAGTTGTGAAATTAGGAGGACACAACATTAAGAGTCTGATATATGTCCACCAAATCCTACAGTTTGTCTATAAATGGACAACATGTAACCGAATGTTGTTATGTTGTGGAGGACAACAAATGTTATAGCAACTTAAAATGCATGTTGTATGAGAACTTTGTAGAGAGGACAACATCGGACTACCACCTTGTCTTTTGAATTTGTTGTCCACACACACATCGTTTTTTGTCAACCATTGCCAAATAATACGAGGTGGACATAATCAAAGCAGGTCATAACCGAAGGTAGACATAATATAATGTGGTAGACATTACATATAAGGAGAACATAAATAAAAGATGGACCAGAATGGCCTGTAATACTAGTCCACCGCTACAGGTGGAGTCCCTTAACTTTAAAGTCGGCGGTTCAACAAGATTGTCTACACCTATAGGAGGACAATCTACGGATCGATAATATTAGACTACTTCATGAGAGAAATAGCTAATGCAATGATAAGGAAAGCTAAAAGGACCAAGATTGCTAAGATCTTCTCATAACTGAGGAGTATGGCACCGGGAGTAGGAGATTTGCTTGCAGTTGGAGGCATGGTAGAGAGTAGGAGATCGTGTAGTTGTTCCAACCCGTGAACGCAATCATCGAGTGTTTTCTTTTGACGATTGATTTCCTTGTCATGAAAATGGACCTGGGACCACATCATAGGGGGATCGACACCATTGCCTTCATTGCAACGAGTGAAGTAAGAAAGTTGATCTTTTTGCTCAGAGATCTTCATATGAAGGTCGTGAATTTCCTCTTCTATAGCCAGATACCAATATTTGGCGACATGCAAGCCGCCGTCCTTAGGGAAAAGAAGATGGTTCGTTACAATTAAAATAAAAAAATCGAAATTTTTTTGAATATTTGAGTTTTAATGATGTTGGATCTAACCTCATGTCTCTCGCATCTGAAAATCAGACGGCCTTGATCTGGAGAATCGAGTTGCCGCTCCAGATTCATTGACCCACCACAAAAGCATCGACGAGGTATGCCAAACTTTCCATTCCGACGATCTCGGGACTGGACAGAGGAGGCGGAGGATGAAGATGGCTGACTGTAGCTATATTGGCCCATTTCTCTTTGGATTATCTTGAATATCTTTGGAATTAGGAATTTATGAGGGAATAAGTAGATATAAGGGATCTGTATAATAAAGAGATATAAGATGGTCAAAACAATTTAAATAATAAAGAAGGAAAATCATGAGTACTAAATAGGTCAATAGGTAAGGGTAGCCCTAAAAGACCTAATATCTCTATAAAATATCTGAATATTTTATTCAAAAAATGAGTATTCACACAATTAAATAGTAGGCAAAAGGCTGGCTCACTTTTCTTTTTCTGACAACACGCAAAAGGTGCAGTCTGTGAGCATTGGTTTTCGTGCGAGAGCTATGTTGTCTTGAGAGATCCCTTGTCTTGAAAAGAAGGGAAACTCCTTAGAGTAATAATACTCAATAATTTATTGAAAGACAACTAACATAACATTACAACATAAGTAGGAGGACAATATCTGAAGACAACATTGAAACATAAGTAGAAGGACAATATATGAAGACAACATAATTCGTAAATAAGGCGGACAACAATTCTAAAACATACACATAAACTGGATAGAACGCCAGAAAACGAAACATGTTTCACAACGATTATTTTGACTACAAGTCTCACCAGCGAGGACACAATTGGGTACTTTGCGGAACCTCCATGTGTCACAGTAACGTGTGACACTCGTGATACGCAAGGGACCAATTTCACGAATATATTGGAAAACAGTTTCCGAAATAAATTCGACACGGTTGAAAGCACCAACTCTTATCTTGAAGGAGGACATAGTCGCAATGCCCTCGTCAAAATGTCCACGTGTGATTAGAAAGAGACCTAATGCAAACTCCATTTCCACGGAGAGGGTCTCTACACTAGAAAGCAAGTGAATGGCTTCTTCGATCTTACCTTCTCTAGTAGCTAGACGAAGACTTTCGAGGTATAGTGCAGTTTGATTCCCGGCTTTTACACAACGTTGAAAGAAAGGGCGGTAGTTTGTCCATCTATTAACGAGTACCGGGGATTGGAGGAAGGTTTGAAGAGATGCAGCTTTGAGAACTTCGTCTTTGAAGACTAAGGCCATTCCTTCCTTCCCCGAAGCCAACAGAGGTCCTAAGTACTCGAACCCTTGTGCAGATAAATGAATAAGAATAGGGGTTAGAAGATGATCAGGGATATAGGAAAAAAGGGACAATGCATGCTTTTTTTTAGACATTGTAACGTTCTTTTGTTTATGAGCACTTTGTAACGTTATGGTCTACCATTTTATAGAGTGAATTAGAGATTTATGAGGGTGGTTGGTCTTATTTTTGTTTGCATGGTTTAGTAATAAAGACATGCATAAATAACAACAACCATTAATTTAAGACAGTGGGTTAAAATACAACAACCACAAATGAAAGTCTTCATAGTTAAAGTTGGAGAGAGAAACATTCTTAAAGTGCATAAAACTTAGAAAACATTGTTAAATATGATAGTAGTCTAAGATAGAGAGACAACAAACGACTGGTAGACATCTGTCGCGTATTTCATCCTGAATTCGTCCACCACCTGATCTGTTATGACATCCAAACCCATTCCTTGTGCGTGCAACTCAATAAACTTAACACTAACAGGACCACAATCACCTGTGCGCTCGTTCTGGTAGAGGTCAACAACCCTTTCAAAGGTCCACTTTTTGGGGAGAGGATCTACAGTAGCTGAAGGGGCAACAAGGTCACTAATGATGAAGGGCAGGAGCTCCACAAGCGGTTTCATAAGCCGTGGAACGTGAGTAGGTTTTGTGTGGATGATGAGAGGGTCGAGGATGGAGAGTACACCAGTCTTCAAGTTGATACAAACTGCAACCCAGTGACGCTTCCCCCAGTTCATGGGAAGATAGACCTTATCAACGTCGGAATACCTGTGGACAGAAATGTGAAAGACCAAAACATTAGGAGGACCAAAAAAATGATCAGGGGTAGACAAGAATGCTAAAAGGAAAAGTAGTCCTCCTACCAAGCACATTTTGATGAGCGGGTGGGGACAATTCCCATTACAGTGTTCTTGATGACACTGCTCCATGGGAAATTGGTCTTCTTCTTTGCCTTACTGAATCGGGAGTAGTCATTGGCGATCAATTGGGCAAACCATGTGTCCAGAACGACAACTCGTGAAAGCAGGAGGTATTTTCCAAGCTTACTCCAAACAAGGCTCAGCATGGCTTCCATGTGCTGTGATATAAATAGTTATAAAATGATGTAGATTTCTCTTAAGAAGATGCAAAAACTATTAGTTGAGTTTCACTTACAGGTGTATCAACCCAGTGCTTCGGGGTGTAAAGTTCTTCGAAAAAAGGCTTCTTAACGGAGTGCCCATCAATGATGTATTCTCTACAAAGTAGTAAAATGTCCACTGAGTGTTAAATTTGTCCATCTACCACTTATGAGACAATGTTATGATGACATAAAAACTTACTTCTGTTTATAAGCAGCCAATTTGTTTAAGAACTTTTTTTGGAGAGAAGGTTTGACTGATCCTAAAACCATGTAGACATCAGATTCAGACATCTTCGCTTCGGGGACCCTCCTTTTGGAAGATAGAGAATGACCATATCTTCTTGGCATAGTCCTGGGTCTTTTGGTGGGTAATGGAGTAAGGTTTTGATCAAGAACAGGTTCCTTCCGCTTATGTCCACGCCTGGTTTGTACCTGTTAATCTATAAATTGTAAGAAGGAGGAAATGGAAGAACATTAATGTATTAAACAAGAAATAGACCTGGTTGGTTTCCTCTTTCTCCATCGGGTCGTCAGATTCAGATTGAGACAGAGTTTCCTCTGAATCAATAGATTTGTCCTCTGCTTCAGATTTGTCCTCCGCTTCAGATTTGTCCTCTGCTTCAGATTTGTCCTCTGCTTTGTCCTCTGGTTCAGATTTGTCCTCCGCCTCTGAAGCTTCAGTTTTGTCCTCAGCCTCTGAATCAGAGGATTTGTCCGCAGCCTCTGAATCTTCATCCCCAACCATGTCACCCACATCGCCAATCTTATTTTCTTGAGTTGTTTTGCAAGGTACAATAGCAAGGTCCTTTAAACCATCTGTGACAAGTACATGATCGGTGGAGAAGTCTTTCTTCTCTTCCGGATTCTCCATCTGTTGTTCTGCTTCAACTGGCACATGATAGGTAGACAAGTCCTTGTTCTCTTCTAAGCTGTCCTTCTGTTGTTCAGCTTCAACATGAACATCATCTGAAGACAATTCATTGTTCTCAACATTAATGTCCACCTCCTGGTCAGGTTCAGATTCAGAAGAGTTGTCCTCTAACTCTTGAACTTGTTGACCAACCTTATCATTCTCAGAAGTGGACAACACCACGCCGTCTTCTACTTTGTCCTCCATTTCTTCATCTTCAGATACAGACTTGTTATCTTCATTTCCATCAGAATTGTCCTCGTCGTCTTGATCTCCCTGATCATTGTTGCCAGTCTGAAAATGAGGATGGACATAAATAAATTTTAGGAAAATAAAAAGAAGGTAGACAAGTTTCATTAAGTCAGGATGAGAACACTCTGTCTGATTGTAGAGGCTTGACATAAGACCAAAAAATATCAAATCAAATTATGTCCATAACACATTATCAGTCTTAATTTAAAAATAGAAACTAACCTGAACACCAATTGCAGGATTCTTGCTAGAAACTGATATATCTTTGAGAATGGTACTGAGATCTGGAGTGAGATCAAACTTTTTTGACTTGCTCATCTTAGCCATTAAGTCAGTGTGGCTCAAATTGTCAGAGTCACGGTAGACACCTTTCTCCCTCAATATGGATAACACCTCATCGACTATCTCGTCTTTGTATACCGCCCTCTCAATTCTCCACATCTCCTCAATCTTGGCAGTGTGCTCATTATTTCTCCGATCAACCTCACGGAGGAGACCTTCTGCTGTAGAAAGATCGACAGTAACAGGAATGCCAGGAACCATTTCTGGTTCCCTGTTTTTTGAAGTGGTTGGAATGTCACCAATTTTGGTTGGATGCTTCTTGGTTCCCTGCTTCCTGGGGATTGGAGGTGGAACATTTTTTTTCTTCTCAGCCGCAAACAGAGCATCAGTCATCAGTGGGTGATGTAGTAGACCACTATGCCAGTCAGATTTCTTGAAACAATGCCCATCTTTCAACTTGTTCCAAATGATGTCCACTGCCAGATCCTCAACCTCATCACTCCAGGAGTAGTTCTGGAGATCATCACCATCGTCAGTGTGTATAATGCTCTCCACATCAACCTTGTTAAGAAAAGAATTATGTTTAAGATAGGAAAGGTAAACAAATATGAAATTGCTGATTTTATGTGCAAAATATCACTTACAAGAGGATCATTTTCTGTTTGGAATATGTTGGAATTATGATAGGTCTTCAGCTGGGTGAGTTGAACCACTGATCTGTCAGTAAACGTTTGCTCATCCTTTAAATCAGGTAAATACCTCTCAAGAAGTGGTATGGTGTGGAGAGCCAGAAGTTGGAATGAGAGCGGGAAGCCGTGTGCTGCTGTATGAGACTGGCTTAGTTTATCAGCAAGATTGGCAATGGATTGATTATAGGGACCAAGTTTGACCATCTCCAGCGTCTTTTTAAAAGACTTGCGGCCCCAAGGGTATCTGACAAATGCCTCTACATCCTTAACCATCTCTGCAACTTTCTTTGATGGTCTAACTTTGGAGGAATTACAAACCAATATCCCCTCAACAATAACAATGAGAGCCAGTTGTAGCCTACGATCACCACTCATTCTCTGGCTTCTTGGTAACTTCTTATCGCGCTTCAGCATACTAACAATGTCCCGGATGGAGTATGTCTTTTTGGGACCTATTAGAATGTTGAAGTAATCATCAGCACCAGGTTGTTTAGCCTGCATCTTCTTTTTTTCTTCAGGGGGAGGGAATGGACCACAATTTAAACCAGTGAGGATAGCAAATTCTCTGAGAGAGAAGCGGATGGGATGGCCCGCAAAAACAAACCACATTTCATATTTCTTTTTGGTCACAAGGGAGCGACAGAGAATTTGATGGACTAGTTTCCCAGACAGAGAGCTCTTCCGGACTGGTAGTTGAAATAGACGACCAAAGCAAGTAGATTTCAGCCACTTAAACTCCTCTGTACCATCTAATACTTCAACAAGGTCTAGCAAATACTCAGGTCTAGAGTATGAATTTATACGGCCTTTGAGAGGATACCGGTTTGTTGCAAACAACCGAGGAGGGAGGAGGTCTGGAGAGTACTCTGCAGGGATATCTGAAGGACTAACACAATCCCTGTGGACAAGTAAAAGGTGGACGAAAACATTAGTCCTCCGATAATAAAGTAGGAAACAACGATAGACAAAAAATAAAAAAGGGAGATATTATGTCTACCACAAAACTTGTCCTCCGTAAAAGTATTTATCAGTCAAAAAGTGGGAGACCAAAAAAATAATGTGGAGGACAAATTTGGTTTTCGATAAATAAGTCCTCCAAATTGTGATGGACAACATAGTAACTAGAGGACAATTTCTTACCTTGAAGGAGGTACGGGATCAGAAGGGAGATTATTGTGGTCTTCCGGGGGATCTGGCCCGAGATTGGCTGAAGAGCCATCTCCTTCATCCGTCTCTGTTGTCTTCGATCTGTGGAATCAGACATAAGTTTTTTAGATGTATTTTATTAAGCGAAGGACAACAAATTGAAGTAGACAACGTTGGTCTTTGGAAATAAGTCCTCCGAAATAGTGAAGGACAACAAATAAAAGTAGAGGACAACTTGGGTCAACACCCAAACTTGTCACTCAGAAAAAATAGTTGCTTGATGACAACGAACCTTGGAGATGGTACGGCATCGGAGGGAATATTGTCGTGGACTTCCGGGGGATCTGGCAAATGGGCTGAAGGATCACCGGCGAATTGAGCCATATCTGTTGTCTGCGGAGATATCCGCAAGGAATCGGAAGGATTGGAAGCGTCGCCTTGAACCAGAACTGTCCGGTTAGATCTGGTGGACAACAACAGATAAAAAGGAGAAATAAAGGTTAGAAAACCAAAAAATCAGACAAAAGTCCCCAACTAAGTAAAAATGTGAAAATCCAAACCTAGATGGTGACGACATCAACGGGAGACGTGCGTTCAGATCATCGGATGTTGACGAAATCAACGGGAGATGTTCCTTCATGGCAGATGATGGGTTATTCAAGGGAAGGGGAGAGGTCGAAGAGGAGGGTTTATCCGGATCTGTTATCTTCCCACTTGATGAAATATAAAGAATAAATTGTTGGTTAGTAACATGAACAAAAGCAGAGGCATAGAAGAGTAGAAATGCAAGAAAATTACCCAGACTTAGTGTTTGAGGAATCGAAGTCGTCATCCTTCGCAGTCCTCTGATTTAGAAAAGCGAAAGGGTTGTATGGCATGATAACAAAATCGGATCTTTAAAATCGAAAACCCTTTGTTGATTATTTCTCTGTATCTTCCCAAATTTTCCAGAAATGAAGAACCCTAATTCACACAGATTTTTCTGGAAAGAATATGAAAGGTTTTGGGTGTAAATGGTTTTCGCGGCTAAAATTGTCGAAAACAGAGAAAGTTGAAATTATCGAGAGTGATCTGACGTGTCACTGTATTAAGTCAGGCAGTTTGACTTTCATCTGCAAAAAAACGCTTCTCTCGTAAAGGGTATAATAGTCTTTACATGTTTGGGCAGTTATTGGGCTGTGGCACATTGAGAAAGGATTATTGGGCTGTGGCAATTTTGAAAAGTTTATGAACAGTGTATGGCACATTTGTTAGTTTTCTCTAAAATAAAACTCTATCCAAATAAATAAATTAATATGAAAATATGAAATGGGTTAAGGAGTATTTATAATTGGGTCATTATTAACTTCCAATTCAGCCCAACATGACTACTGGGCCAGTGACTTACGGTTTTGGTAAACCATGTTTTGAATTACCAAATTGTAATTTATATAAATACCTTTTTTGCCTTAACAAATATTTAATTTACAAGTTATTCAATTTCATACTCTTTCAAATTTGTATTACAAATTTTACACACATAACTTCTCCAACAGTTCAAATTATTTGTTATGCACCAAACTATATATTTTTTAAAACACATAAATTGTTTTTTGTTATGCTAAATTATATTTAAAACACAACTTTCAATTCTAAATTAATAATGAAACAGAAAATACTAAATTATGCACTAAACTATTTTTTAAACACAAAACATAATTTTTCCATTATTCTGATTAAATTATGATATAAATACTATTATATTATTCACTAACACAACAAAAATATATTAATACAAACTTTATGCAAAAACATATATTAAAGTATACCACCCGCACAACTGTGCGGATCATGATCTAGTTCATAATTAATATACATAGTTTTAAAAATAATATTTAGAGAATACGGTTTAAAATCTTGATCATTTTTCATTATCAATGAAATATTTATATTCTTAGCAAAAAGAAAAGAAAAAAAAGGGAAAAAGGGTAAATATGGATATTTCCCAAAATTTTGTTTTGTAAATGAAATATACAAAAGAGCAAAACATATTTTGTGATGGATTCATTTTTAAAAATACATATTTATGTTTCATATAGACAAAAAATTATATATTAGAGATGAGTGCAGATAAAGAATTTCTGAAAAATTATTTTTATTATTATTGTAAAATCTATATATACATTTTTGGAGACATTTTTGAAATAAATCCTAGAGTTGGCACTTATTTACAATGTAATGCCACTGACATTAATTTTTAAGAATTGTTTCTTAAATTAAATATATGTAAATTTAATTTGTTTGCGAAAAATCTGGAGACAATCTTTCCTAATATCTCGATATTGATCAATTATACTTTATTTAAATTAAGATTTTCAATTCAAAATCACTTACCATGTGGAAGCCCCCTTGGTCTATTGGTTGACCAAGGGTTAATTAATGCTTCTACACCCAGAGGTCTGGGGTTCGAGTCCCAGATAATGCGATTTATTAATAAACTAGATCATGACCCGCACATACGTGCGGGATTTCATATTTTAATAAAAATTCTAATTTTTTTAAATTCAATATAGATTATTTTGTTGTTTTTTATGATATATTAGATCTGGATAAACACATACGTGCGGGGATATTTTTATAAAAATTGTTATATACATTTTAAAAATATAAAATATTTTGTTGTGTTAGTGAATTTCGTAAATAGATATTATAAAGTTAGAGTAATGAACGAAATTCAGTTGCGTTAGTGCATAATTATATTTTAAGATCCGGACCTACATGTACGTGCGAAATTATATTTAAGATAAAATTAAGATATAAGTTAGTTGCAAAAGGTAAGTGATGTTACGTTTTTATTTTCTAAACTAATCAAAATATTTCTAACAGTTTGATTACAAATTTTGAATAGGATATGAATTCGGTTTTAGTTTCGATTATTTCATGTATATTAGCTAGACGTAACTATTTTGGAACGGAAAAATCTATTACATCCTATATTATTTGTCATAAATTCTTCGTCCCATAATTCGTCTCGTATATGTGAAATAAAAATATTACGGTCCCGTATCCATCATAAATTGAATATGTATAACTGAAAATGTACGTACATAGTTATGTGTGTAAACAGATTTATTTTATATAGTGCTCATAACTCGAACTCATACCAGTTGGGTATTTAGTTTGATTTTTATTATGTTTTCCTCCCATCCCGTCTCATAATTCCTATTCTCATTTCATTCGATTAAAATCATGTTCTAAATTCTTGTTTGCTTACCTCTAAATACCATACAATATATATTGTGAGTTTTGCGGATTAATATGTATGTTGTTAAAGTTACAAATATATTTTAACAAAGTTATTAATGTTTTTTTAGCTAAATTTTGCATATTCTTCTTTTCATTGTTTAATCATAATTAATTCAATTTTTGGACTAAAAATAAAACTTCGAGATACATATGTGAAAAGGATATGCTATTGCTGCATAATTTGTTTTGAATGCAAATATATAATTAGTTTACATTATTTCGAAAACTGTGTGCAATATATTATGGATTTATTTAAGAAAGATCCGGTTAAGAACGAAAAAAATAAAAAACAAAATATTTCAAAACTAATATGTACAATCTATTGTTTAGATATTTCCGAAACTTGCTTTAAACGAAGACCATAATGATAATTACTTTAAATTTATTATTATTTGAGTTTATTTCATAGTAAATATAAATATTTGTTAATATCTAATATCGTCTTTTAGAATTGTGAAATAAAATTTCGTTTTATAGTTCAAAATTTGTGAAAATATTATAACAAAACTGAATCTTAAAATAATTGTATTTAATTTTTTTTTTTACAAAATTTCAAATTCAATCTTAAAATCCTCCATTGATAAAATATTTTTAAACGATAGTGTTTTTAATTTTGAATTAAAATGATATTATTATTTTTTTGATATAGAATATTTTATTAGGATTAGTTTAGATAAAATCTTAGTTTTAAAATTCTCATTGGTTAACAAATTTTTAGAAATTAATTTTAAATTTTTGTCCATTAATAATAAGAGAGAGAAAGTGAATTTAATTTTTGGAAACTAATAGATACTTAAAAGAATTTTACTATATTTAATTTAAATATATTAATTTTGTAATTACTATTATACCATTAATGAATTTATTTAAAAACACTAAAAACTAATGGCATTTTATGTAATATTTTACCTTTCACAAGGTTATATTATATCTAATGATTCCCAATTAATAGTATAGATTTGCAGATTATTGGAGGCAAGTTTGCAGGAGATCTCCAGCGATGTACAATTATAGCCGTTCGTCAGGATTCTACGCAGAAAGAAGAGTGTCCATCAAGAGCATGAAGAAGGAGGCCATGATTCTACCCAGAAAGAGAAGTGTCCATCAAGAGCATGAAGAAGAAGGTGAAAGAGGTATCGTCTGTCGTGAATCTAATAAGGGTCGGAAGGAATTGTCCGTTGTAGAATCGTCTATGTAACAGTTCTCATAATTTGCAATAAATAATAAATTCAGACGACAAAAAAAAAAAAAATCACTTACCATATATTGCCCTATATTATCAACACAAAATCTCCCAAACAAATATTCATACAACCGAATTTAATACTACTAACAATCAGAATTCAAAAAATCCGTATAATTTTTTAAAAAAAACAATTATTATAATTTATATATTCAAAATTAATAAATGTTGTATAATAATATGAATATTTGAATATATCAATATTTTAAACTAACACATGACGGATATATTACAGGACAAAATTATATGGCGGGATGAGTTTAAATCAAAATTAATAAAATTTTAAAATATCATTAACCCGTCCCTTCAATACGGGTTAACTCCTCATTTTATTATTTTGGAAGACTTGTAATATCAGACATATCGAACGAATCAGTATAATTTAGTTAAGATTGTAGAAAATAAAAATTGTTGCGTAGTATACCGTTATTTAATGACAATTATAAACTATAAATTATAAAATTCTTAAAAATAATAAAATTTGTAAATTTTTATATATAATACATAATTTTAAAATTTTAAAAATCATAAATTTTAGAAAAAAATTACCCGCGGTGTACCGCAGATCAATCCCTAGTTAAGGATTTAAAACATAAACATTTGAAACTTTGAGTAATAAAAAGAATGTTTTTAATAGTTGGTGCACTTTTTATGAAATCTAAATAATTATGTGTACTATTCGTCTATGAAAAAAAGTCTCGAGAGTTGCAAGTCAACTAGCTAGAAACAGTTTTTTCCGGCCATGGCTGGATCTTCCTCACCCGAAGAACTGCCACCACAACATCAAGTGTTCATTACTTTCTGTGGCCGGGATTTGTGCTATGGATTCGTGAGCCATCTTGTGAGGGTCTTTGAAGATCATAAAATTAAATTCTGTCGACAACGGTGAAGACAGAGGCGAACACCTAGAAATCCTATTGACGAGGATAGAGGAATCGCGAATCGCTCTGGCTATCATCTCCGAGAATTACTCCGAATCAGAATGGCGCTTGATAGAGCTGGCGAAGATCAAGGATTGTGCGGATGAAGACAAACTCGTGGTTATTCCCATCTTCTACAAAGTGGAGCCATCCACCGTGAAATTCTTGATGGGAAGTTTTGGTGATGCATTCAGGGAGCTATGCAGTCTATTGGAGGATGATGAGATGGAGGAAACGTGTAAACAAGCTCTGCAGTCAATTGCCAAGGTAATCGGCATCACGGTGCACGAGGAAAGGTAACTGATTTTGCCCAAGGGCTTGAGAATTAACCAGAATCTCGACCTTTGAATATTGTAGAGGTTGGCAGTAGAGATTCATGGAATTCAGGAAAGTAAAAGTTATTTTTACGAACTCGTATTGCAGCAACGAGAAGGAAATTCTCAACGACATCGTCAAGGCGGTTAAGGAAGTGCTGAACAGAATTCCATTGGAGGGAAGCCAAAAGGCTTCTTTGGATCCATCAGAAAATAACGACACTCAAACTTCCTCAGGAGGCGAAAAGGATAAGACTTTTGGAATCAAACAAAGACTGAGTGAATTGAAAGAGAAGTTGGAACTCAATAAACTTAGAAGTCAGCTAGGAATTATAATAGGTTGTCTTTTGCTTCTCTTTTTTGTTCTGCAACAAATTGCTTATATGAGCACACGTTTAATGTAAGTACTATTTTTGCAAAAGACTTACAATTTTCATTTGCTACTTGGTTTTCTTAGAATTTTATTGTTGGAATAGAGATAACTTGACGATCACTTTGTTTTCTCTCACTTTCTTACCAGTGGTGAGGGCGTTGCCATCGACAGAATTGCGGTGAATTTACAAAAAATGCCGGAGTACATTCCTGCAGATGGAACAGAGAATCCAAGAGACACATATACTGTATTTCATACTGATAAATATGAAGCAAAGCCTGAGAGATCTTGTTCTGCCGCTAAATTGAATGCCGATTTCCTTGACAGGTGACCTATGGAGATACTTTGTTTTTTCTAAACCCTTTGTCTTTAAAAAATTGACCATATGTTATCTCTTTTGGTGTGAAGAACTTTCACCAACTCGCGAATGGACGGTAAAGTCAAGCCACCGAATATTCAAGTTTTCATCAATTTCCGCGGAGATCAGTTGCGCAACAATTTCGTCGGATATCTCAGGCATGCACTTCGGATTAGTAAGATCAACGTGTTCATAGACAATGAGGAGCAAAGAGGTGAAGACCTCAACACTCTTTTCAAGAGGATCGAAGAATCTCGGATTGCCATAGTTGTGTTTTCGAGTAGGTACACAGAATCAAAATGGTGCTTGGATGAGCTTGTTAAGATTAAAAAACGTGTGGACGAAGGCCTTCTCAAGGTGTGATCAATAAACATTGGATATACCTCTATATATCTTATTTAGGAAAAGAAAGTGATTTAGATCTATACCAATGTTATTACTTACTATTGAAGGTGCAGATTATCATCTTTTGACACATATTACTAACTTTGGGAATATCGTTACTCTCTATCACAAGGTGCTTCCTATCTTCTACAAGGTGACTCCAACCAATGTTAAAAGACTTAAGGGAGAGTTTGGTGACCATTTCAGAGATAAAGAATACATGTACAAGTCTGACGAACCTATGATAAAGCAGTGGAAAGAGGCAATCGTGTTTGTCTCCCATAAGTTTGCCCTGACTTTGGATGAAAAGAGGTACTAATGTCAATTCATACTTTTAATTCTATGTCTTATTGAGAGGCAAAAGAAATCTCTAATCTATAAGCAAAAGTTTCACATATTTCAACATTGTATATGCATTTACTTAATTAGTTCATCGGAAATGTTAACGTATCGTTAGATCTGATTAAATTCATCGAAGTCGTGCAACTTTTTTATGTATATGTGCACGCTCATGTGTGAACTTTGAAAGAACTCATCTCGACCTTTTTTAAAACAAGTGTAGTAGCGTATTGGAGATTGATTTCGTTGAAACTGTCGTCAAGGAGGTCTTGAAAATGCTACAAGCCATATGCAAAGGGGAAAGCGGTCAATCCTCTTTTTGTGTCGAGAAAGCCTGAAGCTCAATTTTGATGGTAAAGAATCACACATGAAGAGCACCAAAACGTTGGTTTATGTACTTAAGCAGAGTAATTTATTATCATTAAATTATTGAGTTAAGGATTCTGGTTGTGTCTCATTGAAAAAAATGTTTCTTTATAAGTAAAAACTTGAGAGCTCCTGAAATTGTTTGTCATTTTACCAAAAGTCTGATCATTGATTCTTTGAATGATATTGGGGTTAGCTTCGTTTTGAAGTACCACAGTTATATCTAGTAATGTTAATATGGGCGGACCCAGCCCGTTTAAGCCCGGCCCGTTTAAATCCGGCCCGTTTAACATAATATGGTGCTGAGTGACTCAACCATCACGAACCAACAAAAAGACAAATAAACCCCATATCTTTTCTTTTTAATCTGTTTAAATTTAGACATGATTAACAATTGTTGATTCTTGTGGCTGGTTCGATCTTCAAAGGTAAAAAATCAAGTGAAGGTTATGTTGCCTCCTGTTGTTGTCTTTATAATCTTAGAACTATACTTCTCTTCTATTCTAATTTTTGCAATAGATTTCCACCTCTGTGTTTTTCATCCTTGTATATCTCTTCTGGATGCAGTAAAGAAATTTACGTTAAATGCTCTCACCTAAGTTTAACAGAATTTTATGAACATGGTGTAGGATACATTTGTATTGGGCCTCATATTTTTGAGGCCCATTTTTGTGGAAAAGTTTTTTTTATTAAGGCTCCAAAATTAGCAAAAAAATTTCCAAAATTAGCAAAAATATCTCATAATTAATAAAAATACTCTATAATTAGTAAAAAAATCTCATAATTAATAAAAAATGTCCAAAAATTAAAAAAATTTAATAAATAAAATTATGAATGTCTCATAATTAACAAAAAAGACAAAAAAAGTAGTAGTTTTTATTTTTTTAAAAGCTCCAATTTTTTTTCGTATTTGGCCCCGGATTTTACGTTAAAATGATGTTCCTTACAAAGCTTTCAATAGTTGTTTCTTCCTTTTATTTTCATCTTTCCACTATGGATTCTGGCTGCTAATCTGCAGACTACATTCTGCCTGCAAGTTAAGCCTCATGGCCCTCATCTACGAGTGTGTGTGTCGATCAGGCTGTCTCCACCTGGCCTCAGCCTTAGGAGACTTAAAGGTTTTCCGACTAGACCAGGCCTAAATTTTTTAGTCTAATAAATATGACGCACAAGCAAGAACTAACACATGATTAGAAAAACAGACACCCAAATAAAACATATGATTTTGAATCTTACAACATAACATCATTGGAAAAACTGAAAATTTACATTTTTATGGAACAGTGACTCGAAAACAGAACAAATTTGTAGTCATGCAAGACAAGAGACATTAAAGAAGACTTCAGATATACACTGAATTTGGTCTGCTGAAATGCAAAACGAAATATTTACTGATTGCGTAAACAAGTCAAGTTCTTACCACTTTTAGATTTCATTTGAGTGTTTGACAAGAAACAGTCAAAATACCTGAAATGTTTACTGATTGCAGGTGACAGGAATTAGGACGTCTCCTCCTTGAGCTTTGTGAACATCAAATTCTCCAAAGGACGGATCTTGAACACATCATATTCTAAATTTAGATTAGTCAACCCCCGCTGAAGACTTCGGCTCATCTCGAGTGCTTTTGACATATCTTTCTTTTAAATGTAGGTGTTGATTCTACCAAGTCTGGATTTGTTATCCTTCCTTGGCTTTCGGAAGCTTCTGAGTTTCAGGAAGTCTAAGATATGGGGTTCAGGTATCTCTAAAAGGGGTTTTCGCTGATTGTCTAAGAATTGATGTAAACTCTTAACGAAGAGTTTGAGTACTGGAGGAAAGACGGTCTTAATGGATGATACCTTGAATTCCAATTCGACAGTAGATGGAAACTCTGGGAAACTTTGGACTTGTGTGCAACCAGAGAGATCAACAACTCTGAGTTGTTGCAACTGATGAATGGCTGGGAATCTCTTCAAGTTCTTACAGCCGCAAAGATCAATTTTCTCAAGGTTTCGAGCTTCTGAAAGTTCATCAACTTCAAGCAGATTTTGTGAATGGCGAAGGTTGATTCTCTTCAGCATCTTGAGGTTCTGAAAAAAGAGAAACACAATTGACGAAAAACGCTTAAGGAATAAAACAAGAGGTATTACTTTCATTTGAGTTTCCTTACTTTGGTTCCTCCCCAAAGTCTTTGGAGTTGACTATAAGGCATATTGAGCTCAACAAGGTTGCTTGTATTAAAATCTTGCGGTAAGGATTGCAAAGGGTAATACTCCCAATGGAGAAGTCTAAGCCCATAAGGCAAGGATTCAAGATTCTTGCGATTGTTTTCAGGATCGGAATAGTAAATCTTCAGGAATCTAAGGTTATACATATATGCTAGTGAAGAAAGTTTGACTTCTGGGTTTAAGTTAGATGCATCCAGAGACATCGCTTCTATATCGTCAGTGCCCTGAAAACACACAAGAGAATTACTAATGGATGATCAAAAAGCTAACATAGAAACGTTTTTGGATGGAACATATATGGTAGAATAAGACTGACCAATACACATTTGAAACTTGTTTTGGGGTCTTCGTTGATTTTAAGTTTATGGCACCTCCCGATTTCCCGAACTACTGCCTCGATCGTGCTATGCATTTCAAATCTGTTTTCTGAAATAGTCACCAAGGAGTTCTCCACAAGCCGGTTGATTCCAATATCTGGAAAGAAACCAAGGTCTTGAAGTAGTTTGGATACATCATGGACATATTCTCCTATGAAGAAATAAGCAATATACACAAGTATGTTCTTTTCGTTGTCACTGAGTGCATTGTAGCTACTCTTGACTACTTCCATAATCTGATGTGGAGGAGCTTGCATGAGGAACAAAGTCTCCTTTTGATTCAGCTCCTTGTGTGAGGACATATCTTCGGCGTATAGTCGTAGAGCTAAAGGGTTTCCATTTGCGTGTTCAATCAACTTCATAGATAGCTCTGGAAGAGGATTCTTGTCTGTCACATCTCTTTCAAATGCACACCAGGAGAATAGTTCCAGAGACTCTTGCTTGTTTAATCCGTCAACTTTGTATGTTTGATTGACTCGACACTGAGAAAGCACTTGCTCATCTCTGGTGATTACTATGATCAGGCTTCCTCGGCTAAACAAGACAAGCTCAGCGAGAAAAGACTCTGCATCTAGATGATTCCGCACATCATCAAGAACAACAAGAACTCTTTGTTGAAGTGATTTGTTTGGAAGGTTCTTGAAATGTTCCTGCAGCAAACCGTAAAGTCCCTTCTCGTGAAAGGCTTCATGAAAATTTTCGACGAAGATAGTGACTTCATAGTCACCAGACATTTGGTCAAAGACTGCTTTAGCAAGCGTTGTCTTGCCTATGCCTGGCATACCACAAATCCCTATGCTTTTAACTCCCCATGGTTGCTTGCACAGCAAGTTTTCTATAACTGGCAGCATCCTTGAGTAGATTCCTATTCGTTCTTTTGGAAAGATCGTCTCATACACATCTCTCGCAATCTTTTCGACAAATTCGTAATCACTACATAAACCGTATATATTGCCCTTAGCACTTACTATGATACATTCTGATTCTGTATTGAGCAAAAAAAAAAGAAGAAGAGGGTATTTCTAACCTTTGAGTATTGCTTGCTTCATAGCCAGGTAAGCTTGCTATTTCCGCAAGAGCGTTGTGCCATTGCGTTACTTGATCTGAAGCCCCATTTTCAAGTAACACCTTTCCGAAATCCCCCTTCAGTTCTTGCACATCTGACCTGCTGACTCCATAAAAGACAGTGGTCACTACATGGCCTTTGTCATGTCTCCATTGGTTAGTCTTAACGACTTCATCCAAAGATTCCTTGGAGGACACGTAGTTCTCAGAAAAAACCAGCAGGGAAGCAACAAACTCATCGTGCATATCTGTGGACACAGAGATGCCTTTACGGCCAAATGCCGCGGATAGATGGGGGATTAAGGACCACCGTAGTTTCTCTTCCGAGCTATCAAAGCTGATTCTGATCATGGTTTGACCCGCCCACTACAAGAAAACATGGATTTAGCGACTACAAGAAACGTCACTACAGAGTCGCTAAACACATAATAACGACTACTTAGCGACTAATAAACGTTGTCGCCGAACACTGCGTCGCTAAAATAACTAGTAGCCTAATAGTCGCTAAATAGCGACCATTATGCGACAACTATTTTAAGTCGCTTTTACGTCGTGTATGAGTCGCTAAAGTGGCGACTGTTTTGCTACTAATAGGTCACTATTGGGCGACTGTTTTGGCGACCAATAGGTGACTACGGAATCGACAAAAAGACACTACAAAGCGACTGTTTTATGAATGTTTTAATGACTGAATTGCTATCGTTTTGCGACTTATTGGAGGTTTATTTATCGATTGTGCCTGCTTATTTTATAACCAATTACGTTTGCATTTACTAATTAAAACCAAACATACAAAAACAACTTTTGAATTAAAAGAAGTTCTTAATAAACATAAAAACATACAAACGCTCCAACTCTCTCTTCTCTTCAGATGTTGTTCTCCACAGATTACTAAAAACAGAGATCAAGCAACAAGACTTAAAAACAAACAGTGTGATAAAGGTAACAACGAAGAGTCTTGACATGAACAGACTGTTGAGGGAGTTCCAAGAATATCTGCAAGAAAAGGGGAACCTCTTAGATCTGTCTTTACGCGAATAAATCCATACAATGACTTAACAAAGAAACTGTTGTTAAGGAACTGTTGCACAGAATGAAAGCTCATAAAGGTCATACCAAAGAATATTTACATTATCTGTTTGCCAAGTTCTACAACATTTGAATGAATAAACAGCTGAACACTACCCAAAAAACAAAGGGCTCAGAATAAATTATCTTCTTAAAAAATAAGAATGCTCACAGTGTCGTTGCTGTTCTTGATCGATCCACACCAGATCCTTTTGCACATCCAGGTTTTTGTCTATTTGCCAAGTTCTACAACATAATCAAAAGTCAAAACCATCATTAAAGCAAACACCAAAAAGTTACAATTCAGAAGAAACAAAAAAAACATCTCTTACTTGCTTTTATTTTTCTTCTTCTTCTTCTTCTTCGTTGAAGTCTCAGCTTCAAAAATAAAAAAACACAAGTCTTTTATTAATCAACCATTCTCAGAAAAAAAAGATCAAATCGAAAACTTTGATATCGTAAGACCAAAATAAAAATCAAGTTATTTACCTTTGCTTCCTTCATCTTCATCGTTGTCCTCTTTACCATCTTCTGCAATCTCAAGCTTCTTCGAAAGCTCAGATTCCAATTGTTCATCTTTTCCATTAGAGGATTCAGCGCCGCCATTCACCACCACGGGAGCTACAACAACAACATCAGGGCTTTCGCTCGCCATCTTCAAATTCGATTCTCACCTTAATAATAACCCACTAACCAAATAAACAAAACTCGATGAGAATCGCAAGGTTTCTAGGCCTTCGAGTCGACACACCAGAAGATGTGGGTCGAGTTGGGACAACGGGTCGCTTCGCCGGAGACTAAGATCTATAACCCTAGCTAGAAAAAGAGTGAAATCGAGAAAAGGTATAGACTAATCCAACCCTAGACAGTCCTAAACATCCACAATAACAATAGATCTAACAATAAATCGAGAAGGAGAAGAAGAGACGAAGGCTACGTACCTGGCGGACCCGAGCTGGAGTTTCGTGGACGCCGGCGGTCCTGCTGTTGGCCGGAGGAAGCCATGGCCGTTCAATGATGAAGAGATGAAGACGATGAAGTGATGAAGTGGTGAAGAGAGGTGGCTAGGGTTTTTCAGATTTTCTAAGTGTTGGAGACTCGAGTGGTATGTCTCGAGAGATATATAATGGGCTTAGAAAACATTATGGCCCAAATTTGGGTTGTGTTAACGTGGGAAAACAAATAATTGGGTTTAGATTTTAGGTGGGAAATCAAAATTTTGGCTAAGTCTTTGGGTGGGAAATCTAAATTTCTAAACAATGAAAATCTTGTGTGTGTAGATATTTTAAATTAAAATTTTAAATTACTCTATAAATGATATAATTAAACAGTTTACCTATAATAATTTATATAGATTATGTTCATTTTAAAAATAAAATATTACTAAACAAAATTATTTCAATCACACAAAATGGGAGAGAATCAGAGAGGTTCGTCGAGAGAGAATTGGGGATCTAGGGTTAGAGAAACGCGGATTTAATTAGGGTTTCCGCGGTTAGAACTAGGGCCAACGCAGAATATCTAATGGACCGAGACCAACTAAAAGGCCCAATAAGAAATTATAGTCGCTATACAGTGGCTAATTAGTAGCCCAGTTTAGAGACTAAACTTTCAGAAGCTATTTAGTCGCCTAATTTGGCGACTATACAATGACTATTTTTATCCGTCGCCAAATGCAGACGGATTAGCGACTAATGTTGTTTATGCAACATTCAGTCGCCTAAATGTCGCAATTCAGTCGTCATATTCAGCGACTAATTTATCAGTCGCTGAATATCGTCGCTAACAACGTGTTTTCTTGTAGTGGCCATGACTTGAAAATCTTGAGTTTGGTAGTTTCTTGGGAAAGGGATGATAACAGAATAAGCCTGCAACTTCTTGATGATATCTGAATAAGCTTTGTTTCTGAGGAAAGGGATGATAACAGCATAAGCCTGCAACTTGGTGGTGTAAGTAATAAAAATGGAGAATCATGATGCTATAGATACAGTATTAAAAGAAATTTGAATGTTTGAATTGGTGCGTTTTTTTTTTGTTCATCTTGAACAAGTCTTGCGAAACACTCATTTTGATATTAAAACCATAAAAGTTAGGATGGACTATGCCTTTTTTGCAGATCTGTTTTTTTTTTTTTTTTTTTTGAATGCAACAACTATATAAATACATAGGGAATATAGAATATGCAAAATGAACTTCCACTAATTAACCATAACAGAAAAATAAATAAATAAATCTTTGACAAAAAAGAAAACATAAAGTTATAAACTAGTGGGCTTAGAATAAAGACGTTTACTTGTGAAATTACGCAGGTTATTTTCTTTTTTATGTTTATCAATAAATAAGAGGTTACATTGGCTAAGTCTTTTCCGTGATCGTGCAAAACTTCTTGAACTATACATCAAGAGGCATTTCTTTCACGATCCATTGAGATCCAGTCTTATTGTCTTAAAGATAAAGATATATAAGATTAGAAAAGGCATTTATAATACCAAATTGTATTTGTATAATTTGGAGATGTCAACTTGGATCGAAATGATGTTTCACATGTTGTGATTCCTTGTGAATCGCCTCAAGTTTTCACAACTGTAAATTGAATTTAAACACGATCAATCGTTTGTATATCGAAGATAATAAAAGAAAAGGAAAGAACATAGCACAAAACGCCACCAATTCCGGTGATCTACATCTCGGCATGAACTTCTCCCATAAGATTTCACTATCTTGAATCCGTTTACAATATCTCAATCTCTTTCTACAACTGATTTCAATCGTAGTAAAGTAAAAGTAGAAGACGAAGCTCAAATGCTTTTATAAAGAAGTAACAAACTGTTTTGGTAAAGCTGTCAAATGGTCCGTACACATCCAATTGGGCTTGTCCACACGAACCATTTTTTTGTGAGCTGTAATTGGTTGGTACGTAAAGGACAAAGGTGAAAAAAACGTCCACGCCCAATAAAGACCATTCAGATGGACTTGCCCACGGACAACTTATTTTTTTATTTTTGTTATTTTCTCTTACAAAATCTGCTTGAGGAGAATCAAATCAAACATAAAATGCTTTATGATAACGAAGAAAACCTTCGCTCTCCTTTGATTATAATTAGGTTTTGGTCAAATCGAAGAGACGGAGAAAAAACGAAGAAATTGTTCAGGATTTTAAGTTGTGTATAAAAATCTATTTTTTCCCCTTTAAATCCTATATTTTAATGAATTTGGACCTGCCCATTGCTCGTGTGATATAGCCCATTTTATCCAAAGAAAAATAGTTTTCATCTCATTTAGATCGTTTAGTTTTTGGACGTGATCACACGGACAGACCGACCAATTGACAACTATATTGTTTTGTTTATATCAATTAACAACCTAAGCGGTTCACCAATTCTTCGAAAAAAGAACTTTAACTTGTCCATTACATTTGTATCCAATTGCTTAGGAAAATGGAAAAACCCCACTTGGTACGGTTTGTTTAAATGTAAACTAAATAAATTCTAAACACGAAGTTTCTCCCAGGGTAAAGGAGCATTGTGTTGTCTTCACTGATTAAACAAGTTTGAATAAAGATTTGGTGTCCTTAATATTCTTTTAAAAATAAGGTCGTACGTGGAATGAACAACTTTTACCTTAGAGGAGGAACGAGGAGAGCACACATGTTGCTAACTTGCATCATGTTATCATATAATACTTAACAAGAAACTATGACAATGTTCATTTTCTTACACATTCACTATCTCTTTGTCTCCAAAGTATATCCAATCAAAAACCTTTAAAATGGCGGTAGGCTTCCCTCTGCAGGCTGTCCAAGAACCACCGGTTCCGTGCCACCAAGTGTTTGTTAATTTCCGGGGAGCTGATCTGCGCCAAAACTTCATCAGTTTTCTGGAGCCAGCATTGAAATCTGCTGGGATCAATGTGTTCGTGGATAAAAATGAGAAGAGAGGAGAAGATCTATCCACTCTTTTCCGTAGGATTGAGGAATCAAAGATTGCATTAGTCGTGTTCTCGAGAGGGTACATGGAATCAGAATGGTGTTTGAACGAGTTGGTGAAGATTAAAGAACGTGTCGATGAAGGGAAACTTGTGGCCATTCCAATATTCTTTAAGGTTAAGCCAGCTGAATTAAAAATGCTTCTTGATGAAGCATGTAAGAGGAGTCATGGGCCTCATGGCAATGTGGAGCCTCACATTCTGACGAAATGGAAGGGGGCGTTGGAGTGTATTACATCAAAGATGGGCTTGGCTTTGGAACAGAGGAGGTATTGAATTAATTTGATTCCCTTATATCTTATAATGTTACTATTTTCTCTAACGGAATCTAAGCAACAATCCAAAGCTATTTTTAACTAGTATTTAGAAATCCACTAACTAACAAAAAAAATGAAAATCAATGATCCAATAATACAAGATTTTTTATTGCATTTTCTATCAATTAAAGTAGATAAACCAAGGAAAAAAAAAAAAAAATAAAGTAGATAAACCAATAAACCTTTTTTGTCAATTAACTAGTTCTGGTAAAATCGGGTGCATTAGTGTTGGTATGATCACATCTAGATATTACGTTATTTCAATTTGCTTGTTTGGAAATACTACGAAAGAAAAACTTAAATTTATTTAGTTCACTTTGCAAACATTCATGGGTTTACTTGTTTTTCTTTATTGCTATTTAAAAAAAAAAAGGATCGAAACTAAATTCAAAGGAAATATCCTTTATATATTAAAATAGAGTTTTTGGTTTTAATCTATCAAGCCAACATTTAATTCTACTATTACCAAACACTTATAATTCCCTATACTATTATAGTCATTGATCTATAACCAGACCAATTTGATGATTCGTTTTGATTCCGGAATGGTGTTCAAAACATGTTATAAACAAATACAAATATTATATATTTTCTTAACATGATAAAATTTCTTAGTAAACTAATAAAATATATACATATTACTGTAAATAAGACTATTCATCAAATTTAGAGAAATACATCTATACTAATATTTTTGCAGTTACTTTTGAGTCGGGTGGGTAAAATTGTTCTCGGATACTTTGGATACCTGACTCGTTTACAAATTTTGGTCATAAAAAGTTTGTTGGGTCGGGTTATATTTAATCCAACTCATACACCGGATATTCTATATATAATAATTTAGATATTTGGAAGATTTGATTAAGATTTAGAATTATGATTCTCCTATCATCTTTGATTTGATTTTAACTGTTTTGAATCATCATATAATACATAAAGTTAAAAAAAAAATCAATTTTTTCTGCATATACTATGATTCAAAATTTTAAAAACGGACATATATTATCCAATTGACGAAAATGTGTGTTCAACGTTCTACATCGATTAAAATATTTAGACAATTATTCAGAATCATATCATAAATAAGATTAACATTAATAAAATAAATGAGTTTTTTGGCCGGACGGGTTTGGCGAGATGGGTTTTTGAATCAACAATAATAAAAAGATTAAAATATCATTCATCCGCCGCTTCAATACGGATTAAATTCTTAATTTTTTTAATACCACCAATATTAGACATATTAAATCAGTCTCATTTAGAAAAGATTGTATAAAACTAAATTTAAATAATCATTTATTTTTACAATAAAAACAAATCACGGGACGGGTTAAGAAATTACGGAACGGGTTATATTTCGGAACGGATTTATATGGCAGACGAATTTGAATCAATATTTATAAATATCATTAACATGCCGTTTTAATACAGATTAAATCGTCAGTTTATTAACAATTATCTCGTGGACTCGTGGTATACCGTTACTTAATAACAATTGAAAATTATAATATATATAAATATTTTATAAGGAAATAAAATTTACAAAATATTTTTATATTAATTTTAAAAATAAATCATCCCGCGGTATATCGCGGGTTAAAATGTAGTTCTTTTAATACAACTAGCACACGTTCTCGAAAGTAATTTGACTTCAATTTCGGTTTAGTTATCTTGGTTAAGTTCGGTGATGTTTGGTTTAATCAATTTGATTTCGTTGAAATCACTTTCATACTCTCCAAGTCCAAACCCTAAAACCCCCAATTTCAGAGGTTTCTCACGATCATCATCTCTGGTGAATCATGATTGAATCATTTTATATCGACTTCGATTTGTATTGATCTCTCTTACAATGGCAGTAACGAGGCCAATTTCGTCAAAGAGGTCGTCGAAGACGTTAAGCGAACGCTCACAAACATTCCATCTTCGGAAGGAGAAGGGCTTGAAATGGCTACTCCATTTGGACTCGAACATCGGATCAAGCAAGTCGAAGAAAAACTGGATCTTGCTCACTGCCACGAAACTCGTATCGTCGGAATCGTTGGGATGCCTGGTATTGGTAAAACCACTCTTGCCACGGAATTGTTCAAGAAATCTAGACAACGGTTCGTACGTTGTCTGGCTTTTATGAAGATCCGTGAGAAGTGGAAAGAGTTTGGTCCTGATCGTGTTAGGAAGATGTTCCTTGAAGATTTACTACCGAACACAAGTATAGGCATAACTGATGAGACTACACATGATTGCTTAGAGGAGTTACTGCTATGTAACAAAGTCTTTGTTGTTCTTGATGATGTGAGTAGCAAAAGACAAATAGAAGTTCTTCTTGGTAACCGAAATTGGATTAAGGAAGGAAGCAGGATTGTTATTACAACACGAGATAGGACACTCATCACTGAGTTAGATCCAAATCCTTACGTGGTTCCAAGATTGAATCTTGGAGATGGGTTGATGTATTTTAGCTTTTATGCGTTCGAAGATCACGTCTGCAATCCCAAGATGGGAGATTATATGAAAATGTCTAGAGAGTTTGTTGATTACACTAGAGGGAATCCGTTAGCTCTCAGGGTATTGGGTAGGGATCTTCTTAGGAAAGGTGAGGCTCAATGGAGAAAGCGGCTTGATACGTTGGCGAAAAGTCCAAACAAGAGGATTCATGATATTTTGAAAATAAGTTATGATGAACTTAGTGAGCAGGAGAAAGATGTGTTTCTTGATATTGCGTGTTTCTTCAGATCAGAGGATGAGTATTATGCGAGAAGCTTACTGGAATCTGGCGATCATGAGTCCTTTCAAGCTCTGAGGCCGAGGGAGATAACAGATCTTTCCCACAAGTTCTTTATTAGTATCTCTGGTGGACGCGTAGAGATGCATGATTTACTACATACATTTGCCATGGAACTTTGTTCATTAACATCTTGTGGAGTAAATAAGGAGAAACGTAGGTTGTGGAATGGAAATTCTATTATCGCTGCGCTGCATGGCGAAATGGTGAGGCTAATTAAATAGCTAAAGCTTTCCATTTTCTTGTGGTATCAGTTTTTTAAGTGAATCTATGGTTTTTTCTTTAAACTTCTTTTTCAGGAAACCAAAACTGTGAGAGGCATTTCGCTAGACATGTCTGAAATACCGAACATGCCTTTAGACAGGTTGGTCTTTACCAAAATGTGCAATCTCCGCTACCTTAAACTCTACAGCTCTACTTGTCCACTAGAATGTGAAGGCGACTGCAAACTGAACTTCCCTGATGGACTTTCATTTCCATTGAAAGAGGTCCGATATCTCGATTGGCTGAAATTCCCGTTGGAGGAACTTCCATCAGACTTCACCCCGGAGAATCTTATTGATCTCAAGCTGCCTTACAGCAAGATTGAACAAGTCTGGGAAGTTTCCAAGGTTAGTATAGATATGTTTGGAGTTTGGTTCCTTTTTCTTGCTATAGTGGTGTGTAGTGTACTGACTGGTGGTGGAAATTATATATGGTTTTAATAGGATACACCGAAACTGAAGTGGGTCGATCTAAACAACTCGAGAATGTTGCAGACATTGTCTGGGTTTTCAAATGCCCCAAATCTTTTGAGATTGAACCTTGAAGGTTGCTCAAGTCTAGTTTGTTTGTCTGAAGAGATGGGAACAATGGAAAGTCTAGTTTTCTTGAACCTAAGAGGATGCACAAGTCTCCGGCATCTACCAGATATAAATCTGAGTTCATTGAGAACTCTTATCCTCAGCGGCTGTTCGAACCTTCAAGAATTTCGGCTAATTTCAAAAAATCTAGAAAATCTGTACTTAGATGGAACTGCAATAGAGGATCTCCCCTCAGACATTGTGAAGCTTCAGAGACTTATCTTACTAAATCTGAAAGAGTGCAGAAGGCTTGGGAGTCTTCCAGAGTGTATTGGAAAGCTTACAGCTCTTAAAGAACTGATTCTCTCTGGCTGTTCAACTCTTAAGAGTTTTCCAAATGTTGAAGAGAACATGGAAAATTTCCGGGTGTTACTACTTGATGGAACGTCAATTGAAGAGGTGCCAAAGATACTGCGCGGTAATAATAGCCTATCGTTTCTGCGGCGTCTATCTTTAAGCAGAAATGATGTGATCAGCAGCTTAGGATCTGACATCAGTCATTTGTATCATCTCAAATGGCTAGACTTGAAGTATTGCAAGAAACTCAGGTCTCTTTCGACACTTCCACCAAATCTCCAGTGCTTAGATGCACATGGTTGTATCTCTCTGGAAACAGTCACGAGTCCTTTAGCCTTTCTTATGCCAATGGAAGATATTCATTCCATGTTCATCTTCACAAACTGTTGCAAACTCAATGATGCCGCAAAGAATGATATTGCATCCCACATTCGGAGAAAATGCCAATTGATCTCAGATGATCACCACAATGGGGTCTCTACTCTTTCATCTCAAGCCTCAACTCCAGCATTATCTTCAAATTTTGAGTTTTCTGATTATATTTTTCCTTGCAGAGTTTTGTCTTTCGAGCTTTGATCGGGACATGCTATCCTGGATACGAAGTACCTCCATGGTTCAGTCACCAAGCTTTTGATTCAGTGTTAGAACCAAAGCTACCACCACATTGGTGCGACAATAAATTTCTTGGACTAGCTCTATGTGCCATTGTCTCATTCCATGACTACAGAGATCAAAACAACCGTCTTCAGGTTAAATGTACCTGTGAGTTTGAAAACTTAGATGCATCATGTAGCCGGTTTAGTGTTCCTGTTGGAGGTTGGTTTGAACCGGGGAATGAGCCACGTACGGTCGAGTCAGACCATGTCTTTATCGGCTACATAAGTTGGTTGAACATCAAGAAACTACAAGAAGAGGAGTACAAGAAAGGATGTGTTCCAACTAAAGCTAAGCTTAGATTCCTTGTGACAGATGGGACTGGTGAAGAGATTGCACAATGTGAAGTGGTGAAATGTGGGTTCGGTTTGGTGTATGAGCCTGATGATGAAGTTAATAATGTTGTTTTGTCGACGAGGACGAGTATGAATGGTGAAGCAAGCACTCTCATATCCGCAGAGGATGTTAGTGATTATCCAGGTGAAACTCCAACAACAGCTAAAAGCGGGATAAAATTCCTTGATTACTTCAAAAAGGGGTGATATGATCTTATATCTCACATGTTGGTTTAAAGCCTGTAGAATGTAGATACATGCACAAATTCGTTTTACATATGTAATAATCAGGTAATTCAAATGGATCGGTTATATTTAAAGGGTATAGCTCTATGTGCCATTCAGCCATTGTCTCGTTCTAAAAAATTTATTTGTCAGCATGAGTCAATTCCTATGACTTTAAGAAATCAAAATCGAATGTAGTCACCTATTGGGTCACAATCTTCAAGAAAGCCTGTTTAGACCACAAAACCGACTCCTTGCTATTTTTCTATATATACACGCTTGTGGTCTTTGTCTCTTTGATGGGTACTGGCACCGTTAGAATAACAACCGGGACTAATGAAGGTGAGGATTTTTCTTTTGACCTAAGCTCTATCAAACTTGCAATCAATGATGTTGAAACAAAGAACAGGGTAAAGACATCGGTGGTGGAGAAAAATATGAAGCGAACTGGGAGGCTGAGTATAGAAGCCAGAATCCGCATTAGAAAGGAATTCCAAGCGTTCAACAAGGATTTTGAGGATCACCTCCGGAAAATGGGATGAAGTAAAAAAACTTGTATAAGTACCTTATTAGCAAAAGCGAAGAAGACCTAAATTAAAGTTTCTTGGTACGTTGATATCATATTTAGTGTGTTTATGCTTTTATTTGAAACTTCATGCCATTAGTTTAGTCCATTCTTTACAATGACAATGACAACAACAGGCAGCTCTATGTCTAATTTTCAACAGAATTAATTATTTAAGGTCTTATTGCAATTTGGTTTGCCTTTTTTCTTACTCCCTCCGTTTCAAAATGTAAAACGTTTTGACATTTTATTTTTGTTTTAAAATGTAAAACGTTTTACGATCCAATGTAAATAATAATAAAAAAAATCAAAAGCAATTGTGTGTATTTATTAAATACATGTAGTAACATGTTATTTGCTTTTATTAAATGCTTTAAAGAAAAAAAAGAATATTCAATTTAAAATATAACTTTTATTAAGGTAGTGAATGGAAGCTACAAAAGCGGGACGTATTTGACATGTTGCGGGACAGATGGAGAAAATTCACCAATCATACAAATGTCTATGTATTTAATAAAAACGCACTAACACAGTAAATAATGAAAGCGGGACGGATTTTGTTTGTTTTTCTGTTTGTAAAAGTGGTACGTTCTACCCGCATCAAATTTGGGGTGTATGGGGTTATTGTGCGGTTTTTGGTTTTTTTTTTTAATATTTTCACAAATATTTTTTATAATATATATGTAAATATACTTATTTGGTATGTATTAGTACACTTAAGAAGCAGATATTTGGGCGTAAATATTTCATTGACATAGCTGAAAACACCGATGAAGATAAACTATAACTGCTATAAACTATAACTGGTGTTTTACGGAACAGCGAAAATTTGCCAAAACAATTAGGTTCATGCCAATAATAGTTTTTTTTTTATTGTGTTGTATTTTTTTATGATTGAAATTTTTAAAAGATTTAGTAATAATTATGTCAAAAAAATTTTTATCTTAGATCGTTGGATATTTAAGATTCATAAATACGTATATGAAAATGTTTCTTTATTACCAAAAAAAACACTAATTTATAATTACTACTATATTTATTTCTAACGTAATGCGTACCGTTTGTTTTTTTTTACTATTCAAATATATTATTGTATAACGTAAATTATTTTTTCACCAATCAAACATTGTTCCGTACCGCTTATTCTATAAAAACCGCACTTGTCCCGCAAATATATTTCTCCCGCACGTCCCGCAGTTGAACCGTACCGCACTATAAAACCGCTTTTTCGCATAGTCAAATACGCTGTCACCATTCGGACCCTAAGTTAAGTGCAAAATCTTAAAAAGCCTTACATAAAAAGAAGTGAAAAACACATAATCTGTTCATTTATTCGGCTTTGGAAAAGGAGTGAATCTCTCTCACGTTTGTTCTTTATATCTTCGTTTGAGGAAAAATGGGTAAAAAAACCCTCACCTTTCTTAAAAACATAGAAAAAACCCTCAACTTTTTTTGTGGGTTTTTAAACCCTCACTTTTTTATAAATGGTTAAATAAACCCTAATCTTAATAAACTCAATTTAATTTTTTAAAAATCATTATATTAAAACAGTAAGTAACAAAAAAAATTTAATTTATGATTTTTTATTTCAAATTCGAGTTTACGATTTTATTTCTAAAATTAGGGTTTTTGTGCTATGAACATTTATTCACCATTTAGTTGAGATTAGGCAAATTATTTTTGTTATAATTAGAAGTTATGTTATATAAACTACAAAAATTTATAGGATATCACATTTGATTTTTTTTATTCGAGTGTTCAGGTTTTGGATAAAAATATAGTTAAATAATGATTAATTAAATATAATTTATATTATATTTTAATATATCGTAATAATATAGAAATATTAATTGTTAGTAAATCTTATTTAGTTTGTCCAATGAAAATATTTTGATGTGGAAATTCATGTACTTTTTATAGTATTATAAAATTTGGTTTGGTTTTACGTTAGTAAATTTGTGTGATCGAACCTAATAAACCTTTATTAATATAAACTCATATTCGGTTTCGATATAAGAATTTACATATAATTCGTAACAAAATCTGTTTGGTTTCACGTTGATGAATTTTTGTAACACACCGAATAAAACTTCACTAATTAACTTTTTTACATCATGACTTACATATTTTCAATTTAGAAAAATATTGTAAACTAGAATTTTAGAAGAAACACCCGAAATCAAATTTTTCCTATTTATTTATGTTTTAGTATAACGATTTTTTTGAATTTAAATTAAGTTTTTTAATACTAGGGTTTATTTTACCATTTATGAAAAGGTGGGGGTTTAAAAACCCACAAAAAAAGTTGAGGTTTTTTTTTATGTTTTTATGAAAGGTGAGGGTTTTTCTACCCATTTTTGAAGTAAACTGGATTAATTAGGGTTAGGGTTGTTTATTTTTCTTCTCCAATTCGCGATTGGGAAAAGTGAATTCCATGAGGTAAGTATTTGTTTCTTCTCTCAATTTGCATTTTCCTCCCAAGAATAAAAATCTCTTATTCAACGCTAAAGTGTTACCGCAGAATTACAAAAAAAAAAATTCCTTGTACCTACTTTTTTTTTTTTTTTTGCTAAGCTTGTAAATATCATTAGAAATGAAGGTTGAGGTATTACAAAGAGCATTACCTATAAATAGGGTAACCTTGGCAAAAAGAAAATAAAAAACAAGGTTACAATATTTGACAATGGGAAAAGATGATTATCGAATCCAAAGGAGCATTAGCGGTCGCCAACGCTTCTTATGTCGCCTTCCAGTGATGGTGTTGCGAACTTGTCGATCTATAATCCTGAAGATTGCAGATGGATGGATAGTTAGGTTGTTATGAAGCAGATTGTTCCTTTGATGCCAAATGTGGTACACAGCGGCTTGCGCAGTGACCTTGCGAAGAAGCGAAGGGGCAGCGGTAGAAGATTGTCTAGTCCAAGATAAAAGCTCCGCCCAAGAGAGGAGCTGACGATGAGATGGGGTTAGTCTGACGAAAATCTGAGACCAAATTGCATCAAGTATCCAAATTGCATCTTGTACCTACTTTTTGTTATGCCTCTCTATTTGTATCCTTTATAGCATCAAGTATCAGTTTAATAAACTAGCCAGGCTTATTACTATCCTAAAGTGATGCAAATTTGGTTCTATTTTGGCTAGGTTGGAAAAATCTGTTTTTTGAAGATACCGATGGCCAGAGTATTAGCAGGGGAATGTTCAGACAAGAATTCTCATGCAAAGCAAGACAGAGTTGAAATGAGATTTGAGGAGGGTGTAAGTGTTGCTCAATCAGCAACTTAGCTCATCATATCCCTCTTGATCTAATGATTGAGATTCTCACTAGATTGCCGGTTAAATCTCTTAAGAGGTTCCAATGTGTATCCAAGGAATGGATATCCATCATCCGAAACCAAGTATTCGTTGATTCGTTCTTCTCAATGTCCCAAACTCGGTCACGATTTCTAGTCGCTGTTCGTATTGCTGAGAACCGTGTAATCCTCTTATCTTCTTCACACAATGAAACAGAGGTACCTACTACTTCTTTGGTTACCAATCTTCAAATGCCAATACGCGGTTGCCGGCTGAACCCTATTCGTTATACTTCTTTGCATACCAATCTCGAAATGACAGTGTCCGGTTTGCCTGTGGACCTTGTTCATTGCTCTTCCATCCATGGATTGTTCTGTTTGGTAGATCCTTCAGATCCAGGTCGGTTCACGATATGTAACCCTAGCACTAGACAAGTCATAACATTGCCGGATATCAAAGCTTTTAGTGGTAGAAGAAAGCGCATAAATATGTTCTTGGGATATGATCATGTTGGTAATGAGTACAAAGTATTGTGTAGCACGGCTGTGCATGGTGAACCTTGTCAAGTGCACAAGGTTTTAACAATTGGAGGAGGAAATCTTTCGTGGAGAAGCATCAAAGGTAGAAAAATCCCTCGTTATATTGTTGTCACAAATGGAATATGCATCAATGGGATGGTGTATTACGGTGGGTTGACTACCAAAAGACAAGAGAAGAAATTGTGGATTTTTCGTTTTAACGTTAGAAGTGAGGGCATAAGTTCTATCAGCACATATCCGCAGGTCACAAATCATGGATCATTGATCAACTACAATGGGAAGGTAGCCGCGGCTAGTCCCTTGCCACGTGCTCCTCTTGGTAGTTTTGATTTGTGGGTTCTAGATGACTTCGACGAAAAACGTAGATGGTTAAGGGAACAATTCAATGTCCACCCTTTGGTGTTGCATTTGTCAGGGAAAACTGAGTTAAAAATCTTAGGCATGAACAGAAGTAACGAGGTCGTTATAGGTCCGCTAAAGGTGCCCCCCAAACATGAGCCATTGTACATTTACTACTTCAACAAAGGAGGCCAGAAATTAATTAGAAGAGTTGAACTTGAAGGATTTGAAGAGTTTAGGTGCAATCATACAAGTGACGAGCAATGTGTTTGTCAAGTCATTTTCTCACCGGAACACTTTGAAAGTCTCGTGTCTTTATAATCTGTCTTTTTTTTTTTCCTTTAATTTATGAAGGATTGTGACATACTGATGTTTGTGTTTCTTTTTAGTAACTATATTGTTGAATCTTACTTCCGCGTTTTAACTTGTCATTTTGTGTGGTAGGTTCTTTAACTTGTTATTCATTGCCAGAAACTCAATGTCAAAAGCTCAAATATTTATCAATGTTAGAACTAAAGTTATGAAATTGCAATAAATTTAGGACCAAGTAAGAAATCTTGGCATGTTTAGTCAAAGGATACAAACATCAATTGCAATGCCTTAAACTATTTTAAGAGTATTCATAAACTTCTTGCTAATTAGATAATTTCAGAGTTCACTATGAATATTTATAACTAAGTTAGTGTTTTTAAAATTTTATATGTATGGAAATTTCATAATCTTGTGTTTCTTTTAAGTTATAAGGGATAGTATATAACAGTATAACCACATAAGGTTATTGTTTAATACCATTAAATGATTTCGTAACGTCCGTTAACGGATGTTAAGTCGTGGGTTAGAGTCTACCAACAATTAAAAAATGAGGTATTTTTTTACCAACTATAAATATTTAAGGTATTTTTATTCAAAAAAAATAAACCGAGGTATTAAACGGCCAAATAAAAAATAGATGAGGGTTTTTTCGGGTTCATCAAACAATTCATAATGTATCAAAGTCGCAAGAAAGTAGGAAACTCATACCAAATTTGCATCAATCATATGTAGAGGAAGAACTTTGACCCTCAAGCACAATAGTGGTTGAGGTTTTACCATCAATGTGCGTCTCCATTGAGTCTTCAGAATCATTTCTACATATTACTCCGTCTCCAGCATCGTCTGCGTCCTCAGAATTACTACCTCGTCCTCAGAATTACTACCTTCCATTACGCCTTCACAATCATATCTTGTACTTGTCCTGCTCCTTTTATTTCTTCAACTCGGATATCGTCTTACCTCATCAAAAATAATACCCACTGTTAGGTTTTTAAGATCATCTCCTACCATTGAACCATTCACCTTTGACACACCCTACCACGCTGTTTAAACTTCTTTCCATGACTAGTTGAAACAAGAAGCGCATCAAGGAGGGTCAACAATCAACGCAACAACAGCGAGCCCAACAAGTATTGCTCAGCGTAATATCGGTATTTTATTGATTTTTTATCTTTTATTTATATTTTTTTCTCTCTAATCCAGTTCTAGCATTGCTCGTCGCAGGTCGTTATTCATGTTTTCTGAAATTCAAAGCATATAAATGAATCACTTTTTTATATAGTTATAATTAATCGTCTATTTATTTTTCTTAAAATTCGATTATTTCAATAATTTTTTTTTTTCACAATTGTTCAAAATATGAACATCACAGCATGTCTTAAGATTGAATTCCAACACTATATCAACTCATCTCGACACTGTTTTTCTATTTCATTGATTTCCCCCATTCATCATTCTTAAAATCAAGAATCATTTTATCTTTTATAAAAAATTGAAACAAGAAATCAAAATTGTCCTAACCACCAAATTTTTAATTTATGAATGATTGTGACAAAGGTAATTTTTTTTTTTTTTTGTAAATCTGGCTTTTCAACTTGTCATTAACTGCCTCAAAAATCAAATTTATCAATGCTAGAACTGAATTTTTGAAAAAGCATTAAATTTAGAACCCAAGTAAGAAATTATGCATGTATTGAAAAGATACAAACAACAATTGTAATGTTTTTGATATTTTAAGAGTATTCAAAATAAATGACCATAATTAATTATGATTATAGATAATTCATAATGAATTTTTTATTTGATAAAACCACTAGTGTGGATGCTATTTTTCTAGATTACATACTAATTTTTTAAATAGCACGTTGATTTACTCTTGAGATACGAGTTATTAAATACAAGAGCATTTTATTTTAAAAAATAGTAGTGTTTTTTACAACTTATAGAAAATCATTTATTTCTTATATAAAATTCATATTTATTTAATTCATTCATTGTGATATTAAGTAATATAGTCAAATACACTTGAATTTTTTTAGCAATACATAAAGCCCATAAACATGCAACAGAAACATCCTCTTAATTTCTTTTAGCAATACATAAGTACCTTACTTAAGACCCATTGCCGCTAGGCGAAGAAGAGGTAAGACCAAAAGCCAAAGAGGAACAAATCAACTGTGTTTTTCTTTTAGACCACCCCTCAAAAGATATTGTTAGCTCCTAAGAGACTTTGCATTAAACTAGTTGCTACCGGATGCAGAGCCGGTCCGGCATATTTGAGTGCCCTACGCAATTCCTAAAAAATATGCCTTTTTCATATCACACTTCTACGAATTGAAACAAGCAAAAAAAATAAAAATAAACACATAACCAACCAAAATTATGAACTAAAACTGTGAAACAATTACCAAAAGTATAAACTAAAACTGTGAAACAATTACCAAAAAAATACAGAGAAGTCAAGAAGAAAATAAAAAAACTAAAGAAAACTAAGAAAAATTTTATCAAGTATTTTTAAAAAGTGTAGGGTCGATTTTTTTTTCCTTTTTCTCTAGAGTTTAGGATTTTTTATTTTCAAGTCTTTAAGTTGTTTTACTTGTATATGAAAAAGCCCACAATGTTTATCTAAAAGGGCCTTACACAACAATCTAATGATCCATAGTATAAACATATATGAAAAATCATTTAAAAAAAATTATCTGAAAAGGCCACAAAATATGAGGCCCGAATCAGTGGCTTCACTTGCCTGTCCTATGGGCCGGGCCTGACCGGATGCACCAAGCTATGAAATTTGGTCTAACTTATGAACGCTTAAAAGAATGGGAAGATGTAATCATAGAATTAATGTTTTAAATGTATGTGGATATTCGATATGCTCCGTTTAAAAGTAAAAAATTAAACTATGTATAACGAATCAAAGTCAATTTTTATAAAATCAGTTTTATGACTTTCAATACTATATTATGTCACTATGTAGTTTGCTTTGAATCATTTTGAATTGATGTCGAACGAATAACTAATTTGCTCATCCTACTTTTCGTTTTTTTTTTTCTTCCATAGTGTACATAAGACAAGAATTAACTTCCAATTCATCATTGTCAGAGTCAAGAAATCGTCTTATCTTTAAAGGTACATGTATTACACTATTACCTAAACAAACTATAATCAAGAAATTAGAACTCTCCCAAACCCGAACCACTAAATTTTTAATATAAGAATGATTGTGACAAAACTAAAGTTTGTGTTTCTTTTCAACTTGTCATTCATTAATCATTACTTTAATAAATTTGAAACCAGCATAATAAATAGATAACAGAAGTTAAGAATATGTAATAAATTTAGAACCAACATAAGAAATCTCGTAACATTTCCGTAGATTTTGTGGTTCATTTGAAAAGCTTGAAATGCCAATGTGTGTTTGAGAATAAAAATGTACTCAAGAAGAGAAATCATTTCGGATTGCTAATGCTCGTGTTAGATTAGTAAATTCCCAGTCGAAGAATTTAGGTGAAAAAGAACGTCATGCACATGATCCGATTATTTGTCGGGTCATGGCTGGATTCAGACCCATTAAGTGGTCTTGGATGGCTAGTTTTTTCGAACCATTAGATTTTTTACCTTGGCGGTGTTTATTTCCTTTTTAAACCGAATTTGAATCGCTCCTATCGACAATGACGTGATTTTTTCGCTATCACTTACTTTTTTTGGATAAAGTCGCTATCACTTACTAATATGGTTTTTGAGATAGATAATAAGGATTTAATAAAGTTGATAAAATTTTCTGAGAATGGATATTCTTTTACTTACGAGCTTAAAGATTTCAGGACTCTAAAGCTCTATTTCCCCTTTTTTTGTTGGTTTTTGTTCTACTTTATATGCGCATGTGGTTCTTTGTTTTTTCATGTAAATTTATCAAAATTCAGCATTGAAAATATAATACTAAAATGACATTTATTACGAAACGAAATTTAAATTCTAAAACAACATTTAATATGAAACAAAAAGAATACTAAGTTAATGTTTTCTTTTATAATTTAGAAAATTTCATATTACTTATTTTAATTAAAATTCATAACTATTCACTTAATTCACTATATAATTAAATAATACCTTTACTAGTTTGTTATAATGTCACATTTTTATAAATCATATTTTTTTAAAGAAAAATAACCTAGTATCATGCCTATATAAAATACAATTTTAATATTTATTTTGTCTCTTGATTTCTAATTCCCTAATAACTATTTCCTATTTTCTTTTTCTTCTTATCGCATTTTAAAAAAAAAATGTTAAAGATGTCAATAAAGACGATTAACAATTAGCTTATCATCATTTATTTTTATTCTTTTAATGCGAAAAAAGGGCAAGAAGTGAATCTGGTCTCTCAGGTTTTAATATCAGAACTCTCGATTACTTCCTATATCCGCTTTTCTTCTTCTTCTTCCCTCTTTCGTTTTCTCGCGACTCTCTAGGGTTAGGGTTTGTTGAATTTCACGCGTTATTCTTCTTCGTCTTCTACAATTCGCGACTAGAGAAGTTAATTCCATTGAAGGTAAGGTAAAGTATCTATCTTTTTTGTTGCCCTTGTTCGATTACTGTCTTCGATTTCCTTATTCTCTCGATTTGGGTTTTCTTTTTTGTCCACCGTCAAGTGAATTTCTCAACGAAATTTTCAATCTTTCGGTTAATTTCTCCAGAAACCCTTTGGATCTGTTTTTCCTGCCCAATTACTAAATTTCTAGGTATCGTTTCGTATTTTGAGCAAAATTTGGGATTTTGGTCGAATGTATCTTATGGGCGATGAAAATTTTGCCTAATCTAGTTGTTCCGATAAGTTCGATTCCATGATTTGCAATTCGTAAAGATTCATCGTTTGCATGATTCATGTTCATAGCTTGTAGAAGATTTATCCCCTTTGACTCTCTTTTAGACTATGTGGTTATGCTTCTTTGAAGCCATGTCACTATTTACGAATCAGTCTCTTCCCCTTTGTGCCCTTCTCTGTATCTGTTTGAAATCTCAGTTGATTCCTGTTCTTAGAGTTTTCTAAATGCTTATAAGATTATCTGTTTAATGCAATTATAAAGATCATAACTTTGTTCTGGGGAATCTATCTGGGTTTTTTGATGATCTCTTTATTTGTGTCCTTTCTTGTGTTGAGTTTCAGGCTTGTTGCTATTGTAAAGTGATGCACATTTTGGTTCTGCTTTTGTTAGGTTGGGATAATTTTTGGTTTTAGAAGATACTAATGGCTGGAGTACTAGCTGGGGAATGTTCTTACAGTGAGAGTGGAGTTTCATCACACTCGAGGAATTCTCATGAAAAGCAAGAAGAGGTTTCCCGCTGGTATTTTGGAAGAAAAGAAATAGAAGAGAATTCACCTTCAAGGTTGGATGGTATTGACTTAAAGAAGGAAACTTACCTCCGCAAATCCTACTGTACGTTTTTGCAGGACTTGGGCATGAGATTGAAAGTGTAAGTTCTTTTTTCACCTCATTTAGATTCCCTTCTGTGCATTTTTCATGTAATTGCTTCAAGTTGGCTTGGTCTTTCTTGACATTATAGTTCGTCCAACCCGTCCCATCATCATTGTGGACAGATAATAGTTACCCCTTTACATATAGGTTTCGTATACTTGGAATTTGATGTGCTGCTGATGGTTTTAGGCATACCTTTGTACTGATATTAGTTCTAGCATGTACCAACTGAAAGTCGTAAAAGTTGTGTTAATTTCTTTCTTTGACATGAATACAAGGAAGAGAAAGTTATTAGTGGTAAAGATATTACTGCCATACAGTCTGCGTTTTTCTCCTTGTAGTCATGTTTCTGCATTGTTTCAAAGCTTTGAATTTTTGCTTCTCTTGGAAAGTGGCTGATATAGTTTTCCAACCAGTCCCCAGGTTACAATAGCTACAGCGATAATCTTCTGTCATCGATTCTTCTTTCGCCAATCACATGCAAAGAATGACAGAAGGGTGAGTTTATTGTTTTACACCTGAACAAGTTGAATGCTTGAAAAAAATATTAATTTAGTCTGTGTTGTTTGAACCACTATGCTGTAGTCTGGCTAGCGTAGAATTCAAGGTATCGGAATGTCTTGGCTCCTTGTTATTCTTTTATATACTTTGTCTCCATCTCCTTGCCATTTTTCTTGGTAGTTCTAGAGAGCTCAATACTCTATTTTCACTGATAGTTTTGCTGTCAATTTGATATAGGTTTTTCTTTTTACTTATTTTACGTATGATTAATGAGTTGTGATTGTTGGTACTGATTTATTCTTCTAGAGCGGAGAAAATTCTTAGATCTTTACTGAGCCCTCTCTTCATGCTGTTTCCACAGACTATTGCAACTGTATGCATGTTCCTTGCTGGAAAGGTTGAGGAAACTCCACGGCCCTTGAAAGATGTTATTTTTGTCTCCTATGAGATAATAAACAAGAAGGATCCTGGTGCTTCACAGAAAATCAAGCAAAAGGTATTCATCTTTACTGAAGCTTCTCAAATCTCTTGCCTCCGTTTAGCTATTTATAAATGAATGTATAGTCTTTTCCCCATATCTTCTATTTTATTTGACATTGAGGTTTTATTATTATAAGCTAAAGACTTTGCTTCTATGTTTTGTAGAACCATGATCCTTTGGTCCTGATTTATTTTCTGTTGCTCAGCATGTCAAAATGCATACTGACGTATATCACTTTTGCAGGAAGTATATGAGCAACAAAAAGAGCTTATATTAAACGGAGAAAAAATTGTTCTTTCTACTTTAGGCTTTGACCTCAATGTTCATCATCCTTATAAACCCCTTGTAGAAGCTATAAAGAAATTTAAGGTTGCACAGAATGCTCTCGCCCAAGTTGCATGGAATTTTGTTAATGATGGGTACGTTCAAGAACTATTTCTTTCTAAAGTTCCAATAATTCTATGTGCCTTGTATTTTCGTCTTCATACAATAAAAAGTGGCTTGCAGTCTTCGGACATCACTCTGCCTGCAATTTAAGCCTCATCATATTGCGGCTGGTGCAATATTTCTTGCGGCCAAGTTCCTTAAAGTGAAGTTGCCTTCAGATGGGGAGAAGGTTTGGTGGCAAGAATTTGACGTCACACCCCGACAATTGGAGGGTATGTGCATGATGAAATTGATTTGACAACTCTTGTATCCTTGATTGACTTTCATTTCCTTTTTGGATATGATTTCAAGAGCCAATCCCTTTTGTATGTCTCAGATGTTAGCAACCAAATGCTTGAGCTTTATGAGCAAAACCGTGTCCCTGCATCTCAAGGAAGCGAAGTCGAAAGTAGTGTAGGTGGAGGGTCAGCTCAGCGGCCAGGCTCCAGAAATGCAGTTTCAACCGATGAGCATGTTGGTTCCAGGCAAACATCAGTACGTTCAACCCATGAAAATTCAAATTCTGATAACCATTCATCGAAAGGAGTATTGAATCAGAACAATGAGAATGGGGGTGGTGAGGCAGCTAATGTCAGTGTCGATCACAAAGAGGAGATAGAGAGAGAAACAAAAGAAAGCAGCCTACATCCTGAAAGTCATCCAGCCCATAAGGACAATGTAAGAGAAGCCCCCCATAACTCTAGACCTTTAGTTGAGGGACCTGCGAAAGACAACTCAGAAAGAGAGGGTGGAGAGATTCAAGATGATGGTGCTGTTCATAAATCTAGAAATGTTGATGTGGGTGATGCCCCAATCAGCCAATCGCCAAAAGACTTAAAATTGCTTCGAGATAAGGTGAAGGCTAAACGAGAGAAAGCTAAGAAGTTACTAGGTGAAAGGACGAGGAAAAAGGATTTGATGGATGAGGATGATTTGATTGAAAGAGAATTGGAAGATGTGGAACTAGCTGTTGAGGATGAAAAGACGAAGGAAAGGAAAGTAGAGAGCAGGCCAAAAGCCGAGAACTCTGATCTCATGGGTACAGAACATGGTGAGATTCTAGATGTTAAAGGAGAAGTAAAAAATACAGAGGAAGGCGAAATGGTAAACGATGTGTCCCCAATGATGCATAGCAGAAAGAGAAAAATGGGAAGCCCTCCTGAAAAGCAGTCAGAAGGAAAGAGACGCCACAATAGTGAGAATGGTGAAGAAGGCCTCCACAACAAGACGAGCAGAGGTAGTAGCCATCATGGTGATAGAGAGCACAGAAGACACTCACAAGAGAATAACCATTCATAAGAAGAGGTAATGATTATTAAAACTGCTACTCTTTATATTCCATCTTATGGTCTTTTTAATAAAGACCTTTGGCACTTTGATGCCCCAACCATGTGAACTTGACTTCTACATGGGTCGGTTCAGTCGTTGGAACCAATGCTCAGTGTATTTTATGTTGATTATATATCTCTATTTGTGGCATTTTTGCACAATCCAACGGCTTGAACGAGGACTCATCATCCTAAAAGGATGTTGAGAAGCCTAATTAGGTTTTCTTTCCAATAAACTACTCCATGCTAGGGAATTTAACGTATGCATTATCACCTGCTTTTTTTTTTGTCTACTCTAAAGCCAGGCAACGGTTTGATTCCACTAGGCAACTTCATACTTGCATTTCTATTTTTATTTTTTTTGTGCGCAAGTTTCATACTTTCATTTGATTCCGGTAGGCAACTTCATACTTTCAAATTTTTTTTTTTTGGTTCACAAGTTTCATACTTTCACTTGCTTCCATTTTCTGGTATACATCTCATTAGGAAAAAAGTTTCCTCCACTATGGTCATAGGAAGTATAGATGGTGGTTAAGTCCGCTTCACCCTTGATAACTTTTTTGTTACAGCAGTTGTTCAACTGAGTTTTACTTTTATGTGTCTTCTCCAGAATTTTGTTATTACAATGTCTTTCTAAGTTATATACGATGTAAAAGAGAAATCTTGTACGGTATTGAAGTGAATTTTATTTTCTTGAATGAATTATGTTCTTATGTATTGTACCCATCTCAGAAGTTCCATTTGATTCGTAAAGATAAAAACGATTTCAATAATGTGGATTTGGTAAAGAAACACAATTCGATTAAAACAATCAGAAGGAGAAGAAGATAAGAAGAAATCATCACCACAAAAAGTTGAAATCTTTACTTTATGGACCCAAATTTTACTGTATCTAGATTCTCGAGAACGACGAAAGTTTAAAGTTGTGTACTTTATTTTAATAATAATCAGAGACGTTTTCGGCAGAGAAACCAGAGAACGTAGCCATGGAAATCGCTTCTTGTTCGATTCTTGACAATCTTCAACTTTCTTGTACAAAGACTTCTCTTTTCACTCAATACTTGAGCGAGCGGTCTTCACACGACACTGGAAGACGCAATTTCTTGTCTTTTTCCAATTTCCCTGGAAAATCTCAGATTCTCGGAAAATGCTTGCGACTGCGGAGATTCTCTTCGATTTGCTTATCAGCGAGCAGAGAAGACGTAAACCCATCTGAAGAAATTGCTGTGATACTTGAGGTTGATGGGTAAGTTCCGATTCAGAAAAAGCTTCAACCTTTCTGATGAGATTGTTATGAGTACGAGCAAGTTCTTGGTTTTGATTCAGCGATGGGTAACTTTTGATTTCTTTGTTTGCTTCTTTCTATTTTCAGGGTTATGATTGATACATGGTCAAGTAATCGCCAAGCGTTCAATGTAGGTGCGGCTTTAAATCACCCATTCTTATAGACTTGTTTTGTGCTCAGTGATTATTTTTCTCGTTTCTCATGTTGTTGCTTCTTATTGTGGATACCAGCTTTTCAAAAGCTTGGGCTCGATTGTGCAAATTGGCCTGAACCAGTTTATTCAGACTTGTTGAGGTATATATCTAAATTTGTGACTTGTGTTTTCCGGTTGGTTTTTTATTCATTGAAGTTTACTTTGAAATACTTCAGAATTGATTCTTTTGTTGCAATTGGTTTATAATTCATCTATCTATGACCTTGAAGAATCGATTTGTTTCCATTCATCTCCCTTTCCATCTCTTAGATTTTGTTTCTAGGGATTTAAAAACTCTAATTCTCTTAGTAGTCTATTAGGTACTAAGTTGATGATTTTGTTCCATTCAAACTGTTTATGCTTCCGTTCATAATCGAGGGCTATTTCCCCTTCGATTGCTGTTGGTATGATTAGACGATTAGATTGAGTTCATTTTACAATTGCATTTCGTTGTCTGAAAGTGTTTAGTTGATTTTACCAGAAAGGGTGCTGCCGATGAAGAGAAAATGTTGCTTTTGTATTTCAACCAGGTAAGTTATCAATTTTTTGCGTAAACATCATTACCGAAATGCGCCCACGCAGTTATCAAAATCTGACAGCTTCCTTTTTACTCGCTTGTTTATCTACCTCTTTTCAGATTGGTTGGCCATCGTCCTTGCCAACCAGTGAGAAAGCAAGTTTTGTAAAAAGTGTATTGCGAGAAAAGGTTGCATGCATACTTGAAAATGATGTTTTTTTCAGCTAACTATATTCTCTTGGAAGTTAAGGTTTGATAACTTCATCAATTGGTTAACTCCAGCTTGTTTGTTGTCAGAAAAATGCAATGGATGAGTTTCTGATGTCGAAAAGCTTACCTCTGAGATCTGGAGTGCAAGAGTGAGTCTCGTAGATATCTCTTTCAAACTGAAGCAAAGAACTTTAGATTTTTTTCTTGTACTTGTAAGTTGTAAATTCAAATTTTTTTTACCTTTTTGAGCTGTAGGTTTATCGATAATGCATACACAGAGAGAGTACCTGTTGCTATCGTAACAGCCTACTGCAAGAGTGGAGACAAAGTAGCCCTGTAAGTAGTTAAGCTCCTAAAGAATATTTTTTCTGCAATTTAATAAAAATGATTGTCCTATTCCTATACATATCATGTCTTTAGTTCTGGTTGCTGAAAGATGCACAAATGCCAGTTCTCCTGGAGATCGCTAGGGTTCACATGCATATGATTTTGATACAGTCCGTGATATTCTCAAAGGTTTCATTTGTTGGAAACAACAGTAGCTCTAGTGCTTTAGAATCTTGAGGTTTCATATTGTTTTCTTTTTGTGATCGTATAATCTCACATATTAGAAAGACCAACAAATGCAAGGTGAAAAGTAGTACTGGTGAGGAAACTCTACAAAACAATCTATTAGCATAAACAAAATCCTACGTTAGATTTTTTTTTCTGTTATTTCTAAACAAGCTTTTGATTGTTTCTTATCTTTTTTTTTTTGAATAAATATTATTTAACAGATCCATTGTCGAGATGCTTGGCCAAGAAAGACTTCCAAATGTGAAGGTTATCGGAGAAAATGAGGTAGAACAGAGTATGTATGGACAACTTGTTCTTGGCAAAGGAGTTTCTTCAAGTCTAGAGGAGCAACTAGTGAAGGAAGTCAAAAAAGCAGGTATAGAGCTCGGAGACAATTTGCAAATCCTTTTCTCTATCTAAGATCTTCCCTTGTAACTATAGTAAATTTCTCCTCTTGATTTTTGTCTGACTAGCGTCCGCCGAGAAACAGAGGATAGCGGAAGAAGTTGCATCAATGCTAAAGCTAAGTGTTGACATTGACACAACCTCATCTGAGAGGTGGGACTTTCTGTTCTTCTCTACAAAAACTCCAATTCCATACATTGACAAGAAAGTGATGTCTTCTCATTTTCTGTTTTATTATCTCCAGATTGGAAAAGATTGTTGTTGCATTGCGTGCAGCTGCGGAACACATAGGATTACCTGTAAAAAACTGTGTACTTGTTGCTGGTAGCCAACCTGGAGTTTCTGCTGCAAAGATGATAGGCATGCCGTGTGTAGTCATGCGAAGCAGGTATGATATTCGGTTTCTGATGTATCTTTTTGGAACTTTTTTTGGCGTACTCTATAGAACTAAAGCCTGAAAGGTGCTTCTGTGGAGCATTGTTCATTTGCTCGTTTTCTTTACCATTCTTTTTGCTTGAAGTTTAACTGCAAGAGGTGAGTTTCCATCGGCGAAAGGTGTAATGGATGGGTTTGGAGGTGCAGACCTAACAATCCCAAAACTTAGGCACAAGATCAAGTCTTGAAGAAACAAATCAAGAAAGTTGTCTAAAAATCAGAATCTGGAAATACTGTCGAGTTATTTGCTCACTTCTTGAAGTTTTTGTGAAGTTTTCGACTTGGATATATGTAACTATAGCTACATGTTGTACAACTTGATTCTTTATAATGAACTGGTGTGGTTAGTTTTCAAACATCAGCAAACCTTTACTCAATACTTAATGTCCAACGATCTGCATTTTTTCTGGTCCAATGAGTTCAAGCCTTCAAGGAAACATAATTTGGTTCTTTGGAAAGCTTATCCAAGAATCAAATAACTTGAGCTACTTCTTTATTCAAGGTTATATTCAAAATGATACATTATTATTTCGTTTTCAAGTCAAGACACTACCTATATATATATAACTATAGTACGATTTTCTTGGAGAAGATTGTCAGAACCAACATGACTTGTTGTTCTACGGTAAATCTTACACTTCTAGTTGGTTTACAGTTGAGAGATCTCTGATTCTTGTACATTGTTGGTGTTTCGTCTCCGAACCAGTGCCGGGCTTGGGCTTGAGTATTCTGCATCATCACCAGCAGATGATATGTTTGATGCTACAGATTCAGATATTGTGCTTGAGATGGAGTGTGATGGAGATTGCTGTCTGTAGCTTTGGGAAGCTGAGTATTCTGGTACTTCCTGAGTTGTTTTTCCTTGCGCTTCTTCCGCAAGCTTTCTTAGAAGATTCATAACAGTTGGAAGGAACTTTGACGTGATGGAGAGTACTCCAGCAACCTAACAGATGCAGGAAACATGGTGTTACGATAATGTCTCCTAAAAATAATTGTGTTTAGAACAAGGGAAGATTAGCAAGAACTTACTGCACCGTGTTGAAATTCCCTCGGAATGTCAAGCTGCACCCATAAGGCTTTGGAGAGTAAAAACGCCACGAAGAAACCCAAGAGGTACAAAGGATTCCTGTTCCAATAAGATAAAACATCTCAATGAATCTAAATAGCTGAAACACACGGAGAATCTTGAAAGGATTGAAAGGAGTGCAAGGAAATTGATTTACTTCAAAAGCATCATGAATTCATTGAAACCAAGGACAATCATCAACACAATCGCCCAAGCCGGTGGAAGCCAGTTATTATTTCGCTTGTGAGCCTCCTGAAGAGTAAAAATGAAAACATACCATTGACTCAATTATAGTTCTAACACATAAACTATAAGGTTGATTTGAAAAATCACCTGTGCCGAAATTGCTTGGGTTACAGAATACTCTGTCTCAGATTTAAACTGTCTCCACAGTGACTTACACTGTACTGGCGTCAGTAACACGTTTTTTGGAGGAACCTGCACACACAAAAACCATAACATTGGTAATTCATTTGACTAAAACTGGAAGTGGCATTACTATTGGCATCTAATGAGTCAAATATGTCCTAATTATGGCAGAATGAATAAAGAATTTCAGGTAAAGTGGGCTAATTTGGATAACTCTGCAGTCCATTTAGTGTGATGTCCCAATAATAGTCACAATTATCAACCAGATTATACAAGAAACTAATTGACTAGACTGTTTACCTCTTCCCAAGAGCTAGATGCAAGTGGATCCGTGGAAGTTCCTAAGCTTCTGTTGTGGGAAGATGCGACTGATACAGTTCCATCCATGAGAGAAGAGAAAAGGGTACTCTCAATATTGTCTGGTCTTTCATCCAAACGTATTGCAGCCATCACAGATAAAAGACTTAAAGCCTGAAGGGTAGCAACAAATAGAGTGAGTTTCATGACAACATTTAGCCCCATTCGCCATTAATTCCAAGAAGTTACCTCTGCTCGAGCATCTTTTGTGATTGCTCTAATATCCTCTTTTCCAGTCCAGACCCGTGGCATTGAGTCTTTGTCATGACTGAAGACTGTTGAGAACCTGTAATGTGTTTGGAATAATATCAAGCAGAGAAAACTGAAAAAGAGGCTATTAATAGGAGTGTACTCTGATCTTTTTTCTTACCTATCTTTCATTCGGATTAAAATTTTAGCAGCTTCTTCTCTTGCTTTTTTCTCCACTAAACTCTGAGAATAGTCCTTTAGATTCTGAACCATAGCATCAATCTTAGCGTGATCTAGCTCAAAACCAGAAACCACATCCAGAAAATCTGTAACAGCTGTTTCAGTCTCGCGTTTGAGAAGCTTCCTTATGGAAGGCCACGTCTCTTTTCCACCAGCTTCGAACAAAGACTCAACAGGTTCACTAAGTGCTTGAGTTAGCCGTTTCTGTAATCAAAATATATTTTAATACGAGCCCAAAAAAGCTAAGAAATCGAAAGAATAGAAAAACCAAAACAGAACCTCATAGTTGGCAGTTAATTCAGATAGTTTAGCAGTCCTAGCAGAAGATGCGTGAGCATCAATGTCACGACAAAGTTTCTCCCTGACTTTTGACGCATCCCAAGTCGCTTGTTTAACCGCAGCATCTGAAGAGACGAACACAATTTATAAACGGAGGTTTTCTTATGTAAATGTTTTGTAGTTTTTGGCCAAAACAACTTGTTTCTCACAAGGGGAACTACTTTTGAAGCACAAACTGAAGTAGAAACTCTCACCTTCACATCCTTTGTCAAACACCATCAGACAAGACTGTTGGGAGTCCCGCACAGCTTTTGCAAATCCTTCACCTTGATTTAGGGACTGTTCCAGTCGGATCTTAAAGGATTCCAGTGCATTGGACCGTAGATGTCCCAACATGGTAGCATAAGTAGGGTATACGAACTGGAAATTTAGAGAAAATTTGAAAATAAGAGACGCAATAATCATAAGTAACCAGATCAGAGCAACACTATTTAATGCAAACCCAAAGATGGAAGAAGTCTTACATCCAAAGCTTTAAGTTTCAGCTGTAGACGCTTCTCTTTTCTTACTCCTTCATCGAAGTATATTGCCTCTGCGTCATATCTAAGAAGGCGTAGGCGAAACAAGATTAGGCAAAATTATTTGCTTCATTGCTTGGGAATTAAAACTTCAGGAATAATAAAAAAAAAAAAAAAGGGCTTACTCTGAGAAGTATTTTTCAAGGATAGAGCTAAGCTTTTTGCCAAAACCAGGAACTAGACCACCTTCCACGGCTTCATGCAACTCCAACCAACTCTAGATAATTTATACCCCATTATGTCTCACAAAACATTGAAATCAGCAAGAACAATTGAAGGAGGTAAGGAGGCCAGAGAAGCAAACCTCGTTGCTTGCCAAGTCGCGTAGCTTCTCATTGGCTATCTCTTCACACCGAACAGTGGCAACCATTACCTTGAAAGCATAAAACAAAAAAAATTTAGGTCACAAGAAAGAAAAATAAGGTTTAACCACATAATTTTTAGTGAAAAAAAGACCTTGTGAGCAGGAAGGTCCAAGTCTCTATTCTCTTTTATAACTTTCCAAATCTGCTGGGAGCTAAACGAAAATCCTGAAGCAGGAACTACACCACGTCTATCACCAGCAAGTCCCCCAGGTGAAATGGAATGGAAAAACCTCTGCCTCAACTCAGCAACCTATTTAGAAGTTCGCATGAATCAAGGAATTGGTCTTTGAGGTTTACTTTGATGCTTCAAAAGACAGGTGTTTTACATATCAGAAGAATACCTCTTGCTTAAACTGTTTTTCTTTCTCTTCATAGCTGGATAATGCAACAATCTCTACCTACAAGCATATATCAAGCGAACTATCAAATACAGAAAAGATAGACAGATATATTCATGAATAATTAATAACAATAAAACACTAATCAGATTGAAATTCATCATAAGAAGCGCCATCTATGTTGCAAAATCATCTCCTTACATTGAAGAATTCACTTAGAGGTGTATTCTTATGTGCTTCAGGCTTGCGAACCAAATTCCATATCTGCAACAAACCATAATCAGTACCCACAAGCTTCAGAGAGGAGAAAACCGTTAAAAGAAAAGAGATTGAGAGAGACTGCATGTTACCTTCTGAATATCTTCTCTTAGAGCACGTTCAAGCAGCTCTATCGGAGTCTAAAAACAAAAGTAGTCAATCTAAGAAATATGACCTCACCATCAAGAATCATATTCAATTGCAGAAACCAAACCTTTGTTTTATCACGTATGACAAAAAGAAGAGTTGTTTTTCGAGGGCTAAACAATCGCAGCATGACCTACAAAAGCAATAATGACCAAGTTATCAAACCTATTGGTTGAACATAATGTTCCATATGTAAGCACATAAGGATACCTGGAAAACTGTCTTTAGTAATGGTTTGTTGGCCGCCTGTTCCCTTCCAATGTCATGGCACCACCTATGGATTTCACTAGTTCATTAATAATCTACCAAAAAGAAGTGTTACTATGGCCCAAACCTTTTTATACCTAAGATTTACATCATGCCTGTGTTGGTAGTTCTTTAATCATTTATGCGAATTCAAATCTAACATAGTACTAAAGATTCAAAAACGATATAAAACATAAAACTATCGAATGATAAATTGGCTTTATATCTATCACCTTCTAACACTGGCCATTTAACTCTGTGCTCAATGTTTAAAATACATTAGTAATAGTTATCAAAAGAAGAGCCAACAAAATATACTCACATGTTTATAAGTACAATATCGGCAACAGCTATAGCAAACAGGGCACTTTGTTTCTCAAATGTAGTGTCATCCTGAAAATCACGGGAGCCGTTGACCAAAAAAATAACAAGAGAAATGATAGATACACATAAAAAACAGGTATAAGTATCAACTATATGCCTATAAGGCTATAAGTATCAGCAAGATAGAAGTATCCATAAATATTATAAATTTCTAAAAATTTCGTAAGTTAGCTTACCTCCCCTCTTTCTCTCCCATCAGTACCCTCCAAATCCATAGCAATTGTGAAAGGCTCAATACCAACACACCTAGCCATCCAAATACCTTTAGTTGTTTGACTCCTGCAAAGAAAATGAACAAATTTACCAAGTCAACCCAATTTCAACCCTAAAAATGGCATCGCCACAAAAAGATAAAAAACAATATTTGACAAATGACAATCACTAACCTTCCCGCAAAAGCATCCATTTCCTTAAAACTGGTCTTAAACAGATGATTCAAAAGTGTACTCTTCCCTGAAATGACATTCAACAACAAGTCAAAGACTCTGCAAATGTCTCAAGCTGAAGTCAAAAAGTATAAAATCTAGTAACGTTGAGAGATTCAGATACCTAGATTCCAAAATCAACAAAAACAATCCAAAATTATTCACAAAAACTGTAACTTTGATTAGAATTAACTAAGAGAAGAAAAGCAAAGTGGTAATACATACCACTACTTTGAGGACCCATGATAGCAACAACAGCATAAGAAAGACCACAATCAGAAAGCTTCGTCTTTTTCACGAAATTATCCAAACCCTTCACGTTAAATTCACCATTCCCATCGATTAGCTGAGTCGAGCAACCATCATCGTTTTCCCCCATGTCTATGTAACGAAATTCGACTTCGAACGGATCTACAAAACCCCAAAAACGTTATAAAAATCCAAACTTTCGAATGTTGTTGCGAAGCTTTTACACATGCATCAGCAAGTAAGAACGAAACTACTTTGGGAATTTTCTCTTTTTCCTTACCGATTATTAGGTCAGTTATTAAATTCGAGTGTTCTGTGTTCTTCAGCAGCCGAAGATTGAGAAGCAGAGATCGAGAAGAAGAAGAAGAAGAAGAAGAAGAAGAAGAAGAGAAGAGAAGAGAACCGCCTAAATAGCAGCGAGAAATATACGAAGCTTGTTTCTGTATCTTTGCTTTTTTCTTATGAAGAAATGATATAATACTTTTTTTTAAGGGAAATTGGCAAAACTAACCAACAAAAAAACTTTAATTCAATAACTAACCTCTAACCCCCCTATTCACTCTCTTTCTCTTCCTATCTCTCTCTACCTTCTTTCTAAAAAACTAATTTTTCTTTTTTTTTTGGTTATTCACCTAAATCACCCTTTTTTTAAAGATTGTTTTTTTTTTCTTTGGCTCTTTCTAGGAGATTAGTAGATTACATATCATTTTCATTTTTTCCTGATATTTATATATCTAAAAAATAATATTAAATTTTATTAATAATTATTTATTGGGCACACAATTATCAATAAATCTAATAATTATTTTCTAGGTAAATATCTAATGAGAAGAACCAATATATAATAGATTGTGCAATGTGAAGTAGACACAGATGATAACAATGTGAATGGAAGAACTATTATATAATTCTAGAGACTTTCTCTCATTGCACTAAGAGATGCAATGAGCAGCAATTGTAAACTGAAAAAAGAGAACTACCAAAAAAAACTTAAATAGTCCTCCTTTTCTTTGAATGCAGATTCTTGTTTTCATCTAAACTTTCCTGCATTTGCAGATTCTTCTTCTTCTCATCTAAGCTTCTCGGCATTTGCAGATTACTTATGACAAGACTCATTATAGAAGATTCCAAGGCTCTTATCATGTGGTTGGCTGAGGAGTTTTCTGCTTCCTTTTTCGTTGATTCTGCATCTCCCTTCATGTAAAAGGTACCTTCTATACTTGGGATCTCAATCTTAACTGTACAAACAAATTTCTGCTCATTTTGTTGCCCTCTTTCTTCCTCAACACTGGAAAAAGTTAAACATAGTAACAAAAATGTTTTAAGTTAATACGCCACATTCATGCTTATTGAGGCACACACAGTAAAAAAGGAGCCTGTATATATCACATTGATCTTACAAGAAAGATTCATGCTAAAGCATAGAAAAAAGTAGGAAAAATTATACCTGAAAATCGGGTTCGGCCACTTATTCTTGGTGCAAATCTCAAACAACTTCCCTTTCTCATCTTCGGGTTCAACATGTGGACAATTCTCATCAATAACCATTTGCTCTTGTGTCAGTTCATCGGTTGACAGGTTCTCAGAGTCAATGGGCAACGAAGATGATCCCGTCTGTGTCTGGAGCTTTCTAGTAGAGCAAAGCTCAAACAACTTCCCTTTCGCATCTACAGGTTCAACATATGGACTATTCTCATCAATAACCATTTGTTCTTGTCTCAGTTCATCGGTTAAAGGGTTTTCAAAGACGATGGGCAAAGAAGATGTTTCAGAGGAGGAAATCTCAAACGACTTCCCTTTCACATCATCAGGTTCAACATGTGGACTATTCTCATTAATAACCATTTGTTCTTGTGTCAGTTCATCGGTTGACAGGTTCTCAGAGGCAGTGGGTAACGAAGATGATCCACTCAGTGTCTGGAGCTTTCTAGTAGAGCTAATCTCAAACAACTTCCCTTTCGCATCTACAGGTTCAACATACGGACTATTCTCATCAATAACCATTTGTTCTTGTGTCAGTTCATCGGTTAAAGGGTTTTCAAAGGCGATGGGCAAAGAAGATGTTTCAGTGGAGGAAATCTCAAACGACTTCCCTTTCACATCTTCAGGTTCAACATGTGGACTAACCTCACCAATAACCATTTTTGTTGGTGTAATTTCACATGGTAAGGGGTTCTCAGAGACAGTGGGCAGAGAAGATGATCCAGTCTGTATTTGGAGCTCTTTGGTGTAGCGAATCTCAAACAACTTCTGTTCCACATCTAGACTATCCTCATCGATAACCATTTGTTCTTGTGTCATTTCATCGGTTAAAGGGTTCTTAGAGGCAGTGAGCAAAGACGATGATCCAGTCTGAACTACAGCGTCTAGATGATCTTGATGAATAATCTTTTCGATGAGCATACATTCTGACAGCTTCTTTAACGCTTCCTCAGCAGCAAGCAGCTTTGCGGTATCGATACGTTTAGCACATCCAGAAGCAATAAATATATCATCAAGATATACATCAACAACATTTTTTCTGCTGCCGTCATATTTCGAATACCTGAAGTCGATTCGCTTCCCGTGTTTATCAGCCAAATGGAAAAGCGCAAGAATTGGTGGTTTAGGTTGCATCCATATATCATCCGGTGTATATATTGGCGCGAAAAGACCCCTGAAGATCTGCAAGTTTCCTTTCTTTTAAAAATAAATTGAGAATCTAGTGAAAGAAACACAAAGCTAGTGAAAGAAACATAACAAACCTCCCAGAGTCGTTGTACATTATAATTCACATCAATATAAACAGCTCCAGCTACAGCAACTACAAGATTAGCAAGAATTTTTGGAGCTTTCACCACTCTGTATGGATCATCTTCTTTGCGCATCAAGTCTATGAACTCTATAACCTAAGAGATGACACAAAAAAACTGTTGAGTATATCATAAGAAGAGAGATGTTCTTAATTCACAAGAAATGAATTTTAATTTACCATTTTTTCTGGCTTTGGAACATTGCCTATAATGAATTGGTAGATGCCTTTTTTGACGGCGACACGAGCGTATCTGTCGTTACATGTATTAGCATCTCGCAGCAGAGACAAATCCTTGGGTTCGAGCTTAGGATACGTGAGGTATAAGTGTTTCGTAAAGGCAAGAGAAAGAGCCGGCTCACCGACGAACATAAGCCGCTGGAATAAGAGTGAATTATTGTGCATTAGCACTTCTTTCAGAAGATTCTTGCTCACAAAACTGTAATTCAAGATCTTCTCCACTGCTTCCACTTTTTCCACTGAATCAGAATCCATCGATGGATTCTTCTTCGTATCTAAACTTTCCGGCATTTGCAGATTACTTATGACAAGACTCATTAGAGAAGATTCCAAGGCTCTTATCATGTGGTAAGCTGAGGAGTTTTCTGCTTGCTTTTTCTTTGGTTTTGCATCTCCCTTCATGTGAAAGGTACCTTCTATAATTGGTATCTCAATCTTAACTGAACAAACAAATTTCTGCTCATTCTTTGGCCCTCTTTCTTCCTCAACACTGGAAAAAGTTAAACACAGTACCAAAAGTGTTAAAGTTAATACCGCATATTCGTGCTTATAGAGGCGCACAAAGTAAAAACATAGCAATCTCACATTGATCTTACGAGTATAGTTTAACCACGGATTCGCAAACACATTATCCTTCTTTGAGACTATAAGACTCTAGACTAAAGAAAAAGAAAAGAAAAATGTAGCAATAAGATATACCTGAAAATCGGCCTCGGCCACTTATTTTTGGTGCAAATCTCAATCAACTTCCCTCTCCCATCTGCGGGTTCAACATGTAGACTATCCTTATCAACAACCATTTGTTTTGTAGTCATTTCATAGGTTAAAGGGTTTGCAGAAGAACCAGTCTGTATTTGGAGCTTTCTAGTATAGCAAATCTCAAAGAACTTCCCTTTCACATCTTCAGGTTCAACATCTGGACTATCCTCATCAATAACCATTTCTTCTTGTGTCATTTCATCAGCTGAAGAGTTCTCAGAGGCGGTGGACAGAGAAGATAATTCAGTCTGTGACTGAAGATTTTCAGTGTTGCAAATCACAAACGACTTCCCTTTCACATCTTCAGGTTCAACATGTGGACTATCCTCATTGATAATCTTTTCAATAGGCATAATTTCCAGCTTTCGTATCGCTTCCTCAGCAGCAAACAGCTTTGCGGTATCTATACGTTTAGCACATCCAGAAGCTATAAATATATCATCAAGATATACCTCAGCAATATGTTGTTTGCTGTCGTCATCTTTCGAATACCTGAAGTCGATTCGCTTGCCGTGTTTATCAGCCAAACGAAAAAGCGTAAGAAATGGCGGTTTCGGTTGCATCTGTAAATCTTCCGGTGTATATATTGGCTCCAAAAGACTCCTAAAGATCTGCAAAATTTCCTACTCTTTTTATCATATAACATAGAAATTAGAAAACACAAATCTAGTGAGGAACAAACAAACACAACAGACCTCCCAGAGTCTTTGTACATCATAATCCACATCAATAAAAACAGCTCCAGCTATTGACTCTACAATGTCAGCAAGAATCTTTGGTGCTTTCACCAATCCACCATAAGGAACTGGAACATCTTCTTTCCTCACCGCCTCGGTGAACTCTTTAACCTAAGAGATAAACACTAATTCAATGACTCAAGATAGTGACACTCTGTTTCTAGTGATTCAAGAAAATAAAGAAACAGACCTTTTTAAATAGAGAAGGATTCTGGAGTAAAACGAAGTGGTGGAGATTGCGATTGACGGCGACACGAGCGAACTTCTCGTTACTTACATTAGCAGTTCGCAAGTCACGCAACTCCTTGACTTTGAGGTTAGGGTAAGTTTGACGGATGTAATTAGTGAAGGCGACCTCAAGAACAGAGTCACCGAAGAACTCAAGCCGGTCGAATAAAGGAGATTTTTGCGTTATTGCTTCTTTGAGAAGAGTCTTGTTCGTGAAACTGTAGTTCAAGATCTTCTCTACTGCTTCTACTGAGTCCATCTCCGGTGGAAAAGGTGAATTTAGCAGGTCACACAAGCAGGACCAGTCCTAAATATGCGGTGAAATCTTATTATATAAACCCTTAACTTCGTTTTCGAGATTTTAAACCCCTGACCTTTATTAAAAACATGAATTTTAAACCCTTAACTTTATTTTGGAGAATTTAAAACCCTGACCCTATAATTTTTTTTTTCTTCCATAGACATGGGTGCTCCGAGCTTTTACAAGCCGACTAATCCCTAAGGGTGAGTGTAGCCGTCGAGTATGTCACTCATCAGGTTTTCTAATGAGAAGCATGATACCATTTTGGCAAGCCAAATTGAGTGATTTAATAAATTTCGTGTTTGAGAGGAATCGATCCCTAACCGTATAATGACAACCAAGTATAAATTTCCTGATTGTGCATTTTTTTTTCTAAATCATCTGAGCTTTCAATTAACTCACTCATGTATGAGATTTTTGTTCGATCTTAGGCTTCGTTTATTCAAAGATAATAGTAGAAATTATATCCAAACTAAAGTTTATTATGTATGGTTTAGTTTCAGTTTCGGTTCGGATTCGAGTTTTAGTCAAATCTATATATACATTTTAAGTACATTTTAGAGAGAACCCTTTTGTTTTCTAGACTATTTACGAAAAATGTCATTTCTTATATTCATCTATCTAAACAATCTTACACTTAAATGGGTAAAAAAACCCTCACCTTTCTTAAAAACATAGAAAAAACCCTCAACTTTTTTTGTGGGTTTTTAAACCCTCACCTTTTTATAAATGGTTAAATAAACCCTAATATTAATAAACTTAATTTAATTTTTTTAAAAATCATTATATTAAAACAGTAAAAAACAAAAATAATTTAATTTATGATTTTAATTTCAAATTTGAGTTTACGATTTTTTTCTTAAATTAGTGTTTTTGCGCTATGAACATTTATTCACCATTTAGTTGAGATTAGGCAAATTATTTTTGTTACAATTAGAAGTTATGTTATATAAACTACAAAAATTTATAGGATATCACATTTGATTTTTTTTTATTCGAGTGTTCACGATTTGGATAAAAATATAGTTAAATAATGATTAATTAAATATAATTTATATTATATTGTAATATATCGTAATATATATATATATATATATAGAAATATTAATTGTTCGTAAATCTTGTTTAGTTTGTCCAATGAAAATATTTTGATGTGGAAATTCATGTACTTTTTGTAGTATTATAAAATTTGGTTTGGTTTTGCGTTAGTAAATTTGGTGATCGAACCTAATAAACCTTTATTAATAAAAATTCATATTCGGTTTCAATATAAGAATTTACATATAATTCGTAATAATTACTGTTTGGTTTCACGTTGATGAATTTTTGTAACACACCGAATAAAACTTCACTTGTTAACTTTTTTACATCATGACTTACATATTTTCAATTTAGAAAAATAGTGTAAACTAGAATTTTAGAAAAAACCCCTTTATTTATTTATGTTTTAGTATAACTATTTTTTTAATTTAAATTAAGTTTTATTAATACTAGGGTTTATTTTACCATTTATGAAAAGGTGGGGGTTTAAAAACCCACAAAAAAAGTTGAGGGTTTTTTCTATGTTTTTAAGAAAGGTGAGGGTTTTTCTACCCATTTTTCCGTTCCCTACTATCCATATAACCAAACACATTAAAAAGATTTTAATATTAATTATCAAATTAGAAATATCCATATAGTGATCCAAAATTAATGATATAGGTATTTTGAAGATTTTGTTAAGATTTAAATTTTTTGACTCTCCTATTATTTTTTTATTTTGTTTTATAATTGTTTTGAATCATTATATAATACATAAAATTGATAAAAATCATTTTTTGTATATATTGTGATTTAAATTTTTAAAAACGGACATATATTACTCAACTAATGAAAAAGTGTGTGTTCAACGTCCCACATCAACTAAAATGTTTAGATAATGATTTAGAGTCATATTATAAATAAGATCAATGAATCCAAATCCGAATGAGCAGGAAATGAGGAAGCTTAACTTAACAAACATCCAAATTAAAAAAGTTTGTATACGGTTTAATTCGTTTTTTTAGTTGAACTCTTTACCGAATATAATAAATTTTTAAAATTTTATACTATATTATGAATTAATATTTAAACATACAAAAATTTTATAATAACATGGGACGGTTATACTGCGGGACATGTTATAAGGCGTGACAAGTTTGAATCGACATTAATCCAAATTAAAAATATCATTAACTCGAAGTTTCAATACGGATTACCTCCTCATTTTATTATTTTGATAATACCACTAATATTGGACAGAATGAGATTGATTTGATTAAAATTATGTCAAACAAAAATTGTCCCATGGTACACCACGGGATATATCATAGTGTATCATTAATTTTCAAACAAACATCGGTTTAGACCAGTTTTCTTAGTACTAAGCTTTGCCCTTTTGACATGATTTTTTGTAGTCAGTCTAGCTTAGTGCTAAGCTTTATTTGTCTTGTGGCCTATACTAATGTCTTGTAAGTTGTTACACCTTTTGATTAATATAACAACCAGATGAAAGAAATTAAAAAGATCAGTTTTCTTATTTTTTTTTCCTGATTATTCGGTTTCGGTTTTTTTAGATATATAAAAAACGAATCTATTTAAACCATTTTGAAATGGTTTGGTTTCCACTTTTCAGATTTGAGTATTTCGGTTTGGTCAGATCAGTTTATCCGGATTGAACCCCTTACCAGGCTACCCAAAAAAAACAAAATTGCCTGAAACTAGACCGAGCCTCTTCTTCTCTGTTCACAGATCAAACACTAAATAAGACGATAAATAAGATATATTTTTTGAATGATTCAAAACAGCGACAAATAATGTTATCTATAAGCTAATGGTGGCTCAAAAACACATATCTAACATTACAAATTATCCTTAAGAGAAAATTCCAAGGCTCTTAACAAGTGGGAGGCTGAGGAGTTTCTGCTGTCTTTCTCAGTTTTCTTCTATCTCCCTTAACGTATAAAGCGCCTTCTTCAGTTGGAGTCTCAATCTTAGCTGAACAAACATATCCCTTAGATTTTCCGTTACTCTCAACACTAAACACAGTAAAACAAATTTTGGTTATCAGCGGATTCGTGCTTATTGAGGCACATACAGTAAAAACATATAAGCATTTTCTCTACCATTAGATTGTAAAATGACGGATTAGCAAATGCGTTCTGCGTAAAGATAGAATCAATTTTGACTTGAACTTTTGGCTAAAGCAAAGCAAAACTAAGATATATATGTACCTGTAAACTGGGTTCGGCCACTTTCGCTTGTTGCAAATCTCAATCAACTTGTCTTTTGCATCTTCATTTTCAATTGTCTATCCATAACTATTTCAATGGGCATACTTTCTGACAACTTTCGTACTGCTTCCATATCAGCGCTCATCTTTGCGTCATCTCTACTATTTTTCTTTTTCCCACTAGCTATTAACTTATCATCAAGATATACGTGAGCTTTATACCTATTGCTGCCCTTTTCCTCATATCTGAAGTCGAAACGCTTGCCATGTTTTTCACCCAAACAAGAAAGGGTATGAATTGGTTGAGGTCGCAGCCGCAAATCATCCAATGTATATAATGGCTCGAAAAGACCCTTGAAGCTCTGCAAGTTTGCTTATTTTTCTTAATAACTTGAGAATCATATAACGTCGAATTAGAAACACAAATCTGGTGGAGTACACAACATACCTCCCACAGTCTTTTAACATCAAAATTCATATCAATATAAACAGCTCCAGCTACAGACTCTACAAGGTCAGAGAGTACATTTGTGGCTCTCTCCGATCGGCCATATGAAGGAACTGGGTCATCCTCTTTGCCCACCACCTCTGAGAACGCTTCAATCTAAAAGATTACACCAAAAGTGTTGTTATCAATCAAGCAAAGATGATCCAATAACACCTAAAACCACAAGAAATGATTAGTAACCTTTTTCTCTGACTTGAATTGGCCTATAAAGAATTGGTGAATATTATGTTTCACGGCAACGCGAGCCAAAGTTTTGTTACATGTATTTCCACGTTGCAGCAGTTCCAACTCCCTGGGTTCGAAATTAGGATACCTGAGGTAGATGTGATTCGTGATGGCGAGAACTAAAGCTGCCCGGCCAACGAACCTAAGCCTCTGGAATAGAGAAGAGGTTTGCCTTAGCGCTTCTTTCAGAAGATTCTTGTTCGTGAAAACGTAATTCAAGATCTTCTCCACTGCTTTCACTGAATCAGAATCCATTTCTGAGCTGACGAGAGATGGATTCTTCTTCTCATCTAAAACTTTCGGCATTTGCGGATTAATGACAAGACTCATTAGAGAAGATTCCAAGGCTCTTATCATGTGGTAGGCTGAGGAGTTTTCTGCTTCCTTTTTCTTTGGTTTTGCATCTCCCTTCATGTGAAAGGAACCTTCTATATTTGGTATCTCAATCTTAACTGAACAAACAAATTTCTGCTCATTTTTTGGCCCTTTTTCTTCCTCAACACTGGAAAAAGTTAAACACAGTACCAAAAGTGTTAAAGTTAATACCGCATATGCGTGCTTACTGAGTCACACAAAGTAAAAAATATATATAAAAGTCAAACTCACATTGATCTTTAGGAGTATAGTTTTTTAGATAGCATATATGTGGTTTCTCACCCTAGATTGTACGGGTTTCACTACAGATTAGCAAAGGTATTCTCCTTCTTTGACATTTTAAGAGTACTCTAGATTACTCGAAGATATAAATTTGACATCGGATCACAGTCTTTGTTAAGTAGTAAATAGTACTTAGAAAAGAAAAATTCTTGCTAAAGCAAAGAAAAATGTAGGAATAAAATATACCTGTAAATCGGAAATGGCCACTTATTCTTGACGCAAATCTTATGTAACTTCCCTTTCGGGTATCCAGGTACTTGTTTGATTTCATCGGTTAAAGGATTCTCATAGGCGGCAGGCAAAGAAAATGATTCAGTCGGTAAGCGGAGCTTTTCAATGGAACAAATATCAATTAACTTCCGTTTCGCATCTTCAAGTTCAACATGTGGACAATCCTCATCAATAACCATTTGTTCTTGCGTCATTCCATCGGTTACAGGGTTCTCAGAGGCAGTAGGCAAAGAAAATGACTGGAGTTTTTCAGTGGAGCAAATCTCAATCAACTTCCGTTTCACATTTTCAATTTCAACATCATATTCTGACAGCTTCTGTACCGCTTCCTCAGCAGCAAGCACCTTTGCGACACTTAAACTTTTAGCACACCCGGAAGCAAGAAATATACCATCAAGATATACCTCAGCAATATTATCTTTACTGTGATCATCTTTCGAATACCTGAAGTCGATTCGCTTGCCATGTTTATCAACCAAACGAAAAAGCGTAAGAAATGGTGGTTTCGGTTGCATCCGTAAATCCTCCGGTGTATATATTGGCTCCAAAAGACTCCTAAAGATCTGCAAAAATTCCTCTCTTTTTATCATATAACATAGAAATTAGAAAACACAAATCTAGTGAGAAACAAACAAACACAACAGACCTCCCAGAATCTTTGTACATCAAAATCCACATCAATATAAACAGCTCCAGCTATTGACTCTACAATGTCAGCAAGAACTTCTGGAGCTTTCACCAATCCACCATAAGGAACTGGACCATCTTCTTTGCTCACCGCCTCCGAGAACTCTTTAATCTAAGAGATAAAACAACTTATTGGTACAAAATGTTCTCAAATCATTCAATACAGAGATTGTGATGATTACCTTTTCAGATTGATAAGAAGGATTCTCGCGTATGATGAATTCGTAGAGATTGTGTTTGACGGTGGCACGAGCGAACTTCTCGTTACTTACATTAGCAGTTCGCAAGTCACACAACTCCTGGAGTTTGAGATTAGGGTAAGTGTGGTGGATGTAATTAGCCAAAGCGACCTCAAGTACAGCGTCGCCGAGGAACTCAAGCCGCTTGAATAGACGAGATGATTCCACACTACTTGATGTTAGCGTTATCGCTTCCTTGAGAAGAGTCTTGTTCTTGAAACTGTAGTTCAGGATCTTCTCCACCGCTTCCACTGAATCCATATCTCCGGCGAAAGTTGAAGACGGTGTTGAAGAGAAGAGCTTAGGTCACACTAAAGCTGGTTCAGTCCTAAATGTTAATAAAAAAATTTAAAGGGGAATTCCCATAACGTTTTGAAAGTTTGAGGAGCAATTTGGAATGATAAGGTTACATGAAGGATTAAAGCGAAATAACTAATAAATAAAAGTAGATGATCGGAAATTTAGAAGTAGTCATGTGTATTTGAATTGAACCAAACCAGCTCGAAGTTTTGGCCAATTTTGCTTTGGTTTTGAGCTGAAATTGATCAAAAAAATTGAAGTACATTTCTTTTCTCTGTTTTGGGTCAGATGCGTTAAACCGATCAGGTTCATTTTTTTCTAATTAAACAAAAAAATATACTGAATTTTATTTTACAAACTGAAATTCTGAATTAAACGTAACCAACTTATATGAATTGAATTATCCAAATTTTACGGAAAAAAAATCAAAAACCAGACTGATGGTTTAATTCAAACCGACAAGATTGGTTCACTTCGACATAGATTAGAATCTTATGGAACCAAATACATATTACCTTATCAGAACCAAATTGTTTTTTTTTTTTTTTTTGTCAAGTGAACCAAATTGTATTCATCAGATTTTTTTTATCAAATCAGAAAACCCAACAAACCGAACCGACTTGATATCCAGGCCTAGAAATTAGAAGCGAATCGAGGTTTACCAGAAAGGCAAATATTTACGAACTTCGAAGTTTGGGTAACAAAGCGAAACGTAAAAGGATATTAGGGACTACTAAAGTAAAATACATGTATCAAACGCAAACGCAAACGCAAACGCAAACGCAAACGCAAATACTATTTAAAACCCTATAATTCGTTTTTTCTGACCCGTTTCTTCCGTCGTCTCTAAAACCTCTTCCCTAAACCGTCGCCGACTGTTAAATCTTCAGCCAGCGAAGCGACTGCATCGAGCCCAGGTTTCAATCTCCTTCGAATCTCAAGGTTCTGTTCTTCGAATTTCATCTTCAATCTCCTTTTCGAATCACACAAAAATCCCCACACAATCTCTTCCACTATTTTCCGGTGTTCGTAGAGTCGTTAGGTTTACTTCTCTTACTGTTTCTTCTCTGTAAATCACAATGCTTCGTCTTCAATTCTCAAAACGATATGTTTCTGGAAAATTCTGTGTTTTGTTTGAATTTTGATGAAATTGTGGAAAACAATTTGTAGGATTCAGGTTTTTGTGGTTTAGTAATCTTGTGATTACGCTGTGTTAATGTTAATTATATTTCTCCATGGATTTCAGATAACTGACAGCTGAATTGCAAGTTAAGAGCGATGAGACTCGATCATGAAGATCTAGAGTATGTTTTTTTGTTAATTCTTTATTGGTTGTAGATTTTAATCCAACTATTTAGATGTTTGTCTAATGTTACTCTTTCTATTGAAACAGCTTGACGAATGATGATAATTTCATCGACAAGGAAAAGCTTTCAGCTCCTATCAAGTCTACTGCAGATAAATTCCAGCTCGTTCCCGAGTTTTTGAAGGTACTACACAGAACACAAATTCTTTATTTTTGCTTTATACGAGTAGCTGAAACTATGCGATTGGGTTTGTTTACTTTCAAAATCAAAGTCTTTCATACTTTGATTGTGTCTTTGTCTTGTTTTTGTAGGTGAGAGGACTTGTGAAGCAACACCTGGATTCGTTCAATTACTTTATCAATGTCGGGATAAAAAAGATTGTTCAGGCAAATTGTCGTATTGCATCCGTAACAGACCCATCAATCTACCTAAGGTCAAACTTTTTTTTTTATCATCTTTTAATCTCGATTTCTTTATGTATGGATATTGATATTTTGTTTCATAATAAGTAAGTAAGAACCGTTGGTGTTTTTGCAGTTCTTTTTTTTAATCATCCTACGACATTTATATATACATTGAGATTGTTCTATTTATTGGTTCTGCTGTTTCCTAAACTAACCTTTCGTAGCCAAATTTTAATGCAGGTTTAAGAACATCAGAGTTGGTGAACCGTCAATTATAAACCTCAATATTGAAGAACAAATTAATCCGCACATGTGCCGATTAGCAGACATGACGTAAAGAGTTCTTTTTATTTACATTCATCATGTTTTTATAGTTCGATATTTGACCATATGTTGCGCAGTTAAAATTTGGTGAAATCGTTTGCATTTTCCACCTGTTTCTGTTGTTCCGCATTCTTCTACATCATCAGTAACTTTCTTTTTCTCTTGGCTTTGTTAAATGCATTATAACTTCTTGTTTTAATTATCAGATATGCTGCTCCAATATATGTCAATATAGAATATGTTTACGGAAGTCATGGAAAGAAAGCAACAAGTGTAAAGGTAAATGAAAAACTTAATGTATTATACATACTGCTGGTTATTGGAAAATTCAGGCTGAATATGATGTTTCTTTATTTCAGGATAATGTAAAGATCGGAAGGATGCCTATTATGTTGCGGAGTTGCCGCTGTGTATTACATGGAAAAGATGAAGAGGAACTTGCAAGATTGGGTTTGTATTGTACCCTTATTTCAAGCATTACATCTTCTTGTTCATCATATTTATTGTATTTCATTTGGATTCTAGGTGAGTGCCCTCTTGATCCTGGAGGATACTTCGTCATCAAAGGAACTGAGAAGGTGATACTTCATACTTCGTGTATACAATTTACTTGCAGCTATCTTATGGAGTCTATAGATTGCCTTGTAGTCCGCACTTTGACTTTGTGGTTATATGTTGTGTGTTGTTGCATTTTCTTAGTTCAGACTTGATTGTGTGTTTAGTTTCAGTTTTTAGTTTTTTCTGTCAACACAGTTATCCGATTTGTTATTGAATCCTTTCCTTTTTACGTGACCTGAAGCCATGCCATTGCGCGTGTTGGTGTTTGATGTTCATTTCAGGTGTTGTTGATACAAGAACAACTTTCGAAGAACAGAATTATTATTGATTCTGATAAAAAAGGGAAGTAAGTGATCTCTTACAGTATTTTGGTCCCTGTAGTATTGATGGCTAGCATCCCCATATACATTAATTGTCAAGCCAAATCATTGTATCATTCTTCAGCAGTATTCTTCCATTATTTACCCACCCACAATCCAATTATCAATTTTACTATTTAATGACTCTCTTTCTTTTACTACTTATTTTCAGCATAAATGCATCTGTCACAAGCAGCACTGAAATGACGAAAAGCAAAACAGTTATTCAGATGGAAAAGGAGAAGATTTATTTATTTCTTCATCAATTTGTAAAAAAGGTGTAGATACATTTAATGATCATGTAGATCTTTCGGTGTTGGATTCCATTGGCTGATCATGTGATTTTGTCATAGATTCCAATTATAATTGTCCTAAAAGCTATGGGAATGGAGAGCGACCAAGAGATTGTACAAATGGTTGGAAGGGATCCCCGTTTTAGCGCATCACTCTTACCTTCTATTGAGGCAAGTATTATACCCCCCTGCTTTTTATCTTGTGTCTAATTTATGGTCTTTTCGTAATGATACTGGTGTTTGAGTGAACCTTTCAATTTATAATAACTCTAGATCTAGAAGCAGCTGTAGTTCTATGGATGTAAATGTTCGTCCTATGAATTTTTGAATCTCTTTCATTTGCGAAAGTAAACAACAAAGCAGTGATCCTTGTGGTTGATTGTTTTGTTCTCAAAATTTTAGTTAGGAAGTTGAATGTTTGATTTTTTAATCTTAACTCCCTATACTAACGTGTTGCCAAAAAAAATTTCGTAATACATAAATAATGATATTTAAATCTGATACCATGCATATTGATCAAGTCTGATGCACTTATGAGTCGGTTGGTGATGCATAAGGTTATCGAAGCCACTGCTATGGCTCTTAGAATGGAAGGTTTTGCTTTGACATTCGGAAAATAAATTGTTCTCTCTTGCTCTAGCTATTGAAAGTTATAGGTGATGTGTGAGTATCATTTACCCGTGGCTCACAAAAGAACCTGCGATACGAAACCAATTTCTTAGCTAGTCCTTTTTGTTGAATGTAAAAGTTGATGAATCTCTTATTCTTCCATGCCATCTTGTTCATCCTTTGGGTTCTGACGAGCCTTGATCTCTGAAGCATCATATTTATCTCTCAAAATGCTTATTTAATTTCAGGAGTGTGTTAGTGAAGGTGTGAATACACAAAAACAAGCACTGGACTATCTTGAGGCAAAGGTGCAGTGTTTTCGTTATCTTACAGAGTCATTTAATAGTTTTTCTTTTCAATGATTGTTGTGAACACATATCGTCTACTTTCAAAAATTATTTAAAACCCAGAAAAGAATTTACTTCCCGGTTGAAAAAGAGCTCTTTCTATTGTTAAAAAGACCATAGCTCATATCTCACTCTACTGAAAGAAATCTGTCATACACTTTCTGGTGTATAATTAGTTCCTTCCACCTCATTCTTTGATGTATTGAGAGTAAGTCTGCAATTTATTTCCATGTTGTTGTCTTCCATTGAGTAATAAACACACTGAACAGAAGAGCAGACTATCAGGTTATGTTGAGATTAACAATAGATTTTAATTTTTCTCAGTTTGCAGCAAGAAAAATGTGACATATTCTTTTATCTGTTTATTACTGTAGGTGAAAAAAACATCATACGGACCTCCACCTGAAAAGGTATTCATTCTTTCTTCCACTTTTACACTCTCTTGTTCAACTTTGTACAGATGGATAATTTGTTTTTGGCACTGCAAATTTGAATGTGAAAGTTTTCTTGCTAACTGAAAACTCTGCATTGTATATTTAAATGATTTACTAGGACGGAAGGGCTCTATACATCCTCAGAGATTTATTCCTTGCGCATGTACCTGTAAGTATCTTAATTTCTTTTGGTTATAAAATTTTTTAGCCTTTGCTTACTGCTATGTGCTTCTCCTTAAGGTGCGTGACAACAATTTTCGTCAAAAATGTTTCTATGTTGGCGTGATGTTGAGACGAATGATTGAAGCAATGTTAAACAAAGATGCGATGGATGACAAGGTAATATGATGACCTTCTATCTGGAATAGTTTTTTTTGTACTTGTAAAATGTAGTTAAAGTCTGATTATTTTCTATTAGGATTATTGCTGTATGACATGATAGATACTTAGATTAGCCAATTGAAAAAAGGGAGGGACATGCTGAAATGGCTTACAAAATGTCTTGGCCGTCTCTTAGAGGAGCCAATAATATCTAAGACTTCAACTCATTATGATGGCTAACTTGTTAGTCAATGATCTAAGATGAACTAAGGATAGACAAGTCTTACTGTAACTCGAAAGTTCATATTGCCGGCAACGTATGTTCTCAAGTGTGCGTCTTCTTGTAGGATTATGTTGGTAACAAGCGGTTGGAGTTATCTGGACAACTAATGTCTCTTCTCTTTGAGGTGTCGCTGGAATATATCACCAAGCATAGTACTTTCTCTTCCTTTTTTTTGTAAGATTTTTTCTAGCCCTTACCTATTATTTCCCTCCCTCTCCTGCTACAGGATTTGTTCAAAACGATGCTCAGTGAGGCCATTAAAAAAGTAGATGCTATTCTTTTAAAACAAAGCCGGGCTAGCCGATTTGATTTTTCTCAGGTAAGTGTAGACATACATTTCCCTGCTGGTTCAGGTCTTGCAATAATTTTGTTAACACGAAAAACATTTATCTGACACCTCCTATCATTTGGATTTGTAAATGAACTTCAGTCAAAATAACATCAAAGATTCATATTTTAAGATTTTATTTTGTGTTCCCAAGTAATCTAAAAAATATTTCTGTTTGCAATGAGCTCATTATTAACTAGGTGTTATTATGCCGATTACCACTTGCTTTATTAACTTATATTTCCCTTGGATATTCCATTGCAACTTGAATTGCAACAATTAATTATTGCTTCTGTAGCCTTTCACTTAGAATAACATTCCCTTAGATTTTCAGAAATAGTTACTGTAGTCAAAGATCTGATAATAAAACTTCAATTTTCTTTTGTGGTGTGCTCATAGTATATCACTGGAGAAAGTCATAACAGTATTTCTTTTGGACTAGAAAGAACCCTTTCAACGGGAAACTTCGATATTAAAAGGTTCAGAATGCATAGAAAAGGCATGACACAGGTCAGTCTCACTCTCCATATACATCTGTGTGTATGTCTTTAGCCTCCTTCATGCTATATCACTCTCAAAGAAATTTTTTCATATAGGTCTTAACAAGGTTATCTTTTATCGGGAGCTTGGGGTTTATCACGAAAATTTCACCACAATTTGAAAAGTCAAGAAAAGTAAGTGGGCCTAGATCATTGCAACCCAGCCAGGTAATGATACTTTCTTTATCAGCCTGCTGAAATTTGTAAAGAAAACTACTGCTTTCATTTGAAGTATCATTTAATCTGATTTTTGGTATTGTGACTTGTGCAAGTGGGGCATGCTCTGCCCATGTGATACCCCAGAAGGTGAATCTTGTGGGCTTGTCAAGAACTTGGCTTTAATGACTCATGTCACAACAGATGAAGAGGAAGGCCCATTGGTTGCTATGGTATGGTTTGCTATTATTTTTTTTTGCTCATGTAGTCCATTTATTCGCATTAATCGCCTTTCCTATGGATTTGAGAAGGATACCGCCAGAACCACACTACCCTTTCTTATTATCTTCTGCTAGTCATAGATGGATTTTTGTCAATTTAGTACTGAATCTATGTGTTTGAATTAATTTTCTGGAAACAGTGCTACAAATTGGGTGTTACAGATCTGGAAGTATTATCAGCAGAGGAGCTGCATACTCCGGACTCATTTTTGGTCATATTGAATGGGCTAATTCTTGGCAAACATAGAAGGCCACAGGTACTATATATAAAGACATGGTTTTACAACAAGCACAATACACATATTTACACCTCTTCACGAGTTTCTTTTGTTTCAGTACTTCGCCAATTCACTTAGAATGCTGCGTAGAGCTGGAAAAATTGGCGAGTTCGTCAGTGTGTTCACCAACGAAAAGCAGGTATTTCATCGATTAGTTTTTTGGGTATCTATGTTTTGCGTTGTGCACCTTATAGCTTATGTTCATTCGTCCATCAAGCAAAACCCAAATTATCTATTCGGTTATGTTTTTGTGCATAACTGTTTAAGCTTTGTATTTATTTATAAGGATTGGTATAGCTAGAAATAAAGATTAAGATTTCTGAAGACCATGGAAGCTACATTAATTAATTTGTAGAGTCTTCAGTAGCCCCCCTTTTGGTGATTTTGGAGTAGAAATACAGCTACGGATGTCAATTATAAAAGCTACAACTTTGTAGATGGTTGCTGAAATTCCTGCCAATTTTTTTTTTATGAATTCACAAATGTTAACTGAGACTGACTCTGAGGAGAAAATGTTTATCAGCATTGTGTTTACGTTGCATCTGATGGTGGGCGGGTTTGTCGTCCACTTGTTATAGCCGATAAAGGAATATCAAGAGTTAAACAACACCACATGAAGGAATTACAGGTACATGTGTTATATTTTCCCAGATTCATGCATACTTGGTCTTAGTGGTATGAGTTAAATACATTGGCTGACTGATATGTATTTTCTTGAAGGATGGGGTTCGCACTTTTGATGACTTTATTCGTGACGGTTTGATCGAGTATCTTGATGTCAATGAGGAAAACAATGCATTGGTTCGTCTCAGTCTCCATATTTTCTAGATGTATTATATTATATTGCACCCTAGGCAGCCTAAAATGATAAACTGCTCTTTTTCCTTGTCTTAAGATCGCTTTATATGAAAGTGAAGCCACTACGGAACTGGATGAAGGAGCAGAAGCTGCTAAGATAAGGGCAGACATAACCCACATTGAGATTGAACCTTTCACCATCTTAGGTGTTGTTGCTGGTCTTATTCCCTACCCTCACCATAATCAGTCACCTAGAAATACGTATCAGGTTTGTGTTTCTAGACAATCTGACATAAGCAGCTCCAATTTCTGTTGGTTTGCATTTCGTTCTTAGTCCTGTTACATTTTATGCAGTGTGCTATGGGGAAACAAGCTATGGGAAATATTGCTTACAACCAGGCAAGCCCATTTATGCCTTTCATATCATTTCATTGAGGCAAATCCTGTTGCTTTCCAGTTTTGGTGTGATTAGATAAATTGTTGCCTATTATGCTATCTCAGGTTTTGCTTTGGTTATGTGAAGTCTAAATACTTTAACGCCTGTATCATCTTGCATTGTGTTTTAGTATATCTTGCTCTCTCTTGGATACTGAGTTTGCTTTTATAATCTTTATATTTAGTTAAACCGGATGGACACATTGCTTTACCTATTGGTGTATCCTCAGCGACCCCTGTTGACGACAAGGACAATTGAATTGGTAAGTTACTTTACTCTAATAGGAATGTGTTAATAATATGGAACTAATAAATTATGCTTGGTAACAGGTTGGATACGATAAACTTGGAGCAGGTCAAAATGCAACAGTTGCTGTTATGAGTAATACTGGATACGACATAGAGGATGCAATAGTGATGAACAAATCTTCCTTGGATCGTGGTTTTGGCCGCTGCATTGTTATGAAAAAGTATGTAATGGATTTCTATTTAAGGCAAAGTCGTTTGCTTTGAAAAATCGTCTATTACATTAACTATTGCTTCTCGTGTTGTGTTGTTTTGTGAAACAGAATTGTTGCTACGTGCCAGAAGTATGACAACAGTACAGTAGACAGAATACTCATGCCACAAAGAACAGGCCCAGATGCAGAAAAGATGCAGGTAGTACATTTTGCATGCATATGCCCCTATTGTAAGACTTGTGCAAGTCATTTTTTTTCTTAAATGGCATCTTTGAGAATTACTGTTGTTGCAAATGCAAATTCCTTCCGGATTTTTAGATTATGTGGAAACAGCCCTAGGTAATCCATTGAGCACAAAATATATTTTTCGGACTTTTGCCATTTCTTATCAGAGGGAGCAAGTACAATATGGTTGTTGCTTATTTGAAATTGTGACTGTTTTTTTTTCTCAAAATAGACGCTCCATTAACAAATATATGACTTTGCCTAGAAATTATAACAGAACTGGCATAAACCCTCCTCTTCTGAATCTGAAGATAAGAATATTCTTAATCCTGCTTATCCAAACGGCTAGTGAGAGTGTCTGAATATCGGCATTTTCCTTCTCTTTGTTCTTTCTTGTGGTTTATTTTTTATTTATTTGACTGTGGCCTTTCCCTCTGCTAATACATGTTGAATACATTTTCATGTTAATTATTTTTTCGTTTCAAGATACTGGATGATGATGGAATTGCTTCTCCAGGGGAAATTATCAGACCGAATGATGTTTATATATATAAACAAATCCCTGTGTGCACAACAAGAGATAAGATTACATCTCCGCTATCTGATAGGTATCCAATAAACTTTTCAGAATATATGATCATAATTGTTTCTTAAAACTGTAATCACAGATGTACAATTCGTTGTGTAATTTTCAGTCAATACCGTCCGGCCAGAGAGTTTTTCAAAGGTCCTGAAGGAGAGACGCAAGTGGTCGATAGAGTTGCTCTCTGTTCTGATAAGAGTGGCAGTTTATGCATCAAATATATCATACGACATACTCGTCGACCAGAGGTGAGAATTTTTGTCTTTAATACTGTTATGTATCTAGGGCCTCATGTTCTGCAGTGTTACTCATGTCTTGTTCTGACTTTTTTATAGCTTGGCGACAAATTCAGTAGTAGGCATGGGCAGAAAGGTGTATGTGGTACAATTATTCAGCAAGAAGATTTTCCATTTTCTGAGCTTGGAATTTGCCCTGATTTGATCATGAATCCTCATGGGTTTCCAAGGTCAGAAAATATTCCTTTTAAGATTTGTCTCTATTTATCTGTGCATGTAGATACCTATTTATAACGTGGAGCCAAAAAAAAAACATCCTTCATTTGTGTACGAGTGTGTGGGTGTGTGTATTTGGGGTCTTTTTGTGTGGAGGTTTTGTTTCATTTGTTATCGTCAGGGTGCCTTAACTATAAGAATCTTTTCGATGTAACAAACAAGGAACAATGGATTTCCAGTTAGCACAAAATCTTAGAATCTGTTTTGGTACCCAACTTGAAGCAACAGTTATGTTCTCATCCGTTTGGTCCAAAATTTTCGAGTTTCATCTGAAGTTCTTGGTTACTTGAAATTTTGTATTAAAACTGACGAATGTATTAACATATTTCTTGTCACAGTCGTATGACAGTTGGTAAGATGATTGAACTCCTTGGAAGCAAGGCTGGCGTTTCTTGTGGTAGATTTCATTATGGTAGTGCTTTTGGAGAAAGAAGTGGTCATGCTGACAAGGTTGAGACTATAAGGTACTCTTTTCTCTCTTAAATATGAAGTTTCTTCTTCCATATATAAACTCTTCTTTTGGCATTTAATGTTGTCGTATGTCTTTTATCATTTCAGTAAGACCCTTGTGGATAAAGGGTTTTCATACAGTGGGAAGGACTTGTTATACTCAGGTACTTCATTGTGAATTTGTACACATTTCAAAATGTGCAATCATATGTTAGCTTTCATTTTAGTATGTGTTGTTAAATTCTTCAAATACTAAGTCGTTTAGGATTTACTCAAATGAACCAAGGCATTATCATTTTTGACATTTTTAACACTCGGACATACTCATTCTTATTCCAAAGCTATATAGCTCATGATTCTTTCTTTGTACATCAACCTGACGATCTTGAGCGTCTTGCAGGTCTCAGTGGCGAGCCATTGGAAGCATACATCTTTATGGGGCCGATATATTACCAGAAATTGAAACACATGGTGAGGTTCATCTTATCTATTTGGACCATTTTATTCTGTTTTGTAATCAAAAACAAAAAAAAAAAACTATAAATCAGAGTGTACAGTAATTTTTTCCGACAAGTAAACAGAAATTCTTGTTTTTGTACTTTTGTTAAATAGGTTTTGGACAAGATGCATGCGCGAGGGAGTGGACCACGTGTCATGATGACAAGACAGCCTACTGAAGGGAAATCTAAGAATGGAGGTATGTGCCTTTTGCTTCTCTTCTCAATCGCATCTTTAACAGAATTTAACCGTTGTTCTCTTCTCAATTGTATCTCTAATACTGTTCCAGGTTTAAGAGTGGGAGAAATGGAACGAGATTGTCTTATTGCTTATGGGGCCAGCATGTTGATCTACGAGCGGCTCATGATTTCTAGTGATCCTTTTGAAGTTCAGGTAATTAGATCATAATGCACTGTTTTGATAAGTGGCAAATTCTGTGAAATCATTGCAACTTTCTGTCTCACTGACATTGTATTAAAGATATCATCAACATCGAACGGGAGATCTTTTATATCCTGGAAACGGTTAGAATACCCAACTATTTTTGATACACTATTTCACGTTTAAATGCAGGTTTGCAGAGCTTGTGGTTTGTTGGGATATTACAATTACAAGCTTAAAAAAGCAGTTTGTTCAACATGTAAAAATGGCGATAACATTGCTACTATGAAACTCCCATATGCATGCAAGCTACTATTCCAGGTAAAACCATTGATCCACTGCTCAAATTGAAACTCTCTTCTTAGTCCCATTTGGAAATGATAAAATCATTTTGATCTTTGGATACAAATTTCTTCCTAAATAAATGTTTTCGGTTTTACTGGTTTGTGATAGGTCTAATGCTTAAAAAATTCCATTCTTATATTATTCTTCTGGCTTGTTTTTGTTATTTCTTAACTCGTTCTGTGCATTACGTGATAACCAGGAACTCCAGTCGATGAATGTTGTTCCGCGTCTGAAACTTGTAGAGGCTTGATCTCAGGGAAGCGTTATCAAACTGTTTTCAACTTGGATGATAATATTTGATACAACTTCGATTGCTTTTGGTGTGATATTTGCTGTCAAAGTCCTCCGGTTTGATCATATTTGTTTTGTTCTTAATTGATGTACTGAACCTTTGGAAAAAAATGACTAATGAGAAGAAAAAAAAAAAAAACACTCCGTTGGTTATAGCAAGAATATCAGCTGGCTTGTTTACCATCTCTCTTTACCCAATTGAATTGTATTTCCTCAAATTTGTTCTTCCAAATTTTGACTTCACGTATCCAGTTACATGAACCATAGTCTTGTACCATTAAATAGAGCATCCAAATGTCTATTATCTCCTTCAAAACAGACCTTTTTCTACTAAAAATTAGTATTGGTCAAAAATATTTTTAAAAACAAAATCTTAGTAATTGATACAATAACTCTGAGCATTCACTTAAAACATAAACGAAAGATAGAAGCACATTTTTCTTTTTTGATAAAGTGCACACACTAAGTTATGATATCTAATTACAAAAGAGATCCAAATAAATCTCTCCAAATACAAATATCTTCAGATTCCACAAAGGCAGAAGTATCATCATGATATACACTGTTGTTGTTGTCAATGCAAGCAAATAAAGTAACAAAGACGAAGCAAACACATAAAGTCTCGATGTTCTCTACTATGTGACTAACCAAAAGAGATCTCTCTTAAGGTACGAAACTAAGCACAACACGATGAACTCACTGCTGTAGCCCCTGGCCCGTTTGGGAGAACCATTCCTGTCGGGTTTTCAGCTGGCTGTACACGCGGTAGCCTTTTCGCTGTAGCGGTTTGAACAAAAGAAACAAAAAAGTGGAAAGGGATTTAGTGGAAAATTAAATTGTTGGAAATGCCTTTCTTGATGAAAGAATGACTCACCGATTTCATAGAATATGTCTTTGACATTTGTCGCGGTCTTCGCTGAGGTTTCCATGAAGAAAAGGCTGTTCTCTTGAGCATATATCTCTGCCTCCTGCAAATGACATATCAAGAACTACTTAACAACACAACTCAGTAATGAAAAAACCAAGTCTGTATGGATTGTAATAGAAGATTTCACGGGCAGCAGTCGAATTGTTAGTTAACATTGGAGCCAAGCTGCACCCCAAGTGTTAGTTAACATTTTCTCCCCGTACTTTCGAATTTCATCTCAAAGATTTTTGGCATTAGCAAAGCAATATCAGACAGAACAGGAAAGGAAGATTTGGTTTACCTCTGCAGACACCTTCCTTGCATCTAATAAATCAGCTTTGTTTCCAGCAAGAGCCATCACCATATTAGGGTTACCTATTCACATGAGAACAAAATCCGCATTAACATATAATGATACAAAATAAACCACACCAACTATCAGAAAGTAGGAATCATAAACTAGCTAAAACCAAAGTCAGCTATTCCATACCTTGCGCCTGCAGTTCCTGAACCCATTTCTTCGCCCTCTCGAATGACGCCTGTGGCAATAGAAAAACAAAAGTTAAGAATTCCTAACTTTGCAGAAAGCCTTAAAACTGCCACTAAAGTCCACAGGTGATCAGTAAGTTAGTGCATTCTTGACTAAAGCACAAGGATTGTGTATTCGTACTTGATTTGTAATGTCAAAGACAATAATTGCAGCAGCTGCACCCCTGTAGTACATTGGAGCCAGACTATGGTATCGTTCCTGACCAGCTGTATCCCATATCTCAAACTTCACAGTCGCATCATTCACAGCCAATGTTTGAGAGAAAAAAGCTGCACCTATGGTTGATTCCTACAACACAACGAATATCATTATGGTTGTAGGAATGAGAACAAAATCTCTAACAAGATCACATGAGAAAAATGCCACCACCAACCTGGAATTCAACAAACTGATCTTTAACAAAACGCAGCACAAGACTTGATTTTCCAGCCCCAACATCTCCTAGTAACACCTGAAGAACTTAACCAAGTTAACCACCGAAACAAAATAAAGGAACAAAACAGATTTTTTCTTCTGCTACAGATGCTAACAAAGAGACTTTACTTAAAAACGACCTTAGATTCTAAAATTGTCCACAAGCATCCTTAGATCGGATAAAAACTCATACTGATATAGCTGACTCGTTAGAACCCTAAAACAAAACTATTAGATCGGATAATCAAAGAAATCTACAATTTTTACTCAAAACCCTAGTTTTATACTGATCAAACATGCGATTTCTGAAACGATTAGAATTACCCAATTTCGGATCAGAAAATTCGGTTCAAAATTCCCCCAAATTGGAAACAGAAACCAAATCATAAAAATCAACGATCTGATCATAATTCTCTTAAATTCACGATCATCATTCAAAGGATAAACAAAACCCAGAAGGCTAAAACTGACCAATTTGGCGTTGATGTTCTTGTTTCCAGAGGTAGCCATGACTATTGATTGATTGATCTGATGATACAGTATTTGAAGCTGGAGAATGTTCTGCTAAAATAGAAAGAAAATTGAAGATGAAAGACGCGTTGACAATCGAAAGACGGAGAAGAGAGACCTAAGAAGCTTCCTCGTCAACAAACAACCAAATTTCTCTCTTTCTCTCTCCCGAAGACGAAAGCAACAGAAATAAAAAGCAGAGAAGCAAAATCAAAGAAACAAATTTTATACGGCTCGTGAATATGACACGAGACTTATATAAGTAAAAACCCGACAAAATATCGAAATTACGTTTAAATCCCTATATTTATCTAAAATTCTAAAATAGCCCCAAAAACAAAAATATGTTAGCGGTGAACCCCATTACCGTAGACGATCCTAATCAAAATGTCGCTGATTGTGTATCGTTTACATAGATTCTTTGTAAAAACTTATTTTAGGTCTCCCTTCTTTGAGCAAATTCAAAAAGTTTGGTGGTAGTGACTGACAAAATCTACCATCATGTTCATTTCGTAGTTAGCAAGAACAACAACTAAGACCATACACAATGGTACAATCTTTGGTTGGGTGTGAGTAATATAAAAAGGAGAAAAAATAGAAAAGTTGTGTAGAAGTTGTATGTTGGGTGTAAGTTTACACTTGGGTGTGAGTATTAAAATAAAGAGAAATATTGCACTCTCTCTATCTCTCTCTATCTTTTCTCTCTCACTTTTCTCTCTCTCTTTAATTATAATAATAAAAAATTATTCACATCCACACTCGCACATGTGCCATTGTGTATGTTCTAATAATAGCGATTACGATAAACTATAACAATTAAAAAATAGCGACTAAAAACATGTTTTGTTGTTTGTTTTGTAATTTTTAGTCAGAGTCAGCTCTGACATTGAATGACCAGTAAAAAAAATGCTATTATTTACATCCGAAAGATTTGAACTCAAAACTTTTCTCTCAAAAAAATATTTTGAATTTTCCCGCTAGATTAGAAAAACAAATTGAATATTGAGGCCGGTATATATATATATATATATATATATAAGGACCACAAGTTGTTTCTTCTCCAGCTATTAATTTTGTAGTCGTTAACTTTTTAAATTTTGGATTAGTAGTCACTAGTCAGTAATTGATATTTGTCTTTGTTAATGAAAACTATGAAAAACACAAGTTTTGTCAATACAAATATATCATTGTGGCAAGTGAGTGTTTAGCAAAATCCTCAATAGTAGATTGTTGTCTCACGCGTCAAAACTGGGCGTGTGATTTAATTTTGTCGGTCATAAAGTCGTATTGGACGGTTTAAGACGAGACTATTTAACATGTTTTGGTACCTAATTGGAAGATATTATGAATCAAACTTATTTGTAGTCAAAAAAAAAAACTTTCTTTGTAGTCGAACAAAATATCGTTATCTACACAAATGCACGTTTTTCAATATGGGTTATGCGCTTTCATCTGTGGACCCAATTATTTATAGTTGATGACAAGAAATTAATTCTAACTTGTTTGTTTTGAAGAAAAACATTGGATGACAAAACATTATGGATGTTTAGAATAACTTATAACTAACTTGAATCATTATTGCTCAGTACCATTTTTGAATGATAGCTATAAGATGTGAGTAAGAAAACTTATATATAACTTATAAATAGTGGAACGGCGGAATAACTGAATAATTATTAGTGGAATAAACTGAACTAGATAAAGTTTAAACAATGGAAATATAGTTTTAGTAGATTAATCATGTTTTGTTTTTTTTTCCGAGTTATATTTTGACATGTTATGTAGTAGTATACAACAGAATTACTATTCTAAAATGTGAAAACAAAAAAAAAAATTAATAAATATCTTGAATGGTAAAAAATAGCAAAATCACGTTTTCAAACGTGAAAACGTGAATAAGCGATATACCATTCATTTTTATACTGAATAAATTTATGCCATTCATTCTTTGCTGAGTGGATATTATATATTATGTTTTTCCTTTTTAGTGGAATCTTCATTCTATTACATTTAACATAAATGGTAAACTTTTGGTTAAATATTAAAAAGGGATTATTGTCTAAAATGCCATTTTTTGGGAAAAACTTACGAAAATGCCATTTTTTGAATAGTTTACGGATTTTGCCCTTTTTAACACTTAAAAATGTACGTATTTTGTGATTTTTTTTTGCAAAAATACGTACTTTATACCAAATACTAAACCCTAATAACAAATGGAACCGACTAAACCCAAACATAACGAGTAAAACGCATGTTAAATCATATTTTTGGAGCCTGAAAAAGGGCAAAATCCACAAACTATTCAAAAAATGGCAAAATCCACAAATGCCACTATGAAAAAGGGCAAAATCCGTAATTAATTCATATTAAAAATGTTTCATCCAACCATATTCTATCCATCTAGGCTCTAACTCTACACATCTATTTTCACTCCTAAAGAACATCCAAAACGTTACTCATTAGTTTAAAACTTTAAATGTTTGACATAATATATATTGTGTACACATATGCATGCTTTAATATGTGATGTATAAACAAATAAATTTTTAACAGATCATGTTGTTTTGTCCTTTTTCACATCTCAAAGTCTAATACACCTCGTATTCCACGACGATATGTTCCTAAGTTCCATCTTCCAACTCATTCTCTATATATAGTAAAGTCTCCAGCTCAAGAATAATCATTAATCCAAAAGAAGAAAATTAATTATAAAATCAAAAACATTACTTAATCAAAAGAAAACTTCCACCGAATACAAAGAGTCGTCGAAATAGTTTAAACAACAACAACAACAACAACAACAAAAGATGAAGCCAAAACAACTCATAAGATTGATGACTTTTTTTTTTTTTTTTCATGAGCCTTGGTTGAGTCCATGTGAAGCAGCTTCTAAGACACAATCCATAGCTTGAAACCCTATTCTCTCTTTCTCCAAATCATACACAACTTTCACATTTTGTTGCTGAAAGCTCCCAAAAACTCCTGCAGGTCCGTAATCTCCATCTTCCATGTTCTGAAACAACAAGCATTGCACCACAGAACCATCGCTAGGGGCGCTCATTGCGTAGAAAGAGTTGCCTTGCGGGAGAAGTAAGGTTGCATTGTTCAAGAAATTGAATGTAATTGAAGGAAATACCATCATTACATCGTTTTCGAGGCTAGTGAGATTGTTGTTAGGACATGGGACCTTGTAGCAGAGATCAAATCCTGTTCTTGATTCAGTTTCCGTGGCTCTCGGGTATGTGATGGTTGATTGGAGAGTTGTGAGGAGTTGTGAGTATAAAGGATTTGGTAAATGTGTGTAAGTCGTACCCGAATCGACCAACATTCCTCCGTTTCCTTGTGAATCAAATTGTCTTAAGGTTAAAGGAACTTGTGTGGGAGTGATATTTGTGCCTATTGTAATTGATTCTAAACCGATGTAGTAGCTGTTGGGGTACATTGGAGTATTCAACATGGGAGTAAACTGCAAAGATTCAGTGAGATTTATCGATAAAGCGGAGGCTCCTAGGATCAAAGGGCTTGAGATGTTAGGGTTGTTGACAAACTTGAAAGGCAAGAAACAGTGAGAAAATCCCTTTTCAAGAAAGCCTAGCTGTGAAGGGAGAGAGAGTAAACCTCTTCCAAATCCGGCAATGCCAATAGGTTCGTGGTAAGTGGACGTTACACAACCAAAAGAGAACCTTGGGACATCCCTGGTTCGAGCCTTTAGTATATCTCTGGTTAGTATTCCAGAGACAAGACCACCTTCACCATAAGTATAAGCAAAGGAAGGACAAGGCCTTATGCAAGTGGACTTGAGAAGCATACTCACAGAGCAGCCAGCGATTGCACAAGGGTCAAAAGGATTGTCTGAGCTATGGATCTCGGCGCAAAAGGAACTAGCGCAAGAGGCTCTAAAAGATGAAGATGATTGCAGAGGGGAGAAGATTGATGATGATTTTAGATTGTTGTTCTTGAGATCATAACAGTCTATGCAATCAAAACTTAGATTCCCACATGGGACCCAAGTGAGATCACTACCAGTGTCCATGTACACTTGGACTTCTTGTGGAGGTGTTCCAATGTTTAAGGTTATCAAATAACCATCTCTCACTTCTCTCAAGGGCTCCATTACAACATCTACTGATGATAATGGCTTCTTGATCCTTTCTTGGGTTTGAGACTTTGGTGTGGGAAGAGAAACACTTGATTTGGTCAAGGTAAGAACAAGAAAGGAAGATGAGGAGGAACTAGGGTTTTTATGTGGTCTTGCTTGGGTTTTGTTGATGGTGTTTAACAATATAGTGATGAGTAGCAAGAGAAACAAAACATATGTTTTGGTTTCCATCACTTAGCTTACAAGATGATGAAAACAAAAAGAAATGTAAAATGAAAGGTTTGATTTTGTATATGTTTAGTGTGAAGTTAGTTTCGGTATTTATAGAGACGAATTAGGGCTTTAAAACTCTTATTCAAATATATTTCTTGTACTTAAGGAAAAGTTAGTATTTAAATAATCTTGATAAACTAATTACGCTTTATATCATTATATATACTCTTCCATGTGATATTTTAGATTAAGCCATTTAAAATTAGATACCATAAAATGGACCGCACTTCGTCACACGTGGAATAAAGTTAAAAGTTTTGAGAACCTACATGGAAACTAAGACGTGTAAAACTATTACCAACAAGCGAAATTAACACAGAAACTTACTATGGTAGTTTGATATTATATGATATTATGATGATATTTAGGATATTTTACTTGAGAAAACATATTATGCTAGTTTGAATTTGGATGATAACGCAATGACATAACTAATACAAACTATAAGTTATATGTTGTAGTGTAAAAGATAAATATTTTGGAAATAAATATTATAAATTATACATTAATGTTAAAATACTAGATATTATATAAGTGCGTTTATGTAATTATGTGTAATTGTGTATAATGCGGAAATAGATCCAGAAATTAAGGAAGAGACGAAAATGAGGACAAGGTGATGCAGCTAGCTACTGAGGTGTGCATGACTCATCCACTTAACTGTCTAACCGTTAATTAGTCTCCCGCTAACTTTGTTTTTATTTTAATTTAACTTAAAGAAAATTATATAGATAATATTGTTTCTCTTTATGACGTACCAATGAGTGCACCATAAATATTGTACTTAGTTTTATATTATTTTGCATGTTGTCCAATTAAAATGTATACTTATGGAGTTTCACACGTAACCCCACCATATATTGTCTATTTTGCCAAACCAATGTATATTATATAAAATACAAAAACGAAAACACTAGTTTTGAATGGCATACTCGTACCGATGCGGTATATGGTATACCGTTTTGATAATTATTAATCACAAAATAGTATGAAAAGCGTTATTTTAAATATTTTATATAGTTTTCGTATATCATTTATTTTACAACTAGAAGTTATATGTTAAATCTTATCAACGTAAACATTCTTTAATGCTCAAAGACATTGTTTAGTTCCTTTTAAGTGTACTAGAATAGCACCGTTGATCACACCAAGGGCTGTGCTCATGGAGTATTCGTTTTCTAATGTAAGATCAACAAGATTAATATACATAAAAGTATAAGATAAAATATACAAATTAGAGAATGGGTACCATATGTGTGGTGATCGAGTTAAGTGCAACATGTGGCCTGTTGAGAATCTCAGTGCCGAAAATCTAATCGAAATCTAGCAAATGATCCTTTGAATTTTCGAACAGATAAACAAAAGAGGGATAGTGAGGATGATGAAGATTGATTGAGCAACCTGATTATCCAAGACCTTGTGTGAAGAGCAGATCCTCCAATAACTGGAATCTCCATAGCTTATCTCGAACGGTTCTCGTCAACAATCTTTTGTACATTCTTCTTCTTCATGTTTTGCTTCTTTCTAAACTTCAAATTGATGATTCTCGTCAAAATCAAAATTGGCATATCGATTGTCTCTTCGTGACCTCGTTTCCGGGCTCCGATTCAACTGGACAAGACCCTCCAGACGAAAATGGTTTCTGATTTGTATGGGTTTTGGGGATTTACATTATATATAACGTAGCATGATGATTTTCGCCATCAACCTTAATGACGTTTAGTAATTTTAATAAGTTTTTTTTTATGTATACTACTATTAAGTTGATTAAACTTTTACTTATTAAGTTATTATTGACACTTAGGGATTAGTCCAATACATTTGACAATTGATATTTTTAAGTTAGTTAAAATACTAAAAAAACAGGTAATGTTGTATTTAACATTTTAATTTTTTTAAAAAATATATGGTACTATTACTGGTTTAAATTTATCTATCTTTGTAATTTATGTTTAAGAAATAATTTTTTTTTAATTTTCTTTTATTATTATTTACTCATAAATATCTTTCCCGTAATATATTTTCCCATTATCTCTAATCTATTTATTTTTTTATCTATTTAATGTTTTACATCCTAAATACGAATTGAAATAACTTGTCAAACATATTACCACTAACTTAAACACATGTTAGTTCTCAATACCCCGAAAGTAGTAGTCATTAGCTAGTACGTAGAGACTTTTCCGGAAACAAATTAAGAATAAGTAGTATATAGAACTAGAAGTGTTTGACAAGAAAAATATTAGGATTAAATAAATGAAATTTTTAAAAAAAAATTTAGAAAAAATGTGGGCTTGACACATCATCACAAAACTCTCTTTTAATATATAGAGGATTAGTAAGAGATTTACACTACTTTGTAACAGTTTACTGGTAAAAATCTGTAAGGGCCGCTTCGCCGGGAATGTACTACAAAAACATAAACTTTTTGACTTTTGTCTTTGTCTTTCATTTTGAGCACCATTGGCAAAGCACAAATGAATTGTTCAATGGTCTCTCTTTCCCCCGTGAAACCAGCAGCATATCAATACGAGATCTCTTTACACTTGTCAACCCTTATGTAGGATTGTGTTACCAATCAGATCTTAGATTCTTAGTTTTTTAGTTGTAGATGATTTAAGGTAACAACAATTATATATATGACTTACCTAAAAAAAAAGTTATCTTATATCATTCTAAAGAAAGGTCTATACTAACTTACTCCCTATGTTCCTTATTAATGTATTTTATAGGATTTTCACATATATTAAAAATTATTTATAAATGTAATATTTGTTGTGATTTACAATTTTCTATATCTCAAAACCAATAGTATTCAATTTTTTCCTTGAAATTTATCAATAATAACTAAAAATATTGCATGAAAAAACTTAAAATATCTATTTTTTTGAAACAAAAATTTCCCAGAAAATACAATAATAAGAAATTAAAAATTTTAACCATAATACACAAGATCTTGACAGATAGTTCAGTCTGTGACAAGCTAAAACATTCGGTAACGTTAGTATTCATAATTTACAAAAACTTGCAATCATCACTGTTAAAATCAATATGCAAACCTGATTGTTAAAAAAACAGAGTTTACTATTTGATTAAACCCACTCGACAAGGGTTTTCCACAAGACCAACCATTTTAATTTTTAAGGTACCAAAAAAAAAGATATGGTCATATTAGTAAGAATAGGAAGAATTCAGGGGCCTAGTAGTAATTTACAACCCGGGGTCGCCGGAGCTGAATAAATCACAGGCGGAGAAGTAAAAGACCCCTAAGACGGAGGTTTTAGCAAAGATACTGAGAGATTCTGAGCGATGAAACCTTATAGTCCTTGATTCTCTGGTAAATTTCAATTCTTTCGATGAGTTATTAAGGAAAGAAACTATTTCGATGAGTCTTACATAGCTCTGCATTTTTGCCTTGGGTTTTAGTGTAACGGTATGATAAATCCCGAATCAGCACTCACCGAGAGCACGAGATAAGGGCAAATCAAAGTCCAGAAGGTGAAGGATCACCTCGAAGATCTAAGATTTGGTGTTATGGAAGAAGATGATGATCGATAGAAATAAGGAGATTGAAGAAGATAATTTGTGTTTGATTGATTAGGTTTAGCCGAAAGTGGCAACATTCCTTACATACTTGGTTGTAAACCGAGATTGTACCAACATAGCAAACTTTAATTAAAAGCATAGAGAAACCGGATAGGTAAACCGGGTAATATTAATTATCCTGTAGCAATACTCCCCTCTTCAGAACATCCTTGTCCTCAAGGATGAAAACTTAGTTGTATATTCTTCATCTTCTTTGCAGCATGATAGTTCTGGTGGCCTTGGTAAATGAAACCATTCATAAGAAAGGATCGTAATCAAAGGCTTCTCAGATTGCTCCATTGTGAACTTGACAAACTTACACCCTTTGAGAGAGTCTTCAATTCTTAGGATATAGCTCTTCACCAAGAATTTAAGAGAATTGAAAAACTTGGTGTTGTTAGGGACTTTGATCATGTCAAATCTAGCTTCATGTCTCTTTAAGAACTCCAAAAGAGAGCCACCTTTACAGCTTTCCGGGTTGAGTTTTACCCAAGTCTCTTTGTCCCAATGAGTGTCCTCTATCATAGGAGAAAATGTCTGCATGATCTCCAAAAAACCATTGTGGTGAAGCTCCTGAGTTAATCCCAGCATACTACCGTAACGTCTATACCTCTTTTGCAGGAATGGAGAAATCACCTTGGTTTTCCACCCATACCATACATGAGAAGCTGGTAGGTTAGTCTCATGTACCACACAATGGCATGTCTTTCGAGTCTTGTAAATCAGTTCACACACCATATCTTCTGAAGCTCTCTGCATTTTCTCATATTTTCTCTTCCTCCAGAAATGAAGAGCTTCACTAAACCATGTGTTGAGCTTGTACTTAAACCACCAATTCTTGCAAAGCTTTCTCTTCCTTGAAGCTTTGTCCTTGATCAGTTCCAGAACCCCTAGAGAGATATAATCATGTGCACAAGCCTTGTAAGAATCTTCCAATGGGTTTTCGAATGTGTCTCTATCAATTAAAGTTGTTTCTATCTCAGCATCCCTTGTGTTAGCCTGAAAATTGACTAGTTCCAACGACATACGTTCTGAGTTCTTCATGTCAAATTGCACCTCAATAAAGAGAGACTGCTTAATTCTTCTTAAAACCTCCATCTTCCTCATTTTACATTTAATGTTCCTTCCTTGCAAGAGTTTATGTTGTTCATTCTGTAGTAGAACACTCAACATAAACCTTTGTGCATACTTGAATTTCCAGGCCTTGTTGTACGTCCTCTGCTTCTCTGACCGTTTCCACCGAGCACGTTCCCGTAACGACATCTCATTGGCTTTATGCAGAGAAGAGAACTGAGTCCAGCAACTCATACCCATTATACCAAGCAGACAAACAATACTTAACTGCCTTTTATTCTTCGATAACTTCCCAAGTTTGAGCCCTTTAAATTCTTCTTCATCAAGAGAATTATCTTGACCAAGCTCAGAATCACAAATACTTCCAATAGTCTTACCAATGACACATCCATGATCATATGACAAGTCGTTAACAACAACCAGTGATTCCTTATGACGTCTACGGCTAGGTTCTATGGAAGAGAGTACCTGAAATTGTGAGAGCATTTTCTGATGGTATAAAGACGTTTCGATCTGATGCAATTCTTCACGTGACTTCGGTTGTGTCTCTGGCCAGTCCCATAGATAAAGTTTGACTTGTAGACCGCCTGGTTCCCATACACGACCAGCTCGCAATAATTTAAATCGGTCAACTCGTTTCTTCCCATGAGCCGTCATAGTCTCTTTGAACTCTTTGTAGACACAATCCCAAATTATCTCTTCATGATCTTCATTAAGCAAAGCAGTTTCATCCTCAAAGGATAACTTATCATTCATCGATTTTCCTCTCTTTGAATTGGCCTTGAACTTGAATTTCCATTCCTTAAGATATTTCCTCTGTTTCTCCTTACTTGTTACTCTAAGAGGGATTTTATCAAACACTTGGTGTGCATCGATTTTGCCATTACCAATTGTTGATTGTTGAGGCAACTCTTCCCTTTCTTTGATTTGTGAATCCCTTTTATGAACCAGCAACCCATCAGAAGTGGAATCTAGAACATGTGAAACTGAGGCACACTCCAACGGCTTGATTAAGGGATCCGAATTTTTCACAGTTTCCACGAACGAGTCAAGATTCTTCACAGTTTTCTGGATTTGATGAACTTCTTCTATATCATCAGAAGCTGGATTATCTTCACGTTCCGTCATGACAATCCGTAATCTCTTGTGCTTCAACTGTTGGTGAGCAGGAGAATCTTGTTCTTCACAAAATATACACAAGCCATTTTCCATTCTCTCATACACCTCCTCACATGAATACTTCAGAGGACAGAGCTTGTGTGTGCTCGATTTCATGATTCTGGGTCCGGAGAAGGAAATGCTCTGATACCAATGTAACGGTATGATAAATCCCGAATCAGCACTCACCGAGAGCACGAGATAAGGGCAAATCAAAGTCCAGAAGGTGAAGGATCACCTCGAAGATCTAAGATTTGGTGTTATGGAAGAAGATGATGATCGATAGAAATAAGGAGATTGAAGAAGATAATTTGTGTTTGATTGATTAGGTTTAGCCGAAAGTGGCAACATTCCTTACATACTTGGTTGTAAACCGAGATTGTACCAACATAGCAAACTTTAATTAAAAGCATAGAGAAACCGGATAGGTAAACCGGGTAATATTAATTATCCTGTAGCATTTAGGGTTGGTTTTGTTTGATTCCTCTCTTTGCCTTAATGTTTAGGGTTGCAATGATGTTTTCAAGATTTCTGAAAAAATTAGAAAAGATTGCTCAATTCAATATCTGCATTGCTTTCCCCTCCATTGCTCATCAAAACCAGGTTTCAAGGTCGAAACTTTATCATGTTTATAGTACAGGGAGATGTTTTCAGAGTGGTAGATCTGTCTGTGGGGGTAATTCTTCTTCACGGCATTGGTCTCAGTCACCGACCCGGGTTTTCGGGAATCGGGTTTCGAGAGCTATGAAGAATGAAGCTCAAAAAGCTCTCTTTGATTACTTGCATTATACTAGAACTCTTAGTTTTGTTGATGCAGAGCATATAAGTAAGAATTCCCCTCGTTTTATTTTGGGTTTGTTGTCCAAGATTGATGATACTCGGAAGGAGGATATATCCCGGGCATTGACTAAGTTTCTAAGGTATAATCCCATCAACGAGTTTGAACCATTTTTCGAGAGTTTGGGTTTGCGTCCATCTGAGGTTTCGGGTTTCCTTCAACGGGACTTGGTGCTTTTGAGTGATGATGGTCTCATGTTTGAGAACTTTCATGTTCTTTGCTATTATGGGATTCCGCGTGGCAAGATTGGCCGTTTGTATAAAGAAGCAAGAGAGATTTTTGGTTACGAGAATGGGGTTTTGGCATCGAAACTTGAAGCTTATGAGAGCTTGGTTCTTAGCAAGCCTATAGTAATTAAGCTTGTTACTTGTTGCCCGTTGCTTCTGGTTGGTGGCATTGATAGTGAGTTTGTTTCTGTGGTCAACAAGTTGAAGGGATTAAACATAGGATGTGATTGGCTTGCGCATTATTTGTCGGATAGAAAAACATATAACTGGCTTCGGATTCTTGAGACAATGGAGATCCTTGATAAGGTGGGTGTTAAAGAGGAGAAGTTGAGTAGGCTTTTGAAAGCATATCCAGATTTGGTGGGTGAGGCTTCTGGCAATAAAGCTTATATTATGTTTGAAAAGTTTCATAAAGTTGGACTTCAGATGAATGAAATCGATAATTTAGTGACAGACAACCCAGAGATGCTATCAGAGAAATCTGTAAAAAGAATTATAGAGGCGTTGAAATTCTTGAAACGTATCAAAATGGAAAAGCAGTTTATCGTTAGGTTTTTACTGTGTTACATGAAGCTTATCTGTTCATCCTCTCTGCTAGGACCTAGAGCTGTTTGGAATAGATTGAAAATCGGAAGAGACCAGTTATGTCAGATCATTAAGGAAGAGCCTTTGAGATTGTTCAGTTTAGCTTCTAAAACTAATAATAGTAGAATTAAACTTGATTCACTGGATCTGAGGAATGCAGAGAAGACGGCATTCTTGTTGAAGCTAGGGTATGTAGAGAATTCCGATGAGATGGTGAGAGCTCTGAAAAAGTTTCAAGGGAGGGGAGATGAACTACAGGAGAGATTTGATTGCTTTGTGAAGGCTGGTTTGGACTATAATGTGGTTAGCCAGCTTGTTAAGCGGGCGCCTCATATGCTTAACCGGCCGAAAGGTATCATAGAAAAGAAGATCAATATGCTAACAGATTATTTGGGTTATCCAATTGAATCCGTGATAGAGTCCCCAACATATTTGTGTTATAGTATGGAGAGAATACATCAGAGATTCTCAATGTACATTTGGTTGAAAGAAAGAGATGCAGCAATGCCGAGGCTGACACTAGGCACTATAGTCGGTATTTCCAATACCCTTTTTGTGTCATACTTTGTCAATACCCACCCTGAAGGTCCAGCTACTTGGGAAAATATAAAGAAAGCATCTACCTGAAGTGAATTTAACTGGTCAGTTCAATGATATAACGTTATCTTCAATCTGGAATTTTTCAGTGAGATGGAGAGGATCAGAGAATATGTTTATGCATAGTGAAGTATTTCTGCCTTTGAATTTGATTGGTACTCTCTATTCATCAGTATAGTGATATGAATGCCAACAAATGGACCAGGAAGGACTTGGAGAAAGCTGAAAGAACAGAGACTCTCCATAGTGTTGCTACGCTATTGAGCACAGCGAAGTGTTCTTAGACTGGACTGAACAGAGCGACAAATTGGAAAGGCACAGTCCTTCGTTGATACAATATTCTTCTATTGCTTTCCGAAGCTGGAAATGCACACTTACCATATGATGCAACTTGAAATGTTTTCTTTGTTGAAGGAGACAGTATTGGTCAGACAAGGACCCGGCCTGATACCGAAGAGATCAGCTAACGTCTACGTACTTACTGGGACATACCTGTGACAGTTCTTTTCAGAATGCATTATTACAGGTTGTTTGGAAGAATGGGTTTTGTCCTTTACTCTTAGCCACCATTAGTCTATCTCCTGTAACTATGTAACATATAGCTTTGACAAATGATCATGCTTTTTCCTGACTTTTTGTGGAGTGTCTTTGTCTGTTTAAGTATCTGAGAGTATCTTGTAGATTACCTAAATATTAGATTTTTGTATTGGAAACAAAAGATTGCATATAGTTAGAATGTTTTGGGTTAATCAGCATTCCTAATCTTACTGCTATACATTTAACTATCCATCTCTCTTTATTAAAACTGAACCTAAAGCATCTGTATAAAATCTGAAGAACACCCAAAAAGAAAACCCTTTTAACAAAGATATCTAATTACATTTAACTTATGGTGCACTTTCATGTTGTGTTGTTCAGGTCATCTCTTATGGAAGAAGAAGAAGGAGAAGATGAAGCAGAAAGACAAGACCGCGCAATCTTAGACTCTTTGTCTTTGCTATATGCCTTTTGGACATCATCCTTAAGCTCTCTATATCTCATTCTCTTCAATCTTCTTTCATGCGTAGATCCCTTCTCAAACCGTAAATCATCCAGGATGTCTTCGTCTATGTACTCAGCCATGTACCTATCTAGAACCGCTGAGCCATATGGAAAAAACCTTCGACCAGTATCAACTGCATTGTGAAGCGGTAAATGAAATCAGTCAAGAGAAAATGAGCAACAGAAGAAGAAGAAGGGTAAACTCACAAAGAGCAAGCTTTTTTACCTGTTTTCATTAGAGCCTCCATACGAGGAAGAAGTCTTTTGGTTTGCATATCAGGCGTTTCGTTTAAATCAACCTGATTCAAGTTTCCGGTTAACCCATTCGAAGGTGGTGGCAGACCCGTGAACTCACTTGTACCTTCTACGTTACCAATGTCCATAGCCACTTTAGCTTCCGTTGGAAAGAACAACTGAGCAAGCCCCACTGCAAAAGGTTAATGCTTTAACAAAAATGTCGTAAAGATACAGAAGAATTTAGCAATTATCAGTCAATTACCTCTCTTTTCTAGGTACATCAGTCTCATTTGCAGATCTTCAGGCATAGAAAGGGAACACATTGGTGTATCCAGAACCATGGGGTTCTTCCTGATTTCTCTTTCCAAGATATCGATGCATAACCTAGCTTTACTAGATTCACGCCCTTTCGCTGTTTTGGTATGATAATCCTTTGGATTTGTCAGTCTTCTCAATATATTAACTGCGCTGCGTCCGTCAGATGTAAACTCAGATGCATTGGCGCCTTTATCGATAAGCGATATAATGATTGATGGCTCTCTACGCATCGCAGCAAAATGAAGAACAGTATAACCCCGGGAGTTCCGAAAATTCACGTCACCCATATCCAGAGCAAGAATCTCGGCAACAACTTTCGGATCACTATACACCACAGAATAATGCAGACCATTGGCTTGATCTAGAGTGATATCTGACTCAGTCAAAAGAAGCTTCACAAGCTCAACATCATCTGAATCCAACGCCTTGAGAATTTTACTGATTCTTTCGAGCAATTTTTCCGAAATCTTGGGACTGGTTTCTTCGTCTTGCGGAGACATAAGTCGAAGCTGTTTAATCTTCTCTGCTACTTCAGAAGGAACTTCCTTTTCGATACAGAACCTGTAAAGATCTGACCTTGCCACTCTCTCGATACACTGATCAAGAAGCTGAGTCAACTTACAATTGAAAGCAACCATAAGAATCGGAAGCACATTCTCAACAAGGGTCTTCTCCACAAAGTTACAAAGCCGTCGCTGCAAACATAAAGCACAAACCTTTAAGCTCTCATTGAGGTCTACGAATCAAGAAACAAAGATATAGAGAAAAAAAGAAGAAGATTTTCCACACACCTGAAAAGATGAAACTAGCTCAGGCACTTGGAGAACAGATGAAGCATACATCAATTGAACAACAAAATCAATGGCAGGTCGACAAGAATCATGAGCACAAACTGGATCAACACAAGTCGAAACTTCCAAAGGAAATGGCTTTAATCTCCCAGTGTAGATATAACTCAAGAAATACAAGAAAGCTTCATGACCAACAGTTCCATAAGGCAACATCTCTTTCAACTGGTACTTTGGTTTCTCAGTTTTCGAAATTTTCTTCTCTTTCTTGAACAATTCTTGGAAAAACTTACTTCTTGCAGCTAAAATACATCTATGAACACCAACCGGAACACCATCAACAATGATCTCTGCATCACTGTAATCAAAATCTGGATTATTAAGAAGCTGCTCAAGATTGGAGCTGAGTTTGCTTAGACTAACAACTTCAGGATTAGAAGCTGAGCTTGATGGGAAATGATTAGACCCAATAGAACCATAAGAGAAATGAGAAGATGTGAAACTTAAAGATGATGATGGCTCAGTCAAAGTAGCCATTTTTCTCTTCTTCTTTTTGCAGAATTATCAATCTTTTTGCATGAAGATCAAGATTACACAAGTCTAAAGATCGGTTTCAGATACAAAAGCGCTAAATTTACATTTCTAACAAGGAATCAACCAAACACAGAACCAAAAGGGGAAATTTTGTAAACTTGGGGATTTGAGTTATGAAACTATACCAAACAAAAAAATCGAATTTTTCAGACAGAACATTACTCTAGCACCTCTGATTCAATGTACGAAAGTCATAAGGAAAGGAAGAAACTTTGGACAAGGAATCAAACAAAATTGGGAAAGAGAAAAAACCCTAAAAGAATCTGAAAAAACGAAGGAAATAGAGATTGAAGAAATACAAAATCAGGAATTGAGATCTGCACAATCGTAAAAGATAAGATCAAAGAGAAGGCAAATTGAGATCTATCAAAGAGATAAAAACGAAGAGAATTTAGAGGAAAAGTCAAGAGAGAAAGAGAGGTATATAAGGGATAGATGATGATGAAATTGAGGACAAACAGGACACAACAGGTGCAAAGTGATGGTGAAAGAAAGAGACAGCTTCAATGTGAAGATAGAGAGGAGAAAAAAGAGTTAATATAATAGTTTTTTTACATTTTAATAATATGAATTTATAAGCATTAGATTAAAAACATGGTCTAATAAAGTACTCCGTATAAAGAAAGACTCAAATGAAAGTTGACAAATAGAAAACAAAGACTAGAAAAATCCGTGTGTGGTGCTAAAGGTTCTCCGTGTGTGACGCCACACACTCACATATTCGACATTTTTCTCTAATTTATTATATAATATATTGGGTTTGTTAAGATTAATCTTTATTTGACCCAATAAAAAGTTTAATATATAAAACAATCGAAATTTTATTATTTGAAAATATTTCAATTGTTTACCATAATTAAAAGCAAAATTGACATTTGATATGTGATTTTTAATTTTCGGGTTTTGTCATAAAACTTTTATAATTGTTTTGTATCATGTGAAAGCATTTTTAGTTTTGAGTTGACCAATAATAAACTAGTAACCATATTCTACAAAATCAGATCTAATCTTGGGATTAAACTTCTAAATCTTTGATTATGTTGTATATATGTTATAATGTAATTTATATTTATATAGAAAGGTAAAAAGGAACAATGAATAACATGGTATTAAAACAAATGATGTGATTAATTTTTTTTTTTGAAAAATTCATTTAATTTTGATATAACATGTAATTTTTTCATAATATATTAAATTTTACCTCGGTGTCTAGTTTATTAATTAGAGTTTAGGATTTCAAATTTAAGATTTTTTTGTTATTATATAATAAATTAAATATTCACATAAAACGTAATATGTTTGTATGAGGAAAAAATTATTTATTCTGTAAAACAAAATGTTTTTTTTTAATCACTATATGATTGGGATATATGCCATCATTATATTTTTTGTTACCTATGTTCTTTATTCAATAGTTTTATTATATTCGTAGGTTTAACCATTTTATGCGTTTTCAGTAGTTGCAAATTGTATTTGCTAATTTCATCTGATAAAATAATAAAATTTGTTTCTTAGTTGTAAACAATTTGTAATGATATGCTAATGCCGTCACAAAATAGCATTAAGTCAAGAAAATTAATATTAAGAAATAGCCGTCACAATTGATGACGGAAGGAAGTGACGCAAGCAAATGCGAACGGCATATGAATGATGATGTGGCTTGTGTGTGAATTGCTGTGATGTGATGACGTATTTATCAATGTCACTTTCGGAAAAGTAGATAGATAAATCATAAAATATTTGTAGAGATTATATAATAGCTAAAGTGGTCCGAATTTTATTAATTTATAATTTTGTGATGACCAAAGTCATTTCTTTGTGGCCTAGTTCCACATTTCAAGACATAAATAACGTTCTGAATCTGAAATGAATTGTATATAGATATAAGGGACGACCATGTTGTCTTCAATCTATACATTTTTGAATTACATTTTTAGCAGGTGGCTTAAATCATTATCCGATAAATTTGATATTTGAACCAATAAAAAATTTTCGTCATAAATTTTATACCGGATAGTTCATATCTTTTTGGACCGGATCAAAACATATCTGAAATTATGAACCGGATATTCTATATTTAAAAATATAGATATTTAAAATATTTGGTTAAGATTAGAAATACAATTCTCCTATCCTCTTTGTTTGAACATTTTTTAACTGTTTTGAATCGTCATATAATACATAAAGTAAAAAAATATCACAATTTTTATCTGCATATATTGAGATTCAATATTTTTAAAACAGATATATATTACCCAATTGATGAAAATATGTGTGTTCAACGTTCCATATCGGCTAAAATATTTAGATCAGAATCATATTATAAACAAAATCAAAATGAATCCAAATCTGAATAAACAAGAAGCTCAACTTAATAAGCATCCAAATTCAAAATTATATACCGTTTCATTCGGTTTTTTAGTTTAACTGCTTAATTTTACATGAAATGTTAAATTTTAAAAATTTTAAAAGTTTAAAATAATATTATTCATATATTTAAGATCAATTAAAATTTATAATATTCTCAGCATTTAAACATATATAAAGAGTTACAATAACACGAGACGGGTTATATTGTAGATAAGGTTATTTAACGGGACGAGATTTAAGAAATTTTAAATATTATAATTCAAATACTTAAAATCAATAAAAAGTTTATAATATAAAAACATTTGAACATATATAAAGAGTTAAAATAACATAGGACTGCCGACAAAAAAAAAAATAACATAGGACAATTATATTACAGGACGAGGTTATATTGCAGGATGGGGTTATATAACGGAATGAGTTTTCAAAAAAAATTAAAACATCATTAACCCGCTGCTTCAATACGGTTAAATCTTCATTTTATTACCTTTTTAATACCACTAATATTAGACATATCGAATGATCCTGATTAAAGTAATTTGTAAAAAACAAAAATTATCATCTGGTATACCGTTATTTAATAGCAATTGTAAATTATAAAATATAAATGTCTTATAAAATTATATAAATTGCAAAAAAATTATATAATAATATAACCATTAAATTTTAAAAATCACTAATTTTAAAAATAAATGTTTCGCAGTGTACCGCAGGTTAAAGTCTAGTTAAAAAAATAAATTCTTGAAATGCTAAAAGCTTCGTAATAAAGTTGTGTAAGTCTCTTATGCTACCATTTTAGACGTCGGAATTCGACTCTAGCTACAATAGGTGAAATAGGTTAATTCGACTCTAGCTAGGTGAATTAAGCTCTTTAAATAATTTTTTCTTAATTATTTAAAATCTACTACTCCCTCTGTTTTATATTATATGATGTTTTAGCCATTTTATTTTGTTTCACAATATAAGATGTTTTGGACAAAAAATTCAAGTTTCTATGTAAAAATTAAATTCATACAATTTTATGACTATTTATATTCTGCAGTAAACTTTTTCATTGACCAAACTTTCTTTAAGTAAATAGTAAAATTATGATTTCAATGTAAAAATAATAGAAACAAAAAAAAATTAATTAGTTTCTTAAACTTTATACTTTTAACCAAAACATCCTATATTTTGAAACAGAGGGAGTAGAATCATTCTAATTTACTATCATTTAATTATGTTTTGAAAATGTTTATGCTTGTTTATTATCTAATATTAGCTATTTTTATCTTATTATCAAAACTCATCAATTTAATCTAGATTTATATTCTGTTTACAAATGATATAGACAGAAGTGGAGGCAGCGTTGTAAGTATGGGGATCAATTTATACCCACCCATAAAATTTTTGAAACTAGTCTAATTATGATTAAATATTTAAAAATAACCTTATCCCAAAATAAAAATTGACCCTTATCAAATTTTAGTTTAAGCAACTCAATAAATATGTATATACTAAAATTTATAAGCTCGATAAAACTCATTTTCAATAAAGGGTGAGTTAAATATATATACTCAGAATAATTAAAAATAAAGAATCTAACCTTGAAGATTATTTATTTTTATTTAATTCTCTTTCATGTGACTCAATTTAATACCAAAAATATTTTTTGTCACATATGCGCGTTAACAATAAAATTACAAGATAAAATAGTTTAAATCTAACATCAGAAAAAAAAAAAAAAAAAAAAAAAAAAACAGATTTATCGACTGTAGCTCCAGTTAGCTCTCCGAAAAAGATTCAATTACAATTTTAAATTCTTAACTCTAAATATATTTTTAACAAAAAATAACATAAATTTTAAACTTGGATAGTGACACTGCAATGTCACTAATACAAATCATAACATATTACTATGTGATAAGTTTTGGTCACTATATAATTATTTTATATTAAATTAAAAATGTATTACTTTGGTTTAAACCATCAAATATTAACTTAATAAACAAAAAAAATCTTCCGACCAACTCGTTATTTAAACCAGAAGTTTAACCCATTCAAATTTACAAATTTCTTACATAAAATAAAATATAACCATGTAAACCCCTAATAAGTACAGCCTAATTAACCTCACACAAGAGATAAAGATCATTATGTTGGTGTTGTGAAGACCGAGTTTTAGAAGCTGCTGAGATCTTTGTTTCAAGGTTGAGAGAGAGTTTGGAGATCATCAAAGTAATAATTGAAGTTAATGATGTGTGAAGCTTGGATTATAAAACTCACTAAGAAAGGGAGAGATTGTTGATGTATTCTTAATAAGTTTTATATCAAGATGAAGAGAAACAGAAAGCGGCATTTATAGAAGGCAAATAATAAAGATGAAGCTGTTGAAGCAGTCGTTGTACTAGTTCAGAGTACTTCAAGAAGTAGTTCAGGGGAACAGAGCAACGTGAAGCGAGCATATGGAAATTGGTAAAGTCGGTCTATGGCGGTTGGCTGTGGATACTAGAAGCTTGGAGAAGATTCTAGAAGACTGAAGAATTTCCTTTTCATAGGAGGAAAATGAAACATGAAGAGCAATGACAATTTCCTAATCCTTAAAGAAAAAGGAAATTGTCTATTCCTATTAGTGTTAGAATAGGAAATCGGCTTGTTGTATAGCCACGACCTATTTAGTATAAATAGGGTGCTTAGGCTTTAGAAAAGCTCAGCACAAGAGAGAAAGAGAATTCTTAGACATTAAGGTTATGTGGTTTCTTGTGAGAAAGCATAATGCTTAAGGGGGCTAAGGGATTTGTCTTGAGAGAGTTCTTGATCGGGTTGTGATCTAAGAATGAGAGATTGAGAGAATAGAAAATAGTTTAAGGAAGACCTTGTAAACGTATTTTCTATTAATCAAAAGAGTTTTAAGAAGAAATCCTTGTCTCAGCTTGTGACTCAGTTCCTGACTCAGTTTCTGTCTTAAATCGTGAGCTAGTTCTCAAGTACTTAATAGCTCTTGCACTTTCAATTGGTATCAGAGAAGTCACTTGTGAGGATTGCATACAGGTGAGATCTTGTGGAGAAGATGGAGAGCTATCATGGACTTGACATCGGGTCAAGAGTAATATTGAATGATGGAAACTATGGTTTTTGGAAATCAAGGATGAAGGCAGTTATAAGAGGCATTGATGTCTATGCTTGGAAAGCCATATTGGAAAAGTGGGAAGAACCAAAAATCAAGGATGAATCAGGAGCCGAGGTTGCTAAACCGGAGAAGGACTGGACTAATGATGAATTGAAAAAATCAAAGTACAACGCAAAGGCACTCACCGCTATTCACATTAATGTTGGAAGAAACCAGTTCGAACTAATTCAGGGATATGAAACAGCAAAAGAAGCTTGGGATATCTTGCAAAATCACTTTGAAGGAACCACAAAGGTGAAGAACTCAAGGAAAGACATGTTAGCCTCAAGATTCGAAAATCTGAAGATGGAAGAACGTGATTCAATTTCTGATTTTAGTTCAAAGATAAGTTCTCTAGCTCAAGAAGCATTGACACTTGGAAAGAAGTACAAAGATAAGAAACTAGTGAAGAAGTTTCTACGATGTTTACCTTCAAGATTCATGGCATACAAAACTGCCTTAAGTGTGTCACATAACACGGAAGACCTTAGCTTTGGAGATGTGGTCGGAATGCTTCAAGCTCATGAGATGGAACTAGAGGGTGTGAAGAAAGTGAAAAATCCAAAGGATTTGGCATTAACTTCTCTTGAAAGGAAAACTCAAGAGGTAGAAGAAGATGATCCTAAAAGTTTTTTGTTTCAAAGACTTGATCAACTATTAAGGAAGGTAGAAGAAGAACAAGGACAAAGGAGGTTCAGCTCAAGCAAAAAATATCCAGAAGAAGGTAAAACTATTAAGAAGGCAAATATGCAATGTCATGAGTGCTTAGGGTATGGACACTTCAAATACGAATGTCCTACATTCAAGAAAAAGGATGTAAAGTGCTTTGGGTGCAAAGGTATTGGACATACTCAGCATGAATGTGTTAGTAATCAGAAAAAAAGAAAAGAAAAATCAATACAGAGAATAGAAGAAGATTCAGAGGAAGAAAGTGATGTTGAAGAAGAAGTAAATCATTTTGTTACACTTTTGGGAAAAGCTGAATTTGAAGGTGGTGAAGAAGTGTTAGGGTCTGAGTCTGAAGAAGAACATGAAGTTGACTTTGCTGAATGTTATAAGGAGGTACGTGAGACACTGATTAAGATTGGACAAGAAAATCAAGCCTTAGTAAAAGAAAAGTGTCGTCTTGACGAACTTGTTGAGTTACTACAGAATGAACTGAGGGATAAAACAAAAATCTGTCAAGAAAGTATGAAGGAAAAGCTGACTGTTTCTACAAGAGTAGGAAAATCTAACAGAGGTTTGGGATATATTGGACAAAAAGGATCTCAAACAGGGCAAATCAAGTTTGTAGCTGAAAGTGTCTCTCCACCAAATCCAAACAAATATGAAAGTAATGCATCCAAAGGAACTGGATGTTATTTTTGTGGAAAGAATAGGCACATTAAAGCATATTGCTACAAATTCAGAGACAGAATAAGTAGACTCAAACATCAAGGGAAATTTTCCTGGAATGGATTCCGAAGTCAAATATGGGTGAAGAAATCTGATCTGTATCAGATTACATCAGAACATACGTCAGGAAGGATAGGAAGTAAGTCAGGAAAATCAAGAAGTACGTCAGGAAGTGGATATTCTCGCAATATGACTGCAACTGCTACAGAACCTGCTTTAAAACCTGCAACAGAACCTGCAGCAGAACCTGCAACAGAACCTGCAGCAGAACCTGCATTAAAACCTGCAGCAGAACCTGCATTAAAACCTGCAGCAGAACCTGCATTAAAACCTGTATCAGAACTTGCATCAGAAGGCTGCAACGAGGTAGAGAGTGTCAAGTACAAGATGTTATATGAACAATGGCTTAACCTAGTTGAGGAGAATTCAGTGTTAACAAGGGAAAAACTCAAGATAGAGGCAAAGGTGGCTGAAACACAAAAATATGCAATAGAGAAGGAAGAAGAAGCATCACAAGCTAGAGTGCAACTTGAAGAAACTTACAAGAATTTGAGGATGCTTAATAATGGCACGAAGCAGTTGGATCATATTCTAAACATTGGCAAAACTGATCGATATGGTCTTGGATTTAAAGGAAATCTTTCAAAATCAGATACAATGTTTATCTCTGGTGGTTATTAGAGAGAGCTACATCAATGAGGAGAAGAAAGAAGAAGAGAACATATGATCTGCATCATCAAGGTCAAAGTATGATATTTTCGGATTAAAAAAAAACAGTTTCAAGATGTCAAATTCAAGGCAACGTTTGGAGATCTAATTGTAGTCAGATCGAGCTGAAACTTTGTGGCATGCTTCATGGAACTATTGTCTTGAGATTCAACGGTGGGATTGAGATTTTGACGGTTGGTTTGGGTCTTATTCAACCTGTTTTGGACAGAGTTCATATAAAATTTCAGAATTGACCAACTTGACCTTTGAAGTAGTCCAGCTGGGATTCATGTGTGTGTCAACCTACGAAAGTGTTTTTAACTTGTGTGTGCTCACAATCAGGGGGAGAAGAATGTGACTAAGAGAATGATGTTGTTTTATGGGGGAGTTTTCATAAGATGGCATAGGATTAAGGGGGAGTTTTGAAGATGGTTTTGCTTGTTCTTTGCTAGAACCCTATGTGGCTTGTGTGTAGCTTTATGGGTCTGCTTTACAGATGCTTGTGAGACACACAAAGTTAAAAAGGGGGAGATTATTGATGCAGCCAGTTGACACACTCGATGTACCGGTGACAAAGTAGCACATGAAGTGATATAACGAAGCATGATGTTTTATCTCAACATTAAGTATGTGCTTTGTTTCTAAAACTCAGTCATCAAGGGGGAGATTGTTGGTGTTGTGAAGACCGAGTTTTAGAAGCTGCTGAGATCTTTGTTTCAAGGTTGAGAGAGAGTTTGGAGATCATCAAAGTAATAATTGAAGTTAATGATGTGTGAAGCTTGGATTATAAAACTCACTAAGAAAGGGAGAGATTGTTGATGTATTCTTAATAAGTTTTATATCAAGATGAAGAGAAACAGAAAGCGGCATTTATAGAAGGCAAATAATAAAGATGAAGCTGTTGAAGCAGTCGTTGTACTAGTTCAGAGTACTTCAAGAAGTAGTTCAGGGGAACAGAGCAACGTGAAGCGAGCATATGGAAATTGGTAAAGTCGGTCTATGGCGGTTGGCTGTGGATACTAGAAGCTTGGAGAAGATTCTAGAAGACTGAAGAATTTCCTTTTCATAGGAGGAAAATGAAACATGAAGAGAAAGGACAATTTCCTAATCCTTAAAGAAAAAGGAAATTGTCTATTCCTATTAGTGTTAGAATAGGAAATCGGCTTGTTGTATAGCCACGACCTATTTAGTATAAATAGGGTGCTTAGGCTTTAGAAAAGCTCAGCACAAGAGAGAAAGAGAATTCTTAGACATTAAGGTTATGTGGTTTCTTGTGAGAAAGCATAATGCTTAAGGGGGCTAAGGGATTTGTCTTGAGAGAGTTCTTGATCGGGTTGTGATCTAAGAATGAGAGATTGAGAGAATAGAAAATAGTTTAAGGAAGACCTTGTAAACGTATTTTCTATTAATCAAAAGAGTTTTAAGAAGAAATCCTTGTCTCAGCTTGTGACTCAGGTCCTGACTCAGTTTCTGTCTTAAATCGTGAGCTAGTTCTCAAGTACTTAATAGCTCTTGCACTTTCACATTATAAAGAGGAGTGGAAACAAAACGAAGCTTGACGAAACAATTATAAAGAAAAATAACAAAAACAAAAAAATTATTAAATTTCCCATGCAAATATACGGTGAACTTTTTTGTTTGTTTTAGAAGAGAAAACAAACTTGAAGACCCATATAAAATGTTAAAATGTATTTTTTTTTTTAATTTGTTGAATGTGATCCATATAAATGTATTACCGAAAAAAAAAAATTGAAGCATCCAATGGGGCGGTGTCAGTGTCGGTGATGCTTCCTAGTTCCTGCTGAGAAGCTACGCGGAATATATGGTTTATCATACAAAAGTCTCTTTATGTGATTTTCTAAATATATCGACTAAATATTTTTTACGAAGTTGTTAATATAACATGCGTTTCCACTTTTGATATTTGAGTTGTCGTGTATCAAAAAAAAGTCTTGGCGTGCGTGACCGGGTCATATACAGCAATGTTCTTAATGGTGTCAAATTACTACTGTTTGCATAAATAAAGTAAAAATAAAAGGCATACAGAGTTTTTGACAAAGCGATTTTCTTTGTAAAGAACCAACAATTTGGTAGGAATAAACCGCAGCTACTTGTCAACAACAACAAACAACAACTCAATTTAATGACACTATTTATGTAAGTAACTAAAGAAGCTTCCCATTAAATTTTGTTCCTTTCAAATCCCATTGATTTTAGATTGTCATCCAATTAGAAGAGTTCGATCTGTAGTCTTGTCTCTTGAAGTAGAACTTAACATTTGGAGAATGTGTTTGTAAATTGTTTTTCTTTTTTGTAGAAAATGCATACCATACAGTCCATACTTCGACGGAATAAGGACATTTCAAGTTCATATGGTTTCTTGATTTCACGGTCACTTCGCAACGCAAAAACACTTCTTTCAACTGGTAAATATTAACTACAACAGCTATAATATGATTAATGAAGATGAAACGATTAACATTTGGTAAGTTTGCATGGAAATGTTAAACACAATCTAATCATTTCAAGATTAGTATAATGTAATAAGAAATCAAGATATACTATTTATAAGAGATAAATAAGAAGCGATCATTTGTTATATATTATCTCGGCTATAATATATTACTGTCCAAATGAAATTATAGATTGCGTAAAAAGTGTTACTATTGTTTACGTAAGAAACTATACTGTATATTTGGAAGTGGCAAATTATCAAGTATGTAGTTCCCAATCAAATCCCAAAACGGTCTTCAAATTTCCATTACATCTGCCATTGGCAGCTGCACTCTTCCTATCGTTTAATACATACACGAACATCACCAAGCTGAGAAACGTTAAATCAACACGTGGTCGGACCATTCTTGCTCAGAGTAAACGTCCATAACAATGAGGATTGTGTTGAAAATGTTGTCACAAGACCACTGATCTGATCAGATTCTAACGTCTCTGTACTAGCTACTTGTGTGATAGAGAGCCAAAACAAAATCAAGCACTTCAGCATCACTACATTACAATTAATGGGCCCGATGCTGTGACCCATTAATGGACAACTGATCTTAAAAAAAAAGAAGATTTCTTTTCTAACCTTAAAAAAAAAAAAAAAAAAAGAATCTAAAGCATATAATCTCAAAAATCATATAATCTCAAAAATCGGCTTACAGAAATTAATGGGCCCGATACTGTGACGGGCTTTTCCAATTTGGTTTGGCCCAGCTTTGATAAACCTAGTTTCATTCGGTAATACTATAGTTTTAACTGATTCTTTTTGAAACATATGTAGTGATATATTACTGATGATACCAAGAAAATAAATCATAATAGTTTTTCTGCATTTTCTTCATATTACCATCTATGTTCCATTTCCTTGTGCAACATCCACTAATTATATTTTGATTTTTGATCTCGTAAACTAAGTAAAAAGTTACCAGAAAATAATTTTCTCATGAAAATTTTTTGTTGCGGCAGGAAATTGAAAAATAGATATAACAATCACTAGCTTGATTATCCCAATTATACAACTAGTAACTTTTTTTCTTGTCTTAAACAACAATATGTTCTTCCAAACTTTACACTCCTTATACTTAAAGATTATAGGGAAAAATATTTTAAAAATCACAAACTTTTAAATTTGGTTGAATAAAAACACCAACTTTCCTTTAAACGTTTTGAATCACCAATTTTATCATTAACTTGTAATTTTAGTCACAAATTTTTTTTTACTTTTCATTTTAGTCACATATTTTTGTTAACTGAACTAATTTAGACCTGTCATAAAAAAATTGACGAAACGAATTAACAAAATTAACTATTCGTTACTTATCTCCGACTCTCCGTAATTAGATTGTCAAAAAATTCAATATAGATTATTATCGGAGACTTTATCTATTAATATGATTTGTTAAAACTTAAAACACTTAAAACGTGTCTAAATTAGTTCAATCAACAAAAAGTTTTGATTAAAATGAAAAGTCAATAAAACTTGGTGATTTAAAACGTCTAAAGGAAAGTTGGTGCTTTTCTCAACTAAATTTGAAAGTTCATGATTCTTTTGACATTTTTCTCAAAAATTACACGTGTCAAACTTTATCATAGTTCTTCCAAATATATGTTTAGAATTTAGAATCTAACATATTTAGTCTTATTTTTGTCGTATAAGTAGTGGCGGACCCATGTAGAGAGAAGGTGGGTCATCTGACACACCTTAAATATAAATATTCGAGATTTTAAAAAGAGTTTGGTTTGTTTTGGTGGCTTATTTGGTCACTGGCTAGTCTTATGACACCCCTAACTTACGTTCGATTCTCACAAAGTCATTCTTTATTTTATTTTTTTAATTATTGGGTCATAGCCCATATTTCAACTTAGGCAATAAAACTCATTTTTACAGTTTTTTTTTTTTGTCTCTTATATTTTACATTCAATTTGGTTTGTATATTTAATAAATATATGTTTTAACATCAAAATATACTGATAAAATTATTAAAAATCAATTTAAAATCTTATAAAAAAATTTTGTTCAAAATATATGTTATATAAAATACAAAAATATTTATAATATATATATTTGTTGACCCCGGTAAAAAAAAATTCTGGGTCCGCCACTGCGTATAACTAACATTGACTTGTTAACGATCCAAAAGCATGAATGAAGGAGCTTAATCCTCGATCGGCGTGAGCCTGGCCAGAATGAAATTCAATGGAATGGATTACGCATAGGGAATATATGATACTATATAAAAAAAATATAATATCAATTATGTTTGGCATAATTATATGCATATGAAGTTGAATATGTCCATTTTAAAGATAAGATTACATATTCACATAACTATACTTCTAATCTACATTGATATTGACTCATGTGTCATGCGTTTTTTTTGTCCGTAGATATAAAACGATCAATATTCCATGTCAATATCAACAAGCCGGCACATTATAGTCCCTGTATATATAAGTCGTAAATTTCATATGATTTGAAGCAAAATAACACATTATTTTCGTTTACTAAAAGAAACAAAATTAAAAAATGGCTACGACTACACAACACATGAACCAAATCTTCCTCGTACTCCTCCTCATCTCCTTCGCAATCTCTCCGGCAATATCAACGGTTCCAAAAGAATGTGAGACCGACTCAACAGACTCTTGCATCGATAAAACCAAAGCCTTAGCTCTCAAAATCGTAGCAATCGTTGCCATCCTTGTGACAAGCATGCTTGGAGTTACAGCTCCTCTCTTTAGCCGATATGTCACTTTCCTGCATCCAGACGGTAAAATATTTATGATCATCAAGTGTTTTGCATCCGGGATCATCCTAGGAACCGGTTTCATGCATGCATGTTTTGCCGGATTCTTTCGAGATGTTGTCCTCTCCATGTCTTGAAGACAATCCGTGGCACAAGTTTCCCTTCACGGGCTTTGTCGCTATGTTGTCTGGTCTTGTAACTCTCGCTATTGACTCTATTGCTACAAGTCTCTACACCAAGAAAGCTGTTGCTGATGACAGCGAAGAAAAGACTACTCCAATGATAATTCAAATCGATCATTTGCCTCTAACAACTAAAGAACGTAGCTCTACATGCTCAAAACAACTATTGCGGTACCGAGTTATCGCCATGGTTAGTTCTTCATTACAATGCTGCTTTTTGCTTTAACAAATATATACACTCATGGAAAGTACTATATAAATTTTGAATATTTAAATCACATATTAAAAAATCATGTGTAAAATTAGGTGTTGGAGCTTGGGATAATAGTTCACTCCGTGGTCATTGGACTATCTTTAGGTGCAACCAACGACACATGCACCATCAAAGGTCTTATCGCAGCTCTTTGCTTCCATCAGATGTTCGAAGGCATGGGTCTCGGTGGTTGCATCCTCCAGGTACAAAATGTTTTAACATCAAAATCTATTTTGATATCTGGTAAAAAACACTAAACAAAAGCGTAGCGTAAAAGCCTTAAATAGGATGTAAAAATGAGGATAACACTAACATGTATATATATTAATTTTCAAAAATAATAGCAACTAACACCATAATATTTTTTTCTTTTATCAAATCTTTAAAAAAATTGACCATAACACAAACATATAGATTCAAGGATATATAGTAGCTTAGAATTTTATGTGAATACGCGTGTAACTTTTGATAAATATATTTTTCAATAAAAAGTGTCTAATCATATCATGATAGAAACATATAGCATTTTGAGAAATACTGAAACACATAGCAAGTTTTTGTTTTGAACAGGCAGAGTATACAAATGTGAAGAAATTCGTGATGGCCTTCTTCTTTGCGGTTACAACACCGTACCGTTTGGAATTGCTCTTGGTATAGTCTTGTCGAGCGTTTACAAAGACAACAGTCCAACCGCATTGATCACAGTTGGACTGCTCAATGCATGTTCCGCAGGATTGCTCATTTATATGGCACTCGTAGATCTTCTAGCCGCAGAGTTTATGGGATCTATGCTCCAAGGAAGCGTCAAGCTTCAGCTTAACTGCTTCGGTGCGGCTTTGCTTGGTTGCGGAGGAATGTCAGTCCTTGCCAAGTGGGCGTAAACTCTTTAACATTTTACTTCCGATTTTTATGAAACTGTAATAATATTTCAGTGAATGTAAATAATATATGCTTTTATTTAATAATAATAAAGTCAGTCATCAAGCGATTGGCCTCTCGTTTAATTTTCATAATTATTTGGTATTGTGAGTTATATAATTTAATGAATACTCTATCCACAAAATTTAAGAAATATCCATTTCTTTTATCCAGATTTTGATATTTAATGGTTAATTTTTTTTTTTTTTTGTCAACCACACATTAATTATTACAAAACTCTTTGATTGGTTGCCCAATTAGGAGGAGTAGTGTTTACAAAAGTAACTTCAAAAAATAAAAGTTTAGAAGAACGGGGTAAGCAGTCCGCCTTAACATTTAATTGTTAATTTTATTGCATCAAAAAATTGAAAAAAAGAGAGAGAGATATATGCAGAAGAACGTTTGACTGGCGATAAAAGTGATATATACGAGTGTAAAAGGTCAGGTCATGTGTGATCAACTGGAGCCTTGTATTTAATCAGGAGAAGTTTAAAAATGTCCAACGACCAAATAGTGAGGTGTGTCGGTCCATAAGACAATAAGGCTTGATTCCGAGTGAGGAATGGTGAGAAGTTTTTGTCGTATCGAATAATGATGCTTGTGGTTTTGGATTCAGATCAGTGTAGTTTAGCGTTTCTTTCATTCCTATTAAGAATGTAGCCTAACTTAACCCAAAAGCTAGCTCAAGAGTTAAGGATTGCCACATCCTTTATATACTACCCAAAGATCTTAATCTCAAGCAATGTGGGACATTCTAATAGGCCTCCTCGAGATGTGGGTGGGAAACGGTCCAACGGGAAACAGCCCAAGCCCAATATCTCGGAAATACAACAAGACATGCCACTTATATGGGCCACATAGGTGGGAAACCATTTTTGTGGGAATTTGCTTGTTGGGCCAACCTTGGGCTCTGATACCATATTAAGAATGTGGCCTAACTTAACCCAAAAGCTAGCTCAAAGGAGGAGGATTGCCACAACACATATATATTGCCCATGAATCACAAACCCAACCGATGTGGGACACTATTCTAATACACCCCCCCTCACGCTCAGGACTGGACATCTGATGCGTGAAGTTTGTGGGACTGGACATCCACGGGTGGTCTACAATCAAAATTGGGCCTGGGCTCTGATACCATATTAGTGATGGGCCTAACTCAACACCCAAAAGCTAGCTCAAGAGTTAAGGATTGCCACATCCTTTATATACTACCCAAAGATTTTAATCCCAAGCAATGTGGGACATTCTAATAATTCCAAATCTCGTAAACCAAAGCATGTATGATGAACCTTCTTGTTATGTGCTTCTCTCTTTCTTCTTAGATCCAAAGAACCCTCTTGTTCCACCCGAAACTCACATAAAAGTCTATAAAACAATAAATCGTACTAAGAAAACGTTATTTTATGAATTAGAATAAAATGAAAATATTCTTATGTATTGAGTCAAAATCCAATATAAATAAATATTAAAGTTGAAGATAAACCAAAGAAATATATTCTTTTAAGATGGTAAGTTCGAGCCAAGTTCTCCTTTCTTCTTTTTCATCGTCTTTTATACAAAAGATATATGTAATCTGATAAGATTATTGTTATGCTTCTTCTTTAAAAATCATTTCCCTATTTTATGATTTTATTTAACATTTCTTACATAAGCTTTTTATTTCTGTTTATTTCCAAGAATTTTTGTCAACACTTTTCGAAATAGTTTTTTTAAAACACTTACATAAAATATTAAATATATGAAATCAAATATGGTTTAATTCTGTAAACAAAGTTTATCTTACTTGAGTAGTTTATTCATCCCCAAATAATCAATTGTTCAACAAATCAATGACCGTACGCGTTGTACGACTTATGAAAAGGCAAGATCCGTACAACTCCTTACTACGTACGTGAGCAAGAATATTGCGATTTCACCAATTTCCATTATAAACAATAGTTATTTGACCAACTAACTCCTTAATTTTTTCCATCTTAAGAAGAAATATATTCCATGTCACCAAAAATTTGGCATGGAAATAGCCCGTCTATATTCCCTATATAAGCATAAGTCGTAACAAGCCAAAATAGATCCAACACAAATACAAAACAATAAAACATTATATTTATAAAGAAAAAAGAAGTTTAAAAAAATTATAATGGCGGCTTCGACAACAACACTCATGAAGCTCTTCTTCTTTGCCCTAATTCTTGTCAGCTTCATCGTATCTCCAGCGACGTCCACGGCACCAGAAGAATGTGAAGCGGAGTCAACAAACCCATGTGTTAACAAGGCTAAAGCCTTACCTCTAAAAATCATATCCATAGTAGCCATCCTCTTGACCAGCATGATAGGCGTCTCGGCTCCTCTCTTCAGCCGATACGTTCCCATTCTCCATCCGGACGGAAATATTTTCACAATCGTTAAGGCTTTCGCATCCGGAATCATACTGGGAACAAGTTTCATGCACGTTTTACCTGATTCTTTCGAGATGTTGTCATCGGAATGTCTAGAGGACGATCCATGGCACAAGTTCCCATTCACGGGATTTGTCGCTATGTTGTCGGGCCTCGTCACTTTAGCCATTGACTCCATGGCGACTAGCTTCTACTCTAGCAAGAACGGTAGTGAGATTGTACCTGCTGCTAGTAACGGTGATCAGGAGAGAGCGAATCCGATGATAACTCATGGCCATAGTCATGGTCATGGCGTTACATTAAATACTAAAGATGATGGTTCTTCACATTTATTGCGGTACCGTGTCATTGCTATGGTTAGTCCACCACATTTATAAATATTCCATTTTAACAAAATTACTTATCTACCGTTTTATATGTTTATATAAACACATATGAAAGGTGTTGGAGCTTGGAATTATAGTTCACTCCGTGGTCATTGGATTATCTCTAGGTGCAACAAATGACACATGCACCATTAAAGGTCTCATTGCAGCTCTTTGCTTCCATCAAATGTTTGAAGGCATGGGTCTTGGAGGTTGCATCCTCCAGGTAAACCCAAAACTACATCTTTATTGAGGTGTTTTGATACAGTATCATAAACAATATAATACTTATACAAGGAAATATAAAAGTACTAACCAAATTGATATATACCTTTGAGTATTCATATCGATTATGTCACTTAGAGATGTTGCATCAATGTTTACTAACAACAAAATATTGTAAATCGTGAATAGGCGGAATATACAACTGTGAAAAAGTTCATGATGGCCTTCTTTTTCGCGGTTACAACACCATTTGGGATTGTTTTAGGGATTGCATTGTCGAGCATTTATAGGGATAACAGCCCAACCGCGTTGATCACTGTCGGGCTGCTCAATGCCTGCTCTGCAGGACTGCTTATCTACATGGCCCTCGTTGACCTTCTAGCGGCTGAGTTCATGGGACCAAAGCTCCAAGGCAACATCAAGCTTCAGATCAAATGTTTCTTTGCCGCTTTACTCGGCTGCGGGGGAATGTCAATCCTCGCCAAATGGGCTTAGAAACTTATCAATAATCTTGGAGTGCATATACTAAAAAAAATTTGGTTAAGTTCGGGTTTGAAAATGTTGTTTGATCTCAAGCGTTTTTGTCTTTTGTTTAATTTTTACTTTCATATAATTATGTAAAGAGCAATAATTGTTGTGTGATGAATAATTGTGTAATGAAATATCGATATTGAATTTAACACACCATTAAAAGCGATGATTACTATCTATATAAAATTGTGGGTGTATGTATTCTTATTAAAAAAAATGTAACGAGTTTATTTTTCCAAATAGTAATTTTATAAGGAAAGATCCGTTTCATTATTTCCGATGCAAAATCTTTAAATTGATCTGACCCACCAGCGATATTTCTTGTCAATACATTCGAACTCAAGATTTATTTATTAAATGTCCTGAAAATGTATATATAGATATCAACTTAAAGACACTTACATACACTTTAAAAACACCCATCAATAAAATTAATTATAAAAAAATTAAAAATACTCATAAAAATATAACCAATGGAGATGACCTTATGCTAACCATTAAGTATAGCGAGAAAATACATATCAAGCAAACCGGAGGTAAATAGGTAATATTGTATTCAGAAATGTGTATGTGACACATGTTGACACACATTAGATATAGATTAAATATGATGGTGAATAAATACCCAATTATTGTTGGCAAAATAAAATACAATTAAAATCTCGGCCCTTTAGAGAAACAGCCCATTGGCATTTACAAAGGCACACAATAGTTTGTATTAATACAAGATTAGAATTTAGAAGTATTTTAAATATAATATTTTAACATAATTTAGTTATTATTTAAATTTTTTTTTTTTTTTTCGCAGTTATTATTTAAACTAGGTTATGAACCCCGCGATATCGCGGGGGAACTCATTTTCAACAAATATATTTTATTATGTTTATGTATTAAATTATTATTATAATATATTCAAATAATTTAATTATTATATAAAATTAACTATGTCTTAAAGTTATATCGTAAATATTTGTAAAGATATTAAAAAATATTTATGAATAAAAATGTAAAAAAAAAATTACGATTAAAAAAAACTTTTGAAACATTTTTTGTGAATATAAAATTATTTATAAGTGACAAAATAACTAACGAAGAGTTATAATAAAGAGAGGAAAAATTCTAGCCGGTCAAAACCAAAAAGATATAAAAACACAACCAGAAAAATAACCGTCAACACAAAAAGTAATCGCCAATATTTTAACGAAGAGTTGCGATAAAAAGACATAACCGAGAAAAAATAACCGTCGATATTTTAACGGAAAGTTGCGATAAACAACACAACCGAGAAAAAATAACCGTCAATATTTTAACGAAAAATTGCGATAAAAAGACACAACAAAAAAATTAAATGTCAACATTTTTACGAAAAGTTATGATAAAAAGACACATCAGAAAAAATAAATGTAACCGTAAATATTTTAACGAAGAGTTGCGATAAAAAGACACAACCGAGAAAAAATAACAGTCAATACTTAAACAAAAAATTGCGACAAAAAGACACAAACCGAAAAAAATAACCCTCAATATTTTAACGAAGAGTTGCGATAAAAAGACACAACCGAGAAATATAACCGTCAATATTTTAACAGAATGTTGCGATAGAAAGACACAACCAAGAAAAAGAAACCGTCGATATTTTAACGAAAAGATACGATAAAAAGACAAAAACAAAAAAAGAAACCGTCAATATTTTAACTGAAAGTTACGATAAAAAGACACAACAGAAAAAATAACCATCAATGAAAAATTGTAACCGTAAATATTTTAACAAAGAGCTAGGACAAAAAAATACAACTGATAAAAAATAACCGTTAATATTTTAACGAAAAGTTGTGATAAAAAGACACAAATGAGAAAAGTAATGTTAATATTTTAACGGAAAGTTGCGATAAAAAGACACAACCAAAAAAATAATCGTCAATGAAAAAAAGAACCGTCAATATTCTAACGAAGAGTTGCGATAAAAAGACACAACCGAGAAAAAATAACCGTCGAACTTTTAACGGAAAGTTGCGATAGAAAGACAAAAACAAAAAAATGACCGTCAATATTTTAACGGAAAGTTACGATAAAAAGACACAACCGAAAAAATAACTGTCAACGAAAAAAGTAACCGTCAATATATTAACGAAGAGTTGCGATAAAAAGATACAACCGAGAAAAAATAACTGTCAATATTTTAGCAAAAAATTGCGATAAAAAGACACAACCGAGAAGAAAATAACCGTCAATATTTTAACAGAACAAAAAAAGACACAATCGAGAAAAAAATATCATCAATATTTTAACAAAAAATTATGATAAAAAAACAGAAACGAAAAAAGTAACCGTCAATATTCTAACGGAAAGTTTCGAGAAAAAAACACAACCAAAAAATAACCGTCAACGAAAAAAAGTAACCGTTAATATTTGAATGAAAAGTTGCGAAAAAAAGACACAACTGAAAAATAACCGTCAACTAAAAAAATAACCGTCAATATTTTAACGAAAAGTTGCGATAAAAATACACAACCGAGAAAAAATAACCGTTAATATTTTAACGGAAAGTTACGATAAAAAGACACAACCGAGAAAAAATAACCGTCAATATTTTAACGGAAAGCTGCGATAAAAAGACACAAACGAATAAAGTAACAACCAATATTTTAACGGAAAGTTGCAATAAAAAAAAACACAATAGAAAAAAACCCGTCAATATTTTAATGAAGAGTTGCGATAAAAAGCACACCCGAAAAAATAACCGTTAATATTTTAACGGAAAGTTACGATAAATAGACACAACCGTTCAGAAGTGCAAAATGCATTTATTGAGGTTGTTATTTTGGTTAATAAAACCAATTTGATATGTAGTCTAATGGTTGATGTAAAAAAACTTCGTAGTATTACTAACTATACAAAAAATGCAATGAAATTATATAATGGAAAGACGTAACTTTAAATGAATAAATGCAACTATAAAGATATTACTGTAAACTGAAACGATACGACTGTAATTGAACAAATATAACCGTAAATAATTCAACGAAAATTCAAAGAGAAAATTCAATAAAAAGACATAACCGTAAAAAATAACCGATTTAGACGAAAGGTTACGATAAAAAGACGCAACCGTTCAGATGTGCAAATGGTATTTATTAGATTGCTATTATATATAGATTTTAAATCAATTAAAAGAATGAACCAATCATAAAGAGTCACATGTCAAAAGAGTCTCCTAAGACTACACATGTTCTCATTTGTGAACCGTTTCTTTTTCTTTTTCCTATTTTGGAAATTTTTTTTCTTACACATCAACCAATTACAACATAACGGTTTTGAATGGTACCACATTATCAAAGCGGTACATGGTGTATAGCTTTGACAGTTACCAATTACATAAACTTTATCAAAAACGTTACTAACAGTTTTACTCTCACCTTTTTGTACAGCTCTTTCTTACAGTTTTGCACTATTCCGATAAAGTTACAGCTCCAGCTAACAACTAAAAATTTTGTTCATCTTTGGTTACCAATCAGACTCAACATATAGGTTTCGGGTTACAACTACGAGAAAATCTACAAAGATCCACATTTCGAACCAAGATAGCGCAAATCGTCATCATCAAGCGAGAGAATGAACTTACGCATCTCATCATCATACGAAAAACTCAACAAGATAAGACAAGTCATGTACTATTTTGGAACATATGAAAGATATATATCGCCACATCAGTTAATTGAATACGGCTATTCTACTTTGAAAGATATGAATTATCTTTGAAAACACCTAAAAACATTTTAAAGTACTCTAAAAACCTTACAACTAAGAACAATTGTAAATCACCACATTATGTTGTTCACTAACCTAAACCATTTCCAAATCACATACACCGCATAAATTTCAATAACCTACACATAAATTCAAATTGGTTTCTAGAAAATCAATACATAATTTTATTTTAATATAAGTATCATTTTAACATTTTCACGTGAATTAGGAAATAGTTTAAAACTATTACGTATTTATTAAAATAAGTGAGTTTTGAATTTTTGTATTATATTATATTCTATTAATTTGATTAGGGATAAAGTAGGAGTTGTGGTGAAATTCCTTGTTATGTATTAGTGATATAGTTAGCGGTATATGGATATCAAATCTATGAACAATCTTAATTATATAATAGCATACTTTGTGTTAGCATTATTGGAGAGCAATATTAACGTTTGAAGTTGTTTAAATCATCATTATATTATATGTAAGATGAGACGTGACATGCTGATTTTTAAAGACTATATAGATATGGTGCTGGTGTTCAAAAAAAAAAAAAAAAAAGATATGGTATTTATATTTTTTTGGTTAACCAAAAAAGTATCTATACTAATCAGTGGAATAGATAATTAGTGTTAATTAGGGCCAAATTTTGGAATATTCTTAGGGAACAGGGTTTAGTGAAGATGTATGTAAGCATTTGAATCATCTTAACCAAATATCGAAATGTCATCACTAAAAAAAGTTGTTGGACGCATTATGTAATCAAGAAGAAAAATATAAATATTGGATAGCGACATTGTAACGTTTCTTGAACGCAAACATCGTAAATCGTGAAGTCACACATCGTATTCATCGTTCTGCGTTCAAATATGCACTTGAATGGTAGATATACATTTGAATACATATATTTTATTATCAAATCTGAAAATTTATGGGGTTTTTTTTTGTCTATATGCACTGCACAAGATACGACCCCAAATTATAAAATTTATTACACGACAAATAACAATAGACTTTAAATTGCTAATGTCGTTGAAGGTATCAAATTCAGACTATTGCTTTTTATGACGTTTTCCTTTCTACTTTTTTATAGTTGGGATAGCGAAATTTGATTCTTCTTAGAAAACAAAGTTATATACAGTTTTGTTATATTGAACATCACTGGACAATTTCATTATTAGTGATTGCGACATTCTCATGTGTCTTGTACTTCAGATGGAGCATGGCGTAAAGACTTGAATGTTGCAGGTCTTGGCTGGACGTCTGCTTCTCCTTCCGGTTCCTCTTCTCTTCGCTCCGCTGTGTGCGAGAACGTCTCTTCACCTCTCATGGCAGAAAGTTTGGTCTGTAGAGCTGCAGTTATGGATGCAATCGATGCAGAAGCAACTCATTTGCTGCTGGAATCTGACTGCTTACAACTGGTCGGTGCGATCAACTCCCGATCAGTTATCTTGGAGATCCACGGGATCATTTCAGATATTTTCTTATGTATTAATCGCTTTTCTAGCTTCTGTTGCCGGTTTATCCCTAGGTCAGCTAATGTTGTGGCTGATACTCTTGCAAAATCTTGTCTAAGCGTGTATGGTCAGAACATTATTTGAGCTAATATAATTTGGGTGCACAAAAAAAAAAAGTGATTGCGACATAATTACATAACCTTTAGTGGGCAACATTTTTTGGGTGTTAGAAAGCAGCACTGAAATTCGAATTTTATGGAATACAAGAAAGGACACCAAGAAAATAATGAATTTTGTGTTTCTTGATAATAGATATTGATGACACTTTGAGTACAAATAATTCCCAGTGACACTTTAAGTAAATATCAAACATTATTTAAAAAATTAAAAATGCTTAATAATTTAGTTTTTAATAATATAGACTATATTGTTAAACATATATAAATAACAAGCCGTAGTCGAAACCGAATTAGCCAAAAAGACATAGACTTATCAGAACATAAACTTTTAAAAAATTCTTATATATAAACCAATATGAAACCAAATCCGATTAAGAAATTGTACCAAACCAAAAGAGATTAATATAAAAAAAAAATAAGTTTTAAAATATAATAAATTTGAACCTTATAATGCAATATTTTGGATTTTCCAACTAATGGTTAACAAACAAATATTAGATAAGTAACAATATTTCATCAATGCCTTTCATATTTTCTAAATTCAAGGATAAGTTTCTTTACACTGAGAATTTGTTTTTCTATTTTTGTTATATGTAATTGCTTTGGCTAGAGGAGAGGTAAAAGGCCAAGGACCACCTCACATGTTTTGGAGAAATTCTTTAAAATTTATTTCCCACATTCAATTATTATGTCGTCTTTTGCAACTTCCATTTTTGGCTTCCACTTCTGAAGTTTCCAGGAAAATAACCAAAATGTTTTTTTATAATAATATTAATGACGATCAATGACGATGGTAATGTCAATAGATTAACTAAACCGATATACTACACGATTTCATTTTCAATTTCTATCTAGAAAAAAAGAAAGTAAGGAATACGGACTAAGGAAGTAGATTCTATGTTTTACGCCAAACCAGTATAAGATTGCATCGTGATTTAACCAAAAACTAGGAACGAAATCAAGAGTTATTTTCCTGCTTAATCTACACGTACATTAGTATTAATGTTGCAACAAGACACTAACTAACATTGAATTGAAGGATAAAATTTGGTTTAGTGCGTTCCTCCGAAGCATGAACAAACCGCAAATTTTATTATCATTATTCACAAAAATCCAGAGTTTAATGTGGTTGTTGTACTCTTAACAAGAATGGTTAGTTTTGCAAACGCATTAAACATGCATGAAACATGCTTTATCAAAGAAAAAGAAAAGAAACAAATAGTGCCACACTTCAAATTGTGTAAAAACGTCTATAAAAGATTATGACTTAAATTAGCTAGTTTACTATATATTGTTTTGATTTACAAGAAAATCAATATTTTGACAACATCATTCGCTCACCATATTCTACTACTCCTATTGTTTTTTCTCTAGTTGGTATATAACCTTTAGATATAGGTATAACGAATCGTGATTTATCATTTATGTGGTTATGAAAAAATTATAATTCAAATTAGATCACCATGCATTTAAAAGTTTAATCGAATCTTTTTCAATACGATTCCACAATTACATGATTACGAGTTACAAAAAGATGCTAAGATGATATCAATTCGAAATTTCAAAAAAAAAAATTACAATGATATCCCTTATATATTAATAGAGAAGCACTTTATAAAATAAACCTTATCTTGACGTGTTATTAACTAAACTGCCATGCTGACATGTCGCTCTCAGAGTAAATTTTCACTCATTTAAATTTTTACCCAAATTTTACTAGACTATTTACAGATTTTGCCATTAGTCTTAATACATATATATATCATACAAATAACAAAAAAACGAAATTATAATTAAAAAGCAAATAATTAGGCAACTGATATCATATTTATATTTAACAACAAATCACGGGATCTTTGTTTATTTATATTAATAATCTATTTTCAATAATTAAAAAGGAAAAAAATTGTGTTTATCTTATATTAATAAATTTTTTATATTTATATTTTTCTTTATATATATTTATATAAATCTTCTCTAGCCGATGGGTAAATTTTTTTTTATTTATATATATATATATATATATATATATATATATATATATATTTATGCTTATATTTAAATGATAAAAGATATACATTTTGTTCAATAATCTTGAATTCAAAACTACAAAATCTCTAAATCTTTCATAAAAATTTTATATCTATTGTACTTAAATAAATAAGATAATCTATTTTCTATACATGTTACGGATACTTAAAATCCGATTTTACTTTTCGAAGAAAAACATTATAACCACATTTATATATAAACCAAAATCTGGCCACATTCTAACCTCTTTTTTTTGTCAAACGGTCACATTATAACCATTTCGTAAATAATCCATTCATAATATAAGAATCTTATATTTGGAACACTACAAAATCTTAACTCGGAAACTATCAAATATCATCTTTGCTAAATTTTTGGATTTCTTATACTTAAATAATAATAAAAAAATTATTTTTATACTACAAAATCTCGAAATCTTTAAAACATACGGAAATATATATTGCCATAAATGGTAACATTTCGTCAATAATTTCTTTATCACGTTGAAGCTTTATTCAAGGTTCAAATATTCCATGGGTAAAACGTATTCTTATATAAATAGTCCCAAGTTTGAATAAAAAAAAAAAAATTATTACATGTTACGTTTTACACAAACGGATCTTGGATCCCGGATAATAATTTTAATCATAATAATTTTACTTAAATCACTTCATCCCGCAGGTTGTTATCTAGTAATATATATGCATCATAATATACGTAACTGGCTAGTCTTAAGTCATTCATTATGCAGTTCCACAAATTTAATGATTAAATTACAAGAATTATAACATTCTTTGACTTAAAAAAATTTCGTATCTTTTTTAATTTCCACGGTTACAGAGGTCGCGTAGATTCCGTACGAATGAAGGAAAACAAATTGTCATTACCAAAATAAGAAAAATACTACAAAAGCTACAAACAAATACTACTAATGAATCAATTCCATATTAAATAGTCTAAAAAAAAAAGTCACATTTCTTCTTCTTTTTTCACCTATTTTTACTCTTTTAATCCTTAAATTAAAAAAAAAATTAAAATTATAAAAAAATGGTCATGATGACATGTTAACATGTACACTAGCAGTCATGACCATATCACATACAGGACACGTCTGTAACAAAGCCGACGATCCACAAACCGTACACAAACACAAATGACGACAAGGTAACACCAACACACTCGCCGTTAAATCACCGCACCGTCTACACCCACCGTTAACCGCCGTTACTTCACCTCCGTCACAACTTCCACAGCTAGATTCTGCATCTTCTTCAACCAAAGGACGACGAAACGCATCAAAATCATCGACTTGAGCTAAAACTTGTTCAAGATTTGATCTAAGATTATTCGCAGTAGCTTCATTGCTTTGAGCTAAATCACGCCAGATCTGATTCTCAACGTAGAGATTCTTCACACGTTCTTGTAAAACCCAGTTTAATTTCCCCATTCTTATTATCTCTTCGTCTTTCTCTTTCAGCTTTTTCAAAATCGCGTTTTGTACCGCTGTCGCTAACATCCGCGTTTGCGTTCTTTGTCTCGCTTCTAATTCGATTCTTAGCGTTTCCGTTTGTTGTGCAACGAATCTATCGATTTCTGAGTTTTGCTGTTGGATCTGAGAAACTAACTCTGCGTCGATTAACGACGGAGAAAACGCGATTTGTCTGCGTTTCTGAGATGCGTTTGAATCAAACGTTGTATCTCTTTGACGTTTTGAAATCGCTGTGAGATTGCTTTCTGATTTGTTGAAGCTGTTAATCGGATCTATGTACTGTAAGTTCCGATCACCGATTGTCACCGGAAAATCACCGCCGGAGAATCCGATTTGTCCTCCGTTGTTGTAATTCATATTCGTTTGAGATTTAACACATTCTCTGAGAAAAAAATGAAACAAAATCAAAAAAAAAAAAAACACAGAGGTGAGAAATGGAATCGTGTAGAGAATGAAATTTACCTGTTGGTAATGTATTGAGAAGAGAAGAGATTCACGTGTCTTGCTTCAACAGCCATTGATATAAGGTTTGAGAGAAGAGAGAGTTTGGAGGAGGAAGAAGAAGGAGAAGACTGGTGAAGAAATCTATGGAGGGAGCCTTTTTATTTAAGGAAGAGAGAGAAAGAAAAAGTCAAAAAATGAGAAAATTAAAAATAAGATTATTTCCAGAAAGAGAATAAATTATCCTTTTGAAAATTTTACATTTTTAAAAATTAATTTCCTTTATAGAAATATCTTAACAAACACCAGCACATGTGACTGTATATAGCTTTATTTTTTTTATTGACTTGACTTGTAGTGATATGGTATAAATATTTTGTATTCCTAATTTTGTAAATTTGAAATTTGATTTTTTTTGTTAGTAATGTGTTTAAAGAAAGAAAGTGTTGAGTCTATTTTCCCATGAAATCTGTTATTTTTTTCCGTGTATAAGTATTTTAGCATAAATGCTATTTATATCTTGGGATATATATCATTAAAAAAAAGGAAATAAATCTAGCTAAATTTAAATTTTTCTTACGTTTTTGTTTTGACTACATGCAAAATTAGGAATCATTTGCTAAAATAGTTAAGAGAAAATTTAAAATACCTTTTTCAATTTTCTTTTTGACTAGACCAAAAATTAGGATTGATTTATTAAAATAGAATAAATATTAAACAGTGATATGATTGGTCAGTATATGTCATAGGTAAGAATCTTAAGGGGCATTTTGGTAAAACAATTTTCTCTCGAAGTACTCGTGTAAAACCAAAAAAATCCAGAAGCATGCACGTCGCATATGCCATGGCTATGGGTGGGTGTTAATTCCTCACCACGCCATGCAATTACCAAGAAGATTCCACCGTGTATATTATTTTGACCTATAATCTTTATATTGTTTTAGGCATAGACATTCGGATATTCCGATCGCGTTGGATTAACATTTAAAAGACTAGTGATCGAAATTGCATTTGAGTATTTTAAAACTTTGGATTAGGTTTTATTGATATTTTTCGGGTTTGAATCAGTGCCGAGTATCCGAAATCAAATTACAATTTATGTAACATTATAGTAAGGTCTTGGTTGATAATCAGAATAAAAAAAATTGCATTTTTTTGTTAGAGATCATGATGTATAGGTTCTCATATATGAAAAATCAATATTTTGGTTATGTACAATAAATTAGTATTATATAATTAACATTAAAAACAATAAATCTTTTAGTTTTTAAAATATGATATCTTACCAATTTCTATCTAATTTTGAATTGCACTTCTTATTTTTTAATTTTTTTTTATCACTTCTTACCAAAAGAACAATTCTTGGGTTCACCCCTAGGGGTGAACCACTTTCATTCACCCCCTCTTAATTATCCAATTAGAATTTGTCATGTCATCCAGTTAAAAAAATTAAAACAATTAATATTTCCTAAATAAAACAATAAAATTAAGTCATAACCACTCTTTTATAAACCCAAACCGATATATAATCTCGTTTAATTACAAAATCTAAACCCTAATTCTCCTTTGTAAACCCAAACCGTCATTTAAACCGTCGTTTAATTGTAAAATCTAAACTCGTTTATAGACCCAAACCGATAGTTAACCTCGTTTAATCATAAAATCTAAACCCTAACCTTTCTAATAAACGTAAACCGATACATAATTTCGTTTTAGTGGCAAATTAAATTTTATAATTAAATAAAATTTTTATTATTATTAGGTGTCATATTTTAATTGGATGAAATAAAGGGGGCGAACCTTTTATGTTCACCCCAAGTATTTTTCGGTCCAAAATGAACCCTCAACACAAGTGTATAGTTGTACACGTGCCAAACGTGTGAGGTCCATGATGGGAAAAAACAACATAAGCCACGTTTTGGTGGAACCCATTCCTAAAAACTTCACTGTTTTGATTTTACTATTTTAGTGGATCGGAAAAATATAGCTTTTGTTTTTGGTCCATGGCTTTGCTGGGAAAAAAAGTTTGTTGTCTTGTCGCTTTTCTTTTTCTTTTTTTAAAACAATAAAACAAAATCAAAGTAATACGTTGAAATAAAATTGAAATTATCCGATAATGTTATAACACTGTACGGACAATAAGTGATTTATATAATTGTGTTAGATGTGGGATAAATAAGTGGACCACATGGAAAAAAGTCTATTTTATGTGTCTGTGGACACATTCATGCGTGTCTCTGTGTATTTAATGTCTTATAGTCATTGTTATATGTACAGACGAATCTACGTACGTATCAATCTCTCTTTCGCTCTTTCTCTCTCTCTTATATATATGTGTCAATTCATATTGACGAATACGTATAGATACATGTTACCAAGAACAAATAAAACATATATACATGTTACCAAAAACATAAATAGTTTTTAAAAAGTTTGAAAATCTATCGGTATGTCATTTATTTATATTGGGAGATTGGTTGATAAGAATGCGTCAATCCATAATATATGGAATAGTTATATACAGTAAAACCTCTATAAATTAATACTCTATAAATTAATAATCTCTCTAAATTAATAAAATTTTCTGGTCCTAACTTGGGACCAGTGTAAAATATGACATAAATCGATAAATTAATAAAATAATATTTTTTTGAAAATCCCATATAAACATATAGTCTCATCTATATCATATATTAATAATTGTATAAACTTATCAATATATATATATATATATATGTATATTTAACTTAATATATATATATATGATATAAATTTATATATGTCATATATGAATTACTATGATATATATTTAAAATATTATATGTAAAATATATAATGAAATATGACTCTATTATTCGAAAAAAGTTTGTGTTGATTTTTAAACTCAATAATTACTCTCTACTTGTAATTGGTTTTAAAAAGATATTGTTTATAAAGAAAAAAATTATTTTTAGATATATAGAAATTTTTTAAGAAATTACAAAACTAGTAAAATCTCGCTCTAAATTAATAATTATTAATTTATCGATAAATTAATACCTCTCTAAATTAATAAAATTTTCTGGTCCCAACATTATTAATTTATAGAGGTTTTACTGTACTTTCCTTATGGAAGAGTAAAAAAATAGAATGATCTTTTTTAAAAAATAAACATTCATTGTTTAGTTTATGTTTTTTTTTTGGAAAAAAGATAGTCAGCTACACGAAGTATAACAGAATACATGGCTACACATGCCAAGTTTAAAAATGTACAACCAACTACACGAACTAAATGTATTGCATGCCCACATATACCAACTATATGACAACATGTAGTCAACATCACGAACATTTTATTCCGGTACACTAATCATCAAAATTCGGCATTGACCATCGTTGACCGGTATTGACCAACAAAAATATTCAAAAATATATATTTTTATTTATTTTAAATGTTTTTAAAAAGTTATTCTATAGAATCGGTTATGGTGTTGTATAATAATAATAAAAAAAAACACATTCTATATTTTTAAAATATATATATTTTGTATGATAATAATAATTAGTTAATTTTATCAATTTCAAAACTAAACTAAAAGCGAAATAAATAAAATTCTATTGCAAAAAATTGGGTATATGACTCTTTAGTCTAAATTTTGCATAGTAAAAATATATAAAGTTTTTTGCTAAAATCAAAATCATAATACATAAAAAAGATATATAGAAAATTTTATATATTCTTTAGTCTAAATTTAATATATTGTTAAAAATTTCGTAATTAAAATTATTAAAACAAATTCTCGTAATAACGCGTAAACAACAAAAAAATTCGCAATGTTTTTTTTTAATATATAGAAAATAGAAAATCTAACGATGTTGATTTTAGCAAAAGCATTTGTAAAATAAGAAGTTAATGTTTTTTATTGACAATGTACAAATAAGTAATTCGCTTAATTATTTTTATTTCACTTTTATTTTAGTTTTTAAATTGAAAAAACTAACTAATTATAATAATCAATATATTAAATATATATACAAAATATCTTTATTTTGAATTTAATATGTATTAGTTTTGTTTTTAATATTAAAATAAATAAAAATAATTTTTTTGCATATTTTTGTTGGTCAATGCCGGTCAACGATGGTCAACGCCGGATTTCAACGATTGGTGTACCGGAATAAGATGTTCGTGATGTTGACTACATGTCGTCATATAGTTGGTATATGTGGGCATGCAATACATTTAGTTCGTGTAGTTGGTTGTACATTTCTAAACTTGGCATGTGTAGCCATGTATTCCGTTATACTTCGTGTAGCTGAATATCTTTTTTCCTTTTTTTTGTCAACCACACATTAATTAAAAAATAACTCATTGATTGGTTATCCAACTAGAATGAAAAAAGTTTACAAAAGTAACATCAGAAAATAAAAATCTAGATGAACGGGCTAAGCAGTCCGCTTGAACATTACATAAACGAGAGTTTAGTTTAGGTTTTATGATTAAAGATTTAGGTTTTAGAGATTTGGTGTCATGGTTTTAGGGTTTAGTTGTAAGGCTTAGGGTTGGGGGTTTATAATTTTTAGTTAGGGTTTACATAATAGGTTGTTTTGTAACTTTATAAAACAATATAAATATTTACTGTTTTCTAATTTTGATACAAAACTAGATTATTTATATAACTCGAAAAAGTATACTATTGATTATAAATTTAGATATTGGCTTATATTCAGAATTGATAACCAAAATAATCTCACTAATTCACTTGTTAAAATATGATATCACTTGAGTTTTTAATTTTATTTTTTGCAACTGGATATTAAAACGGTTCATAAATATATGAGATCACATGATCCTACATACTTCTGACTGTACAACAGAAAAAGGGTTAAATTTTTTAAACCTAACCTATTATTAGTTGTTCATTTGTTTTACACCTGCGACCAACTTAATGACATAATTGGTAGTTCGGTACAACATATATATTATCTCTCCAATTTTATGTTCATGTGCAGTTTCAGATCCAGTAAAATTAAAATCATGGTATCTCTAACAGATTGAATTAATTCCATATATATTAAGTATTAACTATATATTTATTCGAGGTGATAAAATATCAAGAGATGGGGGAATAGAAAGATGGAGATTGGAAGTTGAAGCATTGTAATGAAGTTGTGGAGAAACGGAACGAAAACAGAAAGTGGGTAGGAGTGACATATACTAGGCATGGCCATTAAATAGAAGAAAAGAAAAATTATGTTAGTCATATTTTGTTTATGATGAAGAAATTTGATTTTGAAGATTGAAATAATTTTAGCAAACAAGCGAAAGAGAAAGGTTTTCTCTCTGGTACAACTATCGAGGCAACTACTCCGAACAAGCTTCCCGACGTCGGCGAAGCTTCCGCTCGCCGGCGTCGGGATATAAACCTCTCCATCCCTCTTCGAACTTGTTTTCAACTTTGTTTCTATCACTCTTTGAACTTTTTCTCCAATTTTTTCTTGTTTTGTCAAATCTCTCGAACCCTCTCGAAAACACCTCACCTGGAAGGCTGCTCAAAAGTTAGCGACAAAGGACGGATGCGGTTGTCGGCAATCTCCCTCGCCGTCCATTTCGTCGCAGATCCTCCTCCAAGTTTGAAATCCCAGAAACCTTCAAGACCCAACAATGGCTTACAATTTTCAGATCTAAATTCCATCGATCTTCACTTCTCTCAATCTAGTTTCCAGTTAAACCATAAAGATCTCTCTCCCTGGTCTTCGTTGATGGCAAGAGCTCGGCCTCTTGGACCATCAGTTGCGCCATGGCCGGTGGAGACGTCGACGGCGCACGGCGTTTCTTCTTTATTGGTACTGGTTTTCCTCTCTGGAATGGTTAAGAGTTTCTGGTCTTCCCCCTCCGCCTCAGGCAATACTCTCAGCTTGGTCTCGCCGCTATTGCAGCCACCGGAGAAACGATCTTCACCGCAAATCTCTTTGACATCTCCGGTCAGCCGCCGCTTACATATTCTTCATGTGTCAACCAAAACGAAACTAGGGTTTCTTTTGGCGGGCCTGGACTCAAATTTCGGCCCATTAACATTGTTGAAGCCCAAGCCCATAAAGTGCAACCCAAATCTTCAAAGTCTTCAATTCAGGTTTGTTCCTACATCGTTTATGTCTCTCTACAGGCAATGTTTAGATCGATTATATGATCTCAATGGCAAAGGACACCATTCGAGATATAATTCTCTTACGTTGCTATGGATTTACATTCATTATCTGAGAATCCTGACTTTTGTTCCACCTATGGCGTTGAGTATTCTCTCCAAAAGTTTGAAGTTCTATAGATTCTTGTTCATGAAACGTTGTTATCGGAGATTTGTGTGTGGCCATGGAGGCCCTTGGTTTAATTCCTATTCTGCGACAATACTATCTACTGTCTTCAATCAATGTCCAAACACCATCATCTCCAATTCCCGGATCTTGTGCTCTCAAGATAATTTTAATCTGCAAATGAATGATCCCGAACCCTTGCTTTCTGTTATAAAGCAACCTCAACCCGACTACAACTCCATAGTCTTCCGATCCCGAGCTGATACACTACTTCGTGTAGACCTTCTCAAGCCGACGAGAAGATCAGCCGTGGCTCTTTCGTCAACGTCAACTAGTCTTGTGACAGTGACTAACTTGTCATCCATCGATTCGCTCGTGGAAGATCTCTCGGCAAACCGTGACCTCACATGTGCCAAATCGCATTCTCGCATTTGTCTCAAAGCTCTCATGGAACCTTTGTCGATTTGTTTTATTTATCCTTTTGTGGCATTGGGGAATGTCCTTCTTTATGTTCTAAACATTGGATCTTTGATCCCTCTTTCTCTTTGTATTTGGGTCTTTCTTGATTGAATGAATACAAGTATTTTGCACAAAAAAAAAAAAAAAAAAAAAAAGAAGATTGAAATAATATAAACATGAATTTTCTGTTCCCAATTACATCAATATTAATTACCAATATCATGGATCGATTTACTTATTTTAAAATACAAGTTTAAGATTCTACTCATGTTTTCATATTTTCACAATATAATTCCGCTATTTCTACCATTCTTATATATAAATAGAGAAAAATGAAGCATCATTATTTAAATACACTTGTGGTATTTAAATAGTGTATAAGATTAAACCTCTATCATAGACCCAAAAACTCTTAAATTCATTTGTCAATCGCCGAGCTAATGGTACCACCAACTAGATTTATGAGCACACTTTCCTATCAATATAACTTTGTAGACTTACTTAATTATATTTTTAAATATTGATAATTAATAAGTTGATTAGCTAGAAGTTTAGACAAGAACAAGACAAGAGTACTAGGGCCATGTCCAAGCTCATCCTTTGTATTTGCAGAAATGCGCCCACATGATAATAAATGTGATAAAATTATTATGAATTATAATTTCAATATTTTATATTTATTAGGTTCCTTCACATCGTGGATGAGTTGCTCATTACATTTATCAACCAATTTTCATTGTCCTTTTCATTATTGAATGTTTTTTTTTGTTTTTGAGTGATTTTCCAAAACTTTAATAAATTTATTCACGGGACACTTTCACGCCCATTAAACATATATACATGTTTAGGTACCATTTCTCTTGTCCTTTTTCACTATTACATTGTTTTGGATTTCACAAAATTTGCATATACACTTATATATAGAAAAGAGACAGATAGTGATGGAACCAAATCTGAAATTGTTGAAATAATCAAATTGGTCCCCATCACCACCCACTCCTGCACAAACCTTGTTAGGTCATTGATCCTAAAGCACAGAAAAAGGAAATAATTGAATATAAAAATAATTAATTGAAAATTTCAAAAATAGAGAAGTTATGGGAACAGTGATCCCCACTACATAATGTGTCTGAGACTTGCTAGCATTGTCTTAAATTCCCTAAAGCACTGGCAAAAATAAAGGTGCATAAAGATCCTCTCACACATATACATAAAAAATAACAAAATATAAATAGTCGTAATTTTTAATGGACAAGAGTGATCGAAAATCATAAATGGAGATGCTACCAGAAAAGGTGGCATATATTGAGATTGATGGATTCTTGGTATCCACCACCGTTTATATATTTAGGTTTATTATTTTTTTTTGAATGACTAAGTAATTTATAGGTCAAATTTACGTGTTTCCACGAAAAAAGGCTAGTAAAACAAAATCACTTTTAACAGAAAAAATTACTATTACAATACAACTACTTAACTTTAGATAAAGTTGATTTCAAGGAAATTTGCTTTTCAACCAAATTTACGACTAGTTGTGCCATGGTTTCACATTTTATTGATAGTACTAATTATAAGATAATCAAAAATTAAATTTTGTTAATTTGTAATAAATGTCAAATATGAATTAGATTATAATGTATCGTAACCATTGTTTAGGATTTTAGTTAAAATAACCTCTATGGGGTATGGATGAAGCAATTTGAATAAATAAAAATGCTCCTTGGGTATATGAATATAATTTTCAATTCGTACGAAGAGTATAAAAATGACAAACACAAATCGATGTTATCATTTGGATGATAAAGAAAAAAGGATTTTAATCGTTGTGATAGATTTTAGAGCAATGTCGCTGGAATAATAAAAAAAGCAACTGTATAAGCTCGAATATAGATAAAGAAGAAAACTAAACGATAACATAAAACAATCTCGGAAGGCCAAATAATAGGAACATACTATACAAAATTATTAAAGCATCTTCTTAAATTATTGAAGATATGAGGATCGAGGCTTTCCATTAATACTTAATGTAATAAGATTAACATATAGTAACAAATTACTAGTGTTTGATAAGTTGGAGAATGGAGAGCATATTAGGTAAAGATTTTGTGCACTTTTAGACACACATGCTAAATACAAAAATAATATAATTAGTGGAGATTGATCAGAACTTAAGGCTAATTTGTCTGTATGATTGTGTCAGCATAATGTTTAATTAGTTAGATAATCAAAGGACCTATAATTCTATAAAGCTTAATCATATGACCAAATTGTCTTTATTTTTCTTATTATATTATTTCGAGAAATGGACGATTATGGATGGCTAAGATAAATAAATAATTAAGAGATTTACAATAAAAATAATCATCACATTCACATGCCACCATTAACGAATGACACCGAAAACACAAATACATGGGAACTTGATCATCTTACCCACACATTATATTGTTATCATAAGAATTGTTCGTTCATAGGCAACTTAGAATTTCCAAGGAAAAAAAAAAGTATCTTAAAATCAAATCTAAACAATCTTTTTTGTATTATATACTCATTTATCATAAAATTGTGGAAGCAAGGAGTTTCATGTCGAATTTCGAAACCAGACTAGATAGAACTGTAGGTATAGCTGAAAAATATACATTGTTTAAACAAAAATAAACTATAGCTTCTCATTTTGATATGATTACTAGTACAAGTCTGGTCATATAAATTAGCTAAAAATATTCTTCTTCTTCTTATTATTATTACTAATTAAGATCTGGTATTAGTTAAGCATTGCAAAAGTTGCACACCAAAAAAAAAAAGTTAAGCAGTGCAATACAGTATTCGATATCCTTTGTTAACACGTTGAAATGTTTCCATTGAAACAATCAAAACTATATTCAAAATTAATATCAACCACTGGAAAAAATATCATACATTATGAATGTATAAAGAGATATATGTATGAAGTGTGATGTGGTTCGGTTTGGTATTAAAATTTATGAAATGGTGGACTACACTTGAGAAAGCAAAAATGTACTTTACCTTTTAACCTATTTTCTAGTTAATTTTTTGATTCTTTCGTTTTTATAATGTTTATTATAAGAAAAAGAAACAAGAGAATCGATGATAATTGCACGTCCCACTAATGACTTATTCAGCATCTCATCTTTTACTTTCGCCACTTATATATTTCCTTTTTCTCCCTTCGTGTCCGCCAAGTCCTCGGGACAAAAGAAGACAGATAGAATTAAAAAAACTCAAAACTAATAAGTAATAACAAATCAAGCGAGTTATAATAATATGATTTCGTAATTAACATTAAAATAGATAGAAGGACCCACTAATTAGTGAAAGTATCTTAATGTTCACATCTGTCAACCTTTTTTATAGGATTTTCTTCTGACTTGTTTCAGGTTGCTGTCGTTTCATTTATAATATTATTTTATTCAATATTCGTTTTATTTTTACGTCTTTACGATTTTAAGGTTAACATTTCTCTTTGGACAAGTTCTTTGCTTTTCTATAAAGTGACATTGATTTGATGAAGGATGGTTCTAGCCGTTCTAGATATATATATATATATATATATATATATATATATATCGTATATATAAGTCAGAAATCTATATTAGAATTTAAAATATCTAGAACGGCTAGAACTATCCTGAAATGGAGATGAAGATAATAGGACTATTCATCTTGGTTGAGCTGTTATAGATATAGATTTGGGGATTTGGTGTTTTTATTTGGGAAAAATCTTGATTTCCTTTCGATTATCCTCAAACGAAGTCGTTTTGGACATACTAACAGAGTCGTTAACGGGTGATAACGGATGTTATAGGTTCTTTTAACGAATGATGACGACATGTCTATTTTGGCTTGGTCAACGAATTCTAATGTTTCAAATGTTAGTCAACGTTTAGTTCATGTTTTAAATGGCCACATACGAAGTTGATGTTTAAAAAGGCCATAATTTGAAAGTTGACTAACAGAGTCGTTAGGAGTGATAACGGGAGTTAGATGTTCCGTTAACGATTGATAATGGCATGTCTATTTTGGCATGGTCAACGAATTTCTATGTCTCAAACGTTAGTCAACGTTTAGTTCATGTTTTAAATGACCACATATAAAATTAATGTATTAAATGACCACAATTTGAAAGTTGGGAGATTAAATGACATTTTATTCATTATGATACTCTTTAGTATGATGTTTTTTTAGTTGCCGTCACTTTTATTTTGTCGTTTACTTTATACATGGATGGTTGAGTAAATTTACGAATAGTAAGTAAATTTGTAATCATGATTGGAACTTCTATTATAGACCACATTTTTGCAAAGAAAGGAAGAAGGCAAAGTCATCGTGGAGTGGGTCTCTTACACATCCACGTTTCAAACATCTTACATAATGTGTTGATTGATTACTTTGTCTTTAGGGACCAAATTGAGAAAGTAGAAGGAAAAACAAGAACGTTTGAAGCGGTTGATTGATTAGTGACTTCAACCATATCTTGTTTCATAATATTCGTTTAGGGAAAATTAGAAATAAAGGATGTTTTAATGGATAAATGTCCATATATACTTTTATATAAAAAGTTTGGTGAAATAGGTTTTTTAAAAATCAAAACCCAAATTTACCCTCATATTTTCGAAAATATAATTAACAAAATTTTTAAAAAATTATTTCCTATTTTATTTACATAATTCAGGTACCTTCATTCTTTCGCCAGATTGACCTGTCTTCACTAATTTGGGTATAACTCTTGAATGCACCGTTAGATTTCCTTCAAACCACTTGGAAAATCAAGCTAACATCTTCATCTAGCTTGTGTCAAAAATACAGAAAGATCTAACGGTGTGAAGTATTCCATCTGATACCAAACGTATGACACTTCTAAACGAAACTGCATCTCCAAAAGTGTGTTTATAACCCAAAACAGCCCGTTTTCCTCCAAAGCAACCTAAAACCTGTAAAGACTCGATAAAAGACTAAAATACTCTAAAAACACACTTTGACTCTATAAAACATATGATGTAGGAAAGAAAACAAAGACTCAAAACCGATAAAAACACAACATATCAACTTCCCTCATCGATAAACAATAAACTAAATGAAAATTCCTACTTGAGGTTGAGACTATGGTTCTTACGTTTCTTTTTAAATTATGTTAAATTGGTCTTGGAACTTATGATGTATATACTTAATTTAGTGATAAGTCAATCCGAAACTCAAAGCAAAACCACGAACATAAGAGTAGTAGGGATTCCAATTATGAGAACAAAAATTCAAACATAGAGTACTAGGAAATTCAAATCTGAAATAAAAAATACGAAAATAATCATGAAATGAGAAAGAAGTTCAAAATCCATATAGTGGTAACTAGAAACGTTCAATGAGAGCAGTTGCAACATAATCCTGAAAAAGATAAAGAAAACAATTATCAAAACAAAATATAAAAGTAGGGAATCTATACTTAAGTTTTAAACTAGTAGTCAGATCACGATCACAAACCTTATATTGCTACATCACATGTTACTCGATTATGAACTTCTTTACCACAACGGCCGCACTTATGCTTTTTTGATAATTGTGACTGTTGTGATGCTTTTATCTTGTCTTCAGCTGATTCATATCTTCGTTTTCTTCGTCTACCAGGTTGTCTTCTTGTTTCAGGTGGTAAAACTTTGCAGATTCAACAACCTCTGGGACGCGCCATTCATCTTCAGGAACACCTATTGGATTAATAGTTTCCTCATATAATGATCTCCAAGTGGCAGTTGTATACACATCATCAGCATATGGATATATACCAAATGACAAAACGTGGCACATAACGGGGAAAAACAACGACAAATCTACCAAATTAGTCTAACCTTTCAACGTGGACTTAAAAGGAAGAGGTGAAAGAAGAAGACTTTGACGATTAGGGCTAAAAAACGATTTCACCCTCTAGATTTTCGTTTTTAATTTTTTTTTTCATCTTAAAATATTAGAATACGTATTCTAACCATCCTTAGATCGTAATCTAAACAATAAAAACGTAATATTTAATAAATATTCAGTTTCCTTTTTGAAAGATTCACTTTCTATATTTAGGAATTCTAAAACTTTTCAGAAATTGAAATCTATATTATATTAGAAAACGGATTCTAAAATAATTATACGTTTTCTAACGTTTTTAGAACATGTTATAAATCGTATAATAGATTTTCTGACTAAAATTAGAACATGAAGAAAAGCGTAGAATACATGTTCTAAGGATTTTTGGAAATTGTATTCCGGTCTTCTGAATTTGTTAGAACATGTATCTAATCTAAAAGTCGTAGAACATGTACAAAAATTTAGAATACAAACTCTGATTTTCGTAGAACATGTACAAAAGTTTAGAATATAAATTCTGATATTCGTAGAACGCTAGAAAACATATTCTAATAATTTTAGACGAAACTTTATCCATAAAAAAATCAACTTTTTTCAACTAAATCATCATTTTTTTTTTTCAAATCATCTATAATCTTGTATATCTACATGTTTTTTTGCGTAAAATCATTCAAAAAATGCTTAAAATAGAGAGTAGGGATATTTTAGTCCAAAGTGACATTCTAAAAAAAAAAGTGTATATGGTCAAACTTTTTTTTAGAGCTCTTTTATTTCTAATTTTCCCATACGTTTAAACCTTTTTCCAAAGTACATATAATTTTCTTGACAGCTCCAAACTCCAGAGTACATATATATAATTGAAAACCCTTTATATATATAACAAAAACATATACGTAGTTAAATTCGACAATATGTAATCACACAAAATAAAAAAAAAAATCAAACTATAACTGTCGGATCATCAATTGCCAATGCTTCCGTAAATTTTCATCCTATCAATTTTAATCCAGCTTTTATCAGTTTAAATTTCGTCCACTAAAAATTTATCCTCCATTCATTCACTTGATATAGTATTCAAGATTTAATTTAAGTTAGACTGCTAGAACAATTGTAATTAACAAATTCACCTTTTATTATGCTTAGGTATTTTGATATACTATCAACCGTCAAAATTAGCTATTATCATTATCATTTAGTGTAAAGTGAAATTATATTTTATTTAAATGGAAATCTAGAAAGTTGGCTGTTTTGCATTAATTTTGGGAGTAATGACTAAAAATTAAGGTATTTTGTTATTTCAAAACATATGCAGCTATATCTTTTAGAAAAAATTCGTTGGAATAGTACTTTTTCACTATTATTAAAAAGTTCATTTTAACAATTGTCCCTATCTTTTAATATATAGTTATAAAATTTTAGATTATGTTCATTTTTCAATTTTTTTTCTTTTTGCTTTTTTTTTTTCAATTAAAAAATATATCTACCCGTTAGGTTAGAATTTAGGAATCATCGTCCCACCTATCTAAATGGAATGATTTGAATACACTCCATAATCTATTTTGTCCCCACTAATCCCGCCGCCTAAGTGTTTAACCACAACACGGGTTCAGATCTAATCACTCATTATTATAAAGTATATGTCTCTCATACTATATTTTATGACATAAAGTTTAAATCACTATCATGATTTACTTGATTATTTGTTTATTTTTGTCATGATTCGGACGGACAATCAACCTCTGTGCTAATCTTTCAATTTGCTTTAATTAATGTTCAAAGGTGCATTGTTCATAATCACTAGTAGTATTATTTTAGACCAAAAAAAATCACTATTAGTTTCACAAGATTTGAATTCAATTTGTTTTAGTTAATGTTCCTGCTGGTAATCACTATTAGTTTCACATAAAGTACAAATATATATGAGAGGCCATCGGGAAGCTTCTTCACCTACTTCTCAGGTTAGTTTACAATTCTTAATCAAATCATATTATGAATATATGGACATTACATATTGAATCGAGCTGCTTAATTAGTATACAAACTAGGTTAGAGCCCGCGGTGCCACCGCGGGGAAAGATTTTTCGTTACGTTTGTTTGTGATTTGATTTTTTAACATTGTTTGTGGTTTATTGTCGTTATTGGAATGTGAATGTAAATTGTAGACTAATAAAAATTACATAATAATAAGACATGGGCATTTGTGTTCTCCATTGGTAAGAATCTGGCCCAATATGAAACCCAACGTTTGATTGGATATTTATTTAATTGGGGATATTATCAAATGATTAGGATTGCAGTATGATATGTGTCTGTTCAAAGAGTCTAATACGTGTAACGTGTACAAACAACAGAAAAAAAAAAAAAGTGTAAATGAAGAAGACGAAATCTCCAATCTTCTTTTGCAATGAAATCTAAATATCCTACAGACCCATCAATTGATAGATTGCAGTTCCGATTTGTGTCGTTGTGAGCTTAAACGCCTGGAATTTTAATCGAAGAGGTAAGGAATTTTAATATAAATTGAAACTTTGATAGGTTTTCGTAAAATGTGGTTGATATGTGAGGAAGAGATGGTTTGATCCTATATTTATATTGGTTACGCATAGATTAAGAATAGTAGGGTTTTCGTAATTAGTTATGGGAAAGTATAATTGTCACCGTGATTTGCGAATGTTTTTTATTTGATAAGTCTTTAAAAAGGAATTCAAATCTCAACAAAATATATGATCTTAGCAATATCAGTAATTATCGTAATAAGTATTTCTCTGATTCGAATACAAAATAAAGTAATTAATATATTGTGGGCGCGATTTGAGGAATTTTGGGACGTATAAAAGCTAAATAAGATCTTGAAGATATGTTTTGCATAATCTTATTCCCGCAGTTACGTTTGGTATATTGTTGATGGAAATAAATAAAGAATAAAATTTGATCTCGAAGAATATCTATAGAGCGTCATTTAACTTGTTTGCCACGTAAGCCGTGTTTTGAGCAAACTACTTTCGCGTTATAATTACTATTAGGTTTTCGTATTTTATTTTGTAATTATTGACGCAAGATGTTTCCTTTTAAATGAGGAAGATCCGATTATCTTAATTCCTGGTTATTTATCCTTATTTTTTTTTTAATAACCCGACCCAAATACATTTGTACTTCTCTTTTAATAGTATAGAGATAATAAATAACATTGACAAAAGATAGTATTCGAAGTAGAATTTTTTATATTATTTTGTACATTTGATTTTAATTTAAGTAACAAAATATTTAATTACTTACCACTCAGGTTGCGGATGTTAAATATGTTTTATGGAATAAAGGGATTATGATTTGATTGTTTTAGTTAAATGCAATGCTATGTCATATGCATTAGTTTCCAATGATGCTAAATCATTTTTATAAAGATAACCAAAAACTCATTGAATATTTTAAAGCAGCCCAAACCAAATGATAAACTTAGGCGGCTATTATAAGTGATTAAACACAATTAAGAAAACTTGATTCTAAGATAATTAGTTAAACGTCAAAATCAATACGAGCCAGCAAAATGCTAATTTGAAGAATAACTATAACTTAATGTGATCCGTCAAGATGCATGCACGCATATAAATAAATAACTAAAGAAGTTAACCAAAAACTATACTAATACTTAAACAAATATATGGGATAATCCTTACGACATAACGAAAAAACTTCCAATGGTTTGATGTGGATTAATAAGTTATGATAGAAATAGTAAAGTCTACAAAAGTTATCTTTGGTTGGGTTTGTTACTACCTTTGCTAATTGCTATAAATGTTGTTTTTTAACACCGGCCTCATTTTAAATAATCTATTAGTATATATACTGTATGAGTTAATTAATCCCTAATCGCCCCGAGCAATATTTTTGTCAAAATAAATCTATTTCTCTAGGAGAAATTAGAGATGATAATTCTTTTGCACAATTGGAGTGTGAAAGATGGGGAGAAAAAAATCAAAATTTGAGCATCGACACATTTTTTTTTTTTTCTTATATTATGTTACTATTGTGTATGTTTGAATCGCGACCTTCACGTAGTGATTTATATGTAATCATTATACATTAGACTAAATAAAAAATATTATGTTCTGGAAGAAGACTTTCTTTTTTTGAGTTCTAAGTACAAAGAATTACATCGAGTGCTATCATCATCATTCATGTTTGGTTCATGTTGGTCAGTCATGAGATATGGATCGTGACAGCAAAACCTAATCTATTTAATATCATTAAAGAAAAATAGCTGTTGGATTAGTTATCAAATTAATTAACATTGCTTTTACTATTTTTAAGTTTAGAATGTTGAAAAGACGTACGAATAGCTTAATGCGTGTTTTTTTTTTTACCTGCTTAATGTGTGTTTTTTATCTGACCGTTTTATCTATAGTTTTTTTCTTTTTCACTTTTCAGGTAGTTAAAAGTTTGTACAAAATTCCTTTTTGTAAAGAGGCTTTTCATGTTTAGATCAAAACTTTATGATGGTCCAAATCAGCGATAATATTTTGTTAGGCTTTTAAAAGCCCAATACGAAAAACCTACTTTGGTTTTGGGCTGAAGTTGATTCTTCTTTCTTGATGATTAGAGACTTTACAAGTGTATTTATACGAGTGTAAGAAGAGTCTAAAACAAGCTGGAAAAGGTATATAGGATCTAAACACGTATCGACGAGTGTAGCTGAATCTAATCTTAATAGTGAGAGGAATAATCTGAGATCATAGAAGTGGTTTGGTGAAACACCATTAGCGAGTTGATATGTGGACGACACATGAGCAACTCAGAAACTCTGTAGATTGAACAAGAACACATATACAGCGATAACTACCGGGCTTTCTACGTACAATCCAACTCCCCTTAATTGTATGATATTATCTGCTTCGGACCAAAGTGATGAATTTCGCGCTGATTTGTTTTAAACTTTTTCCCAAAACGCCTCATACTAATTAGAGTTGGACTTACTTATATATTAGAAACCTTTTTTCTGATATTCCGATGTGGGACGTTTGTATACCAACAATCTCCCCTTCAAACCAGGACCACGAACATTAGGCCACCCTTTCAGCAAAACCTTGGCATCCTAGCATCGACACCTTCTTATTCACGAGACTTTTGAGGAATCTTTTTATCGTGTCACATTGAGGGCTTCTCCCACACCGATCATAGAGCCCAAGCTCACTTCTCTAAGTCTACTTTTTTTTCAACCTAGACTTTAATATCAATTATTAGGCTCTCTTAACCCATTCCAACTTTCCATTAGTATGATATAGTCCGTAACAATAACTGATAACTAACTGCCACATCTTTCATATTTGAATGAAAAACATGATTCACATAAAAATATCACAGACATAATCACGATAAATGATCGGGGTTGAGACAAAACCCAAGCGCAATCTTTTTTCGTGTTTCCAAAATGAGTGTGTGTGTTTTTCTTAAGTGCCACAAAATAAAGCTTGTGATCTGACTCCATTAGACCATGTTTAACGGCCCATCTTCAAGCCTGATCTTAGAGTTTAATAATAATAAACTTTGTAAAAAGTGGGTTTAGAACACTTCTCATGTTCTTGGGCTAGAACTGTTTTTGGGCTGATCTTGTGGCGACGTGGCATGGTCTGATTCGTTGCGATTTGTGATAACGAAAATCTTTCAAATATTTAAGTTTTTTTAACTTTATATTAATTAAATAAAATGTTTGTAACCTTTAATTAATATGTTTGATTTTTTTTTTGTTTTTCATTTATATCTTTAATGTTTTTTTTAATAATTATTTGGAATTGTATTTTGTGTTTCTTTTTATTTTTAATTTAATATACTTTAAAATGTTTTGATTATTAAATTATTAATTCATATGATCTAAACATGTTCTACCAATAATCAATTACTTTACAAAAGATCTTAATTAAAGCTCTTATAATATTTTAATATTTTTTCTCCCTTAAGATCAATCTTCAAAGATGCACCCTTGCATATGCCCTTATAAAGTGGATATATTATCTTCTTTTTACACAGGCAAATTAAACTCCAATTGTCTTTTTTGTTGTTGTTAATTAAGAACATATGTATATATGCATGCAAATTTGAAGTTTTGGTGGTTTTAAGTTTTAACAACAACAAAACTAGTCCTAAACAGTAGCTATATATTTGTTAATTAATTTATATAGTCCAAAAAACAGTCTTAGACTTGATCAACTATATTTGTTTGTTATTTTTTCATTACATATATAATTTCGTTGAGTCAATTTTTTTTAATAATAATCTATATATAATAGCAATCTCAATAAATGCCATTTGCACTACTGAACGGTTGCGTCTTTTTATCACAACCTTTCGTTTAAATATTTACGGTTTTTTTTTCGGTTATGTCTTTTTAGCGCATCTTTTCGTTCAAATATTTACGGTTGTATCTTTTTATCGCATCTCTTCGTTAACATAATTACGGTTATTTTTACATTTATATTTATTTAATTACAGTCGTATCTTTTCAATTTACGGTTGTGTCTTCATAGTTGCATCTATTCATTTAAGGGAGACTCACAAAAATGCCCCTTTTTCAATACCCCTTTTCAAAAATGCCCCCTTTGGCTGTCAATTTTTAAAAATACCCCTTTTTATGTACAAAATGACTAAATTACCCTTCTTTTAATAAAATATATCACAAATATATAATGAAATATAACAAAATTAGGTCCACAAAATACAAAATATTTTTTGGTGGGAAAATTGATCCCGCAATTTTTCCCGCCAAAACACTTGTAAAAACTTGTAAAAACCTTTAAAATACTTTGTAAAATTTTCCCGTAAAATTTTTTCCCGCCAAAAAATTTTTTTTTGCGGGAAAAGTGATTCCGCAATTTTTTTGGCGTTAAATTTTCCCGCCAAAAATTTTCCCGCCAAAAATTTACAAAGTATTTTAAAGGTTTTTTACAGGGTATTTATAAGGTTTTACAATGTATTTTAAAAGGTTTTACAACGTATTTATAAGATATTATAAGATTTTACAAGCTATTTTATAAGGTTTTACAAGTTATAAGGTTTTACAAGTTTTTTATAAAGTTTTACAAGTTATAAATACCTTATAAAACCTTATAAGTACCTTGTAAAACCTTTTAAAATACATTGTAAAACCTTACAAAAACACTTGTAAATACTTTGTAAAACCTTTAAAATATCTTGTAAATTTTTCCCGCCAAAAAAATTTCGCCAAAAAAATTGCGGAATCACTTTTTTTTTGGCGGGAAAAATTTTTACGGGAAAATTTTACAAGACATTTTAAAGGTTTTTACAAGTGTTTTGGCGGGAAAATTGCGGGATCACTTTTCCCGCCAAAAAATATTTTGTATTTTGTGGACCTAATTTTGTTTCAAATAAGGGTAAAATTGTCATTAAAAATTAAAAAAGGGCAAACTTAAAAATGGACTCTCAAGGGGGGCATTTTTGAAAAGGGGTATTGAAAAAGGGGCATTTTTAACAATTTCTCTTCATTTAAAGTTACGTCTCATATTATGTAGATTTGAATTTTGGTTTTTTAACTAAAATAAATATTTTACGGTTGTTTTTTCCAAAAATCTGCAATCTGAATAAATATTTTCTAAGGTTGCATCTTTTTTATCGTAACACCTCATAAACAATTGTGATAGTTGAACCATTGCAACATTTACTTTATTTAACGAACAATTAGTTTTTGATTTATTCTATAAATCATTAAAACATTTAATTATTTTAAAACTAAAAATATTATTTTACGGTTGAATTTTTTAGAAAGTTGCGATCCGATTGCGTTTTTTAAAATATCTTCTACGGTTGCGTTTTTTTTATCATAACTTTCCATAAACGGTTGCAATCGTTTAGTTGAACCATTGCTACATTTAGTTTATTTCACGAACAAATGCAACTCTTGGTTTATTTTATAAACTGTTATAACATTTAATTATGAAATATTTACTCAGATGTTAACCAAAAGTTCGAATATTACTAGAATATCATACATTTTCTAAAAATTACTCATATGTTTTGAGCATTTGTGTAATTACAATTAACACCCTTCATTGGTTTTTTTTAATTAATAATTTTTAATTTGTTTTTAATTAAAAATAATAAATAAAAATTTGATTATCCATGTCATTAATCCACATCACCAATCTCACACTCCTCAAACTCACGTTATTTCTCCTCTTCTCTTTTTTGTCTCCAAATCCAAGAAAAGCTTTTAGATCATTTCTCCTCTTCTCTTTTTTTTGTCTCCAAATCCAAGAAAAGCTTTTAGATCTAATAATCTGCAACTAACTTGGGTACAACATTGACAGAGATCTTCAAATTGCAGGATTGGCTGGATCTTACTAGACCTCACAGCCACAACGCTTGCCATAGGGTCCCAAATCAAAAGCTTCGTCAGATCTACTCGCAACCACGCTCACGAAAAAAGTCATCAAAAATCAAAACCCAAAACAAAGAGATCTATGGAATTCTACATGATTCGTTACAGGTTTGAGTTGAAATCAAGAATAGCTACTCTTTTACTTTGATTTTACATGTCTCTCGTTTAATCTTCCTCTCAATCGATCTATTTGGAGACATTTCTACTTCTATCTATGTTTTGATTCATACAGTTTAGTCTTCCTCCTATGTATCTCTCAAACATATTTTTACGAATCTTAATTTGATTGTTGTTATTTGACCAATAAATTTCATATTGTCTTCTCCAAAAAAATGTTGCTTTCCGATCTATTTATAAATCAGCCGTAAAGTGATGTAACTCAGCCGTAACGTGATGTAACTCAGCCGTAACATATAATTTACACAACCTTTCGTCTTCCCTGAATGATAACTCAGCCGTGACATGTAATTTACCGAACCTTTCGTCTTCCCTGAAGCATATAACTCACCCGTAACATATAATTTACACCCATCTATCGTCTTCCCTGGAGAATATAACTCAGCCGTGACATGTAAATTTACCGAACCTTTCGTCTTCCCTTAAACATATAACTCAGCCGTAATGTAATTTTACCAAACCTTTCGTCTTCCCTGGAACATATAACTCAGTTGTGACATGTAAATTGACCGAACTTTTCGTCTTTCCTTAAGCATATAACTCAGCCGTAATATAATTTTACCGAACCTTTCGTCTTCCCTGGAACATATAACTCAGCCGTGACATGTAAATTGACCGAACCTTTCGTCTTCCCTTAAGCATATAACTCAGCCGTGACATGTAAATTTGCAGCGAAACAATAAGAGACGCAACATTTCCTCTAACTTTATCATCGAGCACCAACTTCACAAGTTTTTCGTGCGTTGTTTTCGCATCTATCTACACAACTCTACACCCTCTTTCATCGGTGTTAAATACGTATTTGTGTTTTTATACCCAATTACCGGAACCAGATCAACCATATCGGGAGAAGGATGAAAGAAATTGAAGAAGAATGAGGAAGACGATGAGGAATTTGAAGTTCCGGTGATGTGATAAACTCAGGTGAAGAAGACGAGTTTAAAAAATTTGGCCCTATTTTTTTGTCCCTTGATGATGATGACATGGAATGATGACATGGAATGTTGCATCCACGTCATTTTTTAATTGATGAAGTGGCAAGTAAGCCACCAAACGAAAATGTAAATCAGCTTAATTAAACCAGCCATCAAACAAAACTTTAACTCAGCCGCAACATGAATACTATTACAGTAATTAAAAAACGAAAAAACGGCAGCCAAATTCAGCCGTTTACTGTCGTAACTCAACCAAAAATATTTAACTCAGTCGTGTCGTTTAATAAGTCGGCCGTCATTGCATGCTATTCTAGTAATTAATCTTTCGCTACTAAGTCAGCCATAATAAGGCCGAGTTTTCCGTTAATCCAGCTCATTACGGCTGATTTATGATACTCGAACATAAATCAGCCGTAACGTCATCCCATAACTAAGCCGTCTTTGATAACTCAGCCAGCCGGAGAAAGTTAAGTCAGCCGTGTCGAAGTAATAACTCAGCCAAAAATTTAACAAATCAACCATCGGGTGAAAACTCAGCCGTAACTTAGGCTGGGTTGTGCTCGAAAGTCAGCCATTTTATCATAACTCAGACAGATTTCAGTAAGTCAGCCGTAACTCCAGGCTGGGTTATACTCGTAAGTCAGCCGTTTGCTCATAACTCAGCCATTTTTCTTAAATCAGCCGCAACATACCGTAACTCAGCCGTCACTGCCGCTATATCGCTCGACGGCTGAGTTCATTAATACACGTCAGCAATTTCTGACGTGGCGACGCGGCTTTGCTGACGTGGCAGTGGCATTCTTTGTAATTACGTTTTTTCCTGTAACGTTTAACAGGGGCACGCTGGGTATAAAAAATATATCCGAAATATGATAGTAATAAAAAAAAGATCTGTATGTTTCTGGTAATTTCATATAAAATGTATAACATCTGAGTAAATCTCCCTTTAATTATCTACAGTCACGTCTTTCGGTGTAACTTTTTTATAAACTATTATTTCAATTTTAGTTACTAAAATATATTTAAATAAAATTTTAACCGTTTAATTGAACAGTTGCAATATTTGGTTTATTTGACAAATTATTGCAATTTTTGGTTTTGTTTTATGAACCGTTGTAATCTTTAGTTTGTTTGACGAACCGTTGCAACATTTGGTATATTTGACACACGATTGCATTTTTTACTATATATGATATCTACGGTCGCGTCTTTCGGTTATACTTCTTCATCAAATTTTAATTTTAATTACTATTTAACTAAATATGTTGCTACCGTTTAATAGAACATAGTAACATTTGGTTAATTCGACGAATCAATGAAGATGTTGGCTTATCTGACATTGTAATATTTAGTTTATTTGATGAACCGTTACAATATTTGATATACTTGGTAAACCATTGCAACATTAGTTTATTTGATGAATTATTATAACTTTAGGTATATTTGATGAACCGTTACAACATTGCCTTTTGTAATACATTTTTAGAGCATTAACTAAAGCTTTTGTTTTTTTTGAACAAAGCATTAACTAAGTTATTTCTGTTCATTTAGAGTATTATCTTGTCACCATGTTTTATTCGTGTTTTTCATTACAAACACCTGGTTCCAATAATTGTGTCTTTTACAAACAATATTTTCTATTTAAACTTTAATGTCTTTGTAACTCTATATATATTTTTTAAAAAGTGGTGTAAATTTTTATTTCTTTTTGTTTGATATTTTTCATAGAAAGTTACATTTTTGCTATTTAGCATTCATGTATATACTTTGTTATCTATATCATTATTATTATTTCCTAAATAATTATCTATTTTGGTTATTTGTTAAATTTTTTCGAAGATTGTCTCTTTTTAATATAATACTACAATTTAAAATACTGGGTCTTTTTATAGTAATATTTTGATGAATATATTTATATTTATATTTATATTTATAATAGTTTAGAAAATTGAAAAATTGCATCTACTCATTATAACTTTTTGTTTAATATTTTTTATTTATGATCGCATCTTTTCATCATATTAATTTATAATAATAGTAAAGATCTTAAAAATTGTTTTTGAGGATTTACATCTCTTTATCATTTTTTTTGTAAAATATATCATTATTTATTGTTAAAAAAATTGTTTTGAAACTTGTTGTCTCATTTCATTATGAAATTTCATTTGATATTTTGTTCTTAAATTTTTTTTGAAATCTTTTCCCCCGCGACATTACGGGGGGTCTAATTCCTAGTTACTATAATATTGTTACTTTAACTTTGAAGTAACTTTTCTTTGAACTGTGAATGAATTTACGTTAACAAATTCTCGAAATTAAGAGCAAATTGCTTTCCCTACTTTTTGCACCATAGAATAAGTTAAGATCTTACTCGTTTTTGGAGAGATTTAGTCAGTATATAAGTCAACTCTCACTCGTTTTGGAGAGATTCTTCGAAAGTATTGGCAGCTTCCATTTTTGGACTAACATTACATGGATTTTACCAAAATGTACATTTCAGAAGATTAATTATACTAATAATAGTAATAACGACGACCAATGACGATAATAATGTCACCATACTAAGTATATATATATATCTCACAAAGCTAGGACTTACACATTAATTAATATCATCACTCAAACTCCTTTTGTTTGCTCTTCGATGGCAGGAGCATCTTTAGTCTCTTCTTCTTCTTCCTCTTCTTCCAATGTATCATTGATTTCAACGAGACCTCAAGTATTCATCAATTTCCGAGGAAAAGAGCTACGCAAAGGCTTCATCAGCTTTCTTGTGCCTGCCTTGAAAGACAATAACATCAACGTGTTTATAGACGATCAAGAGGAGAGGGGCAAATACCTAACTAGCCTGTTTGATAGGATGGGTGAGTCGAAAATAGCGTTGGTTATCTTCTCGGAAGATTACACCGAGTCAAAATGGTGTTTGGATGAGCTGGTACAGATCAAAGAATGTATGGATCAAAACAAACTTCGAGTGATTCCCATCTTCTACAAGCTTGATCCCGCGGTGGTGAAACGTCTTCAAGGAAAATTTGGCGATCAATTCAGGGATCTGGAATATCGATATAAACATAAAGAAAAAATCATTGCTAGCTACACGAACTATACGCCAACACATCACTACACATGCAAACTATTTTAATGTCTCGCTAACTACACGAACTATTGGTATTACATACGGACATCCCCGAACTATCATCGGTTATGTGTGCAACACCATAACCATCATTTCCAGATAATATAAATGTCTTGTTAACTACACGAAATATTTCTTTTTTTTGTCAACTACACGAAGTATTTTCCATCAATTTTTTTTTTAAAAAGTAATTAAAAAATAAAAAATAACTAAAAAGTAAATATTACGCTATTATAAAATATATATATATATATTATAACTTTTAATGCATTATACTTTTAAGTTAAATTAATTTAACTAATTTAATATTTATTATATTAAATTGTTAAAAATTTAAAATAGTCACTTAGTTAAATTATACATCACTATAAGTTAAATAAAACTAAATAATATATCAATGTAAATTATATACCATAACCATCATTTCCAGATAATATAAATGTATTGTTAACTACACGAAATATTTCCATCATTTTTTAAAAACTAAATTACAAAATAAAAAAAATAACTAAAAGTAAATAATACACTATTGTTAATTATATATATGCATTATAACTTTTAAAGTTTAAATTCTACATATTGTGGATGTAGGATTCACACTCGATTATCTTTAAGTATTTTTGTGGAGAAAAACTCTTGTAAAATCAGGAAATGAATATGAGAATTTGAAAAGGACATCAACCAAGAAAAGAAATGAGGAAAAATTGATAAAGACAAAGTACAAAATGCCTTGCGAAAGATAGTAAAGAGAGAAAAATATATTGTATTGCTCAGAAGTAATGAATAGTCGCCTCTCCCCTCAAACACATGCGTTTGAGGTTGTTTTTATAGAGAAAACATGATCAATGCGGTCATTTACTGCTCATAATCGCATTGATCCGCATTAATCATATAATTTACATTTTGACCGAAACGGCTTGAATTTGAACTATCTTGGGCTTCGCGCGGATCTTCCGAACTCTTTCTTGTTGACTCCGAACTCTCGCGTCTTGACGCTGCCGCGAACCTCGAACAATATTCTCCTCGCTTCGGCCTTTCTCTATGCGAACTGTATGTTGAATAAGAGCGAACTCCGTACTGGTAAAAATCGAACTCTTTTAGTAAACCGAATCGAACTCCCGACTGGTCAAGCTTGATTCTCATAATAAAATATATTTAACTCCAAGAGGATTGTTATGTAATAATGACGTGGACAGATCCAAGTGGATCCTACCAAAAATGTGTGGGATCCGACCCCAACACATATGCAATATCCCTTATAATTTTAAGTTAAATTAATTAACTATTTTTTAATGCACAGATATATTTTATATGAAATTAATTTAACTAAATTTTTAAAAGTGTCACTTAATTAAATTATAATTTACATTGATATATGTGTGCATTATAATTTAAATTGATATATTATATAGTTTTATTTAACTTATTAGTTTAAAAAAAAGACCTCAAAAATGGAAGGAAGCTGTGATTTCTGTTTGCCAAACGTTTGCCTTGTTCTTGCCCGAACACAGGTTTTTATTCTTCCACTTTTTATGTTCTTATTACTTGACTAATAATATATCTAATAATTTTAAGGCGGATAATTTAGCACGTAGTGTTCAAATATATATCCGCATGCATGAAACTCTTTCTCCCACTGGTTTGGATTTCCAAACAATTCTAGTTATTTAGTACACTATACCAATTATAAAGGAAACCTGGTTGACTCATTTGTTGATGCACGAATCACACAAGTACGAAATAGGGTTTTTCTAGGGAAGTAAAAAGAATCTCCCAAAACAATTCGAGCCGAGAGTACAAATGGCGTTAGGCGAGCCGAAATGGATGACTTCGGATTAAAGATTTCAGGTCGTTGATGAGGCCGAATTGTAGGTCGTACTCCGAGCTGAATAAAACTTGAGGTCGCTTTCCTTTTCTAGACTGAGGTCGCTCTTCGTACCCTAGCCGAGTTCTTCGTATCCTAGCCGAGTTCTTCGTGTCCTAGCCGAGTTCTTCGTGTCCTAGCCGAGTTCTTCGTGTCCTAGCCGAGTTCTTCGTGTCCTTGCCGAGTTCTTCGTGTCCTTGCCGAGCTCTTCGTGTCCTTGCCGTGTCAGCGTGATTTTTGATGGATGTGACAGGACCAGTCGTCCTGCTTTTATAACCCTGCGGAGTAGGGCATACCCTGACAGCTTTTACCGGTTTTACCCTTGGGTCTGGTGACGTGGCAGATCTGTAAGGCGGCGAGGTCGTCTGGGTTTTGATGCTTAAGGCCTGCTTCGTTGATGGGCTTCCTTTCTTGGATTGGGCCTTGTATTTCTAGGGCCTAATTTCTCCCTCAACAGTTGCCCCCCAATCATGACTCATCGTTTCTTGCGAGGGTCATGATTGCTTTCCTTGTTCCCGATGCGCGTGTGAGGTCGCCCCTCTTCGCACTGTTTTGGATTTCCGAGTTTCAACGACGCGCGCGCGTGCGAGGGACTCGAGGATTGATTCGGCTGATACTGCTCCCAAAGTTCAGAGATCGAAGCGTCTCTCGCGTGTGGAGCCGTTTTTAGGTCGTAATTATCGCCTAACTTCGTAGGTGTAATGATTACTTCTTTTCGTCATTCAGCTCCTATAAATACCTCTACCCTTCTCGTTCATTTCTCATTCTTCCTCCTCTGCTAAAGGTATAATCCTCTCCTCTCTATTTCGATTTCTCTCATCCCTTCTCTCTCTTTTTTTACGATGTCGTCCGATGCTAGCTCTCGCGGGTCGGTTTCCAATCATCTCTGCTCTCGTACATCGTCGGATTCTTCGGATCGTACACCAAATATTGATCGATTTCGAGCGAATTCTTTCGATGACGACCTGGGATCTGACTCTTTCCCCCGTAGGAGGAATTCATCTAGGTCGTCCGACGCCGGTTCATGGGCATCTGCAGCCGAACTGAAGCGTCGTGAATCATCTTCTCAGCGTGACCTTGTTGGGGCGACCTCGATTGTCCCCTTTGTCCCGCGTTTGATTGACGAGGACATCGGCGATATTAAATTTGACAAACCGGAAGTGGAGATTGGTTATGCCGACATGCCCTTCGGCGTTCCGGGGCCGACCCCCTATCATGTCGATTTTTTGGGGCCGAGCCGGACAAGCGTCGAGACCCTTGCGTATACTCTTCACTACTGTGATGCTCCATCTTCGATAGAAGTTCGCGTCCCGACCCTATCCGAGCGACCTTGGTCTGCTCCAGACGGCTTCCTTTGCGTCTATGAGAGTTTCTTTACGGAGTGCGATCTCACATTTCCGATTTCGAGCTTCCTGCTTGAGTATGTAGCGAGGCGGGAGATGGCTCTTTCTCAGCTCTCTGTTGCTGCTATCCGGAATGCGATAGGCCTGGTTCGGCTGGCGAATAGGTGCGGCGTGGTTGTCCGTTCATCTCATTACGAGGAGGTGACTAAGATTAAGAGCCTCAGCAAGAAAAAGCCGGGCTTACATTACGTTCAGTCGTCCACGACTCCTAAGCTTGTCGACGAGGCCAAGAGCAAAACTAACGACTGGTCGGCGGGATATTTCTTTGTTAGGATTTCTGCAGAATCTGTTGAGGACGTTAGGATTCCGATCTATACAGGGTGAAAAATTTCACCCGGTAGCTTGAGCTCGTTTTCCGCCCTCACACTTCTTCTTTTGTTGCTTTCGATTTTCTTATGTCTTCTCCTCTTTTTTTTTTTATGTAGCTCGTTTCCCGACGATATTTGATCCGTTTCCCGAGCAGCTCAAGAAGGATCTCGAAAAGATTCGCGCTGAGGGTACGTATATCTGGCCATCCACGAACAAAGTTGCTCGCCGCCCCTCTCGGAATCCTTCACGTGGTCGCCAAGGTTCTTCTCGCCGAGGGCCTATTCGTCAAAGTTCCAAAGTTTCTACTCCTCAAAAACCAGGTAACGCATATGTCGTTCGCCTCTGCGGGTTTTTTTTCCCTTGGCTCATATATATTTTTTTGATTTTAGGTCGTAAAGCAATGGGTAAGTTCGACCTCAGTGTGGTCCCGGATTACGCTAGTCGTTACAAAGAGAAGAGGCCGGCCACGGAGACTCCCGCGGCAAAGCCATCTCGTTCAGAGGAGCGACAAATGAGGGAGGCCCTGAAGAAGAGTCTCTTAGATCAAGGAGGGCGTCAGGCCTTCCAGGCCGGAAGTTCTCGACCGTTGAGCCCTAACTCCGAGAGGGTAAAGAAGAACGAGATGCTCGCAGCTCGTTTAACTCAGCAGGCTGGTGGGGGCGACCGAGTTGCGATCCTTCCCACAGGTGATGTTCTCCGAGCCATAGGAGCCCGGAGCGGCTCAGTCGAGCCTCTGAGCAGGAAGAGGCCGGCTGATACGGGAGCTCGTCCGATTGCCCAGAAGAGGCCCCGGGTCGCCGACCACCGGTGGTCGTATCGCTATGTTGATAGGGATGTTCCCTTTACATCTAATGCGGACGCCTGTGAGGCTTTATTCTGCGAGATGGGTCACGGCCCCGGCTCGTTCCCTCTAATTGAGGACCTTCAGGAGCGGGATGCGTATACCGAGGCGGCCAGGAAATCATGCGAGGTTATTACTATTATTATATATATATATATATGTTTTTGTTACCCTTCCTCGGTCGATTGTTTATATATATTTTTTTCATCAGGCGACTTTCGCGGTGAACCGCATGGTTCACCTCTACGAGCGCCGAGTTCGTCGGCCTTCGACCGAGAACCCAAATTCGAGTGATTATCAGGCTGCCATTGCTGCGGAGAAGGAGCGGGTAGATCAGATCTCGCGAGAGTTGGGTGTTGTTAAGGACGAGGCGGTGAAGCTTAGGGAGAAGGTCAACCTTCTCGATCATCACCGGAATGGGCTGATTGCGGAGAGGGACCGTTTGAGCGCCGAAGTGGAGGCAGAGAAGGCTCGGTATGACGAGCTCGCTGTGATCCTTCGTTCCGAAAAAGCCAGACTGCGAGAACGTCGTGCTGAGTACGGCGAGTACTGTAGAGGTAAAGCTCTTGCGAAGATGGCCCGGCTGTTTCAGGCTCGTCTCACCCGTCTACAGGCTCATGTTGAGGATACCCGTGCCGCGCAGCCCACTCTTCTGCTTTACAACCAGGCAGTCGGGAATCTCGGTTTTCTGAAAGCTCTAGTGGAAGACGGCGAGGTCGTCATTAAGTCAGAGGAAACGCTTTCCAGGGTTGAGGCCGACGTGGCGCAGTACAGAGCTGATCTTGCGGCCTTCGACGTGACTGAACTTCAGGATGGCGATTTTGACGCCTATACCCTCTTTGCGGACCGGAACGAGGTTACTGAGAACCTTCAGTATGCCGCCTCGGCTGCCAGTGGTAAGGACTTCGTCGAGGATGACGAGGTCGAAGATGATGCCGTTGATCAGGATACTCAGCAGGAGGTCGTAGTTGAAGCTCGTGAGACCGGGGCCGAACTTCAGGATGGGGGTGGTCTTGAGACCGAGACCACAGGCGCTGAGCGGACTGGCGACGGCCAGGAGGCTCCACGGGTGGCTACTCCGTTAGCTCAGGTTGTCCAAGACGGGGAGGACATTGATATCGAAGGCTGACCGCGAGGTCATTTTTTAAAAAAGTTGTTGTCGTTTTGCCGCGCTTTGACAGTTTTTTTTTTTATCTAGTCGCCGCTTTGTCGGCTTTTGAACTCGTGCCGTTAACTCGGTTTCTAGCTTTATTGCCGCTGGGTCGGCTTGTTTGAACATGATTGCCGCTAGGTCGGCTTATTTTATGCGGTTTTCGCCAGTTATTTCTTCTTTGCCTTCTTTTATTTTAGCCTGTGTTCTTCAGGGGTCGGCTCCTGTGTGGGACGGGACGCGGCCGGTTTCTGTGTAAACCTGGTCGTGATCGGCTTGGTGCGAGTTCATCAAGCTGATGCGAGGCCTAGATTACTTCGGTTGTTGGTAGTCTCGACCGGTTGGGAACTTGTGAGTTCGTCCTCGGCCTACCTGTTTATTCTGTCGATATAATGCAAGTGCTGGACTTGGCTTGTGCGAAGTTTTACCTACTTCGGCTTTTCCGAGTTTGCTCGGAGTGTTCGAGACGGGCTCGAAATATCGTGAGGTGCGACGCGCGGTGATCGGCTTACCCTGTATTGGCCTGACAAATCTTTGGGAGTGCGGGTTCGTCCCCGGCTTATGTTACCCAGTTTATCGAGGCTTTGCGAGTACGGAGCTCGGCTTTCAGACCCTTAAGTGTAGGTTTTTTCCAAGACATTTTTACTTGTTTTGGCAGACTTAAGTAAGGGTGTGCGTTCTCGTTCAAACGTGTTCGATCGAATTGCCTGGCCAGGGTATCGATGTATATTTCGGTTCGGTTGTGTTTCGAAATTAGATGGAAATACAAAATTTTATTAATATCATAGCTGCGCCCTGCAAGCAGGGCTGCCTACGTACCCCCTGATCGGAGGGATCAAGCCGTTCGTAGTTCACATTACATAGAGATGAATCGGTAAGGCCGAGCTACCTTTTTTTTTTTTTTTTTTTTTTTTTATATAAGGAGAGCGAGGGCGTCAGTAGTAGTATCGCTTGAGGTGCATGGAGTTCCAAGTTCGTGGGACTTCGGTGCCGCCCATGGTGAGGAGTTCGTAGTCGCCGGAGCGAACTATCTTCGAGACTTGGTACGGCCCCTCCCAGTTTGCGCCTAGTTTGCCGGCGCTGAGTTCAGCTGTATTTTCGAAGACTTTCCTGAGTACAAGGTCGCCGACGTCGAAGTGGCGGTTGTGTACTTTCTTGTTGTAGTATCGGGCAGCAGCAAGCTGGTAGTTTTGAACTCGGCATAGTGCGGTATTGCGCATTTCCTCAAGTTCGTCAAGTCTGTCAAGCATCATCTGGTCGTTGAGGTCGGGATGGACCACCATCATAGAACGCCGAAGACTTGAGTATCCGACCTCGGCTGGAGCCATTGCTTCCATGCCGTAAGCTAGCGCGAATGGTGTTTGCGTGGTGGCGCTGCGGGGTGTAGTTCGGTATGCCCAAAGTACTCCGTCTAGTTCGTCTGCCCATGCTCCCTTTTTGTCGTCGAGGCGTTTTTTGAGGCCGACGAGAATAGTTTTGTTGGTCGCTTCGGCTTGTCCGTTGCCTTGCGGGTATCTTGGTGTGGACTTGTTTAGACGAATTTTCCAGCTCGCACATAAATTCTCGAATGTCAGCGAGATAAATTACGAGCCATTATCGGTGATGATTTCGTATGGAAGGCCGTGTCGGCATATTATATATTTCCAAACGAAGTTCTGGACATCCTTGGCTCGTATTGCCGCGTACGATTCGGCTTCCACCCATTTAGTAAAGTAATCCGTCATGACTAGAATGAACCATTTTTGTCTGGAGGCCGGTAGCGGGCCGACGATATCCATGGCCCACCTCATGAACGGATATGGTGCTGCACCGACCTTGAGTAGTTCGGTTGGTTGATGAATCGAGGGCGCGTGTCTTTGACATTGGTCGCACTTTGCCGCGAAGTCCTTACAGTCCGATATCATGGTCGGCCAATAGAAACCTAGCTTTTTTATTTGTAATGCGAGAGCTCGTCCGCCGGAGTGGTTGCCGCCGGCCCCCATGTGTGTTTCCTTCATTATTTCTGCGATATCCTCGCCGTGTAGGCAGTTCAGCCATGCTCCGGTTGCGCCGAGCTTTAGGAGACAATTTTCCAAGGTAGTGTATTTTGCGGCTTTGATGCGTAATCGACGTGCTGCCCATTTGTCCGTTGGGACCGTTCCATCGGTGAGGAAATCGCGTATTTCGACCCGCCAGTCGGTTGGGTCGGCTGTGTCTGGATCGTGATTTGTTCCGACGAAATTGATAGTATCGATTGCTTCGATGCTTGGTCGATCTACGCTTTCCACCGGGATAATACGTCGAAGTTCGGGGTCCGACGTGGATGCTAATGCGGTGAGAGCGTCAGCCGGCGCGTTATCTCCTCGCGGGATTTTGGTTAGTTCGAATTGTGTAAACTGTGAGGATAACTTCTTGACGACCTTGAGGTACGCCTCCATAGTGTCGTTTTTGGCTTCGTATTCACCGCTAAATTGATTTGCGACGAGCTGTGAGTCCACATATGCTTGGACTCGTTTGATCTTCATTCCTAGAGCGAGACGTAGACCGGCAATGAGTGCTTCGTATTCGGAGACATTATTTGTTGCCGTGAAGCGCAGACGAAACGATTGCTCGATTATTTCCCCGGTTGGTGAGACCAGTCGTATGCCGATGCCAGAGCCATGCGATGACGAGGATCCGTCGGCATACAGCGTCCAGACGCCGTTCTGAGGGTCACCTGGCTCGGGGTCGCCCCTTAGGTTTTTCGGAACGAGCGGTAGTTCAATAAGGAAGTCGGCTAACACTTGCGATTTCATTGCTGGTTGGGTCCTGAAGTCCATATCGTATTCGCTAAGCTCGATTGCCCATTTAGCCATTCTCCCGGACTGGCTCGGACTGTGTAGGGCGGTTCGTAGTGGTTGGTCTGTGAGAACGGCGATTGTGTGGGATTGAAAGTAGGGACGTAATTTCCTGGCCGATGTTACGACCGCTAGCGCAGCTTTTTCCATTGTGGGGTAGCGCGTCTCGGCTTCGATGGGGGACTTGCTGACGTAAAAGATCGGCTTCTGGTCGCCTCGGTCGTTTTTAACAAGCACACCGCTCATGGCCGAGCTTGATACCGCGATGTATAGAAACAGCGTTTCACCGTTTTCTGGCTTAGCGAGAACCGGGGGCGTCGTGAGGTATTGTTTGAGTTCGTTAAAAGCATTTTCGCTCGCCTCATCCCATGCAAACTTGTCCTTCCTTTTTAAGAGGTTATAGAAGGGTAAGCACTTGTCCGTCGATCTGGCGATGAAGCGGTTGAGAGCGGCGATCCGTCCTGTTAGTCGCTGTACCTCGCGTGCGTTCTTTGGAGAAGGCAGATCGAGGATTGCACGAATTTGCTTTGGGTTAGCCTCGATCCCCCTTTGCGTGACCATGTACCCCAGGAACTCGCCGGATGTTACGCAGAACGTGCATTTCGCGGGGTTTAATTTCATATTGTATTCGTTCAGCACGTCAAAGCATTGGCTTAGGTGTCAGACATGGTCGGCTGCTACTAGAGATTTTACCAGCATGTCGTCTATGTAAACTTCGATGGTTCGTCCGAGCTGATCAGCGAACATCTTATTTACCAGACGTTGGTATGTCGCACCGGCGTTTTTGAGGCCGAATGGCATCACCTTGTAGCAATAGGTTCCTCGGTCTGTGATGAACGAGGTCTTTTCCATATCATCTCTGTGCATGATGATTTGATTGTATCCCGAGAATGCATCCTTCATGGATGTGAGGGAGTGGGTAGCTATCTTTTGGGCACGCCTTATTGAGGTCGGTAAAGTCTACGCAAACACGCCATTTGCCGTTCTTCTTCTTTACAACGACCGGGTTCGCTAGCCATTCCGGATATTTTACCTCAGTTATCGAACCAGCCTTCAACAGCTTGTTGACTTCGTCATTTACGGCCTTGGCTCGCTCCGTTCCCAATTTTCGCCTTTTATGCTTTACCGGTTTATAGGTTGAGTCGACGTTAAGCTCGTGCGTAACGATCATAGGGTCGATGCCTATCATGTCGTCTACGCTCCAGGCGAACGTTTTAGAATTCTGTTTTAGAAATGCGATGAGTGGTTCTTTAACCGATGGTACTATCTCGGCACCGATTGCGACGCATCTTGTCTTATCCGTCTCGTCAATATTCACTTGTTCTGTCCTGCTCAGTTGAGGCTCTTCAAGGGACTTTTATAGGGTTGGGACGGTCGACGATGCTGGCATCGTTAATTGCTATAACTTCTTAGCTACGCGGTTCTTGTGTTCGATGAGAAAACATGTTCTTGCGACCTATTGATTCCCTCTCAAGGTGAACACTCCGTTGTGCGTTGGGAACTTGATGCACTAGTGGTATGTGGACGGGATCGGCTGCATTTGATGCATCCAGGGTGTCCCCAAAATAACGTTGTAAACCGCGGGCTTATCAATTACGACGAACTTGACCCACGAGATCGTTCCTCCGATGAATACGGGCAACTTGATCGTTCCGATTGTCATTACGAAGTCGCCATCAAATCCGACCAACGGGCGCGATACGGTCTTTATTTGCCGATCGCTGACGTTCATTATAGCCAAAACGTCCTTGAAGATGAGATCGACTGAGCTTCCAGTGTCGATGAGCACCCTAGTTACTCGGCTATCGCTGATAATGAGCTCGACGACGAGATGATCGTTATGTGGTGTGTCGATGCCCTCCAGGTCAGACTAGGTAAACGATATGGATTCGTCGACGGGCGCAGTTGATGGTGCGCTTGTGGACGGCCATACTTCCTTCATCTCAGCTTTTTTGAGATATTGTTTAATTGACCGAACAGAATCGCTGCAGTTTTGCAGTCCGCCCATTATCATTCGGACCTGTCTGACGACCACCGGAGCTTCAGCTGGTGTCTTCCCGTTCCGAGGTCTTTTGGCGGGATCATTCGCATCCTCTACTTCCTCGGTTTTCGCATGGTCTCGCAGGTATTGACGAGCCGTGCTCTCGTTACGTTTTTGATTCTTACCTTCTTGGGCGCGGTCGCACTCGATCGCGATGCTTCCGCTCGTGTACCTCGCCATCAGCAAGCTTTGCAGATATCGGCAATCCTCAGTGGCATGCGCTTTACTTTTATGGTATTCACAGAATATTGACGTCGATGCCGGAGAATCGGTGTTCCTTACGTATTTGTTCCACGGCCTCGGTGATGGCACCTCACTATTAACGACGAAGGTCGTGGGTCGTCGTACCTGGCCGATGTTACCTTTGGAATGTTGCTTTGGCTCGGCGTTGTTTGTTGCATTAGGTATGGCCGACGCAGTCTCCTTGGTTACAGATGTTTTGGGCGGATTATGCTTTTTGGATAGAACGAGCCGCTCTTCTTCGAGCTCAATATACCGCGAGGCCCTATGTAGTGCGTCCTCGAGGGTGTTCGGAGCATGAAGAGTGATATCATCTCTGTACTTTGAGTCGTACCAGACGGCGTTGCGTAGGGCTACTATCGCGGCTTCGTCAGGGATGGTGATTTTGGTTACCACCACCTTGAAGCGATCGATAAATGATCAGAGTGATTCCTTGGGGCCTTGCGACAGGGACCACAGGTCGGCGTTGGACGTCTGGTTCTCGATAAGAGGTGAATAGTGCTTTAAGAAAGACGATGATAGTTGGTTGAAACTACTGATTGTGTTTGGCTTAAGGCGGGAGAACCAGTTGAGAGCCGGGCCCGTGAGATGTTCGATGAAGATCTGGCACCGCCCTGCCTCGAAGTTTTTTGGAGGAAGCTCGGCGCGGTTAATCGCGACGCTGAAAGATTGCAGGAATTCCTTAGGGTCGCCCTTTCCGTTGTACCTTTCCAATTTGATTTTCTTGGATCCGCGGAATGAAACGCTTGTGATTCTTCGGGTGAAAGCGGTTTGTTGAGTTTCCTCGAGCACACGGTCGAGTTCCGGAGCCGAGCTAGTGGCACGGTGAATTTTCGAACTCATTTCCAGGACAGCGCGTCTTAGTTCGGCAATCTCCGTATCTCGCGGATTGGTGCTGCCCATTGTTTGGACGGGCTGAGCTGGCTGGGGACGGGCTGAGCTGCCAGGGGGTACGTAGGCAGCGTTTGCGCTTCGACTTGTTTGCAGACGGTTGATCTCGTCCATGGAAAATGCATGAGCCGCGGCCAGAGATGCGAACCGAACATCTGTTCGTGCGTCCTGTCGACCTAGATGGTCGAGGATGTTCTGGAGCAGCCGGTTTGGCTCGGCGGGAGTTGGCGCCGTAGCGTTCTGTTCTGCACGGGTTTCCTCGAGGTTCGTTGGACGTCGTCTGCTGGGAGAGGTCGGTTCGCCTTCCTCCTGGTGTGCCGGGGGCATTTCGTTTCTTACCGCTTCTGCTGGGCCCTCGGGCTTCTGAGGTAACGATGCGGGAATAGCTACCGAAGTATGGGTAGCCTTCCTTGGTGGAAGTACTCCTGGTGGGATCGGCGTCACTGTCTCTCCTCCCGTGGAGGATGCGTTGTCGTCTCGGACGCCTGTGCTGGTTCCCTGGTTTCCATCGGTTGCCATTGTGTTGTCGCGGGCTCGTTTTGTGGACTGGAGAAATCTCTGAGCTATCCCCCTACCTGGCGCGCCAACTGTTGATGCACGAATCACACAAGTACGAAATAGGGTTTCTCTAGGGAAGTAAAAAGAATCTCCCAAAACAATTCGAGCCGAGAGTACAAATGGCGTTAGGCGAGCCGAAATGGATGACTTCGGATTAAAGATTTCAGGTCGTTGATGAGGCCGAATTGTAGGTCGTACTCCGAGCTGAATGAAACTTGAGGTCGCTTTCCTTTTCTAGACTGAGGTCGCTCTTCGTACCCTAGCCGAGTTCTTCGTATCCTAGCCGAGTTCTTCGTGTCCTAGCCGAGTTCTTCGTGTCCTAGCCGAGTTCTTCGTGTCCTAGCCGAGTTCTTCGTGTCCTTGCCGAGTTCTTCGTGTCCTTGCCGAGCTCTTCGTGTCCTTGCCGTGTCAGCGTGATTTTCGATGGATGTGACAGGACCAGTCGTCCTGCTTTTATAACCTTGCGGAGTAGGGCATACCCTGACAGCTTTTACCGGTTTTACCCTTGGGTCTGGTGACGTGGCAGATCCGTAAGGCGGCGAGGTCGTCTGGGTTTTGATGCTTAAGGCCTGCTTCGTTGATGGGCTTCCTTTCTTGGATTGGGCCTTGTATTTCTAGGGCCCAATTTCTCCCTCAACATCATTGATTTTCTTTTCTTATATCAAAAAGTGACACATCCGATAAAGATTTCATAATGTTAATCGTCAAGGAGGTTGGGAAAGTGCTGCCGGAAGGAGGTTTATCGGTCTCTGCAAGCCAACAAAGTCTCACTATGAGCGAGGCACAAAAGTAAGAGCATTTCTTACGATTTCATTGCTCCACCCACTTAGACTATCTATGATATTTTGATGAAATATACAGAGAGCTCCAATGGTATGTACCATGAATAATATAATCATCAAATATTCAAATGATAGGTTAACATAATTATTAAGTAATGGGATTTCCAATTTTTTTTAATAAATCACTAAAAAAAGGTTTAATAGATTATGACGTTTCATTTTTATAATTCTTTAATTAACACGTTGAATGTTCCAATGACAGAAATAGTGAAACGCACCGAAGTGCTTCAGAGTGGACTACTCCCCGAAGGGCCACCATACTGTCTGTTCCGAGTTTGGAATGCTTTTCGACTAATGCTAGGGGTAGCCAGATCGCATGTTACTGGACTACCATGTGTCCTAGACTTCCCACACAAATATGTTTTTTTTTGTTTGCAACGTGGATCGAACCTGAGTTAGTTCCTTCCAACATTTTTCCAATTTCGGATGGGATTGGGCACCGATTAAGCTGAAATTGGTCATGCCCAGTAATAGCGAGACACTTCAAGAGCAGAGTGTGAGCTTTGAGGAACACATTGGAAAGCAATGGATAGATATTCCTGCCGGTGAGTTCATAATGTCTAAGGAGAACGCAGGAGAGATCAGTTTCTCATTGTATGAACATGAAGCCAATATGTGGTTTTAGGGCTTATAGTCAAAGGCGTTTTAATTCATCCTAAATACCAAGTCTAATTCATTTTGTTCGTATTAATTTCATTACTCGCTGATTATATGAAAGGTGTATTTACACGCTTATATTGGTTATGAATATATACTATACGATTTTTCATGTTATTAGATTATATTATATTACTATTTTTACCACTTTGAGTATTCATCAATTTTTTAAAAAATCATGGCCAGATCAAACCTAAATTTTTTCTAAAAAGATGTTGGTTTAGTTTAGTTTAGTTTTTTTTTTTTTTTTGGTGTGGATTGAAACAGAAAATAAAAATAAACAAATATGAACATGATATATAAGTAATAGTCTTTGATGAAAAAAAAAAAAAAAAAGTCTTTGATGTTAAATTTAATGAGTTGGCCGGAAAGTCGGATACACATACAAAGTCCAACACCAATACTTGGGCTTATTATAACATGTATTCTTAGTCGGATGCCGGATACTTGAGTTCGATATAAAACCAATCTTGTTTAACTTGGATTAGATGATAACATGTATTTTTAGTGAGCTATAGTCTTGTTCCTTGTGGTTCGACCCTCCAGCACTACTTTCGACATTGCCATATATATATTTGTGGTATTGAGTGTCAGAGATTTAAAACTTTGAGCTATCATCAACACCTACAAAATCCAACGTTAACAATGTACACACGTGTAATTCCTATGAACACTATAATCTTTACCCAATTAACAGCCTCTGAAAAGGCCATATTTCGGGTTGAACCAGTCAAGAAGAGAATCAGTCAATTGTTGTTTTTTTTTCTATCTTATCAAAAAAGGAAAAAACCGTATGACTTGTTCTTCTTCACACCGTACTTTGTAAGGAAAACGGAATGGCTATTAATTAGAGGATTTTTGAGGTTCATTAACTTTACACGTGTATATGTCTATATTTAGCTTCAAAAATGTGGTTGGCAAATAAATTATTATGAATTTGAGAACGATGGGGTTTTTTTAACGCTCAAGTTCTTTTAGATCTAGAACAAACGATCAACTTTTTTTTTTTTTTTTTTTTTGGTAAACGAACAAACGATCAACTATGATAACAAAAACTTAAATCATTGCCTATATGAAACCTATAACGAAAGTGACTAAAGACTAACACTCTATCATTAATTTTTCTTAATTAAAGTGAGATTAATCAATTAACATGTTTTTTTTTTGTTTTTTTTGACAGCAGATTAATCTTAACATGTTATAGAACTCATATTGGAATTTTCTTAACATGTTAGAAAACTCATAGTGGAAGTTAAAAGAAACAAACACTAGTATATAAGAAAACATGTTCAAATTTAATTACAATTGATATTTGTACTAAAGTATATAAGGAAAACTATATTAAAAAATAATTAAAAGAATGACCATCTGGTCTTATAGTATATGAAATTTAATATATCATCAAGATTTCAACTTTTACATTATAACATACTACATCTAAAATGAATAATGAAGATAATTTTAGAGATTATAATATTAGAATAACACGTCAATGACATATATATTTCACTTCAATGATTCATATTCTAAAACTTTTCTTATTTTTAGAAAAATAGAACAAATACGGTTGCGCACAAACATTTATTATCTATACTAATATTTTTGAAGTACATTTTTAGCGGGTGGGCAAAATACATTTCGATATAGGTATCCGATCCGTTTACTAATTTTGGTCATAAAAAGTTTGTTGGGTCGGGTTATATTTAACCCAACTCATACACCAGATATTCCATATTTAATAATTTAGATATTTAGAAGATTTGATTAAGATTTAGAATTATGATTCTCCTATCATCTTTGTTTGATTTGTTTTTAACTGTTCTGAATCATCATATAATACATAAAGTATAAAAAAATCAATTTTTGTCTTGCATATATTGTGATTCAAAATTTAAAAAACGGACATATAATACATAAAGTATAAAAAAATCAATTTTTTCCTGCATATATTGTGATTGGAAATTTTAAAAACGGACATATATTATCCAACTGAAGAAAAATGTTTGTTAAACGTTCTACATCGACTAAAATATTTAGACAATGATTCAGAATCATATCATTAATAAGATCAACATTAATAAAATAAATGAGTTTTTTGGCGAGACGAGTTTGGTAGGACAGATGACAAAAAAAAAAGAGAGTTTGGTAGGACATGTTTTCGAATCAACAATAATAATAAAAATTTAAATATCATTAATCCGCCGGTTCAATACGGATTAAATCTTTAATTTTTTTAATACCACCAATATTAAGTATATCAAATTAGTCTCATTTAGATAAGATTGTATAAAGCCAAAAATTATCCCGTGGTATAATTTTACTTAGTAACAATTGTAAACTATAAAATATAAATATCTTAGATAATGATACAATTTGCAAACTTTTATATATAATAAATAATCATAATATTTTTGAAATTACTATTTTTAGAAAACAAATCACTGGACAGGTTAAGAAATTATAGGACGAGTTATATTTCGGAACGAGTTTATATGGCGGACAAGTTTAAATCAATATCTATAAAATTTTAAAATATCATTAACATGCCACTTTAATACGGGTTAAATCCTCAGTTTATTAACAATTGTCCCATGGACTCCTGGTATACTGTTATTTGATAACAATTATAAACTATAAAATATTTATATTTTATTTTATATGAAGATACAATTTGCAAAATTTTATATAATTAACTTTAACAAATAAATCATCCCGCGGTATACTGCGGGCTAAAATCTAGTGGTATATATAAACAAATTTGTTGCTATAAATTGTATTGCAAATTTGCAATAAATCAAATAAAAAAATTGTTGGGTGGTGGTGACAAAACTAAACATACGTTTTGTGCACTACGACGTCCAATGGAGTGAGATAAACATTGATTTAAGTTACATTTGATTTAAGTTATAAGAATGTAATCGAAAGAGTCTAATGTCAATAATGTAGGCCACTCTACACATTAGTCAAGTTCATGGACTTTTGTATTGATTGTAGACGTCATGCCTACGTTTCCTTACCGATGCTAGAGATTAAAATTCCAATTCTAGTAAGTTCCGACCAAACACGTAATCCAATAAATCACTATAAATCATCACACCTCTCTTAAATATATTTCATAAGCAAAAGAGAGAAATCGAGTAGAGAGAGATAGATCACAAAAATGGTTTTGAGTGTTCATCCTATTCTACACACTACCACTCTTCTGTTTTTTCTTTTTCTCATGTTTTCAATTTCAATATTTTCCATTGTTGGGTCAGCTTCTTTTTCTTTAAATACAGACAGAGAAGCTTTGATCTCGTTTAGGTCCCAACTTAGCCGAAGCCCACAAACACTTTCTTTCTCTTGGGACCAAAACATATCTCCTTGTAAGTGGACTGGCGTCTCTTGCAACACACGGAACAGAAGAGTGACTTCCATTAACCTCTCTGGTCAAGGTCTCACCGGTTCCATAAGCCCAAGTATTGGTAATCTCTCTTTTCTCACATCTCTTCAGCTTCAAAACAACCAACTTCGAGGTCCAATTCCAAAAGAGATCGCAAGTCTTTTCCGCCTAAAGGTTCTTAATTTAAGCTCTAACAACTTTGAAGGATTTTTACCTTCCACACTAAGCAAGTTAGTCAATCTCCGAATCCTCGACCTAACCTCCAACACGATCACTGGTCTTGTTCCAAACCAGCTTGGTGATCTCAAGAACCTCAATGTCTTAAACTTGGGCAAAAATCTTTTCTATGGACCAATTCCACCATCCCTTTCAAACATTTCATCACTCACCGTTTTAAGCCTAGGCACAAACTCTTTAAGTGGTCCAATTCCTGATGATTTGGGTCATCTTCAAAGGCTAAAAGTCCTTGATCTCACCATAAATAACCTCACTGGAACTATTCCTCCTTCTATATATAACATCTCTTCCCTAGTCTCTTTGGTTCTTGCTTCCAACAACTTATGGGGTCAATTTCCTAGCAACATAGGAGATACACTTCCAAATCTTTTGGTTTTCAACATATGCTTCAACAAGTTCACCGGAAAGATTCCAGCTTCTCTACATAATCTCACAAACATCAAGGTGATCCGAGCGGCGCACAATCTTCTAGAAGGGAGTATACCATCAGGTCTAGGAAATCTCCCATTCCTAGAAATGTACAACATCGGATTCAACAAAATAGTATGGGGTAGAGATCAAAATCTTGATAATTTTATCAAGTCTTTTAGTAATAGCTCTCAACTTAACTTCCTTGCATTTGATGGAAATCTCTTGGAGGGTGTTCTTCCAGAATCTATTGGAAATCTTTCGAAGAATCTTTCGAAACTTTTCATGGGAGGAAACCGCTTCACGGGTAAAATTCCAGAATCTATTGGCAATCTCACTGGCTTGACGCTTCTTAACATGAGTGATAACTCACTCACTGGTGAAATCCCTCAAGAAATCAGAAATTTGAAAGGGTTGCAAGTGCTAGAACTCGCAATAAATCAACTTGTTGGAAGAATCCCTGATTCTCTTGGCAATCTTGGCGCGTTAAATGAGATCAATCTATCTCAAAACAATCTAGAAGGTTTGATCCCGCCATCGTTCGAAAACTTCAAGAATGTGCTATCCATGGACCTATCCAACAATAGGCTAAGTGGAAGAATACCAAATGGAGTTCTTAACCTTCCTAGCTTGAGTGCTGTCTTGAATCTATCGAAAAACCTATTTTCTGGTCCAATCCCTCAAGATGTAAGTCGTCTCGAAAGCCTTGTGAGTCTAGATCTCTCTGATAACAAGTTTTTAGGCAACATTCCCTCATCTATCAAAGGTTGTCAGAGCTTGGAGAAGCTAAACATGGCTAGGAATAATCTTTTTGGACCAATTCCTGATGAATTAGCAGAAGTGAAAGGTCTAGAGTTCATAGACCTCTCGTCAAACCAAATTTCTGGTTTTATTCCTTTGAAATTTCAAGATTTACAAGCTTTGAAGTTCTTGAATCTTTCATTCAACAATCTGGAAGGACGGATCCCAAATGGTGGGATTTTCAAGGATAGTTCGAATGTTTTTATGGAGGGAAATCCAAAGCTATGCATCCATGCGGCTTGTCAAAAAACTCGGATGCACGGAAAGCTTTTGAAAGCGATCATTAGTACATGTGCGGTTGGTGTAATTGCGATATGCGTGATAACTTTCTTGATTATGAAAAGAAAAGCAAGAAAGTCTATCACATCTACATCATCAAGTTCACTCCTCAAGGAACCATTCATGAATGTCTCATACGATGAGCTCAGGAGAGCTACTGAGAATTTCAACCCTAGAAATATTCTCGGCGTTGGAAGCTTTGGATCAGTATTCAAAGGGATAATAGGAGGAGCTGATGTCGCGGTAAAAGTCATCGATCTCAAAGCACACGGATACTACAAAGGCTTTATTGCAGAGTGTGAGGCTTTGAGAAATGTCAGACATAGAAATCTTGTGAAACTAATAACTTCTTGCTCAAGCATAGACTTCAAAAACACTGAGTTTCTAGCTTTGGTGTATGAGTTTTTGAGCAACGGGAGCTTAGAAGGATGGATCAAAGGCAAGAAGGTAAACTCTGATGGCAGTGTTGGGTTAAGTCTTGAAGAGAGAGTCAATATAGCCATTGACATTGCATCGGCATTGGATTATTTGCACAATGATTGTGAGGTTCCTGTGGTTCATTGTGATCTAAAACCAAGCAATATCCTTCTGAACGAAGAGATGGTTGCAAAAGTTGGCGATTTCGGGTTGGCTCGTGTGTTGTTTGATGCGTCCGATGGTCGTTGTCACGCTTCTATAAGCTCCACACACGTCTTGAAAGGCTCCATTGGCTATATTCCTCCAGGTTAGTTTTTTTTCTTTAGTTTATTCATTTCCAAATCTCATAACTATAAGTAACATAGAAAAATCATTACATCTAGTGTCATTTTAATGTGCGATTAGTGCTCTCAATATAATTCTGATCCAAAAATAGATGAATAATTGTAAAAAAATTTACTATGAAATATGTATATGATTTGGAACATGTAATATTTAACATTATTAATAGGTCTAGTTTAAAAATTTTGCACATTGTGTTCAATTATGTGGTATTTACATGGCAGAGTATGGACTTGGAGAAAAGCCATCACAAGCAGGAGATGTGTATAGCTTTGGAGTGATGTTGTTAGAGCTTTTTAGTGGGAAAAGCCCAATGGACGAGAGCTTTGAAGGAGATCAAAGTCTGGTAAAATGGATAAGTTATGGGTTTCAAAATAATGCAATTATGGAAGTGATTGACCCTAATCTTAAAGGACTCATGGACAATATTTGTGGTGCACAACTTCATACAAAAATTGATTGCCTTAACAAAATTATGGAAGTTGGATCGGCTTGCACTGCATATGCAGCTGGTGAACGGATGAACATGAGAGATGTGCTACGCATCTTGAAAGCGGCTAAGGGGATGCTTGTCAAAGGAAACTAATGGAGATAATCTCTTTTCGTTAGTGAAGTTTAAATAAATAAGTCAATAGTTATTTATAGTTTTTTTTTTTATTATAAATAAATTGTTTGTAATTCTTTCAGGAATTTCAGTATTTCGGAATTTCATTAAAGTATTTTTCAGCTTGACAGAAAGATACAGCATCTTTCTTGCAAAATTTCACAATTCACACGCAGAATCATACTGTTTACACAGAGAAAATAATCAAACAAAAGAAGGATCAACCTTACCTGGTACAACAACAGCTTCAGAGCTGAAAGGTGACAGTCGAGCTAGACATCAGACGACTCTTGCAGGGCTCGACAGAATTAGAGGGGTTAGACTTAGAACAACCCCACGTACAAAAGGGAGGATTTTGGTTGAAGCATATGCTTTAGCTTTACACACAGAGCAAAAAGAACCCAACTGCTCCACAAGGATTTGCTCCACCAATGATATTTGTATCCTTCTCCGATGATACATCTCCTAGATGAACCACCATGAACCACAATTTACCAATACATGATCTTTTGAATGAATGTTTTGTAAGAATGTGGTTCACCTGAAACATATTCATCCCACCTCGAAGAACTTTTAACCATTTGCTTAACCAGTGAGTTTATCTTCCATTCTTGGAGTTAAACTTGCACCACAAGTTTGAGTGACGGTGGATATTATCATTATATCATCCCTTCTTGTTTTTCGCTTCTTTTTTGGCCTTCTATCATCACTTCTTCTTTTGTTTTTATTTTTTTCCTCCTCCATTATCCCGTGTTCTGGTTTTTGAAAGCTCACTTCAATAGGAACCTCATACTTTGCCTCAAGAGAACTGTTTTTGTTTTTATCATTTTCATACACCAAACTTAATCCGCACTTCAACACCTTGAATTTTCCTATACCATTTGTACCACTTGTCACAGTAAACTCAAGGGAGGCTTCAGTAAAATTGCACTTATCAGAGCTCTCGTCTTCGAGACACCTTATTGTATGCGGGCGACTAATGTAGGCTATAAAAACATGATCTGACTCAATCTTGTCTTTCTTGTCTCCCTCTCTAGTCCAAATTCCTACTGGGCAAGTAAAGGGGACCCAAGACTTGTCTTCAGCTTTTATTTTAAAGGTACATGTCACCGAGAAGCAGCTGATTTGATCTTGGTTGTCAGGAAATGAGACTACAGCACATAGAGCTATTCCAGAAAGCCTCTTGTCATGCCAATGTGGGAGGAGTTTTCGTTGCAACAGAGACCCAACAACTTCATGACCAAACCATGAAGGCACTTCACATCCAGGAAAACAAGTGCTGAACAAAGCCTCTGAATTAAGACCCTGCAAAATTATAAGGAAAATCATTATTGTAGAGTTTCCTGAAATATAAGAAACAGAGAGGGGTACAGAGAGCGACATGGAGATATAGTTAAAATATAGAGAGAGACCTCATTGTAGTGTTTACGAGCATCTGAAAGTAACTGGCATTTCCTTTGAGCATACGATGTGATTTCCTCCTTTGCAGCTTGCTCCAGGTTACCACAGTTGGTGAAGTTGAAAGTGCAATGGTTCTGCACGGTTGACACGATACGGGCCAGTGGTGTTGCAACATTCTTCAGTGAGCTACAGCCGTGTGCATCTAAGTATTGGAGAGTTGGTGGCAACTCTGGAACAGATGTAAGCTTCGTACAATACTTCAAATCCAGCCGTGTTAACTGAGAAACTTGATTGATGCCAACCGGAAGGTAGCTGATCTGATCATTTCTGCTTAAGCATAAATACTGCACTGAAGGTAACTGCGGCATTGTTTTGATGGATGTCCCATCCAGAAGTAAAATTTTTAAAGAGCTCTTGTTGATTTCTGGAAATTCTTTGAGCTTTAAACAACCAGAGAGTATCAGTTTTTGAAGAGCTTTCAGCTCACCAACACATGTCGGGATATTCTCCAGCATTTTGCAGTCCTTCATATTCAATAAGACGAGTCTCTTGAGGTTCACTACGTTGTCAGGAAGTTGACTTATCACTGTTCCGTCCAAGTATAAAGCTTCTAGATTTTCTGGAATCAATGGAAATTCCTTGAAGTTTGAGCAGTTGCTGAGGGTGAGAGTTTTCAAAGACATCAAATTCACATCTCGAAGAGATTCAAGACTTGTGCACCCTTCAAGGTTCAGTCTTTGAAGATTTTGAGCCTTTGATAATCCTGACAAGCTGCACAACTTACTTGAGTGATTGAGATCAACCCATTTTAAGACAGGCGTATCCTGTGACAGCAAAAAATATAGCCACCAGTCAGAAAAACTACACAGATTCATTTAACGCAAAAAGGCTACAAAACTATATATATAAAGAGACACACCTTAACACCCTCCCAAAGTCGTTCAATCTCACTGTATGGCAGCTTAAGGTCGACGAGATTAATCGGGTCAAAATCGTTTGGAAGTTCCTCCAATGGGAATTTCAGCCAGTGAAGGCATCGGACCTCTTTCAATGGTAGCTCCAGTCCATCAGGCATGTTTATCTTATTGTTTGTTTTACATTCTTGAGGACAATGAGAATTGTAGAACTTGAGATACCGGAGATTGCACATGTTTTTGAAGTGTTCACGGTCTAAGCTTGTTTCACCCTTCACTTCAGACAAATCTAGGAAAATACCTCTGACATCGGCAGCTCCCTGATAAAAATATGTAACAACAGTAACAGAACAATATTAGCGAAGAGAAAAATAATGTAAGCTTTGATCAATAAAAATCTAGAGGAACTTTTAGTTTCACCATTGTTTTCTGTTGTACATTAATTATGTCTTGCTGGAGCCACAACCTCCGTTGTTTGCTACCACCTTGAGTGGATGCTCTAAGATCAAGTTCCCTAGAAAATGTATACAGTAGATCATGCATCTCCACACGGCCGTCACAAGTATCAATCAGGAACTTATTCTTGAGAGCTTTAATTGCTTCAGCAGATCCGGGGTCAGACGAAACCAGTAAACTTTCTACATAATCCACATCCTGCGATCTGAAACAGGCTATGTCGAGAAATGCATCTTTCTGCGCCGTACTCAATTCATCAAAACTTACTTGCACGACCTCTCCAATATAAGTGGTGGGACTTTGAGCGAGTATTTTCAGTTTTGTTTCCCAATGCTTCATATTTTTCTCATAAAGCTCTCTACCCAATATTTTGAGAGCTAGTGGATGGCCTCTGGCATAATGCACGAACTCATCAGAAAGCTTCATGAAATCCACCTTGGGAGCAATGGCTTGATCATCTTGAAAGGCATGATAGCGAAAAAGTTGTAAGCCGTCTCTGTGGTTTAATTGCCGGACCACATAAGTGTCATGAACCAGACCCTTTAATAAAGACATATCGTTTGTCGCAATGACAATCCTGCTGCCATCTTTGATCCACTCATGCTTATTGTTAAGATCATATTTCCCAAGAAGAGCATATATTTGTTCCCTTTCACTAACATCATCAAGAACGACAAGAACTTTGCGTTCGCGCAGCAGACCCTTATGAGTTTTGTATGGTTCTTCAACACTATCTATTTGAGGATTATTCAACTCCGGTAGTAATTTCTCTAAAAGCAATGTAGGCAAGCACTCTAACCTGAAGTTATTTGACTTTCCACGGATTTGATCGATTAACGCATACCTCGAAAACTTTCCCTTCCATGTCTTATAGAGCTCTTTGAGCAGCGTGGTTTTACCAATTCCCGGCATCCCAACAACTCCAATGACACGAGTTCCCTTGTATTTAATAAGATCCAACTTATCTTCCAACTCCTTCAACTGTTGTTTGATTCCAAAAGTCTTATCCTTTTCGCCTTCTGCCGAAGTTCTAGTGTCGATAATTTCTGATCGATCCACAGTGACCTTTCGACTTCCCTCCGATGGTTCCACAAAGAAATTTCGGCTTCCCTTCAATGTAACTTTCTTCAACACTTTCTTAACCTCCCTAACGATTTCGTTAAGTATTTCACTCTCAGGACTGCAACACGAATGAGGAAAATAAGATCACCTAAACATATCTAACAATTGTAACCACTAAAGGTTCAAGCTTTTGGGTTAACTCTCAAACCAATTGAGCAAAAGCAGTTACCTTTTATTATGAACAGTTATGCCAATTAAGTCAGGAACCCATTTCAAAGCTTGTTTCCACTCTTTCTTCTTCAACACATCACGTTCCTCAAGATCCCTAAAAGCATCACCGAACTGTCCTCTAACACCTCTAACAGTAGATGGATCCAACTTGTAGAAGATAGGAATAGCAACAAGGTTACCTTTCTCAACACAATCTTTGATCATCGCTAGCTCTCTCAAGCACCATGTTGATTCTGTGTACTTACCAGAGAAGATAGCTAGAGCGATTCGAGACTCTTGTATCTTAGTTAAAAGTGTTTCTAGAGGTTCGCCTTTGTCTGCGTAGTTGTCGATGAAGACTTTTATGTTATCGTTTTCTAAGGCTTCGACGAGATGGCTGACGAATCCCAGGCGTAAATCTGCTCCACGGAAATTGATGAATACTTGATGTTGTTGCGGTGGGAGATCGGAGGAGGAGGAGGACGCAGCCATTGCGAGAAACCGAGTACACGGTTTCGGCCACTTTCGGGTCAAATCGGGTTGTTGGGAGAAAGAGAACGAGACTTGCACGTTGAATTTTAAAAGTCTCCATTGTTTTCCAAATTAAATAATTTTTTATTTTATTTTCAAATATTAAAATAAAAAAAATTAAGGAGAGAAAGAGATAAAATATCTGTTTTTCAATTGAGATTTTTATCTTTAAAGTTGTGTGGTGGTAGTCATATGTTGGGATTTTGGGTTAAGTTTTTTATGAATGTTTATTTCTTTTTATTTTTGTCATTTTTTTTTCTCTTTACTTTCAACCGATCGATTTACAATTTTTCATATATATTGTGATAGGTAAAGCTGTTGGACTATTTTTCATAGTTTCTTTCACTCAAATTTAAGATAAGATTTGGTCGAGATCTAATTATTTTTTTGCTTTCTCAATCAGACATTAGTTAAGTGCCGACCAAAAAAAAATCAGACATTAGTTAAGTTAAGTATATATCGACGTTACCAATATCCACGAATAACCGATAGTTCTATAACAGATTTGTGATTTTCATCGAAATCAATACAATTTTTGATTTCAGAGCAAAACAATGAATAAAATTAAGATTTAATCTCTGAAGCTTGCGTTTTGCGGTTTTAATTTATAATATTCTAGTTTTTCGATTCTTTGGTTGACTCTTGGTTGAATTTTAAGTGATTCATATAAAGTTTTGAATTTTGGTTGAATTTTGATAGGCTGTGGCATATCACATATGAAAATGGTGGGATGAGGCTATAATGGAAGAATCAACCAATTTGAGGCTCGAGATGCATGATACTCCTACATACTATATTACATAAATTGAGTTATCGATTTCCACGTCATCGATACATGGAAGAGCTATATTGCAGGTGCCTTCGGCCCGATCATCCAATTCGCTCCAAGATTTTTGAGATTGTTGTTTGACCTGCATTTATTTGACATGGAGGTTTGTTTTGCAAAAAAAGAATTATATGGAGGGTTTTTTTTTGCAAAAATCCCTTATGTTTTCAAACGAAGTTATCGAGTGCCACGTCATCGCTACACGGGAGGACAGTATTGCAGGTGACTTTTGAGATTGTGGGGTTGACTTGCATAATTCAGATTTGGAGGGTAAACTTGCAAACGAAATTGATTTACAGGGTTGTTTTGCAGAAAACCCTTTTTTTTAATTGTGTTGTGTTTTCTTATGATTGAAATTTTAAAAGATTTAGCAATAATTATAAAAAAAAACTTTTGTTTTAGATCAATTTGGATATTTAAAGTTCAAAATATATGAAATGTTTCTTCATTACAACAAAACAAACACTAATTTATAATTTATTAATATATTTATTTATAATATATATATATATCTATACTAGTATAATCGCAGCACTTTTTGTGACGGGTGGGTAAAAAAGCTTTCGGGTATATCGGATATCCGACCCATTTTAAAAATTCTTTCACAAAAAATTTGTTGGGTCGGGTTATATTTAACCCAACTCATACACCGGATATTCCATATTTAATAATTTAGATTTTTAGAAGATTTGATTAAGATTTATAATTATGATTCTCCTATCATCTTTTTTTGATTTGTTTTTAACTGTTTTGAATCATCATATAATACATAAAGTAAAAAAAAAAAATCAATTTTTTTTTTGCATATACTGTGATTCGAAATTTTAAAAACGGACATATATTATCCAATTGACGAAAATGTGTGTTCAACGTTCTACATCGATTAAAATATTTAGACAATGATTCAGAATCATATCATAAATAAGAACATTAATAAAATAAATGAGTTTTTTGGCGGGATGGGTTTGGCGGGACGGGTTTTTGAATCAACAATAATAAAAAGATTAAAATATCATTAATCTGCCGCTTCAATACGGATTTAATCCTTATTTTTTTTAATACAAATCACAGGACGGGTTAAGAAATTACGGAACGGGTTATATTTCGGAAATGATTTATATGGCGGACGAATTTGAATCAATATTTATATACCGTTTTAATACGGGTTAAATCCTCAGTTTATTAATAATTATCTCGTGGACTCGTGGTATACCGTTACTTAATAACAATTGTAAACTATAATATAAATAAATATGTTATAAGGAGATACAATTTACAAAATATTTTTATACTAACTTTAAAATTAAATTATTCTGCGGTGTACCGCGGGTTAAAATCTAGTATATATATATATATGGAGATGGAGGACCTTCGGATCGTTGAATTTTCGCTAGAATCCAAAAATGTGACCATAAATTGTTTAACAGAGTTGGTTTCGGATGCGACCCAGAGGTATCTAACTTTAGAGGTACGAAATCATGGCCGATAGTGAGCAATTGGTCTGCATCAGCTGCGTATCTGAGGTACGGTACTCTTTCGTGAGCCACCTCTCCGATGATCTGCTTTCCAAGGAGTCGCAGGCAAAGATCGAGATATCTAGGGTTTCTGTGATGGTTTTATCCAGAATCTGTGAGCCAACTAGAGTATGCCACAACTTCGTGAATGTTATCGAGTGCCAGAGGAACAAGAACCAGGTGGTGGTTCCGGTGTTGTACGGCGAGAGTCCATTACTGGGCGAATGGCTCAGCGTGCTGGATTTGAGAGATTTCTCGCCAGTTCACCAATCCAGGTATTCGCTTTATTTTGTTATCTTCAATTGTCTTTAGCTTTTCACATTAGGGTTTAATTTAAGCTTTACTTATGAGAAAACAGTTATAAATGAATAGCAGAGCAAGTATTGTTCACTGACATGTAAATGTAATTTTAAAACTTTATGGTTCGTTGGTGTAATTAAGTGCGTTTCTTTGAGTCGCAGGAAGGACTGTAGTGACTCCCAATTTGTAAAAGAGATTGTTAGAGATGTGTATGAGAAGCTCTTTTATAAGGGACGGATTGGAATCTATTCAAAGCTGCTGGAGATTGAGAAAATGGTTTGCAAGCAACCGTTGGGCATCCGTTGTGTTGGAATTTGGGGTATGCCTGGCATAGGCAAGACGACACTTGCTAAAGCGGTTTTTGACCAAATGTCTGGCGAATTTGATGCTTATTGTTTTATCGAAGACTATAGCAAAGCTATTCAAGAGAAGGGTGTTTATTGTTTGCTGGAGGAACAGTTTTTGAAAGAAAATGCTGGTGGTGCTGGTGGTACCGTTACGAAATTGAGCTTGCTTAGAAACAAATTGAACAATAAGAGAGTTCTTGTTGTTCTTGATGATGTGCGCAGTCCTCTGGTTGTGGAGTCTTTTCTTGGAGGGTTTGACTGGTTTGGTCCCAAAAGCCTAATCATCATAACCTCTAGAGATAAACAGGTGTTTCGCCTTTGTCGAGTCGATCAAATATATGAGGTTCTGGGTTTAAATGAGAAAGAGGCTCTTCAGCTCTTCTCTTTTTGTGCGTCTATAGACGATATGGCAGAGCAGAGTCTCCATGAGGTGTCAATGAAAGTGGTTAAGTATGCGAGTGGACATCCATTAGCTCTCAGTCTCTATGGCAGAGAGCTGAAGGGTAAAAAAACACTGCCAGAAATGGAGACAACATTCCTCGAACTCAAGGAACATCCTCCAACTATGTTTGTTGATGCAATCAAGAGCTGCTATGACACACTCAATGACAGGGAAAAAAACATTTTCTTGGACATAGCTTGTTTCTTTGAGGGAGAAAATGTCGACTACGTGATGCAACTGCTTGAGGGTTGTGGTTTCTTTCCACATGTTGGAATTGATGTTCTTGTCGAGAAGTGTCTGGTGACTATTACAGAAAACCAAGTGCGGATGCATAACTTGATCCAAAATGTTGGCCGACAAATAATAAATAGAGAAACAAGACAGACTAAGAGGCGCGACAGACTGTGGGAACCTTGCTGCATCAAATATTTATTAGAAGATAACGGAGAAAAAGAAAATGGAGAACACAAAACAACTTTGGAACGTGCTCAGGTCTGTAATCATTTGATAGTTTTATATTGAACCTATTTTATGAGCCAGCATCCTAATATAATCCACTTCCAATATTCTTTCAGGGCCCTGAAGAGATCGAAGGCATGTTTCTGGACACATCAAACTTTAGTTTTGATATTAAGCCTTCTGCCTTTGATAATATGTTGAACCTTAGATTGCTCAAGATTTACAGTTCCAATCCTGATGTCCATCATGTAAAGAATTTCCTCAAAGGCTTTCTCAATTCTCTTCCTAATGAGCTAAGACTCCTCCATTGGGAGAACTATCCTCTGCAGTTTCTGCCCCAAAATTTTGATCCTATACACCTTGTTGAAATCAACATGCCGTACAGCCAACTTAAGAAACTTTGGGGTGGAACCAAGGTAAGCAAAATCAAATATGCGTCTTTTGCCCTTATCTATACTTGACAGATTTTGTAATTATTTTTTTGGCGATTTGTTTCTTAGAACCTGGAGATGTTGAAAACTATCAGGCTTTGTCATTCCCAGCAACTAGTTGATATTGACGATGTTTTAAAAGCTCAAAATCTTGAGGTAATTGATCTCCAAGGTTGTACAAGACTGCAGAGTTTCCCAGCCACAGGTCAATTGCTACATCTACGAACTGTAAATCTCTCTGGTTGCACAGAGATCAAAAGTTTCCCAGAGATTCCCCCAAATATTGAGACACTGAATCTACAGGGGACTGGTATAATAGAATTACCACTTTCCATTATTAAGCCAAACTACACAGAGCTTTTGAATCTTCTAGCTGAAATCCCGGGTCTTTCAGGAGTCTCAAACCTTGAGCAAAGTGATCTCAAACCTTTAACAAGCCTGATGAAAATGAGCACATCTAATCAAAATCTTGGCAAGCTTATTTGCTTGGAGCTGAAAGATTGTGCTCGTTTGCGAAGTCTGCCAAACATGAATAATTTAGAACTTCTCAAAGTTCTTGATCTTTCTGGTTGCTCAGAGCTCGAGACTATCCAGGGTTTCCCACAGAACCTGAAAGAGTTATATCTTGCTGGCACTGCAGTAAGACAAGTGCCACAACTTCCTCAAAGCTTAGAACTCTTTTATGCACATGGTTGTGTCTCTCTCAAGTCAATTCGTGTGGACTTCGAGAAGCTTCCTGTGCATTACACACTTAGTAATTGTTTTGATCTCTGTCCAAAAGTGGTCAGCGATTTTTTAGTGCAAGCGCTGGCTAATGCGAAACGCATACCAAGAGAGCATCAACAGGTAATATTACATCCTTGTCTCAATACCTGATATGTACATCCAGCCCAGTCCTTATGTTATATCTGACTAATCATGTATTTATTGCAACAGGAACTCAACAAAACTTTGGCTTTCAGCTTCTGTGCGCCCTCACATGCGAATCAAAATTCCAAACTTGATCTGCAACTAGGATCTTCTGTAATGACACGACTAAATCCTTCTTGGAGGAACACACTTGTGGGCTTTGCTATGCTGGTGGAAGTCGCATTTTCGGAGGATTACTATGATGCTACTGGTTTTGGCATTAGTTGTGTTTGCAAATGGAAAAACAAGGAAGGCCACTCTCATAGGATAGAAAGAAATTTGCATTGTTGGGCTCTAGGGAAAGCTGTTCAAAAGGATCATATGTTTGTCTTCTGTGATGACAACTTGCGTCCAAGTACTGATGAAGGAATTGACCCCGATATCTGGGCTGATTTAGTTGTCTTTGAGTTCTTTCCTGTCAACAATCAGACAAGGCTTCTAGGTGATAGTTGCACAGTGACAAGATGTGGAGTCCGTGTAATAACTCCTCCAAACTGCAATACAAGTCTCGAGATATCATCGTCAGTTTTGTCCTTAGATCCGATGGAGGTTTCTGGTAATGAAGGTGAAGAAGTATTGAGAGTCAGTTATGATGGTTTACAGGAGATAGATAAAGCTTTATTTCTTTACTTAGCAGGTTTGTTCAATGACGAGGATGTTGATTTGGTGGCACCACTTATTGCTAACATTATTGACATGGACGTCAGTTATGGGCTCAAGGTCTTAGCCGATAGGTCTCTCATACGTGTATCTTCCAATGGGGAAATAGTGATGTACAATTTGCAACGAGAAATGGGTAAAGAAATCCTCCATACAGAATCAAAGAAGACTGACAGATTGGTCGACAATATTCAGAGTTCCATGATCGATTCAAAGGAAATCGAGATCACTCATTCAAAGAATCGCCGAAAGTAAGTTCTCTCTATTTTTATTTCTTAAAGTTCAATATATAAACCCGTAGACTTGTCTTTGTGGTTTCTGTTCATTGGGAGAATTCACAATTAAGTAGTTAACCGTAACTTTAAAAAAATTTAAATTTTCTAACGTCTGTTTTATACTTTTATTAGATTGAACTAAGTTTACAATAGCCATTAGGGAAGTACCATTATGTTTTTTTTTCCCAAGTTTAGTAACATAGGTCTCTAATGTTTGAAGTATTTAGATTACTTTTTGTAATATTTCATACATTTTGTAGATTTTTTAAAATGAGTTTTTATTGACGGTGGATGCAGGAAGAGCAGGGCAAAGAAAGTGGTTTGCGTACTGGATCCAGGCAGCCGGTCCAGTGAAGAAGTAGCTGACCAATGGGTTTGGCGAAAGTACGGTCAAAAACCCATCAAAGGTTCTCCTTATCCAAGGTACATTCATTATATATATATATACACATATCTTTGATGTTTACTGAAGGATTAATTAAGTCTTTGCTCTTTACTTAAAGATTAATTATTTGATTCTCAGGAATTACTACAAATGTACCAGCTCGAAAGGTTGTTCAGCTAGGAAACAAGTCGAACGTAGCCGCACCGATCCAAACATGTTAGTCATTACTTACATCACTGAGCATAACCATCCATCCCCCACTCAACGCAATGCTCTTGCCGGCTCCACTCATTCCCCGTCATCCTCCAAATGCTCAGCTGTAACTACTTCTGACTCATGTAGAGTCTCCCAACACAAAGACGAACCGGATAAATCCCATTTGCCTTCCTCTCCCGCTTCTCCTCCTTATGCGGCCATGGTGATTAAGGAGGAGGACATGGAGCGGCGGGACAATATGGAGTTCGATGATGACGTTGAAGATACCTTAATACCGGAATTATTTCCAGAGGATTTCTTCGCTGATCTCAACAAGCTTGAGTCGAATTCTCAGACTATGTTTCAATCTCACAGTAGCAGCGGAGGCAACATGGAAAACCAAGGGCGGAACTCTAGTAGTGATGATATGGGGGCCAATTTACCTAATAAAACTCTGTGAATCATTGTTATTATTATGCAATGTTAATAATTTGCTTAGGCCCTGTTCGTTTCTCCATTTAGATGGATCATCTGGATGGAGATGAAGAATGATGTTCGTTTTTGACAATTTAACAGAGCATTTGGATGAATCAGTTGGATGGATCATCTGAATGAGTTTGTAATTTTAGGCAAATTTGTCAAACTCATCTGGATGAATATGATTGGAGCATTTGGATGGAGATGATTCAGCCAAAAATAACAAATGACAAATATATCCTCATTTACAATCATATATCAAATAATGTTTATTTCCATAGATTTCTCATTTTATATTTTAAAAATCACATATTTGCACCAAAAAAAATCTCTAAAAATCGTGAAATCAAAGATTTCATTTTCGTCAAAATCATAAAATCGCGGAATTGAGTTTTTTCCCGCCAAAAAGTGAAATCATGATTTTTGATAGAAAATTGTGGAATTCGTCAAAACCGCAAAATCATGTTTTTCCGCCAAAACCGCAGAATCATATTTTTCGCCAAAACCATAAAATCATATTTTCCCGCCAAAACCGCAAAGTCATGTTTTTTCGCCAAAACCGCAAAATCATAGTTTTCCCGCCAAAACCGGAAAAAATTGAAGATTAACATTTTCCACCAAAACCGCAAAATCATATTTTCCCGCCAAAACTTTAAAATCACGATTTTGGCGGGAAAATTACGGAATTCTGTTTTCCCGCCAAAACCGAAAAAATTGAAGAATTGTGTTTTCCACCAAAACCGTGAAATCATATTTTTCCGCCAAAAGTACAAAACTTAATTTTCCTATAAAATCAAATTTTTTCGCTAAATCAAATTTTTCCGCCAAAACTGTAGAAATCATATTTTTCGGCAAATCATATTTTCCAGTCAAAACCGTAAAATCATATTTTTCCGCTAAAACCGTAAAATTAATTTTTATATGTTAAAATATATTTTAGAGCAATAACTAAATTAATATAGCTAATATTAAAATTAAAATATAATTAGATCAAAAGTATGGGTATTTTAGTCATTTTTTTGTTAAAGTCATCCAGATGCAAATGATGATTTATAAAAATTAAGTAAACAAACAAAAGTTCATTTAGATGCTCCATCCAAATGAATATCCAAAAATTGAAACGAACAACATTCAGATGGAACATTTGGATGGAACATTTAGATGGACCATGTGGATAGAAATGCCAAATGATCAAACGAACAGACCCTTAATGTTTTAATCAACAAATATAATTAAACGCAGGTGCATCGAAAAAAAGAAAAAGCATGACAATCTCCCGTGTTGTTGAATATTCATATCACTGCTTGAACAATTTGTTTCAAAAATCATTGTCGTTAGTTTGTTCAATCGCGATCCATATTGCTTCTAATTCCGAATATTAGAAGATAGGCTTTTAAGAACCCCTCCATATCGTCTTCGAAGGAGAACCATCCAAAACTTGAAAGTTCGTTAGTTCTAAAGTGAGTTTTTTTTGTTTTTGTTTTTAAAATATTTATTAATCATCTAATCAACCTGTTAAGAATTTTGTTAAAAAACTAGGGAAACTTTAGGCTTTACATTTCCTCTTATATCTCCAAAACATTACAGTGGCTCAGCCTAATAAAAGTGAAGTTTGTGTTAAAAAAAAACAAAAAAACTCCCAAACATTTTGCTTTGCATGTTTGCTGGATTATGGATTTCGATAAGGCTCTTTTTCTTCTACCAGATTTGATCGAAATTTGTTTTAATTTTACCTCCTCTTTATCGGATATATGTCGTTTATCTCCACCTCTATCCAGGCTCCGTCATGGCAATATCAGGAAGCAATTTTTATCATTGTCGAAGTCTAACTATTACTAAGTGAGAGGACAACAAGATTTGAAGATTAGTTTTTGAAGATTTCTTTGGCGATTTTAAGTTTTTAAGTCTTTGAAAAGCATCTATAAGGAGTTGTTAGAATTTTTAAATTTTCATAATCTTAACATTCTATTTTCTTTCTGCTTTTTCTGATACCGGATTTGTATAACCGGTTTAACCATTCTAGTGTCCGCTGCGTTACTTGTTATACAAGGAAAAGACATAGAGCCGACAATGATCAAGGCGCCTCAATGGCGGCTCGTCGAGAGAGACTTCTTAGTGTGTGCTGCTTGGTGTTGTATTCTCCTCTATTCTTCCTTGCTATTCCAAACACAAATTTTATTTAACTAAACATAATTAATTATTTTTGCTTTGTGTTTTTCATAAAGCATTATTTATGTAAATACTATTTCGCTCTAGTTCAGTAGTTTTGTTTCGGTTCGGATTCATATATGGAACCAATTGTGATTAAACCAAATAAGATCCCGGTTAAAATTGACAAGATTTATAACTTACAGTACAGCAGTATTGAAGACAATCATGGACATATTCTTCCCAGTTGCAATATTGAATTTGACACTTGGATTATTGTAAATGACTGGAGAGACGACTCTGTCCAGCCAACTATACCAAAAAAAAAAAAAAAAATCATACATATAAGATCATTTTGACCAAGAAAGATAGAGTAATGGTTTTTGTAAGTTGATGTATCCCTATCCAAATTCAAACCTATATAATACATGTTATTAATACATGTTATAAGACTCGAAGCATATTGTAAGACAAAGACGAATTGATAAAACTCTGTTTTTCCATGGCGGCTTCTTCTTCTGATATGGTATTGAGGTCAACGCGGCCTCAAGTGTTCATCAATTTCCGGGGAGAAGAGCTGCGGAGAGGCTTCATCAGCTTCCTCGAGCCTACCTTAAAAAACGAAAATATAAACGTTTTCATAGACGAACTGGAGCTGAGGGGCAGGGATCTACAGAACCTGTTTGTGAGGATCAAAGAGTCCAAAATTGCGTTGGTGATCTTCTCCAAAGATTATGCCAACTCAGAATGGTGTTTGGACGAACTAGCAAAGATTAAGGAATGCATGGATCAAGGCAATCTTGATGTGATTCCTATCTTCTACAAGGTAGAACCTTCTGTTGTGAAATATCTTCTAGGTTACTTTGGAGAAAATTTCATGAATCTGAAGAACAGATATGAAAACGATCCAGAAAGAACTCGGAAATGGGAGGAAGCCTTAGCATCTGTTTCCCAAAAGTTTGGCTTGCCATTTCCAGAAAAAAGGTTTTTTTTTTTCTTTTCCCTATTCTCTCTATTTCTTTAATAGGCATTATAAACCGAAATCCAAACTAAATTTTGGAATCTGCAACTGCAAAGTAAATTCTTCAATGGCCAAAGTTGGGCCAATCCAAAACTTGTCCCATTCTCATTTTGGTAAAAAAAAAACTTTTTCCATTATCTTTTTTATTGGCACCAAAAGAAAACTTTTTCTAAAGCCTTTATAATGTTTTACTCTAATTGACAACCACTTTGCTGAAAGTCTTGAGATTATGTAATGTCATAGTAGAAAGGCTAGCTAGTTAATTACTCGTATTGTAAGCCGGTGACAGATTCCAGAACCATATTATTAAGCATCAAGGAGGTTAATTACGAGAGTGTTGGCGAATAATTAGACTTTGGGAAAATAGAACCGTCCAACCAATAAAGCACTTGAGGTTGCGTTTGGGCCGAGTAGTTGTTTTAGTTCAAAGGTTTCGGCCTAACATCGAAAACTTAGATTGATTCATAATTAAATATTTCAAATTTATAGGTTTTTTTGTCAAATATTTCAAATTTATAATGTGGCGTATATATACAAATTAGAGATGATGATTCTTATCGGCATATCTCTTGCCGAGTCTCTCGTTAGATAGGATCAACAATATATTGGGTCATCCTACTAGGGTCAATACATTGACCGATGATATCTTGCTAAGTTCGATGGCTTTTAACCCAGACCATTTGAGAACGAGTATAGTTAATAGACCCATTCAAATTACTATACATATATATATATATATATATATATATATATATATATATATATATATTTTTTTCTGTTAAATAAATTCCCACAAGTTGTTTGTTAGTTCATAAATTATTACGATAAGTTGAGAATTTATCAAATAGAAAAGCGTTGGATTAGAGGTACGGTCGTCAAGGCATCTTGACAAACATAAAGGGTCAATCTACCAAAACTTCCTTTTTGCCTCCAAAAAAGCTATCCATTTCTTCCTAAAAGGCTACAACGCAACCTTAAGTGTTCATCAATTTATGGGAAAAAGATTCTCACTCGTGTTGTTTGACAGTGACAGGACCGATAGGGAATTCATAAACTCAATAGTCGTGGAAGTTAAGAGGGTGCTCGAGCATATTGGAGGAAAAGAAGATAAAAGAGGACATGCCAAAGTAATTCAGAGACAACAGCAGGAAGAAACTCATCAAGGATGCATGTTCAACGCAAGGGAACTCAAGATAAGTGGTTCTCATAATGCAAGATATTGGACCTTTGTGTCTATTTCCGAGTCACCCAAGTAAGAGTTTTCTTACAAGTTCATAAATATCATGATTTTTAGGAAGATATGACTCGAATACCATGAGAGAATTTATGAACTCTCATCCTAAAACCAATTCGTAATGCATGAATAAACGATCTTGTCCATTATATATTAGATGATGACGGGAGTTTATTGGATTAAATATTTGATTTGATTTGGAATTCCAAGTAAAGTCTAATTTTAAGGAACTGACTTTGAAATCATTGTCAAAATATATTGTCATTTTTGTTTTATGATTTCTAAAAACTAGTTTATATCTAGTGTTATTATTTGAAATACAAGATAAAGATTATGACAAATCTTTGAACAATTTAAATGTCGTTAAGAATACAAATGACAACTTTTGGGTAAATTCTATTGATAATTATAGTAAGACGATCATTTTCTTATACAAGACCTGATGGATGGTTTATTATGTTCAGTGATGAGGTGGCATTTGAAGTCGCAAAAATGCAGAGAAATTACTATCTAGAAGTGTCTGGATTTTGCCAGACGGAAATACTGACAACGGGGAAAAAGTACGAGGTGGTATTCGTGGTGAAAGTAGAGGACACAATGTCCAGATGGGATGTCCCGGCGAAGGTGCAACTGATGGTGCCCTATAGCAACGAGCTGCAAGAGAGGGAATTGCAATTTGTTGATCTCATAAGGAATGAATGGGTCGATATTCAGGCCGGGGTTTTCGTTGCACAGCCGCAAAACCTGAAGATTGCTTTCTATTTGTATCAGCACAAGTCTAACGAGGCGAAGACGGGGCTCCTGGTTAAAGGTGCTGTAATTCGTCCCGTGGAGTAATTGAGTCAATCTTTTCACGTAGTGTGGCACTCTCTATCTTAAATATCTTTTAATTTAAATAAATGATTGTTTTTGCAGTTTGGGTTTATTTTTAATTATGTTTATGTTCACATATTAATTTATTCTGCTGAGTTTTATGAGTTTCCAACTTAAAATTAATTGACAAGAAATGAATTAATTTCTTAACAAATGCCTCCTTGTATATTATCGAAATTTGGTTTGATTTTGTCTCCTCTTCATCGGATCTATGTCGTTTCCTTTCGACAAACCGGTTACCTCTACCGAGGCTCCGTCATGCCAATACCAGGAAGCAATTTTTATCATAGTCGAAGCCTAACTATTATTAAGTGAAGACAACAAGATTTGAAGATTTTAGTTTTTTGAAGATTTCTTTGGCGATTTTAAGTTTTTTTTAAGTCTTTGAAAAGTATCTATAAGGAGAAGTTGTTAGAATTTTTAAAATTTCAAATCTTAGGGTTCTATTTTCTTTCTGCTTTTTCTTACACCGGATTTGTATAACCGGTTTAACCATTCTAGTTGTACCAAACCGGTTAAAACGCGAAAAAAAGGAAGAAAGAAGGCTGAGCCGCTAATTTCTAAACTTGCTTGATCCATCGAGATGAGTCTTCTTCTCTCTTGTGCCTCTGCTCGCACCTCCAATCTTTTTTGTTCCTCCCAAAAGGTTCTCTCTTTCTTTCTCTCTCTATTCATTTTGCTACATATGGTTTCATACATGACCATGAGTTTATATATATATTGTTCAAAAGGTCAATGGAAGAGAAAGAGATTTGAAATACCCAATTCCATTAAACCACAACAAAGATTTGAACTTTCTGATAAAGAAGTTAGCTCCGCCACTCACGGCAGTTCTACTTGCTGTTTCACCCTTCTGTTTCCCTCCAGGTAAACCCTTATTTCCTCCGACCAAAGCAAGCTTCCACCTTTAGAGTATTTGCATTTTGATTGAGACATTACAGAACAGCTCTTCAGTTTTAAGGAATTCGTATGTTATAAGTTAACAGAGCATTTGTGTAGGACACTTGTCTCAGCGCTTGTGACAATTGAAAAGGGTTTTGAGAAAGATTCTGTCTGAATTTGTTGTTTCATTCAAGAATGTTGAACTACTGATATGGAATCTTGACTTATGCTGGAATCTGGATTATGCAACCGGAAACAATGATGTAGTCAATGTATCATTGAATTGCTATTGGAAATGAAGTAAGTTTGGAATGTGCTCATGAAAGCTTCTTGCTTTTGTGGGTATTGTGGTGTAGAATCTCTTGGGCAGACTTTGGATATACAGAGAGGAGCAACATTGTTTAATAGAGCTTGTATCGGGTGTCACGATACAGGTGGAAACATCATTCAACCGGTGAGTTAAAAACCATTCTTGATTCTCTTCTCATGGCATCTTTCATTTCCCTCTGAGTCTATTAGACTATATCCTTTCACTTTTCCAGGGCGCAACGCTTTTCACAAAAGACCTCGAAAGGTAATATAACCAATGCTGGACACTCAAAGAACTGTGTTGTGTGCATCTATAGTATTCTGACAGGACAAATCGGTTACACAGATCTTTATCTCTTAAGATTTGCAATGGTTTTTTACGTTTCTACAGAAATGGAGTTGATACCGAGGAAGAGATATATCGTGTTACCTACTTTGGAAAGGGAAGAATGCCGGTGAGATTCCTTGAAGAACTTCCTTGTATAAAACTGAGAATATTCCTCCACTTTGCTAAATGATCTGAAGTATGTCTCTGATGATTTACTTTAGGGATTTGGAGAGAAATGCACACCGAGAGGACAATGTACCTTTGGACCGCGGTTGCAGGACGAAGAAATCAAGCTTCTGGCTGAATTTGTAAAGTTTCAAGCTGACCAAGGTTGGCCAAATGTATCTACCGACTAGCGAGTAGCAACGAAGAATTAGTACAGTTCAATTTGGTTGGTGAAGTAAAAATTTGCAGCAGTAGTTTGATATTTCTTTGTATCCACTTACACTGGTAACAATTCCTTTTGGGAGGCTTAATTGTAATTGCTTATGCTCCAAGATGTTCTTTAGGTACAAAATTCATAGGTGTTCATAATCTACCAACACATACATGCTCATAACTTTTGACTATTCCTTGACATTAGCCAATACATATACGCTATTCTGAATATCTTTCCTCTGGAGAAAAATGCAGTGGAAAAATAATAGTTGAGTCATCTGGTATGTTATGAAATCTCATGAGCATAACCTTCACTCTTCATGTTCTTGAGAACCATCTGGTGAATCAGTTCGCTTTCTTTTCTTTGTATCTGACTCACCTAACTGCAAAGAAAAGCCAATCTCATCACCCGAGCTACTAGTCTTAAGCGAAGACAGGTTCTTGGATTCGAGATTCTCTGGTCCATTAGTGTTCTGATGGAGTGGGGATCCGTTGTTGCTTGAACTTGGAATGAACTGGTGTTCTTCGATCACAGCCGCTGATTCTAACACGTCTTCTATTTGGAACTCTGGATGAATGTTTGAGTTGTCTTCTTCTCTAAGAACTTGCTGGATATTCAAGTTAATAGGCTCAAAGTTCTCACCCGTTTTACACCTTGAAATATTGCACACACCAGGAGATGATTCCACGACGGTGGAATCAATTCCAGCACACATAATACCGTTTCTCTGTTCCAGCACCGCCGCTGCACTCAGCAAAAGAGACATTGAACGAAACAGTGTATACTAAAAGTACCAAAAAAGAATCTAAGAGATGACACAGACCTTGAAGACCCTCATTGGAAGTAATGAGATCAAGCTCAAGAAGATTAAGAACTCTGCCAAGATCAACTCCACTTGTCCAATTCTCAGGTTGTTCCCCCACTTTTAGCTTCAACCGTCCCCTGTTTGCTGTTCCTCCCCAAATAATTCCAACAGGTCGCGGTTTCTCATTCTTTTCATCGCCCGCAGCCAACAGAATAAGGCTTCCACTGTCACCCTCAAGATCAAAAGTCTGCTGGTTTTCACCAACAACAAGAAAATCAGTTAGGAAACAAATCCCTTTCTCGTCATTGTATTCCAACGCATATGCCATTATGGTCCCAGTGGTCAAACCAGAGCTTCTTCCAACTTTGACAACTTTCCTTCCTATTAGACTGTTGATTGGTGACTGTAGATCAGTAGCATGGATATTACCGATCTCACCAATACCTTTGACAGTTGTGGTTACATTATTCATGTTGAAGTCCTCAGCAAATGGTATGAAGGCTCCATCAGCTCGAACAAATGTTTCTGTAGAACAGGAAAAGAGAAAACAATAGTTAGAATGTGCTACGCCATTAGACTACACAATCAATAGTTATTATATACTTTGTTACCCGACTACCTGGGTTAGTTCCAGCGAAAATGCCATACCAAAGGTCATCGGTAATGAATGAAGTTGCTCTTTCCACTGCACCTAAGTAGACTCCGGGTCCGAGGCTAGGTGGCAAAGGATGAAACATCTTCTGGCTTGGGTAGTCTAAATCAACTGCAACATGACGGTTTGTAAGGAAGCCAACTTGTCTAATTCCGGTTTTACTCTTTACAATAGCTCCCAAGGTTCCATATGTCTCTTGGCTAGCCACCTACAAGAAGAGAGGCATGGCCAGATAATTTTTATAATAAGAATGTCGATAATACAAGCTTATATGCAAGTTTAGTACAAACGTTACCTGTGAACCAGATCCGATGGACGAACCACTGCCTCTCAGATCATCAACAAGCTCTGTATACACCTGTTCTTTCGGCGTTTGCGCAGGTGCACCATAATATTGAAACTCAACAACATCTACATCACACCAAACTCCTCCGGGACCCTGTCAAAGAAAGATACTTTAAAGTAAAAGGATTCCATAAGCCAACTTACATAGGCGGCATTATAAAAGGATTCTACAATAGGTTCCAAGTTGTAGTATCTACAGTACTAAAAGTTCCAATATCCACTCTTTCCAGCACGAGCAATCGATTAAAACCGGAAAGTTAAGTATCATAAGCAAGAAATATGTCACCTCCAAGGCTGTAGGTAAACATTGAAGAGGATTAAGCCATTGCTTGTGAACTTTACGAGCAACAAAAACAAGAATAGCCGCTATATTTGTCAAAACCCCTCGTCTAATCCGAAATCCAATAGCTGTACCGAGACTAAACCTCCGTAAATTCTTACTATGAAAAGCTCTAATCATCATCAATTCAAGCAACGTAGTAGCTTTCTTCCCAGTAGGTAAACCATCAAAAGTTTCAGGCAAAACACCTTTTTGAAGATTTGCAAAATAGTTTGCTCTGTCTTCTGCTGAATCGTTCAATCGACTTGAAGTAGGCCAAGAGAAGTAAGCAGCAGCAGCACTAGTTTCAGGATGCTGACCACCCGATGGAAACGGTTGAAACGGCGATGAAGAAGCCAATTTAATATGATTGTAGCCGTTTTTATCCAAATCCAATGCAGCAGATTCCACAGATTGTGATGATGATACAGAGTGATGAAACCTAAGATCCAATCTTTTCCCTTCCATCTTTACTTTTACTTATGAAGATACAATCACCAACCTATACTAAAACTGTACATTAGTTAAAAAAGACTAAATTTTTCGAAAGTACATAAACAAGAAGAGAGCTCATCAAATAAATTTAGGCTAAACCAAGGGGACTAACACCAAAGTCTAAAGAACACAAATTAGTCTATGTATTTAAAAGGTTAGAGCTTTATTGGAAAATTATGTGCAAGATTGAAAATTGTGATAAACCCAGAAAAGGAAACATGAAAAGAGCTTAAGAGATTGAGTGAAACAATGGAGTTATTAATCAAAATCCAAAGAGAACTAAATTGAGAATTTAGGGGGTCTATTAGTTACTAACCGATGATCAGTAGTGTGAGATCTTTCTCATGTTGTGAATACAAAACTCTTTTAAAAGGATCGAAAACAAATGGATTGGTGAAGAAGTGGTAATAATAATAGAGAGGAGGACCCAAGAACTTTGGTTGAGCTTGAGAGTGGACGACGAAGACTTTTTTTTTTCTCAAAAACAAAATTGGAGGAAACAGCGACTCTTTTTGTTTGCCAATGTATATTTTTACTTTTATTTACTTTAAAAACATTATTGCTGTTATATATTTTAGTTGATTTAGATATTTAAGTTTGTCCAAAAAAAAAAAAAAAAAAAAAAGATATTTAAGTAATATATAAATAACTTTAAAAATATATAGAGCCAAATAAGGATCTTTCAGACTTCCAGTGTATATTCTTGCATAGTCTTTCAATGTATAATTGTTAAATGATTATATCAGTTAAAGTTGAAAAAAAAAATCTTTATGGAATTTTGAAAATGTTGGTAAAATTAAAAAAAAAACAAAAACGAGTAAATATTGCTATTTTAACGGATTTCTGAACAATAGATAAAATCCATTTATTTTTACTTATTTTGTTTTTCAATCAAGTAAAAACTTGATGTTATCGATAGATTGGCCGTGGGCAGCATTAGTAAATCCAATTCGCAGGTTTGTAAAAAAAAAAATGTTGATTTGTTTGTTTTAGTCTAGTCTTTTTCTCAGGTTAAAGTTAGTTTTACTCTGTTCTTAATTTAAAGTTTCGATATCTTTCGATTCTGTTTTAAAACTTCAGCTTTGTAAGTTTAATGTTTATGTTTCTCTTGCATAGGGTTTAGCTTCCGGAAATTCACGTTTTCCTCCGGTTTTATTTCCGGAAACTTTTTCTTCGTCGGTTTAGTTTCTCTAGTTTGGAATTTGTATTTTAGTTTGGTTATTAAACAACTTTTAATAATAAAAATTCAGATGACCAAAAAAAAATGTATAGGCTATTTAAAATGAAAGATATCTAATTTTGTTTTCGGAACCAAAAAGGCAAATCATTGTAAATTTAATTTATAATTCTTGAAAGAAGAAATAGATAAAACATTAAAAAGAAATAGATAAAACATTAAAAAGAAACTCGATAATGTTTCTTTTTCTTAAACTTATCTTCAAAATGGTGTGATCACACTCAAACGTCATTAAGAGCTATCATGCTTACACACACACACTCTCTCTCTCTCGTTTTCATCTTTAACACAACAAGTATATCAACAAGCTTTTGATAAAAGAAAATGATCTGTGTCAAAGTGTTTCAAAAACTAGGTTAATCTCCAAACATATACTCACTTCTCAAAATGTAGAACATAATTAACATGACTTGAAACATTTTCACACACACAATGACCTTTGATGTTTGATTTTTTTTTTCACGAGGAGAATCTGTCGCGGTCATGAAGCGAAGAGTAATCGATATTGGGGCCGTGAGGGATGATCCCAAATGGGTTTATCGTAGGGTGGCTCCCGTAGTAATGTTGCTTAATGTGTTCCATGTTCACAGTGCTACTCATGCCCTGGATTTGGTAGATATCTTTTATGTAGTTGAAGATATTCGGGTATTCCCGTAAGAGTCTCTTGTTGCATTTGAAGTGAACCGAGTAAACCTGGAATGCAGAAAAAGATGATGTGAAGAACCTGATGGGCTTTATGTTTGGAAACAAACAAAGATGACTCATATACCTCATCAAATCTTATGAGAGTGACGAATAATCGGATATCTGCTTCAGTGAAAGTGTTTCCACAGATGTATCGTTGTTTTCCGAGTATTTCCTCACATCTATCTACTGCTTCATATAACTGGTTCACTGCCTGGAGAGAAGGGATCAATTACGGTTTCTCCCAGTCAAAATGTTTAAGACATTGAGGAGTTTATACCTCATTGTAGGGTTCTTGTTTCCTAGCAAATCCACATTTATAAACACCATTGTTTATCCCGTTGAAAACCCATTCGTTAGTCTCGTCGATCGTGTCTCTGAGATGAGAAGGATAAAGGTCGAGTGACGGGTTTTTCGCAATACCATTGAACTCAGTGTTGAACATCCGGATTATCTCCGAACTCTCATTGTTAACTACAGTCTTAAGCTTCTTATCCCACAGAATCTGACACAATAACAAAATCAACATTCAAGAAACAGGACAAGAGAGATTAAAGAGTTCACCAAAGAGATCAAAACTTACAGGAACAGTGTACTTCCCCTCATAGTTGGGGCTAGCAATCTCGTAGAGTTCTCTCACACTCTTGGCACCATTAAGATAGTCAGGCTCAGCTCCAGGGAGCTCGGTATCCGAATCTGGGAAAACCCATCCTCTATGATCATCAGTTTCCTTGGTTCTTCCCCAAATTGCATGAACCGACTAATCAAAATCAAATAAAAGAGAAATGCTTCAGGTAACAACAATCTACTTCGATATCGAAATCGCGAGGTAAAGCATGAATTTGTACTAACCGAGAAGCTGATTGCTTCATCAAGTCCTTTGATCTTTAAGTAAGAAAGACATCTACAAGCCCATGGACAAGCATAAGATATGTAAAGATGATATCTTCCTGATTCAGCTGGAAACTGAGAATCAGGATCTTTTGAAACAATGTTGCGGAATGTTGATGCTGTTCTTACAAAAGCTCCAGATTCTGATGTCTCATCAACCCCAGACCTTGCCATTTTGCTACTAATAAACAATTAAAACACAATCAAAAGATTTTTTTTTAGATCTTCATGAAAATTCTCATGATCAGTCTCAAATATCTCAAGATAAAGGATCAAAGAAAACGAATCAAAACATCAAAAAGCTGAGAAATTTCGAGCAGGGTTTTACTTAATCATCTCATTAGAGCCAGTAAATCATAAAACCTAAGAGAAACAAAAGTTAAAATTCTTATGTTTCATAGCCTTCAATAATGCTTTCCGCAATAGAACATTGATGGATCATGGGACCAAAATCAAACCCAGAATTCAGGACATGGGCCACATGGCTAACAAGATCATGATTCAAGCAGAAAAGAAGATAGGAGAGTGGACAAAACCTGTTGACGACGATGTTTATGTATTTTGGCGATAAGGTTAAAGTCTTAAAGAAGAAAAAGTCAGCTTTAAGGAAATATGGTAATGACGGATGTTATCTTATAGTGAAAGAGAAGGAATAAGGAAAAAGGACTTTGCTTTGCCTTTTGTCCTCACGAGTTAACTAAACTTTTTTGTCACGCCTAACGAGTTGACTCAGCTGGGTTCTGTGGGAAAGCGTGAAAACTTTTGGACCCGAGGTTTGTGCGTCATGGATGTGGTCAAGAACCGAATGTATCTAACCGAAACGAATCAAAAATTTTAAAACATTTGAATGGATCTTAAATTATAGAACCAAATAGATATCAAACCGAAATATTTCCGTTACTAAAAAATACACGAAATACAATTATATATCGAAAAATATTAGTTATCTATAGACGGAATAATAAAAAGGATTTTAAAATATATAAAAATACTGAAAATATTCGAAAATAACTAAAAAATATCTAAAATAATATCTTAAAATACCTAACAATAATCGAAATATCCTAAAGCAAAATCCTAAAATGGATATTAAATTTTAAAATCAAAAGAACCGGAACCGAATATACCGAATTGTTTTTTTCTTTATAAACAACATAAATTGTAAGAATAAATATTTGTGCAAATCCACATTTATAAACACCATTGTTTATCCCGTTGAAAAGACCAGCAGCCATAGCTGGAGCCACTTTCGTGGCAAATATAATGCTTGGAAAATTCCAAGGGATGATATGACCAACCACTCCAATAGGTTCTTTAAGTGTGCATCCGATCGAACAAAGCTTGTCGCGTCATTTTAAGAGTAGCGCCGTGGATTTTATCCGCGGCACCCGCATTATACCGGAAATGACCGGCTGTGGCCGGAATATCCCCCAATTTTCCCAATTGGAACAACTTTCCGCCGTCAACCGCATCAAGTTTAGCCAATTCTTCGATATATGTTTTGCTCTATTAAGTCGGCGAATTTGTTGATAAGCCTTGCCCTCTCCTGATCACATCACATCCACCAAACTTGTTAAGTGAGAAATACACTATACTTTTTATAAATAACACAAATGTCACAAACTAGAAAGGAAGAATAGTCACGTCTATTAAAAAAAAAAAAACAGAAAGAGTAATAGTCCATTTCTGAATTTGAAGTATATAACTTACAAAGAAACCCATACCAGAAATTACTTTATTTAATAAATAAACTGAAACTTCTCTATACTATTAAAAGAGAAGTACAAATGAAAATGGGTCGGGTTAAAATCAGAAAATTGACCCGAAATTCTGAAATCGGATCTTTGAAATTTTTTTGGAATATAAATTCGAATGAAAAATCGAAATAAAATCAAATATTTATGGAAATCAAATAAAATCTGATTGTACTTATGGTAACTAATAATAAAAGCATATTCCAAACAATATTATACATTAATTACGTATAATAAATTTGTTCATATATTTTTGGGACTAATTCCATAACAATCAACGTTTTTGTCATTAATTTCGCTCATTTTAACCAATTATCATTAATAGAAAGATATTTTACTTGCTTCTAAAGATTTCCAGAAAATTTATCACAAATAACTCATCTGTTTTATAAATTAAATTGATATTTTTATTTTGGTCGTGTAAATTAAATACATATTTTTATTTTGGTCGTGTAAATTAAATAGATATGAAATCCATGTAACTAATTTTAATTTAATTAGATTAAATCAAAATTATGATATTTTCATACCTATAGCTTACCAAAGAAGTTTAATTTTCAATTTATAAAGATTTCTTGAATATGATTTTAGAATTATTCAACAAGATGATAAGTATTTATTAAATTTTGTGAATCATGAAAAATAATAATTAATTTTTAATCATTATACTTCATCTTTCAATCTCTCATCTAACAAATAAGATACATATTCTATTATTACTATGTTCAAACTTCATTTTGTTGTATGACTAAATAATATTCCCATTAGAACTGTCAAAGCGAGTTGATTCGTCCCGTTAAGTCCGTTTTGCGATAGACAAAAAATATTTTGACTTGTAGTTAGTCGATCCGCACGACCCGCGGGTAGCATATATGAAATACAAACCCGTCCCGCGAATGTATGCGGATTTGCGGGATTGTCCATGGATTTTGTTTAAATAATTTTAAAGTAACCAAAATTTAAAATACTACTAAAATAAATAAATAAATCAAAATACTATTAAAAGTTTGTTTAAATTACCACATGTTGAATAAATTATAATTTTATCAATTAATACTAATATGCAGGCTGATCCGCCAACCCGCGGATGAAAACCGATTAAACCTATGACCCACTGCGAGTTAATCCATGTGACCCGCTTATTTGCGGGTTTAATATATTTTCCCAAATCTGCCCTATAGTGAGATGATGTGGGCTCGATCCGCGGTTTTTGATCTATTTTGACTGCTCTAATTCCCATGAATCGTCTAATTTTAGAATTTTAAAACACAAAATTCTATTTTGTAAATCATAATTAATACGATGGGTATATTTATAAACAATTTTAAATTTTCTCTACAATTCGTTATTATGAATATTTATAAGTATACTATATGATTCAATCTACTAAAAACACACACACAATATTAAACGCAACGTATGTAAACCAATATTCTCCCGCGGTGGACCGCGGGTCCGATCCTAGTTTAAGTACAATTAAGAATATGCTAAACTAATAATGAGTAACACGTTTCTGGTAACAACATGAAAGTGACACCATCCGCAAAATAAGTCAAACCTCTCCCTCTCTCTAAAGTTAAATAACAACACGACGGTTGATAATTTGCATGTCAAATCAATGAGTTTCAATGTATCAATGTATGTATGTATAAAAAGAAAATGACGTGGAGCTCCCGACCATAGTCTGGTATGTTTGTGTCCACCAAGTGCACTAAGAGGAGAATTGGACGAAGATTACATTCAAGCCTGATTTGAAGAAGTTTAACATGACTGAATTGGACAACGATGTGGTTGCTCTAATGAGTAAGCGAGTGCTTGAAATTGCTGGCTGTTTGGGAAAGACAGTTGACCTGAATGGAAAACAAGTACCAATTAAGTCATTCAGTGATTATGTTGATCTCTACTTAAGTGTCGCCAATAAATCAAGGACTGAGCCTCTCCCAAGGTTTGTTCTATGATTCGTTATTGTTATAACAATTTTGGTGTCTTGGAATAGATTTTGATCTTTTTGAGTTTTTGTGTGAGTAGGATGACTGAGAAAGTTAATGATAGATGGGAGGTTTGTGTGAGCTTAAGTGATGGACGGTTTCAACAGGTATATTATATAATGGCTGGCTATTATTACCTTTTGTTCTTCATGATGAAATGAGTAAACTCGTTTTTGGCTACTAACAGGTTAGCTTTGTCAACTCCATTGCCACAATTAAGGGTGGTACGCATGTTGATTATGTGACCAACCAGGTCACAAAGTACATTGTGCGTATTGTGAACAAAAAGAAGAAATACTCTAATGTCAAGACTCATGATGTGAAGAACCATCTGTGGGTCTTTGTCAATGCTCTGATTGACAATCCTGCGTTTGATTCTCAAACAAAAGAAAGACTGACTCTTCCAGAGAGCAGTTTCGGGTCGAAATGTCAACTTTCAAAAGATATCCTTCAGAAAGGTATCGTGTGTTGATCTAAAGAAATGTGAACTTTCAGTTTGCTTGATCTATCTTTTTATATTAGTGTTGTAACTGCTTTCTAGAAGAGTGCTTAATGATTTCTTTTCTATATAGGTTTATTGGAGCATTTCTTGTTTTCATGGAAAACATGGGAGCAGAACGAAGCACTGAAGATAAGCGATGGAGCCAAAACAGAGACGGTTAAAGTTGAGGGGTTAATGGATGCAGAGAAAGCCGGAGGAGAGGAATCTGAAGCGTGTACCTTGATTTTAGTTGAAGGGCGCTCAGCTCAAAGTCTAGCTGTAAGTGACATAAGTAGCTCAGCTCATACTTTTATATTTTTTTTCACAACCCTCCTAATATTCATTATGGTCAGAAGCTGGGACGGAATGTGCTGGGTCGTGCTTTTTACGGTGCATTTCCGATTCAAGGAAAGTTTCTTAACGTAAGTAAAGCTAAAACGAGTAAGATTGCAAACAATGAGTTAGTTGTGAACATCAAGAAGATCCTTGGACTAAAGCAAGGTAGGAAATACTACGATGCAAAATCCTTGCGTTATGGACGTGTGATGCTCTTGAGTGACCAGGATCCTGATGGTTCTCACATAAAGGGGCTCTTAATCAATTATTTCCATCATTTTTGGCCTTTGTTGCTGAAGATTAAGCCATCATTTATAGTTCAGTTTATAACACCCATTATGAAGGTTAGTAGAAATTCACTGTTGCATATATATAGTGTTTAGTGAATAAAGAATACTGCCCTAAACATATCATAATCAGGTTACGCACCCTACTAAAGAAGCTCAGTTATTTTACTCAATGCTTCGGTATGAAGACTGGGAAAGCGAAATAAGACAAAGTGGTAATACAACTGAATGGACCAGGAAATACTGCAAGGTTTGGTTTATCTAGAGAGCAGATTTTGTTTGAGAGTGTTGATTTCTCTGCATACTAATTAGCCTTATTTATCCTTTCCAGGGATTGGCTTCCATTGATTCTGCGGACGCTAAAGGGTACTTTACAAATCTTAAATTTCACCAAAAGGATTTTGTTTGGGAGGGTGTACAAGATGGAGAAGCTATTAAGCTTGCTTTCAGTAAAAACAAGACCGGAGCCCGAAGAAAATTGCTTTCAGACTATAAGGTATGGAGGATTGAGGGTTCTCTTTATAATTAACTGTGCTTTGCTTCTTATTAATGTCCCTTTTTTTCCCATTCAGCCTGGCACTCATGATCTGCAGAAACCAACAATTTCCTTCAAAGATTTCGTGTACAATGACCTGGGCGAGTTCTCCAGGGCGAATCTTGAAAGGTCAATTCCATCATTGGTTGATGGGCTCAAACCGAGCCAGAGGAAGATATTGTTCTGTGCATTCGAGAAAAACTTAGTTGAGGACGTCTTGGTTAGCAAATTCTCGGGTTATGTATTAGATCTCTCAGTTTATCGTCACGGAGAGCAGAATCTTGACAATACCATCATCGGCATGGCACTGGACTACGTTGGCAGAAACAATGTCAACTTACTTCACCCAAGTAGTCAATTTGGTACACGAGCTTCGGTATGTATAGCTGATAGAGCATGTTCTTGTTTATCTATGCTTTGTACTCATGTATTGATTGTGGTCATAGGGTAAAAAAGATGCAGCTAATCCAAGATACATTTTCACTAAACTCTCTCCAGCAACAATGGTCTTGTTTCCTAAGGATGATGATGTCCTCCTTGAACGCTTGTTTGGAGACGGGAAGAAGATAGAGCCAACTTGGTAAATCTCTTCTCTTCTTAGTTATGTGTTTTTTTTTTTTTTTCTGTTTCTTTAAAACTAGTTAACTGTATGTTAACGATGGTTAGGTACATCCCCATCATTCCAACTGTCCTTGTCAATGGCGCTGAAGGAATTGCAAGTGGGTGGAAGACATTCATACCAAACTATAACCCTCGAGATATTGTTAAAAATATCAACTTACTTCACCCAAGTAGACATTTCCCAATTCTTCAAATGCTTTCATCTTTTGATCTCTCTGGGCGTTTAAATCCTTGAATTTCTCTTTCTCTATAGTCAACGACCTTATATCCCATAGGACCTCATAGTCTGAGTCGGGTATAAACGGAGAGCTTGGTGCAGGAGCCACTGAGCTTTCCTCAGATTCTTTAGCTCCATCAGTTGCTCCAGCAACTGCTGCTTCGACAGGCTTGGCCATTTTCGGGAATGGTCTGACCTCTTCCTGTCTCAACTCCTGAACAAAATCAGCTTTCTTCATTTTGCTCACTACACTTTCTCCACTGAGAACTGTACGCATTATGTTCACTTTGTTGTCTAGTTTCACCAGCTCAAGTTCCAGATTCTTCAGCATAGTGTCCTGTACACATCACATTTAGTGTTAGATCATTGCAAGTAAAACCTCAAAAAAAAAAACTGAACTTTTCTAACCTTTCTCTTCTTATAGAATTCCAACCTGAGGTCGAAAAACTCTTGAAGGACTACAAGGAAATGTAACATTAGTTGTATGTCTTTATACAGGAGAAAAAATAGAATTCACAATTTGGATCTCTTTCTTACTTTTTTCTGGAGTTGAATATTTCTTGAGCACATTTTTTTTATCGAAAAGATACATATTCTTTGTAGAGAATGTTGTACTGAGATTAAACTTCTCTAGAAAGCCAGCAGCCTCAGTCTTGTTCTCTACTTTGATTTGGAAATCCACTATTCTATCATCATCCCCGTTCTGCAGAAAGAAGAAGAATAGATTTATTGACGATTGTGAGAATACCATTCTCTGTCCAGCAATATCATCATCACCCACAGAACGGGGATGATGATAGAATAGTGGATTTCCAAATCAAAGTAGAGAACAAGCTTGAGGCTGCTGGCTTTCTAGAGAAGTTTAATCTCACTACAACATTCTCTACAAAGAATATGTATCTTTTCGATAAAAAAAATGTGCTCAAGAAATATTCAACTCCAGAAAAAAGTAAGAAAGAGATCCAAATTGTGAATTCTATTTTTTCTCCTGTATAAAGACATATACAACTAATGTTACATTTCCTTGTAGTCCTTCAAGAGTACTTTGTGACCTGGTTGGTCACATAATCAACATGCGTACCACCCTTGTACGTGATTGGAAACATGTTTATAGGGAAGTTACGGATTCTCCTCGCTGAGTCACCACCAATCATGATAATTAAAAGAGGTTCCTTAAAATTTGGAAACTGCTTTTTAACGTTGAGCGTTATCACACTCTAAATTCAAGAGTTATAACGCAATTAAAGCCACAAAATCTCTTAATTAGTTGGAGAAAATTAATTTCAAATATTTTTTATGAGAAATGCTTATCAATTCAAATAGTTTTCACGTAAGATTTTGTAAGTCTCAGTCAAATTGCGAATCTAAATTCAAAATTTTCTAAATATTAAAATGAGATATTAATTTTCCACAAATCTCTATAAATATGAAACCAAAATCTAATAATTCTTCACTCAAGTTTTTTAAGTCTTCTCCATTGACGGTAAATTCTTCACAATAATCTTCCTTTCTATGTTTCATCATTATTATTTCTGATAAATCAGTAGCATATTATTAAAGAATAATTTGGAGTTTTCTTTTTATGTAGTGAAAACATGGCAAATCCAGCTGAAGCTTCTGCACAACCTTCACTTGAGGTGAATTTTCTCAGTATATTACTACTGCTAATAGATTACTTTTCTTCTTATTTAATCTATATTTAGATAGATATTATCGCTAGTAGATTAACATATTTTTATGTGCATTCATTGTTTAGCAAAAGTTTTATTGGACTCATCAATTGAGTCATGGGATATTGCAATTATGCAATGACCAAAAAGATAAAGGTCATTGGAAGGGTACATGTCTTGACGAAATTGGTAGACAAAGTGTTCGAGCTGAATTTTTGAAACATTTCGGTATGGATTTTCCATGGATTAAAATCAAATACCGGTTAGATCATTTGAAAAAACAGTATGATGTATACAAACGCATCACACAAAACGCTACCGGCCGGGATGGGTTTTAATGAATTTGGAGAGCTCGACATGTCTGCAGATTGGTGGAATGAACTAATAAAGGTAAGTACTTTTCAAATTAAAAAAAATATATTTTTTGTTAGTCTTTTTCTTTTTATGTTATTGCTAATACTAATAATATTTTTACTATTGTCTTCATTTTATAGAGTGTCCCAGAAGCATCCAAGTTGCGAAATCATCCTCTTCGAGATATTCCATTACTTGATCGCTTATATGCCCGAGTCACAGTTTCGGTGAACGAGGGGTGGCAACCTCGTGCTGGACCAAGTCAATTGCCTCGTGAGCCGTCAAGTCCATTTCCATATGTAGTGGAATCTGATGAAGAAGTGGAACGAGTTGGATCGTCTAGAAAATCGGCATCACGTGGAAAGGGTAAAGCTATAGCTTCTTCTAGCAAAAAAGGTAATCCAGATAAATGGGATCGTCTCACCACCGCCATTGAAGATCAAGGAAAATTCTTGAAAGGTGGTCGAGAGGCATTTGAAACTTTAAATCCATTTAGTGTTGCGGTATGTATGCAAGAGTTGGTCAAGATGACTAAGTTAGACCACGATAGCGAGCTGTATTGGGCTGCGATTGACTATCTTGCATCAGATGAAAGTGGTCGTCAGATCTTCATGTCATTACCAAATGAAGCTGAGAAGATTAAGTTTCTCGAGCGAAAAACAGGAAAAGTTGATTGGGCGGCATTTGCTTAGGATCTTAATGTGGAAGTTTGCTTTCTCTTTGTTTTTTTTAATAATAGTGGTCTTAGTTGCCAACTCCTAAAAGAATTCTGTTTTTATTTTTTGTTCTTTGCTATTTGAATTTTTTCTTAAGAATAATAAAGATAACTAATTCTTTATACACTTGTTACTATAATAACCTAATAAATGCATTACTAATTTCTACATAAAATGCTTATGTGAATCATCGGTTGCTCCCATTTTTATCATTGCATTAACTAAGATGTTTAGTTTTACTTTTATTTTATATTGCATTGTTTTGCCTTATTTAATAATGTTATTAATCTGATTTTTTTTTTTTTTTGTAGGAAGTAGCTATTTGGTACTATCAAAATTTGCTTAAAGTAATTGCGTTACTGATCGAGAATGAATGCTTGGATCCAAACCGTGACAGACAATTGATGAGAATTGATAGAGGTCGTGGATGGCGTCATACTATGCAAATGATAAATGGCCACGATCAAGAATGTTATGAAACTCTGCGAATGCATCAAGAAACTTTTCGACGTTTGTGTAGTAGATTGAAGAATGATTATGGATTACGAGAATCACGTGAATGTGGATTAGAAGAGGCTGTTGCGATGTGTCTTGAGACTGTTGCACACGATGAAGTTCAACGAACAATTGCAACACATTATCAACGCAATCAAGAGACAGTGAATAGAAAGTTTCATGAAGTTTTGGATGCGCTTGTTCGTATGTCTCGAGACATTATAAAGCCTGAGGAAAACGAACTTCGTCAGGTAAACCCCATTCTGTCTAGTGATAGAAGATATCATCCGTTTTTCAGTGCTTGCATCGGAGCTCTTGATGGTACCCATGTGTCAGTGCGAGTTGGAAGTCAGAAAAAAGAAAAGTATTGGAACTTACGGAAGCAGCATCCTACCATGAACGTGCTTGCGATTTGTAACTTCAATATGGAGTTCATATATACATATGTGGGGACACCAGGACGAGCACACGATTCAAAGATATTGACATATTGTGCACAACACGATGAATATTTTCCAACTCCACCTGAAGGGAAATATTTTCTTGTTGATTCGGGTTACCCTAACAGGAAAGGGTATCTTGCTCCGTATCGCAGGATTCGATATCATCCACATCAATGGTGAGGAGGACCACCTACGAGTGAGAGCGAAACGTTTAATAAACGTCATTCGTCTTTGCGTTCTGTGATTGAGCGAACTTTTGGAGTGTGGAAGGGAAAATTTGCTATCATCCGAAATCCAGCACGTTATGATCTACCAACACAATGTAAGATTGTCGTAGCGACTATGGCATTACATAATTTCATACGAAAATCAACGAATAATGATGAAGATTTTCAAGAGTACGAACAAATGGAAAATGGAGTGCTTAATTTGTCAGATTCAGATGACGATGAAGAAGAAATTCAAGGAAGGGATTATGTACCTACAGGTGATGCATATATGGCGGGTATTCGTAACAACATTGCAGAGCAACTATGGAGAAACCGTAGATAGATTATTTATGGTTGTTATTTTGTTTCAAACTATTTTGGTATTGTGGTTTCTTGGCTTTTAAACTTTGTTTAAATTTCAAATAAATTAGTTTTTTTTTTTTAATAATATAAAATTTTATTTTAGGTCACCGCTCTCCGCTTCTATTTACCACTCTCAGCTATCGTTTTCCGCTCCCCGCTTCCGCTCTCCGCTCTCCGCTCTCCGCTCCCGCTTCAGCTGCTTTCAGCTACTCCTTCCTTCACCATTTTGCCAATCATCCTTATAGTGACTAGTGTTGAGGTAAATTATATTAACTAGCCCTGGGCGTTCGGATCCCCGAACCCAATCGGGTTCGGGTCTTCGGGTTTTTGGGTTTACACAAATAGAACCTGTTCGGTTATTATATACGATCGGTTTGGGTTCGGATCGGTTATCATCGAGTTCGGTTAACTTCGGGTATCACCCGAAACCGATATAAAATTCGGATAACCGCTCTTGTTCGGTTATTTCAACCCGAAATTCATAGATAACCCGAATTAAACCCGAAACAACCGATATACCTGTGAGAATTTGACTATTCCCAGTTTCAATACACAAAATAACAGATATATAAACATAGAGGATAAAGAGAGAAAGAGTAAAAGAGATAGAATTCAAAATCCAATAAACTTAAAAAGAGTATTAGAGTAGAATGACATAAGATCAAAGAGGAGAAAGTCTTAAAACTAAAGAGCAAATCCGAATGACCAAATCACCAAAACCAAAGAGTATGATAGATTGTTCAAATGATCAAATCTTAAAGAGTTAAAGAGAATGAAAGGAAAAAACACTTGAAGACTCTTGATTCTTGAAGATAAACTTCCATCTGTTCCTGTGACATGTAATGTGATTCATAAATACCAAGAAACATAAAATGTGATTTATTTGAAAGCATAAACTGGACATTACCTTCTACATAAGCCGGCTGCTTTACCAAATCAAGTAGGGGTGCTGAATTGGTTTCCAAAGTTAAACTCTAACAGATAAATAAAAAACAGATTAAATACTTTGTAATCAACAAATAAGAAGCTAAAATCAATTGGATAACAAGATAATATACCTTTTTCAAGTCCATCTTCAAATTCAACTTCTGCAAGTATTTGTTGATTTGTGAGCACCTTTAATTCACAATCGATGTCTTGTTTCAACCACTGCTCTGAACACATCAACACTTCAACCATGTAACTAGTTAAACAGCTTCTGTATGAGTTTATTACTCTCCCACTAGTGCTGAATGCACTTTCAGAAGCAACAGATGACACCTGCATAGCAAACAAATCACGAGCCATTTCTGATAAGATTGGATACTTGCCACTGTTGACTTTCCACCAAGAGAGTACATCAAACTCTAAACCCATCATGACCTGCGGATTTTCAACCTTATCTCTAAGATATGTATCCAACTCATCTGTGTCTCTAACTCCAATCTTATTAAGCAAATTATTGTACCTACTCTCCACAGGATGATACCCAAAAAACTCATCATCAGCAGAATCAGACCATGAACATCCCATAGGTTGCTCTTGAGTACATTGAGATGCACTCTGATTTGTCACATCAGATTGTTGATGCACACACTTGTATCTCTGACTATACTCCTCATACATATCCCTCATGATACTTGAAACTGATTCTTGCATCACCCTAGCTGTTTTACTACCTTCACCATACAAATCATCAAAACACATACTTGCAAACTGCATTTTCTTTCTCGGATAAAAAACACTAACAATTACCAACATCTTGTTAATGTTCTTCAAGCCATCCCAATACTTATCAAACTTCTTAAACATTTCCTCAGCCTTAATCTTAAGATCATTATCACTAGTAGCACAAAGCAGTTGAAGTTTCTCTGATATATTCACTATCTCACCATAACACTTGTGTGCATTCAGAGTACTAGAAGCTGAAACTACCAATGTGGATTGGTAGAATATGTTAAGAAACTTTACTAACCTCTCAACTTGCCGCCATTGATCGCTTGTTGGTGGTCCAATCCTTTTTTACCATTCTCAACCTCTAAGAAATGATCATTATACGGCATGTCCTCAATCTCCATCCTATCAAATGCTCCCTTGAATTTCAGAGCCCTCTGCAACATCAAGTATGTTGAATTCCATCTTGTTTTGACATCCAGAGGCAAACTACCCCTTGTCATCCTCCCAGTATCAACCCTAAGCTCAAATGACTTTTGCCTAGTAGTCCCTGACCTAACATAAGATATGGCATTCCGGACTGCAGTAACACTATCAGCATAATCAGACATTCCTTCCTTAACTATCAAGTTGATTATATGACCAGCGCATCTCATATGCATAAAATCCCCATTCATCACCAAAGAATCATCTGAAATAATGGAGAAATTAGACTGAAACTGACCAAGTGCATTAGTATTTGCAGATGCATTGTCCACAGTGACGCAGAATACTCTTTCTATTCCCCATTCAGCAAGGCAATACAGAAGGGTTTTGGAGATGGTTTTCCCTTTGTGGTCAATCACAGACTTGAATCCTATAATTAGCTTCTTTAACCTCCAAGATTTGTCAATGTAATGTGCTGTTATCACCATATAACTTGCACCTGTCCATTTCAAATAAGAGAATGATTAGATTACATAAAAAGATAATAAACTAATTTATAGATTAAAGGAAAGAACATAACCTGTAACTTGACAAACCCAAATGTCAGTTGTGATTGAAACTCTTTGCTTGCTTGTTATAAACCATTCTCTCATAGCAGCTTTCCTCTCAACATACATCTTGACGATGTCTTTTGATAATGTTCTTCTTGATGGAGGCCTGTATAAGTTTACCTAAAAAAACAAGTATATAAGTATATTAGCAAATATGTAAGATAATATACTGTCTAAAGAAGTAAAGAATATAATACGAACTAACCTTGTCGCAAAAGTGTCTAAATGCCACACTCTCTACAAACGCCAAAGGTAACTCTCCTATAACAACCATCTGATGTACTGCTGCTCTAAAGATAACCTCAGTCACTTTAGCAGTCTGTAAATGACCATCTCTATTAATCACTGTCTGACCCTGACTTGGATCTTGACCATCTTTAAAAGCACCGTAACTTTTACATATGTCAAGATGACTCCACAAGGTTGTAGTCCCTGATGTGGTTGGACAAGATAAGGTCCTCTTACAGTAGTTGCAATCACATTTGTTACGGTTGAGTGGCCACCTTGTGAAATGATTCCACACTTCAGACCGTGTGGGGAGTATCTTCTTGACCTTAGCATTGTCTTGTTCAGTACCCTCTTCATTTTCAGATCCATCAACATCAGCATCTGCCTCTGCAGCTCTACTAGAAGGTTTTTGTTTCCTTTTGCCTCTGCGAGTTGAATCCGGAGTCAGAAATTCTTCTGCTTCTGGCAAATCATCATTCTCATCAGTACCTCTGTCTCGATTGTCATGGGTTGGAGATGATGAATCCATCTGTAACACAAATGCACAATAACATCAATAAGTTTTGTTCAGTTTCTTAAACAAAACAGAACAAACTAATCAGAAACTTCTTCACTTACTAAAACTAATGCACACTAACATCAGTAAGCTTTGTCTAGTTTCTTAAACAAAACAAAACAAAACTAATCACAAACTTCAATTACTAAAACTAATGCACAATAACATCAGTAAGTGCATTTACTTAACCAGTAACACAAATCAAAGTATCAAGCTAATGAAGTTACTAAAACTAATGAACACTAACATCCGTAATACAAATGCAAACTTGTCCTAAAGCTTACATGTAAAACGTCCTAGCTCATAACATCAAAACGAGTCAATAAAACGAGTTAAGAAGAAGAAGAAGCAGAAATACCCGAGATTTTGTGGTTGAATTCTCAGACGGAGGAGAGTTGAGGTTATGAGCTAGGGTTTCCATCAGAGCATCTCCAACCCACCTCTATATTTGCCTCTAAACTCTATTTTAGAGGCAAATTTGCTCCAACCCACCTCTATTCTCACCTCTAAAATAGAGATCTCTATTTTTTGCTCTATATATAGAGGATGATATAGAGAATCTCTATTTTTTCCCCTATAAATAGAGTTAAATTTTATAGAGGAAAAAATAGAGGAACACATTGGAGTAAAAATAGAGAAAACTTACCTCTATTATAGAGATAGAGCTAAAAATAGGGAAATACATTGGAGATGGTCTCAGGAACCTTGGAATTTATACTTGAGGTTATGAGCTAGGGTATTCACTTTGGCCGCCCAAAAAGTAGCCTCGAATTCGAAAAAGGAAGTGGAATCGTCGAGATTGAGAAGTGGAATCGACAAAGGCAATAATGAAGAGAAATTAAGGAAAGCGGTGAAGGGAGGGTTGTATTACCGGTGTAATCAGACCTCGGGTCGGACATCGGGGAAACCCCGAACCCGATCGGGTATCCGATCCCTCAAAACCTCAAATCCGATCGGGTAATAGGCCAAATCCGTACCCGTGCCGAACTCGTCACTTCGGATCGAGTTCGATGGTCGGGGATCGGGTCCGGTTAAAACGCCCAGGGCTAGTATTAACTATTTAAATTTTTAAAGTATTTGGTACTTCTCGACTTCTGAATTGAGTCATGCGTTTGTGTGGGTGAAAAAGATAAGTTGAGAATGATGTGAATCAGTACCATAAAATTTATGTTGTGGGAATTTGGTAGAGGTCCCAAACTCAAAAGATTTACATAGTGGTTGATCATTGATTATATATATAACCCGAGACCTTACAATGAACGTCCTCTTTACAGACACCACTCACAGTTAGATAAGGCTATTAGATTTGGACGTAGCTAGCGTGGACAAAAAAACCCAAATCTCTCTATATTCTTTCACCGATAAGCCTTTAAGCCATTTCAACTTCTCCTTCTGTAAATAATGCATCATAGATTTGGTTATCTTTCTATACAACTTGATCCAATAATCTATATATACATTTTTGGTGAAGATTTGGCCTCAAAAATCCTTTTACAATTTCAATATTGTACATTTAGTCCCGACAAATAAAATCTGACAAAATAATTGTCTTAAGCAAATTTTACAAAACAATAAATTAACTCACTAAACATTCCTAATTTTTCGTAAACTAGATTTGAGTTTAAAAGATATGGAAATCAAATATTTAATTTTAAATGCTATTAAACCTAATATCGAGAATATCTAGCAAATAGAAACTACTAAAACAATAAAATCGAAATCAAATCTAAATTTCTAATGATTATTCCACATACCTTAGTTATCATAAATAACTAATACAATATAAAAATCATTAATTCGATTGTTTAAATTAGGAAAATTAAACATTAATTTCCAGAATTTAATTCGTTTCCGAAATTAATGCACAATTATATATCCATTGTATATATATATATATATATATATATATATATATATATATTTTTTTGTAAACTATATATATCATATTAACAAACGAATATTTTATATTCAACTTATTTCCTATAAAAATGCTACATATTATGACCCCATTAAAGTTTGTTTCCTAAATCAAATAAACCGTATAAAATCCACATTCAATCACAACTACTGAATTGGAAATGATTCTTAACTAAACGATTTTATTCTTATTTCCTATAGCATATTCTATTAGATTTAGGATCATGAATATTTTATAAGATATATAATACTTGCTAATCAAGATTTTGTATATTCTCTACCATAAAACCCTACTAATCTATCTAAACACTATAAAACACTAATACATTTCCGATCTCTAACTTAAGCTCAAAATTTTTTTTACGAACACCAATGGCCAAATCCTTTGCTTGCTTGAGGGACATCATGCCTTACAAAACAGATTGGCGTGTGCAGGTGAAGGTGCTTCTCTTATTTTGTTATGAATAGATATATCATTGAAAAACGATTTTGTGTTTGTAATGAAAATTTGATCAATTATCATGTTAACATGTTATTTTTATTGTTTTCAGGATATTTGTGGCATTGCAGATCTATCAAACTAATATATATGTTTGATGGATTTCTGGTATGTACAAAATTTCACTCAATAGTTTACTTAATTCACATTAATTTATTTTTGTCTTCTACGATTATTATTTTTGATATGTGGTTCAATTTTGACCATAAATTTAGCAAATGTTCTAATAACTTTTTTGTTTTTGTTTTTCTTTTTTGAACATAACAGAGATTTAAAAAAAAAACAAACAGCAAATTTAGATCTCATTAGCTAAGAGTCTTAACATAAGAGCCATATTGTTAATTCATTCTCTAAGAGAGGTACGATTAGCTTTTTTTGTTTTATTCTTCGACTTCTATAATACAAAAATTTGATCATTATCGGCCAAAGTACTTTCACTCAATTTGTCAATTTTGAGTTGTTACTATGTTTTGTGTTTTTCTAACATTTTGTGTAACAAGATCATTTTTTAGAGATGGATAAATCCACAAGAATTTCATGGAGAACAAGTTACCTGATTCCTCATGGACAAATTGACTGAAAGAGAGCATTGAGTCGTAGCACTAGCATGAATTGTAACTTTTCTACCAGCCCTTTAACACGTTTATCATATACTCTCTTTCTCTTTAGGAGGGCAGGGAATATAGAGATGGATCCAATGAGGAATAGCACGGACAAAGTCTTAAAATCATACAGATCCTTTACTGATCTGAGATCTCCAAGAGCCAAACCAGCCTGTGTAAATGAAGTTACCTGAAGCAAGCAACTTTTCTACCAGCCCTTTGAGTGGCTCCATCTTTTTAATTAGACGTTGTGCAAAATTGTAACTGTAACAACATTACAAATTATTTTATGAGATCTAATTGTTTGCAATATAATTGTAAATTTATGAATCAGAAGACGTACTATCATTAACCATAAGATCTAAAATTTCTAATCAGTTACCTTAAGAATCCATGAACAAAATGAAAAGAAATCGAATTTTCCCAAGAAATAACATCAATGGCAGATGCATGGAATTTCTGTCTTCAATTGATAGATTAGTCGGTTGCTTTTATCTAATTGAGATTCAATCGCAGATGGTAGAACAATTTTCATTTGAACTTTTTTGATATTTTAATTAGGAGTAGAATCTCTACCTATAGATACTCGAATCATAAATTTGCTTCCCAGATGCTTCAAAGCTGGTCTTGATTGCTCCACCAAATTGACATCATAATTGTTTCACCTTCTTCACTAAATTGGCTTCACGGTCTGAGATGCGTCATCCTCCGTCAACCATGAAAATGCTTAGTCGCTTCACAGGAACAAATTTTTTTTGTAAATATTGGTTGAGATGTGTTTCTACTTAATGATGGGTTTCTATTCTTTCTCTTTTTTTCGCTTATGGGTTTTGTAGTCTAATCTCAAATATGTGCTTGACCCAACAAAAAAATGGCGTGGGCTGGGTAAATTTTTTTAAGTAATGCAATTATGGTTCAAATTTCTCATGCATTTTAATTGGAAACCTTTTTCAATTTAAAAAATGACATTTACATTTTTGGCACATTTCCCCTTTTTTCGAGAGATCAAAAGTTAACTTAGTTACCTATTTTTCCTTTTTCAAATTAATAAAAAATATTTGTCTTGAGATAAGATAAGAAACATGAAGGAATAATGTTGTTGTCAATTAATAATTTAAACCCATATTATATTTTATAATTTTAATATCACCATATTTAAAGCCTAACTGGTTTAGACGAACGAATGCAGTTGCAGTTAAAAGAATTTGTGAAAACGAGCAGTTGCGAAAATGGACAGTTACCGAAACGGATGGTTGCGGTTTAAGCGATATTTAACGTTTTGTACGGCTGGTCCAGCAGTTAAAAATGGATGCGTTGCGGGAGTTTGATGACGGGTTGGCCAGTAGGTGCGATAACAGTTAAACAAAAAATTACCAAAACAAATACAAAAAGATATAAAAACAACAAAAACTATATTATTCAAATATTAAATAGTTGAATATGATTATAATTATTCATATCGATCAAACAAATACAATATTTCAATGTGAAAAAAACAATCTTGAAAAAAATTATATTTAAAAATTCGCAGATTTAATAGTGGAGCGGGTTACAATTAGCAATAATCCGAGGTAGGATTTAAATAGAATTGTTAGTCTCTTTTGATATCTTTAAATGTGTAACTATAATACTTAATTACTAAATTACATATATACTACGGGTTAAATCTAAAAGCACTAAAAATTTAAATCAAATAATTCTAATACTAATTAAAAAACTGTAAAAAATCAATATTGTTATATGTAATAAAATATTATTCTGCAGACCGCGGTGTACCGTGGGTAAAATCTTATTAAAAACCATACATAATCAAACTTTCGTTACGGTACCAATAAGAAAAAAATTAATACATCAAATTCATAAGTTTATAACAAAATAGTAAAAAGAAAAATTATCCCGCGGTGTACCGCGGGTCATATCCTAGTGTATATGATTGAACGACTGTAAATTATACCTCTGAATGAGATTAATGAGTTTTGCGTTTGATTATAGTATCAAAGATCTTGGTACTAGGATTCAAATCCAAGATTAATGATTTTTATTTTTTCCATTTGGTATATATACTCATCAATTTCCTCACTACAATAATTCACATTTATATATTTTTATTAATGATATATGTAATTAAATTTCGACTAAAGATAAAAGACATCAAAATATTATAGACGAATTATGTAATGAAAATCGGATTTATGAAATTTCAAATATATTCTAAAAAGGAACGTTAAAAGCTTTCATAAGAAATTAATACAGTATAAGAATAGGAGATAAATGTTTTAGGAGAGAACCATATTAAATGTTCTGGTCCCATACATGAAAAATGTATGAACCTAAACCTAGAAGCTCTTATTATAAAAGAAAATGTTATTGAATTAAACCATTATCAGTCCCACCTTGTACACTCATCATGCTCATCCCCTTCAAATTATTAGTTATAGTTATTTCATAATATTTGTTCCTATTGGGGTTTTATGAGGGAAGAGTGTATGTGAAACATCTAAATGCATAGATTCGTGGAGTTTCTTTTGTCATGATGATGATGTGATGAATGGATGTTGGTGGAGAAGAAGATGCAACTTTTTCAGTTTTCCTTACTACTATCTTACATATAGATAGTATACAAAAAAAAAATATTCAAATATAACATAAATGTATATTAAAACAAAACCTACAATATAATAATATATAATAAACAAGAAACTAAACTTTAGCATTATAAATAAAAGTTACATGTTACATGTATAGAAATACGTATAAAAAATTTTCCGCATCATCGCGCGGGTATTTACCTAGTTATTTTTAAAGCTAACTGACTTGAAAAAATGACCAAAATTAGATTGTGCCATCATACACAATCTCGCTTATTTATGCTAAAACCAGAAGATCCATATGATTAATGAGACCAACGGTGACCAACCAAAGAGAAGAAAATGATTAATGAAACTAAATGCATAATCAATAGAGAAAACAGAGTTTTGTGCCAATCCTTAGAGAAAATAAGTCTTTCATCAGAATAATAACACCAAACTCTAAAGAAGACGAGAGGGAGAAACTAAAGTTTGAAATTAAGTTGAATCATTATCAACAACCGAGTTAGTTCTCTCTAACTCTACTCATCATCTTCATCGTCTTCAATGTCAAACTCAGACTCATTCCCAGATTCACTCTCCGAATCACTCCACCACACATACCCCCTATTCGCAAAAACATCTCCAGATTTCTCTGACGATGAGTTTCCAGCTGCATTCTCGCTGCTCTCCTCTTCCTTATTAGCCAACCTGCTCATCACTGAACTACTCTTCTTGTTAAACGGAGACGATCTCAGCTTCCTCACTTTCTTCTCCGGGGACACTACCACGTCGTCATCATCGTCATCCAGAGAAATTTCTTTCGCTGTTTCAGTTGTTTCTGTTGACACAGAAAAAGAAAAGGCTAAACTTCAGGACAGGCATTACATGCAAGCAGTTCTGTTTGATCAATGTTTCTTTGTCAAAAATGTGATTGTTATTAACAGCTTACTGTTATATTAGATCAAACCTAGAAAAACAAAACACAATGAAAAACAATTTGAGCACAAGACTAACCTGTGTCCATTGCTGAATTTGAAGCCTCTTTTGTTACAGATTCACTGGCTTTCTTTGGTGCCGGTTTCTTTGGCGCCTGTCTCTCTTCATCGGGTTGAGCATCTTGCTTATCAAGTTCCTGCGATAAGAGGAAAAGATGTATCAATGACAAAATGTGGTAATTTCCTAATGTGAAGCGTTATAAATAAGGCTTAGCATTGTGCATCCTTACCTCTAGTTCTTTGAGCCAGAGGGATTCCGGTGTGGCGTTTTTCAAGTCTTCAACTGCATCCATCATTTGATCTCTCTGTGCCCTTACCTCTTGTACTGTATCTGTAATCAAAACAGACAATTGCAATAGGTAATTAGTGTAGCGTGAGCTACGATAGACTCGATGATCGTTGATTCCGAAGAATGGCCGTTCGTCGAGGGTTCTTGATAATCGTTGATTCACAAAGAATACCGATAACAAGGAAGATATGAGGATCGATAGCGATGCTCAAGAGAAGAACTCAAAGTTCTATATTAGTTCAATAATCAAAAGCTGAATACAACTTAGGCTTAATGGCCTTATTTATAATAAATCTGAAAACCCTAGAAAATTCATATAACAATAAAAAGGAAATTATCTAAATAGTTAAATAAAGATATTTGGAAATAATAGAAATTATCTAAATATACACTGCATCAGTTCACCCGGGATAGAGAAAGATTCGTCCTCGAATCTTAACCGGCTTTTAATTGGGATGGATCTTCTTCTTCCTCCTTTTCTTCCATTGATAATATTTTTTTACCTTAAGCACCTTCCTCTTCCAACCATCAACGAGACACATTTCATGAAAGTAAAGTTTTGTCTTCTTGTACTCCACGTTTCCTTCAAGAGATGAAATATTTAGATCTTTATTATTCATAGAAGTCCTAGACGTAATCTGCTCCATGATATCCATAAAAGCAACTTCTTCATGTTCATGGATTTTCAGGATGTCATCGTAGCCTTTGGCGTGATTAAATTCATAGACCGTACATTAAATCATGTGTTATTCAATCATTGATTTTAAAATCTTTATCAAAATCATTTGTTATTAGTTCGATAATTTATAAATACTAATTAAAATACTATGTTATTCGTTTAGTGATTTGTTTTTGGATTTCAAAATCCATATTTTAAAAGTTAGTTGTGTTTTTGAACTAATCCATATTTCTGGCCTTTTAAAAGTTAGTTGTGTTTTTGAACTAATTAATAGATTTGAAAATTCATACAAAAATCATGTGTTATTCAATCATTGATTTTAAAATCTTTATCAAAATCATGTGTTATTAGTTCGATGATTTATAAATACTAATTAAAATACTATGTTATTCGTTTAGTGATTTGTTTTTGGATTTCAAAATCCATATTTTAAAATAATAGGATTTGAATGGATTTCATAGTGAAAAATAGAAGGATTCAAATCCGTGGGTAAACACATGTTATTTCAAAATTCATACGTCTTGATTTCAAAATTATTAAAGATTTCCAAATTAGATGTGGATTTACAAATCCATAAACCAATAAACCCCCCTAAGACTTTGAATGTTTACTAGGACCATGAATGGCGAACGATTCTTGGATTCACCCCTAGGGGTGAATCCTTTTTATTCACCTCCTTCTAACTAACCAATCAAAATTAGCCATATCATCTAAATAAACTAATTAAAATAATTAATAATATTTAAATAAAACAACTAAATTAAATCAATTATGGATTCCACCAATTAAATATTTTATTTTACAATTAAACAAAATTATATATCGGTTTAGGTTTATAAAGGAGTGGTTAGGGTTTAGATTTTATAATTTTTACGAAATTATATGTCGGTTTGGGTTTATAAAGGAGTGGTTAGGTTGATGTTATAAAAAAAAAGAGTGGTTACGGTTTAGATTTTACAATTAAAAAGAAATTAGATATCGGTTTGGGTTGACAAAGGAGTGGTTAGGGGTGAACTTATATGCCGGTTTTACAAGTCACTTCAATTGAACCTTGTTCTCCATACATGGACTTAAGGTAATTATCGAATCAGTGTGGTTATTGAATTTTGATTTAAGATGTTACGAAGTTAGCCAACTTAAGATAGATAATAAACCCATTTTTGTGGTTATACATACATACATTTTTTTTTTTTTTTGATAAAGATATACATACATTACATACGTTAACGAATCATAGAAATAATCCCCAAATTATTTTTAAAGCTAACTGACTTGAAAAAATGACCAAAATTAGATTGTGCCATCATACACAATCTCGCTTATTTATGCTAAAACCAGAAGATCCATATGATTAATGAGACCAACTGTGACCAACCAAAGAGAAGAAAATGATTAATGAAACTAAATGCATAATCAATAGAGAAAACAGAGTTTTGTGCCAATCCTTAGAGAAAATAAGTCTTTCATCAGAATAATAACACCAAACTCTAAAGAAGACGAGAGGGAGAAACTAAAGTTTGAAATTAAGTTGAATCATTATCAACAACCGAGTTAGTTCTCTCTAACTCTACTCATCATCTTCAATGTCATCAAACTCAGACTCATTCCCAGATTCACTCTCCGAATCACTCCACCACGCATACCTCCTATTCACTCTTTGAGGCCTTGATTTCGCAGCAAAAACATCTCTAGATTCCACTAATACGTAAAACTAAGAAGCTTCTCAAGTCGTCTTCTTTCTCCTCTGATACTTCATACCATAGCGTGTCTCACTGGCTTTCTTTGGTGCCGGTTTCTTTGGCGCCTGTCTCTCTTCTTCGGGTTGAGGATCAAGTTTCTGCGATAAGAGGAAAATATGTATCAATGACAAAATGTGGCAATTTCCTAATGTGAAGCGTTATAAATAAGGCTTAGCATTGTGCATCCTTACCTCTAGTTCCGTTTCAAATGCCTCTAGGTCTTTGAGCCAGAGGGATTCCGGTGTGGTTTTTCCCAATTCTTCAAATGCTTTCATCTTTTGATCTCTCTGGGCGTTTAAATCCTTGAATTTCTCTTTCTCTATAGTCAACGACCTTATATCCCATAGGACCTCATAGTCTGAGTTGGGTATAAACGGAGAGCTTGGTGCAGGAGCCACTGAGCTTTCCTCAGATTCTTCAGCTCCATCAGTTGCTCCAGCAACTGCTGCTTCGACAGGCTTGGCCATTTTCGGGAATGGTCTGACCTCTTCCTGTCTCAACTCCTGAACAAAATCAGCTTTCTTCATTTTGCTCACTACACTTTCTCCACTGAGAACTGTACGCATTATGTTCACTTTGTTGTCTAGTTTCACCAGCTCAAGTTCCAGATTCTTCAGCATAGTGTCATGTACACATCACAGTTAATGTTAGATCATTGCAAGTAAAACCTCAAAAAAAAAACTGAACTTTTCTAACCTTTCTCTTCTTATAGAATTCCAACCTGAGGTCGAAAAACTCTTGAAGGACTACAAGGAAATGTAACATTAGTTGTATATGTCTTTATACAAGAGAATAATTAGAATTCACAATTTCGATCTCTTTCTTACTTTTTTCTGGAGTTGAATATTTCTTGAGCACATTTTTTTTATCGAAAAGATACATATTCTTTGTAGAGAATGTTGTATTGAGATTAAACTTCTCTAGAAAGCCAGCAGCCTCAGTCTTGTTCTCTACTTTGATTTGGAAATCCACTATTCTATCATCATCCCCGTTCTGTGGGTGATGATGATATTGCTGGACAGAGAATGGTATTCTCACAATCGTCAATAAATCTATTCTTCTTCTTTCTGCAGAACGGGGAAATACCATTCTATGGCTCATGGTATGGTTCTTTGGATTTTTGGTTTTAAGATTTTAGGATGCTATGGGAGCTGCCAACATTCGTAGAAGTCTCTCTCCCTTACATACCGAAGTGGAAGCTCTTCTTTGGGCGATGAAGTGCATGATAGGTGCAGACAACCAAGATGTAACTTTTTTCACAGACTGTTCAGACTTGGTGAAGATGGTGTCTTCTCCAACCGAATGGCCGACATTTTCAGTGTATTTGGAGGAGTTACAGAGCGACAAGGAGGAATTTTCAAATTTTTCTTTATCTTTAATTTCTCGTAGTGCAAATGTAAAAGCGGATAATTTGGCACGAAAAATTCGTACCGAACCGCATCATATCACATATGTAAACAACATTCCTCAGGAATGGCTCTTTTGAGCATTAATTAAAAGCGGTTGACAAAAAAAAAGGATTTTAGGATGTTTTTCTATTTTAATATCTAGATTTTTTTAATTTATTATTTAAAAACTTTTGTTGGTTTACAATTTTATGTTATTTTTTTGGATTTTTATCATTTATATATTTTATTATACATATATATGGGTACCCATATAACCCATTAAGCCAATGGATTTCTACAATAATGGGTTTGGGTATGTAAATTCAACCCATATAAATATATGGGTCGGGTCAAACCCGTCCATTAAACACTCGAACCCATATGGGTTTGGGTCGGGTCGGGTCGGGTTACCCATTTTGACACCCCTACTCAGGGCTATCACTTTTGATTGACCGTCCGATTCTCTTCTATTACTGTGTACCGTTGGATATATCGAGGCAAGAGTCAAATGCATGGGTATTCGGGTAAGTTCGGTTCGACTAAACCGAAAATAAATTCAGTTTGGTTCGGTTCGATTCAAATAGGTGAAAGTTCGGTTAGGACTCGGGTATTGTAAAGAAAACCGAATTATAACCGAAATCATTTTATTTCGATTCATTTTTCAGGATAATTGGCATTTCGGGTTATTTTGGCTAATTCTATAAAATTCCTATTCGATTTTACGAAAATTTAGTTTAGTTTTGATAAAACTTTGGCAATTTTTCCAAATTACTGTATAGTTCAATCCCTACACTATTATTTGAGAAGTATTACAACATTTTGAACGTGTTAGATTTCGTTTCACTAGAGAAGTCATTAGAAGCATTATTATTTCATTATATATATCCCAAAAATTTACTCCCCCATATTAGCAATATCCCAAAATTTACTCCCCATATTAGCAATATATATCGACATAGTTTTCTATTTTTTTTTTTTAAAACAAATTTTTGAAAAAATCATATATAAATATACAATCATATATATATATATATATATATATATATATATATCTATATATAATACATAATAATCCCAAAATTCAGAACTTTTTTCTTAATTAATTTAAATATTAAAAATTTGAAACAATAAAATATAACAGAAATATCAATTTAGATAATAGACGTTCAAAAACTATTAATTTAAATTGAATAATTAGAAATCATTGCACTCTTATGCTAACGAATTCTTTTAAAATAACAAAACTACCTAATTGATTGTTAATTAAAAACTGAGATGTTAAAACTCTATTTTATCTATATTTTATTATATTAAAAAAATATTATAGTAGTAGACTAAAATATTTTAAAATTTAATTAGAATTGAAATAAAACAAAGTTTGGAATAATTATTTTTGAAAAAGCGGGTTATTATCATATTTTTAAAAGATATATTACTAAATAAAATTGTAATTGTATAAATAAAATATTTTTTTATTAATTTTTTTGTTAAAGTAAAATATTTTTTTAAACTGTTAAAAATAAGCAAAAAAAAAAACTAATTTCAAGAATATTCCTTTAACATATCCGGAGATTGTTAATTTCCTAATCTACCATTTATTTCGGATTCCATAAAATGTGGTAAATATCTAGCAAATCTGTTTTTATGGCCAAGATATTCTCGATTTACTATAAAAAAATAGTTTACATATAAATGTATTTGTTAATATAAATATATTTGTTATAAAACCCATTCTTATATTTTAAATGCTAGACACCTAATTTATGCAAAACTCAATTTAGACTTCTCAATAATATAATAGATTAAAATCAAATACTTCTATTATTTATGTACTAAAACTAAATCTATTTGTTTTTCATTAAATTTGGGGAAACTTTGATCTACTTATGCCAAACGATGCACTTATTGTTAAGTTACAATTAAAAACAGGTATATTTAGGATACTATGTATTTGTTTGTTAATGTTATTCTATGAATTTTTGGCCCTGTTCCATATAGTTTCTCAAATCATGTTAGTTGTATTTTCCTCATTTTAACAAGAGGAACCTTTTAATAAAAGAGTTGGTTATAAAGTTAAAATTTCAATTGATAAAAAATTAAAATATGACAATTATTATTATCTAATAAATAAAATTAGAATTTGTAGACGTGACTTAAAAAATTATCTTGCTGAAAAAGAACTATATGACTATAATAGTATAGAAACTAGGAGTGGGTAAACGAAAATTTGGAACGAGATTTTTCGAGAACGGAAACATGAAGAAAATTTGGAAATCGAGAAAAAGGTCCCATTTATGACCCATTTAAAATTCGGAACGGGAATGGAATGGGACGTGACGGGACGGAATATGATGAGACCGGACCGGACCGGAAATTCCCAAAAATAAAAATTAACCGAGTAACAAATGTAAAAAACTTTTTTTGCTACTTAAAATTTATAGATTTAAAAGTCAAAGACAAATCAATCTAGATAATTTATTAAATATAAACCATATAGTCATAATAAAATTAAAACAAATTAAAATCTTTCGGTGGATAAACGGGAGTTTAGAACGGAATTTGCGGGAACGGAAACGAGACTGAAATTTGGGGATCGAGAAAGAGGTCTTATTTTATGTCCCATTTAAAATTCGGGATGGGAACGAGATTGGACGGGACGGGACCGCAAATTCCCAAAAACCGGAAATTCCCAAAAATAAAAACCAATCGAGTAACAAATATAAAAAAAAACTTTTTTAATGCACACATCTTCACAAAAATGAAGCATTCATGACCCTGCGATGCACCGCGGGTGACTATCTAGTTATCATTCATTGGTCACTGAAATGTATTTATCTGAACCCAAACCAAAAGCCAAATTATTAAAACATATCTAAACTAATCCCAAAAAGCGTATTTCAAATCGGTTTGGTTCAATTTGGATAATTTGCCCAAAAGCTTTCACTCAAGCCTCAAACTCAAGTTAACTAAACTTTTTCTTAATGCCACGTAAGAGAATTGACAACAAATAAGACGATGACACATCATCCCAACTTTAAAAACGTTCCAGAGACGAAAATGGAGGGAAAAAAATGATCGAATTCTCCAGAAACCAATCTCTCTGTATATAAATCTCACAATCCTCTCAACATTTCATCATCATCGTCTCCATCGTTCTCGTTTTCGAAAACTCAAATATTATTATTTTCAATCAGCGACAAAGATGCCGAGCAGATACCCAGGAGCAGTAACACAAGACTGGGAACCAGTGGTTCTCCACAAATTAAAACAAAAGAGTCAAGACTTACGAGATCCGAAAGCGGTTAACGCAGCGCTTAGAACCGGAATCGCGGTTCAAACGGTGAAGAAATTCGACGCCGGTTCGAACAAAAAGGGGAAATCTACGGCGGTTCCGGTGATAAACATTAAACACGAAGAAGCTTGAAGAAGAAACAGAGCCTGCCGCGATGGATCGTGTGAAAGGAGAGGTGAGGTTGATGATACAGAAGGCGAGATTGGAGAAGAAGATGACACAAGCTGATTTAGCGAAACAGATCAACGAACGGACTCAGGTGGTTCAGGAGTTAATGAGAATGGTAAAGCTGTTCCGAATCAAGCTGTGCTTGCGAAGATGGAGAAGGTTCTTGGTGTTAAACTTAGGGGTAAAATTGGAAAATGATTAAACGTAGTCGTTTTTACGTTTCCGTAACGTCCTTATTAGCGATTGTAAAAAAGTAAAAAGGTAAAAAAACTGTTGTTATCTGGTTTGGTTTGGTAAGTGGAAAAAAAAAATTATGCAAATTAGCACTTATGAGATTTTCTATCAATTTTAGAAGTTATTTTATTTATTTACATAGATTTAAATGGTAATTTTATACTTAAAAATACGGTCTACGAAAGTTTAAATAATTTTATTAATAGTGATTTTAAAAATACTTATAGAATGAACTTTAAATCCTAAAAATCAAATTCTAAATTCTAAATCCAAATCTAAAATTTTTAAATTTATACTGATGTTTAAAAATATATAAAAATATTTGTATTGTAGGGTATTTCTCTGTTATTAATTTTTGGCACAAATTAAACAATATTGTTATTATTATTTTATTTTTTTGGTAAGGACAATATTGTTATTATTTGGCACAAACATTTAGCAAAACAAAACATATTGAAGACCAGGAAAAAAAAAAGTTTTTTTAAAAAAAAAAAAGTACCCAAAAAAAAGAAGTACAAGTCTCCGTGAAGTGTGTTGTTTTTTTTTTTTATGATTCGATTAAGTTTTCTATATGTTATGAGCAATCTTATTACATATATCCAAGGGGAATTGTGAAGAGGCATAACGACGGAATTGGTTTCTAGATAGAGGTCAAGAGCGTCCATGCCACTTTCACGACAATTGCCACCCATCTTGTAGCCACCGTAAGGACAATCAAGATCAAACCCAAAGTAACAATTAACCCAAATGATTCCAGCTTTGATTGATCTTGAAACCGTGTTGATCAAGTCTATGTCTTGGCTCACTATTCCTGCTGCAAGACCGTATTTCGTGTTATTTGCACATTTGATTCCTTCCTCTACCGTCCTGTGAAAGCAAATTTCCGATATTTTTAGTGTTATGGAAACGAGAGAATGATTGAGAAGAGAGAAACTAGTTTTTAGGTTTACTTGAATTTCATCAATGACATGACTGGTCCAAAAATTTCATCTTTGTATATCTTCATATCCTCCTGTAATCAACAAAATTAACAAGTCAATAGTGTATATGTATATGCATATAATAGGCTAATTTTTATGCATACAATAGTTTAAATCAATATATGCCAGCCATATATTATAATCTTCTATATCTTTCTCGATCTTCATGATTTCTATAATTTTGATATGAACGATTTCATCCTAATAAAAAATGACGGAGTGACAAAATCGTATATAAGTGTGAGTCTATTATGCACGTCATTTTTGCAAATAGCATGCATTTTCATAAATGTTTTAAATTCTTTTTTTTTTTTGTCAAGGAAAATTCCAAAACTCTATTTTATTCGATAACATGCTATTTTAGATAATAACACGTTTTTTTTTTACTTATGAAAGGCACCAAAAAACTTTTCGTGCCATTTCCGCAAATAAGTGTCAAAATTTGACTATATATCTAATAAACCTAGTTAATAAATGTTTTACCCAAAAAAAAAAAAACCTACTTAATAAATGAAAGAAGATAAGTGTGACTTTGACCAACAAAAAAAAAAAAAGATAAGTGTGACTTACAGTGACATCTGCGAATATATATAGTTGGTTCAATGAAAAATAACCTTTATCTCTCCCTCCAATGGCTTTCCCACCAGTTAATAAGGTCGCTCCTTCGTTTTTGCCGTGCTCAATGTAAGATAAAGATAGAATCTTTCTCAAATTGTCTTTTATCAACCTGACAAAACAAACACATATATTCATTCAAAAAAAAAAAAAAAAAACAAACACATATAATAAATCATAATCTAATTCTCTTAAGTATATTCAAATAAAGATCAATCAACATTATGTTAAGCTTCTTTACTTGAGGTCCCTGTCGAGCAGTGGAATCAAAAGTGTCACCAACGGTCCAATCTTTATTTTATTTTATTTTAATTTAATATTTATTTCAACTTTCCCTTTCAAAGAGATAACGTTTGAAAATACATCTCACAGTTTAAAGATGAAATAAAAAATAAAAAGTGAACCCATAAGTAAGAATTACTTGAGAATTCAGATGGGGATCATGTAAACGTAAGCTAGAATTGAATAAACCGAAACCAAGTTGAGAGATAGGTATCTTGAGGTTGCCGTGATGTTGTGGCCACATTTGAACGAAGTAATGCATTGCTGCGATCCAGACCAGCTAATTTGGCTCTAATGGTGACTTGAATCTCCTTAACCAGAAGAGCTGAGGATTTTGCAATGTTTGAATGAACCCTCGAGTTTCTTTCTTTCCAAATAATGTAGACTACGGCTTGAAAAATCAGCTTGCAGATTATATTGAGCTCTGGAGTTGGGAGAAGGTGACTTGACCCATCGCACAATATCATCAAAGAGAGATGGAGGAGAAAGACTTCGATGCGAGAAAAAGGCGGTCCATACTTCGTTTCCAAAATCACACTCAAAGAAAAGATGGCTTTTCGTTTCCAGAGCTGAAGAACAAAGTAGACAGTTACCTGGTACACTGAGGCCCCAACTCCTGAGACGATCCCTTGTGGTTAATCTATCCCGAAGTGTCACCCAGAGAATAAAAGCGTGTTTGGGAATCCTTTGGCTGAACCATACAGACTTGAACCATGAAACTTGTTCCGACGAGTGAGGATGCAGGCTGGCCCAAGTTTTAGAAGATGAGAAATTTCCAGGCGCATCACTGAGTGAGTTACGCCACAAATAGAAGTCTGAATCTAAAGGAGAAAGAGTCGGCGGAGTTGCTGGAAGACAAGCCCGCAAAAGTAGTATAACTGGATGTCTTCCACGTGGTAGTAGCCAAGAACCATTCGCTATAACCTGAGAAACAGAGGCTAAGGTACAAATTCCAGTAATCATGTTAAGTCTAATAAAGGACCAAGACCAGTCCAATCATCATGCCAAAACAAGGCTGAGGAACCCGAATTTACATGACAAGAAATGTATGGTCGAGCTAGAGTACGCAGCTTTACTAGCCTCTTCCAAATCCAAGAACCAGACCGTTGAAAATCCGTCTCCCAGAACACTTCCCCTGATGATAACCTTGTGAATCCAGGAAACCCAAAGAGAACCACCACCAGCAGACAGTAACCAAATCAACTTAAGACCAAACACAACATTAGAATCTTGTAATTTTCTCAAGCCCAATCATCCTGATTTCTTAGGAGTGCAGACCGAATCCCAAGAGACTTTGGCACCTCTAGAAGAATTTGGAGCACCTGTCCAAAGAAAAGCACTGCAGATTTGCTCAAGTTTATCTAAGCATCCTTTAGGAAGAGGATCTTTAGCCTTCTCCACTAACTTCTCCACAACCTTATCGTATATACCTTCTTGAACAAACACACGAGAGCTCGCCACACAAATATCACCCTGTACATCCACCAGATTAATATGTTTACATATCAAATATCACTATCCATCGGTATTGGAATTGGCCACTATGAATACCTTGTTGTAGAAGCAACCGAGAAGCGCAAGATCAGCAGCTTTGTCAACATCAGCGTCGTTGAATATGAGAAGAGGCGATTTCCCACCTAATTCAAGTGAAACTTTCTTGAGATTACTTGTGGCAGCAGCTTGCACTATCTTCCTCCCAACATCTGTTGATCCAGTGAAACTAACCGGATCACAACAACAAACAGAGAAGGTTCAAGATTAGACATCCAACCACAACACTAGTCACTGTTGACTCGTAAGACATTAGATATTACTTTGTCTACCTCCATATGGGAGGCAATGGCAGCTCCAGCTGTTCATCCAAAACCAGTCACCACGTTGAGCACACCATCAGGGATTCCCGCCTGTTTTGTCACACAATAATGTCTAAATTGTCAGGTCTATATCGTTTTTGTTACGTATACGTTTGTTATTACATGTTAAAATTGTCTTTTTCAAATGAATCCATGATTAGAAGTATTTCAAGAAAAATTCTTATATGATTTGCCACCATTTTTATTTGCGGTTTACAAAACGAATTTGTGAAAGACTTGATTTGATTTTTTTTTTTATCTTTAACAGCAAAGACATAAATAGTGTTTAAGACAAGTGAGATCTTAATCATTTTTTTTTAATCTTTAACCGCAAACACATAAAGCTTGAAATCTATAGACTTTGCGAGATGGGCATAGAACAGAGCAGAGAGCGAAGTTTGCTCAGCTGGCAATCAGCATGGATCAATTACGGTTTCTCCCAGTCAAAATGTTTAAGACATTGAGGAGTTTATACCTCATTGTAGGGTTCTTGTTTCCTAGCAAATCCACATTTATAAACACCATTGTTTATCCCGTTGAAAAGACTAGCAGCCATAGCTGGAGCCACTTTCGTGGCAAATATAATGCTTGGAAAATTCCAAGGGATGATATGACCAACCACTCCAATAGGTTCTTTAAGTGTGCATCCGATCGAACAAAGCTTGTCACGTCATTTTAAGAGTAGCGCCGTGGATTTTATCCGCGGCACCCGCATTATACCGGAAATGACCGGCTGTTGCCGGAATATCCCCCAATTTTCCCAATTGGAACAACTTTCCGCCGTCAACCGCATCAAGTTTAGCCAATTCTTCGATATATGTTTTGCTCTATTAAGTCGGCGAATTTGTTGATAAGCCTTGCCCTCTCCTGATCACATCACATCCACCAAACTTGTTAAGTGAGAAATACACTATACTTTTTATAAATAACACAAATGTCACAAACTAGAAAGGAAGAATAGTCACGTCTATTAAAAGGAAGAATAGTTAATCTCCAAACATACACTCACTTCTCAAAATGTAGAACATAACATGACTTGAAACATTTTCACACACACAATGACCTTTGATGTTTGATTTTTTTTTTCACGAGGAGAATCTGTCGCGGTCATGAAGCGAAGAGTAATCGATATTGGGGCCGTGAGGGATGATCCCAAATGGGTTTATCGTAGGGTGGCTCCCGTAGTAATGTTGCTTAATGTGTTCCATGTTAACAGTGCTACTCATGCCCTGGATTTGGTAGATATCTTTTATGTAGTTGAAGATATTCGGGTATTCCCGTAAGAGTCTCTTGTTGCATTTGAAGTGAACCGAGTAAACCTGGAATGCAGAAAAAGATGATGTGAAGAACCTGATGGGCTTTATGTTTGGAAACAAACAAAGATGACTCATATACCTCATCAAATCTTATGAGAGTGACGAATAATCGGATATCTGCTTCAGTGAAAGTGTTTCCACAGATGTATCGTTGTTTTCCGAGTATTTCCTCACATCTATCTACTGCTTCATATAACTGGTTCACTGCCTGGAGAGAAGGGATCAATTACGGTTTCTCCCAGTCAAAATGTTTAAGACATTGAGGAGTTTATACCTCATTGTAGGGTTCTTGTTTCCTAGCAAATCCACATTTATAAACACCATTGTTTATCCCGTTGAAAACCCATTCGTTAGTCTCGTCGATCGTGTCTCTGAGATGAGAAGGATAAAGGTCGAGTGACGGGTTTTTCGCAATACCATTGAACTCAGTGTTGAACATCCGGATTATCTCCGAACTCTCATTGTTAACTACAGTCTTAAGCTTCTTATCCCACAGAATCTGACATAATAACAAAATCAACATTCAAGAAACAAGACAAGAGAGATTAAAGAGTTCACCAAAGAGATCAAAACTTACAGGAACAGTGTACTTCCCCTCATAGTTGGGGCTAGCAATCTCGTAGAGTTCTCTCACACTCTTGGCACCATTAAGATAGTCAGGCTCAGCTCCAGGGAGCTCGGTATCCGAATCTGGGAAAACCCATCCTCTATGATCATCAGTTTCCTTGGTTCTTCCCCAAATTGCATGAACCGACTAATCAAAATCAAATAAAAGAGAAATGCTTCAGGTAACAACAATCTACTTCGATATCGAAATCGCGAGGTAAAGCATGAATTTGTACTAACCGAGAAGCTGATTGCTTCATCAAGTCCTTTGATCTTTAAGTAAGAAAGACATCTACAAGCCCATGGACAACCATAAGATATGTAAAGATGATATCTTCCTGATTCAGCTGGAAACTGAGAATCAGGATCTTTTGAAACAATGTTGCGGAATGTTGATGCTGTTCTTACAAAAGCTCCAGATTCTGATGTCTCATCAACCCCAGACCTTGCCATTTTGCTACTAATAAACAATTAAAACACAATCAAAAGATTTTTTTTTAGATCTTCATGAAAATTCTCATGATCAGTCTCAAATATCTCAAGATAAAGGATCACAGAAAACGAATCAAAACATCAAAAAGCTGAGAAATTTCGAGCAGGGTTTTACTTAATCATCTCATTAGAGCCAGTAAATCATAAAACCTAAGAGAAACAAAAGTTAAAATTCTTATGTTTCATAGCCTTCAATAATGCTTTCCGCAATAGAACAATGATGGATCATGGGACCAAAATCAAACCCAGAATTCAGGACATGGGCCACATGGCTAACAAGATCATGATTCAAGCAGAAAAGAAGATAGGAGAGTGGACAAAACCTGTTGACGACGATGTTTATGTATTTTGGCGATAAGGTTAAAGTCTTAAAGAAGAAAAAGTCAGCTTTAAGGAAATATGGTAATGACGGATGTTATCTTATAGTGAAAGAGAAGGAATAAGGAAAAAGGACTTTGCTTTGCCTTTTGTCCTCACGAGTTAACTCAACTTTTTTGTCACGCCTAACGAGTTGACTCAGCTGGGTTCTGTGGGAAAGCGTGAAAACTTTTGGACCCGAGGTTTGTGCGTCATGGATGTGGTCAAGAACCGAATGTATCTAACCCAAAACGAATCAAAAATTTTAAAACATTTGAATGGATCTTAAATTATAGAACCGAATAGATATCAAACCGAAATATTTCCGTTAAATATACACGAAATACAATTATATATCGAAAAATATTAGTTATCTATAGACGGAATAATAAAAAGGATTTTAAAATATATAAAAATACTGAAAATATTCGAAAATAACTGAAAAATATCTAAAATAATATCTTAAAATACCTAACAATAATCGAAATATCCTAAAGCAAAATCCTAAAATGGATATTAAATTTTAAAATCAAAAGAACCGGAACCGAATCAAAATTTCAAAATACTTAAAACCAAAAGAACTAAAACCGAATGGAACCTAACCAAAACCGATCGAATAACCGAACGTCCAGTCAATGACTTTTGGACCGGTCTTAACCAGCTTTTGGACCTCGATTGGGTCGGATTCGGTACGGATCCCATAAGATTCGGGTCGGTTCTTGCAATATGAAATTTTCTTTTGGTAATTTTCCCCTTCTTCAATTAGACAAAAAAAGGTTCGCTTAAAGAGCTCTGAGAGAGGTTAGGGTTTTCATCGTTGTCAAATTCTAAGCTTTTCCGATAATAACTTGGAGAATTAATCGAGTTTAGTGATCTTCTTCTTCTTAGGTTTTCTCGATCTGGTTGATTGCTTTAACCATCTGTAACTATGGCGGCAGAACCCAAGGCGGCGGTTGAAGTAGTAAAGGTGGATCTATTCGAGGACGACGATGAGTTCGAGGAATTTGAAATCAGCGAAGGTGAAATTTTGTTATTACTACTGCGTTGCTTCTTCTTTGATAATTGAAATTGATTCATCATCGGTTATAAAATTCATGGATAGAAGAGCAAATTTCATTAGCAACTGATTGTGTGATTAGGTTTTGGTAGAAATATAAACACGCAAAGGCTTTTATATGATGGAATTAGGAATTTTATTTGGTTTCTGGATTGGTTTTGCTTATGCACTGTATCTTGTTCCTTGATAAGATTCTGCTTTGCAAGTTTGTTGAGTTATCAGATTTAACTAACCAAGATAGTCTCTATTGTATGAAGTCTGGTTGTTCTGATGCGAAAACGGATCTGTTTGATATATGTTTATGACGATTAAGCTACGGTGTGATATTTGTTTATGACGATGAAGCTATGGTCTCATAAACTTGATGGATAATAGAGCAGTTTTATCGGCAAACTATTGGTGATTAGGTTTAGCATTAATAGGTAAGGTTTCATGAGCTAAATGTCTAAAGGTTATGGTGGATTTGGGAATTCTTTGGGGGCATTGAGTAGAGTAGCTTGGGGAGAGTTTTACATTTGAACTTAGGATTATATTTATTTTGGTTTCTGGATTTCTTTTGATCTTGTTCCATGATCAGATTCTGATTTTAACAGATTTGGCTTTGCAAGTTAGTTGAGTCTTGAGATTTAACAAAATAGTTTTATTGAAAGAACTGATAAAGCTTGTTTTTGTTGTATGAATTGTGTAGTTCTGATGTGAAATGGATGTCATTTTTACGGTCTAACTAAATATCGATGGATCTTTTTGTGTTTGGCAGATTCGTTGGAGAAAGAGGAAGTGAAGGAAGTTAGCCAGCAGTGGGAAGATGACTGGGATGATGATGATGTTAATGACGACTTCTCCCGTCAGTTAAGGAAGGAGCTTGAGAATGGTAGTGAGAAGAAATGAGGTCCAAGATTGTGAAAGGCAGGTCTTCACATTTAGGAACTTATTTTGAATTTCATCCTGTGGTTTATGGCTAGCACGTATCGGTTCTCCTTTTCCTTTGCACATTTTACTCTTGGATGCAGATTCCTTGTCTTTGACGATGATAAATTTGAACTGGTAAAATTATGTTCGGATAATCACCATCTTGTCTCAGAACACATTGCGGTGTGGACATGGATTGTTTTACTATGTACATTTTCTCACAAGCATCTTTATTAGAGCGTACAAGACATTTGAAGTGCCAAAATAAACCACAAAATAATCCGACCCGTAAACATCACAAAATAACATAGTTGCTATGTCACAAAGAAAGAAAAAATGTCTTTCTAATACTCATTGCCTTCTTCGTCTTTGTCCTCTGCTCCTTCTGCTCCTTTCCTGAAGGCAGCAAGATCCTCATGGGGTCAGAGAACTCTCCTTCTTCCATACCCTCTTCTACATACCAACGGACAAAGACTCTTTTGGAGTACATGAGATCAAACTTATGGTCTATACGTGAGAACTCTTCAGCCGCTGCAGTATTGTTGCCGATCATGCAAAACTGCTCGTTGAACCTTCGACATGTCACCACCTGGAACAAATGAAGGCGGCTGATAGTTTATTCCGCACTTGAACCCAGTTGGGCACCTAATTTTAACATGACCAAAGATTTGAAATTTGTAGTAGAAAGAGAAACACTAGTGTGAGCTCTTACCAGTCAACAAACTGAACTGTGTGCTTGGCTTTGATGGCAACAACGGCAGCATTGACATCCTTAGGCACAACGTCACCACGATAAATCAAACAGCAAGCCATGTACTTCCTATGCCTTGGGGGTCACATTTGGCCATCATGTTGGAGGTTCAAAGACGGAAGTCGTGATCTCAGGAACCGAGAACTGCTTATGGTAGGCCTTTGCAGATGAAATCACATGTGCATAAGAGGAGAGCATGAAGTGGATCCGACTACTAAAACTGTTTTTCTCCTAGTTATTTTTTTGACATCTTCATCATCACAATAATCATCTTAAACTAAATGACTGAAATGATATTTTAGAAATGGAAAATGTTTTCGGTCTACTAGAAAAAACTTACAGTTACAACAAAAACAACATTACATAAAGTGTTAGTGTACATAAGTCAATTATTAACATAAAATCTTATATAAGACAACAACCAAAAACGGAAAGCCTGATAACAACTTACCAATTTTATAAAAATTCACATCAGGCATAGGCATAGGGTATATGAAGAGAGCAAATTAAGATAAATGTAGCTGTTAAAGCCCTCAAGAAAACTTCTCTAATCCCTAATTTTCTTCTTCTTGTTCTTCTTCTTGGAGAGTTTGGTAGTAATCTTGTAACTTCTCTAACAATGGCACCGACAAGAGCAAATTCATTTCTGCAAATGAGTGAAAGAAACTGACATGAAACCACAAAATCTTACTACAAAACAACTAAACAAGAATTGATTAAATTCTTATTACATGTGTGCTTCCAAGCTCAAGCCAATCCTCCCTGTAACAGTAGACGACTTCAAGGATTTTTCCCAACTTTCAACCATCATTGGTTCCATAACAAATCTCTCTTTTGTATTTGTAAAATGGTTTCCAAACTCTCCCTCGAGTCTTCTCACTTCGTTTGTTTTCACATTGTAGAAGACGGGAATTACCACGAGTTTTCCTTCCTTTACAAGCTCTTCCATCATCACAAGCTCGTTCAAACACCGATTTGACTCGGAGTACCTCTTTGAGAAGATGGCAAGCGCGATATTCGACTCCTCTATACTCGTGAATACTTCCTTTTTTTGTCCACTTCCTTTAACCTTGTAGCTGTCTGTGAAGACATTGATCCCTGAGTCTCTCAAAGCCCACACAAGGTGTCTAATAAAGTTGTCGCCAAGCTCGTCATTGCAGAAATTGACAAACACTTGAGGGCGACGTGGTGGTAGTTGGTCTAGCTCTGCCATTAGAGGCTCAAAAGATGAGATGATGTTGTTTTCAATTTGGTGCTTTGTGAATTGACCTGAAACATACACAAAAGCAAAACTATGGATTTTAGTACAACTTTTGAAAACTCAAAACATAGTTCACAAGCTATATAACACACAATTAACATCGAAAAAGCACCTTCTGTGTTAGTGGAATTATGAGAATTGTCTCTGTCCTTTCTTGACATATCGATTAGCACTTTCTTCACCTCCTTAACGATTGAATCAACCAATTCAGGCTCATCCCTAGCATTACCAATGAGAAATGTTCTAAAAAAATGAATCTTCTAGGTTAAAGGGGAATGCCTCAATATCTTTCTTCTTGTTTACGCTATACACAATAACTCGGAACCCTAAATACAAAAGCCGAAATGAATTGTAATACCTATGTCCTGCCGAAGTCAAGCCAATCTTTTGGGGAATAGATATCAAAGCTTCTTTCCATTTCTTGATCTTCTCAGGCTCACCCCGATACTCTCTCTCCAATTTCCGAAAATTATCGCCGAAAGGTCCCTCGAGTCTTTTACAGTTATTAGCATCCAATCGATAGAAGATGGGAATGACAACGAGCTTGTCTTGGTCAATCCGTTCCTTCATCTTCACTAATTCATCCAAACACCATTTCGATTCAGTGTATCTCTCGGATAAGATCGCAACGGCGACTCTTGATTCCTCGATCCTACTGAAAAGACTCTGTAAATCTCTACCTTTGACCTCGATCTCATCTGTAAAGACGTTGATGTTCGCGTCTCTCATGGCCTTCACGAGAAACCCGAGGAAGCTTTTTCGTAGCTCTTCTCCTCTGTAGTTGATGAACACTTGGTGCTGCGGCGGGACTTCTTCGTTGGAGAAGGAAGAAACCGCCATGGGAAGTGGAATTGTCGTCGATCTTAAGCTTTTAATCGATCTCTCTTTTCTGTTTTGTATGACATTTTTTTTGTAAAAGTCTTCGCTCCCAAAGTCATTAGTTCAAATTTGGATAAAGTCAACTTTATTATTCGACAGCCTCACGACTACAAATAGAAGGTTTCAAACCCTCTTTCTCCGGAAGAAAGTTTTGGTTTATTAGTTTTTAAATTTTACAGGGTGGATTTTGGTTCACGATTTCCTTTAATTTCTGTTACAGTTTGGTTTATGTTAACCAGAACCTGTTCCTATGCGGGAAGTGGAGCTCCAACGAAGCTTTTGTGCTTAACTCCAATTCCGAAGCGGGAAGCAGAGCTCCAATGAAACTTCTGTGCTTCCTATAACTTGATTTTGTCAATAGTTTATTTTTTTCTTTAAGTCTAATCAGAACTTATTATAAGTATGAAAACAAAAGAAGCATTAGTATTTCACTTAAAAAAACTACCAAAAATTTCAATTAATAGTGCGGACAATTCACAAAAACAACTTGCACTCTCAAGTAACTCAAGTCTTGCATAGTCACTTTCTGAAGAGAATCTGTGTCGATCATGAGGCAAAGAGTAATCAATGTTTGGTCCATGAGCGATGATCTCAAGAGGGTTTAAAGAAGGAAAGCTTTCATAGTAATTTTGCTTAATATGATCCATCTTTACTGTACTGCTCATTCCCGCGATTTGGTAGATATCTTTCGTGTAGTTAAAGAGATTATAATAATCTCTTACGAGTCTTTTATCGCATTTGAAGATCACCGCGTAAGCCTGCAAAGCAAAATTTTCAAAAGATATGGTAAATTGAACAAAAAGTAAATATGAAAATCCGAAAACATAGCAATTTTAGCTAGAATCACCTCGTCAAATCTTATGAGAGTGACGAATAATCGGATATCTGGTTCAGTCAAAATGTTTCCACAAAGAAACCGTTGTTTTCCGAGTATTTCTTCGCATCGGTCCATGCATTATACAAATGTTTCACTTCCTGCAAAGAGAGACAAATTAACATGTTGGGAATTGGAATCAAATTTTTTTTTTTTTGAATTACTAAGCCTGTTCATCCTCTCAGATCATGGACCATAACATTTTATATGGTAATCAAATTTTAATTACCATATTGAATTATTGATAGTAAATCACAAAGTTACTTTACCATATCATAGGTTTCTTGAGTTTTAGCAAACCCGCATCTATAAACACCATTATTTATCCCATCGTGAATCCATTCGTTAGTCTCATCGATTATGGCTCGGAGGTTGGAAGGGTAAAGATCAAGAGAAGGGTTTTCTGCAACATGATTGAACTCGGTATTGAACATTCGGATTATCTGACAACTCTCATTGTTAACTATAGTCTTAAGCTTCTTATCCCAAAGAACCTACCAATAAAAACAAAAATCCTAAAAACCTCGTCATGGTTCACAAAGTAACAGAATAAGACTTATGATTAGGCCACACCATGGAATAAAAGAACTTACAGGAACAGTGTATTTGCCTGTGTAGTTCGAGCTAGCGATATCATAAAGTGCTCTTATGCTTTTTGCACCATTAAGATGATCACGTTCAGCTCCAAGAACCTCTGTATCTGAATCTGGAAAAACCCATCCTATATGCTCGTCGCTTTCTTTGTTTTTTCTCGGAAGTGGTTGAACATACTAATAAACAAACTGATCAGATTATGTTGCGTGAACATCGAAACGAAATATGTCGAAAACAGATTCTTTACTAACCGAAAAGCTTATTGCTTTGTCAAGTCCTTTGAGTTTCAAGATTGCAAGACATCTAGAAGCCCATGGACTAGCGTAAGAGATATAAAGATGGTATCTTCCTGATTCTGCTGGAAACTGCGAATCAGGTTTTTGTGAAACAAAGTTGCGGAAGGATGTTAAGGTTCTCGCATAATCTCGTTAGCCATTGATGTACACTACAGATTAAAAGAAAAACACAAAGTGTAGAACATTAAAACATTATTATGAAACTATTTATTACCCAAATAAAGATGCAACAACCTAACCAGAAACACACAAAAACTTAAGTAATCTTACATCTAAGAACTTGATCAAGAATGAATAAGGACCTTACACAAAATAAATGTAAGATACAATTTCGATCAGAAATTGACCAGGATGATGTAGCGAGTCTTCAACTGTTGCCTTCGTTGGTACGTAAATAACTTTGAAAATTTGAGTCAACATTGGCGATCAGAAGAAGCTTCTTGGATTAGAATGAAAAAAAAAGAAAAGTCTTTGTTATTAAGTCTTTTGACAAATGTTGCTGTTTCTAAGATATTTTCCGAACAGAGAACCTTTGAATTCAAAGATGATTAATGTCATCCAATAAACTGAAGTAACAAACTTTACATTAATATAACTTTTTCAAGCATATGAGACAATCCAACTCAGTATAAGACATTATAATTAACACCATAAGAGTTTTAACATCAGAAACCATAATGACAATGCTCATGTCTTCATTAACATCAGATTCATGTTAAGAAATGAAAACTTGACATCTGCGAGAACGCTTTCTGGATGTAAGATACATTTTGAAGATATGATCTAACAGTAGACTATTCATACTCAATCTGTGTGAAACTCAGCTTGAGTTTCTTAATGACTCGTGAATTCTCAAGAAAATACTGATCTAGTTTTATCCATGAATCTGTGTCGATCATGAGGCAAAGAGTAATCGATGTTTGGTCCACGAGCGATGATCTCAAGAGGGTTTAAAGAAGGAAAGCTTCCATAGTAATTTTGCTTTATATGATCCATCTTTACTGTACTGCTCATTCCCGCGATTTGGAAGATATCTTTCGTGTAGTTAAAGAGATTATAATACTCTCTTACGAGTCTCTTATCGCATTTGAAGATCACCGCGTAAGCCTGCAAAACAAAATTCTCAAAACATATGGTAAATTGAACAAAATGTAGATATGAAAATCCGAAAACATAACAATTTGAGCTAAAATCACCTCATCAAATCTTATGAGAGTGACGAATAATCGGATATCTGGTTCAGTCAAAGTATTTCCACAAAGAAACCGTTGTTTTCTGAGTATTTCTTCGCATCGGTCCAATGCATCATACAATTGTTTCACTGCCTGCAAAGAGAGACAAATTAACATGATGGAATCAAATTTTAACTACCATATTGATAAGTAAATAGCAAAGTTACTTTACCACATCATAGGTTTCTTGATTTTTAGCAAACCCACATTTATAAACACCGTTATTTATCTCATCGTGGATCCATTCGTTGGTCTCATCGATTATGGCTCGGAGATTGGGAGGGTAAAGATCGAGAGAAGGGTTTTCTACAACATGATTGAACTCGGTATTGAACATTCGGAGTATCTCAGAACTCTCATTGTTAACGATAGTCTTAAGCTTCTTATCCCAAAGAACCTACCACAAACAAAGAAACAAAAAATATATCCGAAAATCCGAAAATGTTAGATGAAGTAACAGAATAAGACTTAAGATTAGGCCACACCATGGATTAAAAGAACTTACAGGAACAGTGTATTTTCCCGTGTAGTTGGAGCCAGCGATATCATATAGTTCTCTTACGGATTTCGCACCATTAAGATGATCACGTTCAGCTCCAAGAACCTCTGTATCTGAATCTGGAAAAACCCATCCCATATGCTCGTCGCTTTCTTTGGTTTTTTTAAAAAGTGGTTGAACAGACTAATGAACAAACTGGTCAGATTATGTTCCGTGAACATCGAAACGAAATATATCGAAAACAGATTCTTTACTAACCGAAAAGCTTATTGCTTTTTCAAGTCCTTTGAGTTTCAAGATTGCAAGACATCTAGAAGCCCATGGACAAGCATAAGAGATATAAAGATGGTATCTTCCTGATTCTGCTGGAAAATCAGATTTTTGTGAAACAAAGTTGCGGAATGATGTTGCGGTTCTAGTAAAATCCGACTTCTCGTTTGCCATTGACGTAGCCATTGATGTACACTACAGAGTAAAATAAAAACACAAAGTTTAGAATATTAAAACATCATTATGAAACTATATATTACCCAAATAAAGCTGCAACAACCTAACAAGAAACACACAAGAACTTAAGTAATCTTACATCTAAGATTACTTTTATGACAACAAAAGTAAGAACTTGATCAAGAATGAATAAAGTAATAAGTACCTAATGCAAATTATAAATGTAAGATACGATTCTATCAGAAATTGACCATGATCATGTAGCGAGTCTTCAACTGTTTTCTTCGTTGGTACGTAACTAATAAAGGTAAAAATTTGAGTCAAAATTGGTGAGCAGAAGAAGCTTCTTGGATTATAGAATAAAAAAAAAAGAAAAGTCTTTGTCTTTTAATTAAGTCTTTTGACAATTGTTGTTGTTTCTAAGATATTTTCCGAAGAGAGAACCTTGAAGTCAACCATACCAACACATGAAACAATTGACCAAGGACAAGTTACGATATAGTAAGATGCTGGAACATTTCGGAAACACTGAAAATTCAAAGGTGAGTTTTCAAGCATATAAGACAATCCAAATCTGTACAAGACATTAAATTAACACTATAAAAGTTTTAACATCATAAACCACAATGAAAGTGCTCCTGCTCTCAATGATTTCAGATACATGTTAAGAAATGATAACTTGACATATACGAGAAAGCACTCTGGATGTAAGATATATCATGAACATACGATCTATGGGTTTATTGGTCATACTCATACTCATAGGAGAATCTATGAAACTCAACCTGAGTTTCTTAAGGATTGGTGAATTCTCAAGAAAATATTGAACTATTTTGATCACAGTTGCTTCCTTCCTAATCAGTTTGTTAATCTTAATACTCTCCAGAGTCATTCTAAGTACGACATCCGATGGATAGGCTCTCCCCGCAACACACGAGACCACGACAAACGGTTTTACCTACAGTACTCTGGAACCTCCGCTAAGCTTTATACCGATAATCAGCAAAAAAATTGCGTTATCTGCCTTTAAACCGTTAACTAATGGACCGAGGATACTTCAACAGTTATGTTAAAATTAAAACTTCAATTTTTTTTTGAAAAGACAAAAATAGAATTTAACTGTGTAACTCTTTCCTGAGATTGAATCAAAGCAACAAAAGTTGTATAAGATGAGCAAACCTAAGGAAATGGTAAAAGCCTAACTGCAATTTTTATGAGAGTAGATAGTTCCTACACTAATGTCCAATGAAACAACTCATGTGCTCACAAGCATTATCATCTGCATGTCAAACAATGATTACTTGACATGTGGGAGAAAGCTTTGTTGATGTAAGAAGCATCTTGTAGCTCTCTAGCTCTAGCTCTCTAAAAGAAGAACCTGTGAAACTTATAGTCAGTTTCTTGAGGACTGTTGAATTCTCAAGAAAGTAATTCACTAGTTTAACTCCAGTTTCATCTCTTGTCATCGGTTTCGTAATCTCAACATACTCCAGCGTCGATATCAAACACCGGGGCACGTTGGTAAAGTCCGTTTGCTCTAGATCCACTGTAACAGAATATTCCTGCGAAATCAACAAGCTGAGTTTACTATATGTTTCATCAATATTCTTTAACCAAATCACAGATACGATTCTTACCAAGATGAGGTTTTTCAGATTTGGACAGCTCTCAAGAAAGGCTTGCAATAGTTGTAGCGATGAGCTGCGGACCTGTGCCTTTAAATGATACAAGTTAAGGAATTCGGGAATCGGTCCGAATTTGGAATAAGGGTAAAGCCTCTGCAAGAAGAATTAAAAGGATACGATATGTCAGCTTTTTTTTCATGGAGAATTAATACACTAAATTGTTGCATAAATATATACCTCTAGAGTCCGCAAGCAGATAATCATACGTCTTACTCTCGATATCCCGGTTAAAAAACCATAGAAAATATCATTCATCTGTAAATCCTCTAGTCGAAAACGATTAAATTTGGTATGAATGTCGATCCTGAACAAGGAACTCAGGTTCTTTACCAAAATGCTCTCATATTGACTCTCTCTAACACTCATATAGTTGAGTCGTGGAGCATCAATCTCAACTGAAAAATCTGTACCACTATCACGCCTAAAATATAAACGAAGGCTTTTCAGAGTCTGAGAGCTCACACGTAGAAACATCACAACTTTTTGACTCGAAATATCAAAAGGCCTACTCAGTTCAAGATCTTCAAGAACAGGACATCCTGAGATAAGCTTCTCAACAACCAAAGGACCATCCTCACTGTAACAAACGTTGCATAGAAGCATGATCTTGAGACAAGGTAGAGAAACAACAAACTCTGGATTCTTTAACCCTACATTGAAAAGCTTCAAAGAGACCAATGTCTTGCTCTTGTAAATGTTCTGACGTATGAAATCATCTTTTTTACAAGTATGCATATAAACATACAAATGTTGAATTCCACGATCAACCACTGTACTGATCAACTCCATTAATCGATGATGATAGCCATTGCATTCAAAATTCGTTATGTCGAACTTTTGCAGGTTTGACCCGTCGTTAAACTCCATAAATCTTTCCATAAACCTTGCGAAGCCTTCTAGGTAAGGATAGGGGAAATCAAAGGTGCCTAATTTAAGTCCAGGAACGTTTAACCAAAGATTTTTCCATCTCTTGGATAACACGCTTGTCTTCACAGAATCTTTGGTCCTAAGGTTTAAGAGAATCTGAGTTAGCAAAGAATCTGGCAGTTCACTGATATAATCGCGCTCCATCCCTAGAGCATGAACAACAACAATATCAACATCAAAATCGATTCCTAGGGCGATGAGTCAATGTTATCTCAAATTCTAGGGTTCAAAGTCGATCAAAATTTCTTACGTAATCCAAGGAGGACTGAAGAACTAACCGTCTCCGTAGGTTTTGATTTGCCGACAGATTATCGTCAAGTGATAGTTGATGGTCGTTTAATCGATCGAGAAATCTTATTAGGTTTATATTTTTTTTTTTTTTTTTAGGTTTGGGCCAAAAGGGCCATAAAGAATTAGGAGGACCAAAACAAGTTACTTAAAGTTTACGGTAAAGCTTATGCAAATAGTATATCCATCTTAGAGAAAAGATAATTAAACTATAAGCAACCTACTGGTTTTTGCCCCTTTTGAATTTGCTCAAAATAATATTTCCATCTAGAGAAAAGATAATTAAACTATTGGAAAGAAGAGAATGACAGTCAAACCATATGCTTATTAGAAAACTTCATGTCAATAGTTGAATAATTTCTTCTCTTCATGTCAATATTTTCATGCTTCTTAATCTAATTGGTAATGGTATAGTGATTTCCAGTTGAAGATTATTTACCATGTAGGCCTAGGCCAGGGATCAATTTTATATCTCAAACACGAAATTATCTAAACAATGTTCTTCATTGAAGCCAGATTACATATTCAAACACATTCTTACCAATATGAGGTTTTAAAGATTTGGGCAGATTTCAAGAATGTCTAGCGCAATAATTGTAACGATGAGCAGGAGAACGCAACCTGCAAATGATATATGGAATTTTGGAAGCGGACCGAGTTTACTTGCTATATCTACTGCATAAGCGACTTCAAATATATAGATACCTCCAGGGTAGGATGAGAGCTGATCATATATATTATACTTGAAATACCAGTGAAAAATCTCGGATAATATTTCTCTTGGTCAAGTCCTCAGATTCCAAAGGTCTATCTTGACCAATGAACTCACATTCCCAACGACCCTATCAGATTGACTATCTCTTAAACTTATGTACTTAAGTCGGAGCATCTATAGACTACTATTTCGACCTATTAGAAGAAAGTTTGTTGGAGAGAAAATCAAGAAATTCTATTATTCTCATTGATGAATGTTGTTCTGTTTACACTCGTTTTATACAATGAGAACTAAGATCCGGTTTACTCTGGTTTATCAATACCAGATTACAATAACCAAATCATTTATGGTTTATCATAAACCAAACTCTAATACCCTCCCTCAAGATGGCAAGTAAATGGATTTAAGTGACATCTTGCTAACAAGAGCATTAAACTGAGTAGGGAATAAAGGTTTTGTGAAAACATCAGCAAGCTGTTGATCGGTTTTGACATGTAATGTCTTGATCAAACCGCTTATTACCTTGTCACGAACAATGTGGCAGTCTAGCTCAACGTGCTTTGTGCGTTCATGGAAGACAGCATTATTGGCAATGTGAATCGCAGCTGTTGAATCGCAAAAGAAAGCCACAGATTTTGTTTGAGGTGCATGAAACTCCTTTAACAAGTTGACAAGCCAAGCAACCTCCCGAACAGCAAACTCCATTGCTCTGTATTCTGACTCTGCAGATGAATGTGAAGCAGTCTGTTGCTTTTTGGATTTCCAGGAAATTAAAGAGGTCCCCAAGAACATACAAAAGCGAGATGTCGATCGTCTAGAATCAAGACAAGATGCCCAATCTGCATCTGTATAAGCTTGAAGAACTAAATCACAGTCTGCAGAATAGAAAAGACCATTTCCCACAGTACCTTTCACATAATGGAGAACCTTCTGAGCCGCCTTCATATGTGAATTCTTAGGTGCTGAGGTAAACTGGCAAAGCTTGTTAACCGCATATGTAATGTCAGGTCTAGTTATGGTGAGATACATCATTTTCCCAACCAATCTCCTATAAGCTGCAGGATCGTCCATCATTGGTTCATCACCATCTGAAACAAGTTTAATACTTGGATCCATTGGAATACTAGACGGTTTACAAGCAAGCAGACCAGTCTCTTCTAGTAAACCCAAGGCATATTTCCTTTGACAAAGAGAAATGCCTGAGCTATTACGGGCTATCTCCAAACCCAGAAAATACTGAATAGGACCGAGATCTCTTAGCTTAAAAGCTTTTTGTAAATCTTCTTTCAACTGAACTACTTCATCATCATCATTACTTGCAATAATGATATCATCGACATACACAAGAACTGCAACATACTTTCCATTCACATTTTTGACAAAAAGAGTATGATCAGCCTGTGATTTCTGAAAACCTAAGGACATTAATGTGGAACTGAATTTCAGAAACCACTGCCTTGAGGCCTGCTTCAATCCATAAAGAGATTTTTGTAACTTACAGACAGCATTAGGTGGTAGAGCTTCACCTTCCTTAGATGTATAGCCTGGGGGTAATGTCATGTAGATTTCTTCGTCAAGGTCCCCATTTAAAAAGGCATTTGAGACATCGAGTTGGTGTAAACTCCATTTCTTTGCTGCTGCTACCGCCAACAAAGTCTTAACTGTTGTCATCTTAGCTACAGGTGAGAAAGTATCGACAAAATCAACTCCTTCTTGTTGAGTGTAGCCCTTGGCAACTAAACGAGCTTTGTAACGCTCTAAACTTCCATCTGCATTTAACTTCACTTTGTAAACCCAGCGACAACCAATGGCATGTTTATTTTCTGGCAAAGAACAGATCTTCCAAGTCGCTGTTCCTTCTAAAGCCTGTAATTCTGCATTCATAGCTTTCAACCAGTCATCACATTTTTTAGCTTGAGCAAACGAAGTAGGCTCTGCATACTTTGTGACAGAGCAGACATATGCTCTTTTTGACGCTGATAAACCATCATAACTCATAAAATTGGCCAATGGATATTCAATTCCAGAAGACGACAGGTTACAATAGTAGTCATTAAGATAATCAGGTGGCTTACTAACTCTCCGAGTCTCTTTCACTGGAGGAACAGCAGTAGCTATAGGAGATACACTGTTGGTACCCTCATTCACAACTGTAGGAGATGTACTCACAACTACAGGAATAGAAGGTGGAGGAACAACAGAGATACCTTCTGTAGATACATCATTGCTGGTGAAGAAATCAGGTAGAGTAGGAGAATCCTCTTTAGCAAATGGAAAAATATCTTCATGGAAGACTACATTCCGAGATACATGAATACTATTGGACTCCAAATCTAAAAGTCTGTAACCTTTGACTCCTGATGGATATCCAAGAAACACACAGGCCTTTGCTCTTGGCTGAAACTTATTTCGGTTTTTGGAGGATGTAGAGCTGTAACACAAACAACCAAAAACACGAAGACCACCATAATCAGGTATTTTAGAAGTAAGAACTTCATAAGGAGACTTATCTTGAAGCAGAGGTGTAGGCAATCGATTGATAAGAAACACAGCTGTAAGAACACACTCGCCCCAATAAGCAATAGGAACATGAGCTTGGAACATCAGTGATCTTGCAACATTCAATATGTGCTGATGCTTCCTCTCTACTACAGAGTTCTGTTCCGGTGTTTCAGGACATGAAAAGTAGTGAATAATACCTTTAGCCTTGAACAATTCTGCAAACTTCAATTCTGGTGCATTGTCAGATCGTACACCCTTCACTTTACTCTTATACTGAGTTTCAATCATTGTCAAAAACTCAGGGAAAATAGTCAACACTTCATTCTTGTTCCGCAGGAGATACAACCAAGTGACTCTTGTGTGGTCATCGACTATGGTGAGGAAGTATCTATATCCATCAGGTGTGGGAACTGCAAAAGGACCCCAAACATCGATGTGAACAAGATCAAATGCAGATTCACAAACATTGTTTTTGGATTTGAAAGGAAGATGCTTCTGTTTTGCAAGTGGACAAATCGTGCAATGAAAAGATCTTTTATTCCTCTGTTTAAAACCAAGTACATCCGTAACAATATTCGACTTCTCAATAGAAGGATGACCTAATCGGCTATGCCATAGACTAGAATCAACAACAATGTTTGTAGAAAAATTAATCTGCTTAGAAGAATCCATGATACTGTGAACATCCAAGACGTATAGATTGGAAATTTGCTCTCCTCTACCAATCATCAGCCCCTTGATAGGATCCTGTATCATGCAAGAATCTTCATCAAACGTAACTCTATATCCCAAATCCTTAGTCAACTGGCTGATACTCAGAAGATTTAACCTAAAATCAGGAATATAAAGCACATTATTCAATATAAGAAACTCATTCAGCTTAACTGTACCAATACCAGTGATTTTAACTCCAAAACCAGTTGGTAAGGTTACTGAATTATTTAGAGTTTCAGATAAACTCAGAAACAAACTCTTATCATGACAAACATGATGAGTCGCTCCACTGTCTATTATCCAAGACTCAGAGGATAATACTGAATCTGTAGCTCTCAAAGCACCAACAAAACCAATAGTGGAAGTAGAGAAAGCTATACCAGGAAGTGCAGTAATCGTAGCACCTGAAGTAGAAGCTGTTGAAGTATTAAGCTGAGAATTGAAATAAGCCACAACCCCATTTATCTGATCTTTAGTTAAAACTTTGGTAAGACCAGTGAGTAAATCATTAGTAGCAGTCTCTGTCATGGCCAACTGAGCAACAACTGGCTGAGTAGGAAAAAAGCTCTTATCTGCTTGATTTTTGTGCTTATGCTTGAAACCAAGTGGATATCCATGAACCTTATAACACTTATCCACTGTATGCCCTGTATATCCACAATGAGAGCATATTATCTTCTGTGGTTTAGCATTGTAAGTTGCATTGACAGAAGGTGGAACTTGTTCTGGTGCAGAAACGTGAAACGCCACTGCATTAGTAGGAACTGGTGTGAAACTTCTTTGACTGTGATCTTGATCCAATAGGTTATAAACTTCAGCCAAAGTAGGAACATGCTTCTTCATTATAATCTGGCTTCTAATGACGGCATAAGATTCGTTTAAGCCAGCCAAGAACTTAATAACTCGAGCATGATCTCCACGTTTGTCCATAGCTTTACAACAATCACAATGTTTGCACAGCTTAACACAATCAGAACTATCCAATTCATTCCAGAGAGTTCGCAGAGTCGTATAATACGTAACAAGATCCATAGTACCTTGCTGCAATGACCAAATCTGTTGAGACAATTGATAAGAACGCGGAAGATTAGTGATATGATACCGAGTCATCAAATCATTCCATATCTCTGAAGCATCGTTGAAACGAAGTATACTCTTGTAGATCTGCTTCGATACTGAGTTTAACAACCAAGATTTCACCAAACTGTTACATCGAGACCAAATTCTGAACATAGAATCAGATTCAAGAGGTCGCGGAACAGTTCCATCAATGAAAACTAGCTTATTCTTAGCATCCAAGGCTATCTTAATAGCAATCTGCCAATCATCATAGTTCGTACCATCAAAGACTTCAGAAACAATAGAAATACCAGGATTATCACTATGTGTGAGATAGAACGGAGAATGAATACTGTCGTGAGAAATAGTCGCCGGAATAGAGCTCCGATTCCGATTAACAGGTGAACCTTCGGGAGATGAATCATCGCGATTGACCGATCTGCGAGCTGAAGTAGGTACACGGACCGTGCGACGAGTGATTCTGCGACCATGCACCATCGGAAAACGGAAGATATACGACGGAGATGAAGAATTTTAGTGTAATTTTTGCTCGATACAACAATTTCTCAGCCAAATAGCCATAGAAATTGATCGAAGAAGAAGAAAATCAGAGATTTAGGTCTAGAATCGGATGAATTTTGAAGAATTCATCGCTCTGATACCATATTAGAAGAAAGTTTGTTGGAGAGAAAATCAAGAAATTCTATTATTCTCATTGATGAATGTTGTTCTGTTTACACTCGTTTTATACAATGAGAACTAAGATCCGGTTTACTCTGGTTTATCAATACCAGATTACAATAACCAAATCATTTATGGTTTATCATAAACCAAACTCTAATACGACCGATAAATTTGTACTACCTATTCCCTAATTAAATATTAAAAGGAATGTAAAAAAAATCTTTGGAGATATCTAAGGCTTGTTTTAGTTATTGAATAAAAACACAAAATGAGTTTCTTGAGCACTACATAATTCTCAAGAATATAACTCAATAGTTTCATCCAAATTATTTTCTTTTTTTTTTTTTTTTTTTTTTGTCATCCGAAATTAATTAGAGCTCAAAAGAGCCATTCCTGGGGAATGTTGTTTACATATGTGATATGTAGCGGTTCTGTACGAATCTTTCGTGCTAGATTATCCGCTTTTACATTAGCATTACGAGAAATTAAAGATAAAGAGAAGGATGAGAATTCTTCCTTGTCGCTCTGAAATTCCTCCAAGTACACTGAAAACGCCGGCCATTCGGTTGGAGAAGACACCATCTTCACCAGATCAGAACAGTCTGTAAGGAACTCTACCTCTTGATTATCTGCACCAATCATACACTTCATCGCCCAGAGAAGAGCCTCGAATTCTGTATGTAATGGAGATAGACTTCTACGGAGGTTGGCAGCTCCCATGGTTGGCGGCTCTCCGTTTGATGATGTACAAAACCATCCTGCACCGGAGAACTTATCACTTTCTTTCCACGATCCATCCACAAAGCAACGACATCCAGAATAATTCGAAACAAGTGAAGCATCCCCCACTCGAGAACGATTTACCAATTCCACAATACCATTAGTTTCATGATGAAGCTCGATTTGGGCTGACTGCCACAATTGTGCTTCTTTTTCCGCTAACCGTAATACCTCTAACGGATCTTTATCAATATTTTCAAAGGTTTTTTCATTCCTTGCTTTCCAAATATACCAGATAATCCATGGAAAGGCTGAAGAATCAAATTCCGAAGGTATTCTCCAAAATAAATTATCCAAATTCGCAAAAATAGACTCCGTTGGAAAAATTCCCATTGCCGTAGGAATCTGGGAAAGTGCCCAAACCTGTCGTGCCGGGTGGCATTGAAAAAGTGTATGATTGATTGTTTCCACTGGTTCGCCACATCTGGCACAGCCTGTGTCACAATCAATTCCTCTTTTCCGCAAATTTTCCGTAACTGGTACACAACCCGTTAAGATTTGCCACAAAAAGTGACGTATCTTAGGTGGACACTGCACTTGCCAAGAATGTGCTTTTAACGGTTTGATGTCTGGGCCAATCAATCAATCCAAATTATTTTCTTGTGATACAACACTTTCATAGAAATACAAATGAATTATGGAATGTAATAGATTTGGAAATGATCTTTTCAAAAGTATCAGAAAGGAAAAAAATCCCAAATCAAATTGTTTTTGGGGAAAATAGACTTTCATATCTTGGGTCATTGAATGAGGTTCATAACTGAAAAAAAAAAAAAAAGATATGTTCCTATCCAATCTATGTAGAATCACTGAATCATAGATAAAATTCAAAATGTAAAGTTACATTTTATAGAAAGTAAAAAATAAAAACTGCTTTTTCAACCCATATATAAACGCAAGCCTATATGGAATGAGGTAGATTTGGAAATGATATTTTCAAAAGTAGTAGAAAGGACAAATCCCAAATAAAATTTTGGATTTATTACCATAATTGTTTTTGGGGAAATACATTTTCATATCTTGGGTCATTGAATTAGGTTCATAACTGAAGAAAAAAAAATATGTTCCTATCCAATCTATGTAGAATCATAGAAAAAATCTAAAATTTAAAGTTACATTTTTATAGAAAGGAAAAAAATAAAAACTGATTTTCAATCCCATATATAAATGAACGGAAGGCTATAAAATTTTCTTTAACCCCACTCATCGTATCCAACATTCAAATACACACAATTGTTAGCTATGACCAACCTTTATTTTAAGACGGCTTTTCTTCTCTCCCTTTTGGTGTCCTTCTCTTGTAAGTAAATAAGATTTTTGATTTGGAAATTCACAAAATGGTGAAGTGTTTCCAAGATTTTGCATAATTTAACCAATTACCCAAATTTGTGTGTAATTGTAGTTTCATGTTAGTATTTTCGTGACAAATTTTGCCAGTTGGAGTTATATTGAAGCTTTTTTATTTATTTTGCTTAATCTATGTTTCCTTTATATTCGTATATGTAAATAATCCTTCTAATTAAACCAATTTTTGAAAACATAGAGTATACTAATTTGACATCACTGTTTTTCTTGAAATGAAATGCAGATCAAAGTAAAATAATCGACGCAAAGGAAGACAACGGAAGTCCTTCAATGATAGATTTAGAAGAAGTCAATACAAAAACAATCGATGTGAATCATGGAGGGATATGTGATACATACCTTGAGTGTGGAAAGATGCTATGTTCTGATTATCGTCGGGCGTGTTGCGTAAATGGAAAGTGTATTTGCCGCAAACAAGGCCAATCTGTGCCAAACTGCCCAAACTAAATTATGTTAATTTTTCTTAATCAATATAAACAACCATCAATATGCATCAATAAGCACTTTTGAATCGACAGTCTTATAATTAATAAAATTAGATGTCTAAGAAACAACAAAACCATTTCATCAATCCTGACCAGAAAAGTTTCGTAATCTGACCTTTAAGAATGTAACTGAGACGACCAAATCTGAAGAAGACATTATCATTCAAGAGTCGTATCTACAAAATGCTAAGCTTAACTGCAACTTTCATAAGAATAGTCTTCTACATCTTTGTTCAATGACAATGTTCATGCCTTCGCTGACATCAGATGCATGCATAAGAAATGATAACTTGACATCTGCGAGAACGCTTTCTGGATGTAAGATACATCTTGAAGACCCGATCTAACGGTAGATTGGTCATACTCATAGGAGAATCTGTAAAACTCAGCTTGGCTTTCTTAAGGATTGGTGAATTTTCAAGAAAATACTGAACTAGTTTAATCCCAGTTGCTCCCTTCCTTATCAGTTTGTTAATCTCAATACACTCCAGAGTCGTTGTTATACACTGGGGCACAATGGTAAGATTGATTTTCTCTGGCTCCGTTGAAACAGATAAGTCCTGCGAGTAAAAAAAGCTGAGGTTAATTAATATGTCAACAATATGAGGTTTGTACAAATCAAAGATCAGACAGATTCTTACCAATATGAGGGTTTTCAGATTTGGGCAGCTCTCAAGAAAGGCGGGCAATAGTTGTAACGATGTGCTGGAGAATGCGGCCTTCAAATGCGTTAGGTGATGGAATTTGGGAATCGGTCCGAGTTTTGAATAACCATATATGACCTGCAAGAAGAAACAGAATGATACAAGTGAGAATCTTTCCATAGAAAAACTAAATTGTTAGATATGATGCATCACAAAGAACACTATTTACCTCTAGAGTACGTTGAGAGATGATCATATGTCTTACACTCGAAATACCAGTGAGAACGTCGCGAATAATATCTCTTCTCTTCATTAAATAATGGGGTTCCAAAGAACTGCCGCCAAAATCAGTATCAAGGTCTATCTTGAACAATGAACTCAGATTCTTTACCATGATTCTATCAGATTGCCTAGCTTTAAAACTTAGATACTTGAGTTTTGGAGCATCAATCTCCACCGAAATAGGTCTAGTAGTCATCTCCAAATCAAACATTAAACGGAAGATCTTCAGAGTCAGAGACCTCACATGTAGAAGAGGCAGAGCTCGTATATCCGCATCATGAATCCTAACCACGGTAAGATCTTCAAGAACAGGACACCCTGAGATGAGTTTCTCCACAATCAAAGGACCATCATAACCGTACCAAATTTTTTCTAGATGCATGATCTTGAGACAAGGTAGAGAGACAACAAACTTTGGATTCTCAAGCTCTACGCATACAAGCTTTAAAGACACCAATGTCTTGCTCTTATAAATATTCATAGGCATTAAATCTTTGAGATACCGAGGATTCTTGGTCTCGAAATCTAGATGTTGAATCCCGCTATCAACCGCTGTGGCGATCCACTCCTTTAATCTTTCGCTACACACATTGTATTTGCCGTAATCATTCTTCATCTTGAACTTTTGAAGGCCTAACATACTGTTAAACTCAAGAAATCTTTCAGTGAAGTTCTTGATGATATCTCTGTAAGGGAAAGGGAAGTCATCGGAGTTTAAATCTAGTCCTGGAACATTAAGCCAAAGATTTCTCCATCTGGTCGATAAAACACTTGTTTTAATAGAATCTTTGGTCGGAAGCCATAAAAGTATCTGAGTTATCAAAGATTCCGGAAGTTCGCTGATTATATCGTTTCTCATCATGAGACGTAACCCTAAAAGCTTCCAAAACTACAATATCAAAAGGTCTTGATCAAAATCGATGGCGTTGAGACGTAACCCTAAAAGCTTCCAAAACTACAATATCAAAAGGTCTTGATCAAATCGATGGCGTTGGCTTGTTCAGATTTCTCCAAATTCTAGGGTTTTTAAGTCCGTAACGACCAAGGTAGAAATCTGAAGAGCTCACGGAACGAACAGTAACGAAAGCTTTTATATAGCAAATAAATTATGAATCCAAGCCCAATTAGAATTTGGAATTTTTTTGTGTTATTAAATAAATATATCTAAACTACAATTATTATGTTGAAATTAAAATATAAACTATAAAAATATATATATATATATATATATATATATATATATATATATATATTACCGTGTAACTCTGTCCCGAGATTGAAATCAAAGCAACAAAAGCCTAACAGCAATGTTCATTTTTTTTTGAATAAATCACAGCATTGTTCATTGAAACAAGCTCATGTGCTCATGTGCATGTGACATGCAGCATGTCAAACAATGATAACTTGACATTTGAGAGAAAGCTTGGTTGATGTAAGAAGTTTCTTGTAGCTCTCTCGCTCTCCAGAAGCACATTAACAAATTCATTTTTATAAGTTCAAAACGACGTTACCTGTTTCGCATCTGACATGCCCATTGACAACAGTTCATCAATAATAGCTTCCCAAATGAACTGAACCCGGAAGAAAAGCCGTGTTTCATTCTAAGAAGAGAGAAAGGGAGAGTAAAAGAAACATGAAATTATTGAACTTTAAATGCTTTCAACAGAATCTGACTCAAACTCTCAATACCAAAAGCCTCATTACCTTGAATTCAACTTCAGGGTTTCCAGCAAAAGAAGCACCATCACAGTACCTTATCGCAACCTTGTTCCAGTTAAATTCTGCAACAAGAAAAGACTACATACTTCATATACAAAATGTCTATAAGATCAAGGTCAACTACAAAAGACAACAATGTATAAGCTACTACAGATTTCTTTTACCAGTATTTTGAGATGGGTCACTACTTAAAACTCCTTGAAAGGTCACTTCTTGTTCAAAGTAGTTGGAAGAACCTAATTTAGTCATTGCTCGAGCAGAACATGACGCAACTGTGTAACAGACTCCAATCAAGGATAAGTATGAAACATTACCATTATCATTACAAATCTGTAGAGTAATTGCTACCTAAGTCGCAACAACCTAGACCAAAGTAACCAAATTAAATTCTTAAAGATCACATCTTTACAAATTTTAATAGAGTAAATATGAACAATTAGCAATGAGAAAAAGAGAAAAGTAACGACATCTTAATAGAGTAAACATGAACAATTGCAAACATTCCTTAAAAGACTACACATACGAAGAAGCCCTTGAAGCATGTTTTTCACATATGGGTTTAATGAGAATTGGGCCTAACAAAGCCCAAGAATGAATACTGCAATGGTCATGTCTTTGCAATGGTGGTGGAACAGGACAAAAACCACAAAACCAGAGAGCCTCGTACGGAAAAAGTGGTGAATTTTCGGTTTTGATTGATTTTTAGGCACATGATGATGACAATTGTATGATGAAATTCATTTTTTATTTTATTAAAATTAATATATTTGATATATGTAATATGAATAGAGATTCAATAAAACAATATAAATTTGTAGAGTTTAACTATATTCTGACGACTTACCAAATATTAATATTGGAGTTTAATATTAACTAGGTAAAGATCCTCGCCATGCACAGATTAAATTGTATACTTGAAATTTATTTTTTATTTTATTAAAATTAATATATTTGATGTATGTAATATGAATAGAGATTCAGTAAAACAATACAAATTTGTTGAGTTTGACTATTTTCTCATGATTTACCAAATATTAAAATTCTTATTTGATTGTCTATTTTTTCTACCTATTCAGTTCTCAAGATAATGTGTTTATAAATTTGATGTCTATGTTCAAAACTTGCACAAATTCTCGATGTAATTGAAAGTTGGGTGACGAAGTTTTTTTATGGTGTTAAGATAGGGTCGAGAACTAACCCTAAGCCCAACTCATTTGAGTCTATATGGAATGCTGATGTATTGTATGGGCTACAAGCTGTTGAGGATAATCATCTCTTTGAGGTGTCATGGATGATTCCTCCGAAGTCTGACAAATTCTATTTGGAAAAGTTAAAAAACTATATGATCCAACTACTTGGGGATGGTAAGTCTTTATATATTGCGCCTTATTCCTACGTCCTTTGATAATTCTTTTAGAGGTGTAACTACTTATTGTTTAATTTCTAGAGAGCAAAGGATCGTTGTACGCACTTTTCAAAGAGAAAAGATGGGCAACTTCTTTAGATGCCAAAATCGGTGGTACATATAGGATATAGATGCACTTCATTAGACCGTTTATTTGTCGTTTCTATGAATCTCATTAACTCTAGACAAGAAAAGGTAATTAAGTTAGCTTTTATACTCAATATACTCAATCACATCTCTTTGTTTTCTTGGGTGACTTGTGCTTTTCCATTCTCATATATCTGGTAGTTCAAAGATTACAAAGATATCACCTTTTTACTAAACTAACTCATACATCCAATAAAAACAAAACTGCAATTAATGAGCTTTAACAAAAACAACGGGAATAAATCAGCGTTTATGGAACAATATAGGGTTCCTGATTCTAGAATCAGGATTACTTAAGAACTCATACCTCTTAACGAAAAAAACCCAAATTCCATTTGTTTTCTTAATCCAAATTACTTACCAACTGTTACATCTATAACTCATAGACTCAAAATTACTTAATTAAGAACTCATACCTCTTAACGAAAAAAACCATAATTCCATTTTTTTTTCTTAATCTAGATTACTTACCAACTTTTACCTCTATAACTCATACCCTTACATGATCAAACAATCTAATCTAATGGTTTTCAGTTCCTGATTCTTGGATTTTTTTTTTAAAAAACCTAGCTAACTCATCATACTTCTAGAGGAACAAAGGAAAACCGTATATTCTATGTCAATAATGGAAAACGTATCTTTCAAGGGCTTCATATATGTGTAGGCTTTAACTTAACTCATCATACCCTGATTCTTGATTTTACTAATTCTCTATTTACCAGAATCTCTTTCAGAAAGAACTTGCTGATACTTAAGCATAAATTCCAAAAACTCTTTCTCTGATTTAAACATATTCTTTGAACCCTTATGCTTGCTCTTAAACATATTCTTAAAGCCTTTAAGGAATGTTTGCAATTGTTCATGTTTACTCTTTTAGGATGTCATTACTTTTCTCTTTTTCTCATTGCTGCTCCGAGTTGTTCATATTTAAAGATTTGTAAAGATGTGATCTTTAAGAATTTAATTTAGTTACATTGGTCTAGGTTGTTGCAACTTAGGTAACAATCACTCTACAAATTAATGGTAATGGTAATGGTGGGCGGGGGCTCATTTCGGGTTCAGGTCGGGCTGGTTTTTTTTACCCACCACAACATCCCTACTGAGAGATAATCATATGTCTTACACTCGAAATACCGGTAATAATAATAGTTCTCTTCATTAAATCATCCGGTTTTAGAGAACAGCCACCAAACTTGACATTAATGTCTGTATCAAGGTCTATCTTAAACAAGGAACTCAGATTCTTTACCACGATTTTATTAGATTGAACGTCTCTAAAAATCATGTACATAAGCCCTGAAGCATCAATCACAACCGAAAAATATGTAGAAGAGGTTCTCCAATCAAATATAAATCTTCAGAGTCAGAGACCTAGCATGAATCCTTACCACGGTAAGATCTTCAAGAACAGGACACCTTGAGATGAGCTTCTCCACAAGACCATCACTACCGTAAGATCTTGAAACAAGGTAGAGAAACAACAAACTCTGGATCTTCAAGCTTAATGTATACAAGCTTTAAAGAGATCAATGTCTTTCTTGCTTTTATAAACGTTCATAGGCAAGATGTTGAATCCCGCTATCAACCGCTGTGGCAATCCACTTATTCAATCTAAGTGGCAACACACATCGTATTTTAGCGATCATTCATTATCTTGATTTTTTGCAGGCGTACAAAACCCTAAAATTCCAAATCAACAATATCAAAAGTCTTGATCAAACCAAAGGCGTTGCATCTTCTCCCAAAGTCTAGGGTTTAACTCAATTAACTAAAATATGAAAATAACTCACCGTCGATTTGATTCCCCGGAGTCTTCTACGTTTTCGGAACAATTTTGATAAACGATTAAACGGAGACTTTAGGGGGTTTAGGAATAAACCCGAACCAAAACCGAATTAAAGAAGTCTTCCTTATATTTAAACCAAATAAAGGCGGAAATTGAATTGGTGGAACGGTACAACCAAACAAACCAAATATAAACTAGAATTACTTCCGGTTCCGTTTTGTTTCTGGTTTCGTGAATTTCGGTTTGGTTCGGTAATTTTGCCCAATTTTTCCCATATAGGTATGAACTATGAAGGCAATGTGTATGTGCATTAGCACATGGCCGTTGTTTCATTGACTTATGTTTTCTCATGAAAATCGCAATTAGACTTTAATCTTAGTTTCCTTGGAGGACACTATTGAAGATTATACAACTTCGTTTCATGGACATTGATGATCTTTGTATTGCCTTTTGGTCTTTATGGTTAGATATGCTTTTTGGCAATGATCACATTACTGATTATATTTTGGACATTGTTTCCTAAGAAGATTTTTTTTTTAAACAGCTAATTTGCCTTTTGAATAGATAAAGTACAAAAAATTTACATAGGACAAATGGATTGGTAGAGAAGAAAATAAGTAGAGGTGTTTAATCCTGACAAATCAATCCAAAGATATTGAACTACTCAATCTGAAATCCAAACATAATAACATATCTTGTAAAATAAATCCGAACTGAACCGAAGTTGCTTGTAACTTGAATCCAAAACCATAACCATACTAAATCATCTAGATTTAATATTATGCTTTGATTTGGATGCCATTAGTTTTAAATTCAAAAATTCAAAAACCGAAAAATCAAACTGAATCCGAACCAAAACCATGATCGACCCCTAAAAATAAGAATATTAGCAGCATAATCATCTGCATGTCAAACAATGATAACTTGACATGTGGGAGAAAGCTTTGTTGGTGTAAGAAGCTTCTTGTAGCTCTCTAGCTCTAAAGAAGAAGAATCTGTGAAACTTAGAGTCAGTTTCTTGAGGACTGCTGAATTCTCAAGAAAGTAATTCACTAGTTTCATCCCAGTTTCATCTTTTATCATCGGCTTCTTAATCTCAACATACTCCAGAGTTGATATTAAACAACGATGCAAATTGGTAAAGTCTATTTGCCCCAGACTTGATGAACCACGAAAGTCCTGTAAAAATAAACAAGAGTACTATAGTTTACGATATGTTTTAATCACAGATTGGAGCAGATTCTTACCAAAATGAGGGTTTTTAGATTTGGAGAGCTCTCAAGAAAGGCCGGCAATAGTTGTAGCGATGATCGGCTGACCTCAACATGCAAATGATACAAGTTAAGGAATTTGGGAATCGGTCCGAAGTTGTAATTAGGGTAAAGCCTCTGCATGAAAATAAAACGATATGTCAGATAATTTTCATAGAGAATTAATACATTAGATATGCATCAGAGAGTATATAATATATACCTCTAGAATCGGCAGGTCGATTATCATATGTCTTACACTAGATATGCCGGTAAAAAGTTCACAGAAAATTTTAAAGTCCTCACGTCTCGATGGAATATATTTGGTACGAATGTTGATCATGAACAAGGAGCTCAGGTTCTTTACCACAATATTATCAGATTGAATGTCTTTAACAGTCATATACTTGAGTCGTGGAGCATCAATCTCAACTGAAAAATCTGTATCACCCCTATAGACCGCAAAATATAAACCAAGGCTTTTCAGAGTCTGAGAGCTCACACGCAGAAACAGCAAATCTTTGTGAGTCAAAATATCAAAAGGCCTAATCAGCTTAAGATATTCAAGAACAGGACATCCTGAGATGAGCTTCTCCACAACCAAAGGACCATCCTCACCGCAACAAACTCTGCCTAGATGCATGATCTTGAGACAAGGTAGAGAAGCAACAAACTCTGGTTTCTTTAACTCTAGGTTATAAAGCTTCAAAGAGACCAATGTCTTGCTCTTGTAAATGTTCTCACGCATGAAACCATATATTTTGACAGAAGAACAATAACAAACATCCAAATGTTGAATTCCACGATCAACAAGTGTACAGATCAACTCCAGGAGTTGATCTTGTTTGCCAATGTACTGAATCTTGAACTTTTGGAGGTGTGACCCGCAGTTAAACTCCATAAATCTGTCCATAAACCTTGTGAAGCCTTCTTCGTATGGATTGGGGAATTGAAGGGAGCCTAAGTCAAGTCCAGGAACGTTTAACCAAAGATTTCTCCATCTCGTCGATAAAACGCTTGTCTTAACAGAATCTTTGGTCGGAAGGTTTAAGAGAATCTGAGTTAGCAAAGAATCCGGCAATTCGCTGATATAATCGCAATCCATCCCTAGAGCATGAACAACAATTAACAACAACATCAACATCAAAATCTATTCTAGGGCTGAGAGATGAACAAAAAACATGTGGATAAAAACTTCTTACGTAACGTACAATCGAAGATATCTCCAAGTGAAAAACTTACCGTCTCAGTCGATTTGATTTGACAGAATATTATCGCCAAGTGATAACTGATATCTAGAGAGATGATTGTCAAATGATCGATCGGGTTCGGGATGTTTGCATGCAGTATTTGTAGTTGTCGGGCAAAATACTACAAACACGGGTTAATGAAAGTTATCAGAGCATTGCCGACTGACAAATGTTTTTTTTTTGTTTTTTGGTTTTATTGCGAAGATTCCATTGCATACATATTTATTTTTGGTTCTAATATGAAGATTTCATTCCATAATTTGTTTTTTTTGTTTTAATATAATTTTTTTGTCTTATTTTAATGTGAAGATTTCATTCCATTAAGATTTTTCATTTTTTTTTATCTCTTTCTTTAATGTGGAGATTTCTTTACATAAAGATTTTTTTTTTACTTTTTTCTAATATGAAGATTTCATTCCATAAAGATTTAGCTGATGTCTTTGTTTAATAATAGGAAACATTATCCAAATATAGTGATTCAAGTGATCATACTTGTCAATAAGCATATCCCTTGTTCTAAAAATCGGCCGCCTAGCCGCCTAGTCGCTGATCGGGTGGGGACCGCGGCGATTTTGTCCAAATCGGTAAAAAAATCGGTGATCCTATTTTTGTCCGCCTAGACCGCCTAGGCGTCCGCCTAGACGGCGCCTAGCCCAATTTTTTTTTTTTTTTTTTACATTTTTTTTTCTTTTTTTGGATCTAAAATTCAAAACGTCCCACTTATATTCATAATTTGTATAAAAATCATAAGTTTGACCTTAAATTTTTGTTTTCATGTGTTTAATACAATTTTAAAAACAAGATTATATAAATTTCTTATTTATAATGGATTAATATATTTTAAAAACATTAAATAGCTCTAAAACTAATCCCCGATTAATCCCCGTGTAATCTCCGATTTTTTTGCTAGGCGCTAGGCGCACCCTCACCGCCCGACTAGCGCCTAGCGATTTTTTGAACACGGAGCATATCTAACCATAAAGACCATAATGTAATACAGAGATCATCAATATATATGTCCTCCATGAAACTGAGATTTAAATGAAAAAAAAAAACATAAATTGTAAATTTTGACCTTAATTTAAAGCATATAAGATGATCCATGGTTTAAAGAATCCAATCCGACTATGATGAAAATTCCCAAGGAAAAAAAAAACAATCTGAGTTTACAACTTGTTCCCACAATAGCCAAATGAAATACCTTCCAAGCAGGTTCTTACCACCATGAGGTTTTTCATGGAAGGGTGGCAATAGTTGTAACTTGTAACAATGGGCTGGGGAATGCAAGTTGTGAAATTTGGGAATCAGTCCCATTTTGGAATAACGATAAAGCATAGGGAGACAACAAATTTGGTATGCTGGATCTTGATCTCGAATGTACGACACAACAGATCTTAAGGTAAAGACTAGTGAAAGCTGCACAAAAGTTCAAGAATATGTGGACGCTTGTAGGTCGTGGCAAGGTCATGTTGGTCGATCGAGGTACTAATCATAAGAGACTATTAGTGTGAATCATCACTATCTCTCTACCTCAGGTCCTCAACTACTTAGTTCATCTCACACAATACTTATTTGTATGCCTATCTCTACCCCTACTTTCAAACTCTATATGATCCCAAAGTCATATCCTGTACTTGTTACTCTTTTATTTTACTTCTAATCAATTAGCAAACAAAAGAACAAAAAAATGAAAGTGAAACATCCGAGAAATTTTTCATAGAGAATTAATATACGTTAAATTATATGTATACAAATTTACATTCAGAGTAGGCTGAGAGATGATCGTGTTTTATACTTAAAATACTTGTTAAAAAAAATCACGGATAATATGTTTCTTGCTTAAATCATCCTATTCCAAAGGACTGCCAAACGTAACATTAAAGTCAGTATCAAGGTTTATATTTTGACCAAGGAACTCAGATTCCTTATCAGTTATCACAATCACATCAGATTAATCATCTTTGAAACTCATATACTCCAGTCATGGAGCATCAATCCCAACGGAAAAAAATCTGTAGTATTCTCAAACGTTAAACAACATCACAAACTGAAGCATTTCAAACCATAAAATCAAAGCAGGAAAAGTTTTATAATCTTGACCTATATAAAGCATATAAGATCAATCCAAATAGAACTAAGATGAGCAAACCTAATAAACCATGTCTATAAAATGCGCATAAACTGCAATTCTTACACTCATATGCTCACAAGCATCATCAGCTGCATGCATATCAATCAATGATAACTTGACATGTGGGAGAAAGCTTTGTAGATGTAAGAAGCTTCTTGTAGCTCTCTGACTCTTCGTTGGCCATAGGAGAATCCGTAAAACTCAGATTGAGTTTCTTGAGTACCGCTGAATTCTCAAGAAAGTAATTCACTAGTTTAATCCCAGTTTCAACTTTCATTTTCAGTTTCTTAATCTCAACGTACTCCAACGTCGATATTAAACACCGAGGCACGGTTGTAAAGTCGATTTGCTCTGGCTCCTCTGTAACCGAATAATTCTGCAAAATAAACAAGCTGACGTTACAATAAATTTCAACAATCTTTAGCCAAATCACATATTCAAAAAAGATTTTTACCATGATGAGGTTTTTCAAATTTGGGCAGCTCTCAAGAAAGGCTGGCAGCAGTTGTAACGAGGAGCTAGAGAATGCAGCCTGCAAATGAGATAGGTTATGGAATCTGGGAATCGGTTCGAGTTTCGAGTAATGATAAAGCACCTGCAAGAAGAATAAAATTGATAGAGATGAAAATCTGTTCATAGAGAATTACACAGTTATATTCACATATTGTATATATAAAAATAAATATACCTCCGAAGTAGGCTGAGAGATGATCATATGTCTCACACTCGAAATACCGGTGAGAAAACCGCGGATAATATCTCTCTTCCTTAAATCCTCCGACTCCAAAGGACTGCCGCCAAATTCGACATTAAATTCAGTGTCAAGATCTATCTTGAACAAGGAACTCAGGTTCTTAACCAAGATTTTATCAGATTGACTATCTCTAAAACTCATGTACTTAAGTTCCGGAGCATCAATCTCAACCGAAAAATATGTAGTAGGCATTCCCCATTTAAACATATAATGGAAGATCTTCAGAGTCTGAGATTTCACACGCAAAACTGGCATGGTTTCTAGATCCTCATAGTAAATCCTTACGACGGTAAGATCTTCAAGAACAGAACATCCAGAGATGAGCTTCTCCGCAATCAAAGGACCATCCTCACCGTAACAAATGTTATCTAGATGCATGATCTTGAGACAAGGTAGAGAAACAACAACATCTTGATTCTCAAGCTCTACATTTGCAAGCCTTAAAGACACCAATGTCTTGCTCTGGAAAATGTTCATCGGTATGAAATCAATGACAAACAGAACATTCTTAGCCTCAACATCAAGAAGTCGAACCCCGCGATCAACCGCTGTGGTGATCCAATTGCTACACACATTGTATTTGAAGTGATCATTCTTTATCTTGAACTTTTGCAGATGTGACCCGAGGTTAAACTCCATAAATGTTTCGATGAAGCTCGTCAATACTTCTTGATGAAGAGGGAGATAATCACTGACCTTTAGGTCAAGTCCAGGAACACTTAACCAAAGGTTTCTCCATCGAGTCGATAAAACACCTGTCTTGATCGAATCTTTGGTCGGAAGGTCCAAGAGTATCTTAGTTAACAAATAATCCGGAAGTGCGCTGATTCTATCGTTCCCCATCACAAAAGCCTAAAAGTTTCCAAACCCTAAAATCAAATGGTATTTATTAAAATCAAAGGCGTTGAATTACTTAAACTTCTTCCAATTTTTAGGGTTTAAGAGTCAGATTTACATACAACGTAACAAGCAATAAAGGAATATGAGGAACTCACCGTCGATTTGATTCACCGGAGTCTTCGTTGTCGGAAGTCGGAACAATTTTGAGAAACGAAGGCCTTGATTTTTTGTAGAGTTTACAATACTGTAGTTCTCAAAAAACCTTTTATTTTCCCATTCAAGATTTTACACAAACGGTTTTTCTAGATTTTTTTACTTTCTACCAATTAGATAACAAAAACCCATTCTACAGGACTTTTTCGGGGAAAAAATTGTTGTGGGTTTTATTTTAGTTAATTAATTTATTTTTCTTTGTTTTGTAAATATAATAAAACCAAAAACTAAAATCTACATCACATTACCATTCAATTTTTTTTTTTTAAAACTAAGGTGGTGTTATTCAATTGAAATCCAACACTTTTTTTTTTTTTGATAGGAATGTGAATATCATTAAAATGAAGTGTTGAGGTTTTACAAAAGAAGCTTAACCTATAGATTGTAAACGATGCCAAAAAAGAATAAAAAACATGGTTTACAAAGTTTTGTTGGGTGTCAATCAACAATTAGCGGATCCAAAGGAGCATTAGATCTCTGAAGTGCTTCCGAGACCTTCTTGCAGTGATAGTGTTTTTCAGTTCCCGATCGATGTCCTTGCAGATTTCCGAAGGGAGACGAGTGTTGCCATTATGCAAAACGTTATTTCTCTGTTTCCAGATGTGATAGACCGCAGCATGAGCTGCCAACTTCCGAAGAATAGGAGGTGCAGAGTCGGTCTTAATCTTAGTCCAGACAAGGAGAGCATTCCATGTATAAAAAATACAAGGAGAGAGGCGCAGTCTGACCTGAATCCACTGCCAAATAAGAGTACTAAAACTGCAGGTCAAGAGAAGATGATCCCTTGATTCAACATAATCTGAGCATAAGCAGCAATGTTGTGGGATTTGCAAGCCCCAAGAGAGTAACATGTCACGAGTAGGCAGCCTATTCAGATGAGAGACCCACATAGTAAAAGCGTGCTTTGGAGTCGCTCCTTTGAACCAAACCGAGGAAGTCCAGTCTTTAATTGTCTCTCTAGGCCTTAGAACTTCCCAAGATTTGGAGGTGGAGAAATAATGGTAGGCTTTTCCATGGATAACCCAAGAGTAAGTGTCCTCCTCATGCTGATTTAGAGGAAGTCTGACCGTTGAAAGGTGTCTATGGAGAGCCAAAGCATTAGCAGTTCTAGGAGCTGCAAGATTCCAACCATGGGCATCACAAGCGGAAGCAACATTTGCATGTATTGGGACCCTTAGGTCTCTCGGCCCATCATCACCAATGAACTTAATTAAGGGACCTAAAGACAGCCAATTATCAAACCAAAAACTTGCTTTGATACCGTTTCCCACATCACATTTAACAAAGGGCTCAGCCAAGGCTCTTAGTCGCAATAAACATTTCCAGTTCCAAGAGAGATGAACAGATTCCGGTGTTATCCAACACTTATTCAGTGTTATTCAACTAATGATTCTAAATCTAACCGTAAAATCTGGTGTTATTAGATCTTATACTTCATTAGATTTTAAAGTTTGGTGTTATTCAACTAAGATTTAAAATACTTCATTAAAATCTAGTGTTATTCAAAACTAAAAGACTTTTACATCTTTGTATATTAAATCATTTGAAATAAAACTTTTTTGGAGTTTCATGAGTAAATTATTAGAATCAAAATTCAAGATATACTGGAGAGATTTTGAAATCCACACAAACAGATTCTTAAAAACAATATCAGAAATCAAATCTAAACCTTAAATAATTGACTTTAACTCCATGATTGAATAATACCCCTAAGAATCTACACCAAAGTCAAAAACTAAAAACTAAGAAGGGGTTATTGGTTGATTGATTTATAAGGAATTAGAAATCCAAACAAAAATCATTTGTTATTCAATCATTGATTTTAAAATCCTAATTAAAATCATGTGTTATTGGTTCTATGAATTATAAATACTAGTTAAAATCCTTTGTTATTCGTTTAGTCATTTGTTTTTGGATTTGAGAATCCAAATTATGTTTTAAATGGATTTGAATGAAATTGAAGAGAAAAATAGAAGAATTCAAATCCATGGGTAAACACATGTTATTTCAAAATCCATATATCTTGATTTCATAATTAGTAGAGATTTTCAAATTCTATATGGATTTACAAATTAATAAACCAATAACACCCCCTAAATCACTTTTGTTTTTCACCAAGGTTAAGAAAATCCAAAACCGAACCAAAAATCTGAATCTCTAAACATTTTTTGTGGATTCTTATTTTCTTCTGATCTTCTCCAATGAAAAAAATCTAGTACTTTACCGATTCAAAAGACAAATTAGCTGATCTTTTTTGTTTATAATTTCTTCAGAAACATTATTCACAATATAATGAGTATATTCTCACCACTAAAGACCAAAAGGAAATGCAAAGAACATCAATGTCCTCCATCAAACAAGAAAAAGATGGAATAACCTAATAAAAGCAAGAAAAATTGTATAATGTTCAATGAAACAACGCTCATGTGCTCACCAGTATCATCGGCTGCACGTCAATCAATGATAACTTGACATGTGGGAGAAAGCTTTGTGGATGTAAGAAGCTTCTTGTAGCTTTCAATGTCTTGCTTCTTCATAGAATAATTTGTGAAACTTAGAGTAAGTTTCTTTAAGACTGCTGAATTCTCAAGAAAGTAATTCACTAGTTTAATCCCACTTTTCTCCTTGAATATCAGTTCTTGAATCTTAACATACTCGAGAGTCGATATCAAACACTGAGGCACTTTTTGAAAGTCGATATTCTCTTGCTTAATAGGAAACTCCTGCGAGAAAAAAGAACAAGCTGAGTTTACAATATGTTTCAACAATGTTCTTTAGCCAAATCCCAAATTCTTACCAAGATGAGGTTTTTCAGATTTGGGCAGCTCTCTAGAAAGGTTGGCAATAGTTGTAACGATGAGCTGGGGAACGAAGCCTGCAAATGATATAAGTTATGGAATTGGAGAATAGGTCCCAGTTTGGAGTAACAATAAAGCATCTGCAAGAAGAAAGAAAAGGATACATGTGAGAATTGTTTCATAGCGAATTAAATTATATACGCATCACAGAGTATATATAGTTATACCTTTAAAGTCGAGTAACAGATGATCATATGTCTTACACTCGATATCCCAGTTAAAAAATCATTCATAATAGCTCTATTCCTTAAGTACTCTGGTGCCAGAAGACTGCCATACTCAACATTATATTTGGTATTAATGTCGATAGTAAACAAAGAACTCAGGTTCTTTACCATAATTCTATCAAATAGACTCTCATAACATGTCATATACTTGAGTCTTGGAGCATCAATCTCAACTGAAAAATCTGTACCACCTGTATTATCTATGGCAAAATATAAATGAAGGCTTTTCAGAGTCTGAGAGCTCACACGCAGAAGCAGCAAAACTTCTTGAGTCAAAATACCAAAAGGCCTAAGCAGTTGAAGTTCTTCAAGAACAGGACATCCTGAGATGAGCTTCTCCACAACCAAAGGACCATCCTTACCGTAACAAACGCTGCATAGACGCATGATCTTGAGACAAGGTAGAGAAATAACAAACTCTGGATTCTTTAACTCTACGTTATAAAGAGTCAAAGAGACCAATGTCTTGCTCTTGTAAATGTTCTGACGTATGAAATCACCTCTGTTACAAGGTTCCATAAAGACACACAAATGTTGAATTCCACGATCAACTACTGTACCGATCAGGTCCATGAATCGATCTCTATAGCCATTGCATTCGTCATACATTATCACGAACTTTTGCAGGTGTGACCCGCAGTTAAACTCCATAAATCTGTCCATAAACATTGCGAAGCCTTCTTCAGAACGATAGGGGAAGTCAAGGGTGCCTAATGTAAGTCCAGGAACATTTAACCAAAGATTTCTCCATCTCTTCGATAAAACGCTTGTCTTAACAGAATCTTTGGTCCGAAGGTTTAAGAGTATCTGAGTTAGCAAAGACTCCGGCAATTCACTGATACAATCGCACTCCTCCATCCCTAGAGCATGAGCAACAACATAAATATACAAATCGATTCCTAAGGCGATGAGTTTCTCAAAATTTTTATCCCAAAGTCGGTCAAAATTTCTTACGTAATCCAAGCAGAAATAAAGAACTAACCGTCTCCGCAGATTTGATATGACGGTATATTATCGCCAGAGATTCCGCCAATTGATCACTGATAATTAGAGGGATCAGGTTCGAGAAATCCTCACTAGGGTTTTTATTTTATTTTCGGGTTTGGGCCAAAAGGGCCACATAACAAAAAAGCATAAACCTAGCTTAAAAAAAAAAGCATAAACCTAGCAGGACCAAGCCAAGTTACTTGAGGTTTACGGTAAACCTTGGGCAAACCTGTAAAATAATAATGTCGGCCAAAAAATTAATGAAGTAGTATTAACGACCATGAGCCAAAGCCAATTGGGAAGAAGAGAATGACAATCGAGCCAATGTAGAGCTGCTGTTATGGATGCGGTCATTGCAGGAGTTAATTGCTTCTTGGTGGAATCTGACTATCAAAAATTGGTCGGGGCTATAAATACCCGATCGGTTCTGCTAGAAGTTCATGGGATCAGATCTCTAATATCTTTCTTAGTATTAATCGCTTTTCTTCGTTTATTTGTCGTTTTATCCCTCGGTCAACTAATGTTGTGGCTGATTCTCTAGCTAAGCATTGCTTTAGTTTGTACGGACGGAACATTTGTTGAGCAATATATATATTGACTGCACAAAAAAAAAAAAAACAAGAATAGTAGTCCCCGTAATAAAAGCTTAAGGAGAGGAAGATACAACAAATACCATGACATATTTCTCTCATTCCTTTGCTACTTATAGTATATAAGAAAGAAAAGAAAAATGAAAGTGAGATTGAAATCAAAGCAAGAAAAGTTACATGGTCTTGACCTTTAAAGATCATTTGTGGCTAAGGAATTCAAACAAGAAAAAGATGGGATAACCTACTAAACCTTACTCTAACTGCGATTTCTCATGAGTACAGATACTTCCTACACTAAGGTTCAATGAAACAACGGTCATGTGTTCACCAGCATCGTCAATGTCCTCCATGAAAGTGAGAATGAAATCAAAGCAAGAAAAATTGTATAAAGTGTTGGTGTCGGATCCCGCAATTCGGATCCGGCCCGGAAAGATAATGGATCGATAAGATGAAATGAATTGTCGGCCCAGTCCAAGGGACGAAAAGGACAGCCCAGTAAGCTCCAGCCCAGCTCGGGTGAAACGTCGGGATCATGCGAATTAAATGAGACGCGGGTCGCACGGGATTTGCGAGGTCATGAAGATTCGAAACGGAAGCAATGATAAAGGCGAGATCCGCGGCTTGATAGACGACTTCGGTTTCGAATCATGTAACTATAAATAGAGAACGAAAACCATTGTAATGGGGACCGAATTCTTGAGCAATATACAGATACATACACTTCACTCTTTTGTTTTCTTTTTCTTGATTGTTATTCGAATTATCAAGGCTAGACGACCCGACACACATCTTAAAATTTGTATTGCGGATTCCGACATCCACATAAAGTTCAATGAAACAACGCTCATGTGCTCACCAGCATCATCCGCTGCACGTCAAACAATGATAACTTGACATGTGGGAGAAAGCTTTGTGGATGTAAGAAGCTTCTTGTAGCTCTCATGGTCTTCTTGCTTATTGATAGAATAATATATGAAACTTAGAGTCAGCTTCTTTAAGACTGCTGAATTCTCAAGAAAGTAATTCGCTAGTTTAATCCCACGTTTCCCCTTCAACATCTGTTGTTTAATCTTAACATACTCGAGAGTCGATATCAAACACTGAGGCACTTTTTGAAAGTCGATATTCTCTCGCTTAAAAGGAAGCTCCTGCGAGAAAAATGAACAAGCTGAGTTTACGATATGTTTCAACAATGTTCTATAGCCAAATTAATCCCAGATTCAAGAAACTTCTTACCAAGATGAGATTTTTTAGATTTGGGCAGCTCTCAAGAAGGGTTGGCAATGGTTGTAACGAGGAATCGAGGAACGAAGCCTGCAAATGATATAAGTTATGGAATCGGGGAATCGGTCCCAGTTTAGAATAACGATAAAGAACCTGCAAGAAGAATGAAAAGGATACATGTGAGAAATTTTTCATAGAGAATTACTACACTAACTCTTTATATATATATATATATATGCATCAGAGAGTATATATATTTATACCTTTAAAGTCCTCTCCCAGATGATCATATGTCTTACACTAGATATCCCGGTTAAAAAATCACGGAAAATATTAAAATCAAAATGTCTCAAAGGATGCAATTTGGAACCAATGTCGATCCTGAACAAGGAACTAAGTTTCTTTACCATAATGCTATCCGAGTGACACTGTTCAACAGTCATATACTTGAGTTGTGGAGTATCAATCTCAACTGAAAAATCTGTACCTCTCGTATTGATAAAAGATGTAAAAGACACTTGAAGGCTTTTCAGTGTCTGAGACCTTATACGCAGAAACAGCAGAACTTCTTGATTCAAAATACCAAAAGGCCTACGCAGTTGAAGATCTTCCAGAACAGGACATCCTGAGATGAGCTTCTCCACAACCAAAGGACCATCCTCACCGTAACAAACGTTGCATAGACGCATGATCTTGAGACAAGGTAGAGAAACAACAAACTCTGGATTCTTTAACTCTACATTTCCAAGCTTCAAAGAGACCAATGTCTTGCTCTTGTAAATGTTCTGACGTATGAAATCATTTCTGTTGCAAGTATACATTAAAACATCCAAGTGTTGAATTCCACGATCAACCACTGTACCGATCAGGTCCATGAATCGATCTCGATAGCCATTGCATTCGTCATACCGAATCTCGAACTTTTCCAGGTGTGACCCGCAGTTAAACTCCATAAATCTGTCCATAAACCTTGCGAAGCCTTCTTCAGAAGGATTGGGGAATTCACTGGTGCGTAATTTAAGTCCAGGAACATTTAACCAAAGATTTCTCCATCTGGTCGATAAAACGCTTGTCTTAACAGAATCTGAGTTAGTAAAGAATCCGGCAATTCGCTGATAAAATCGCACTCCTCCATCCCTAGAGCATGAGCAACAACATCAATATCAAAATCGATTCCTAAGGCGATGAGTTTCTCAAAAATTTTATCCCAAATTCTAGGATTCAAAGTCGGTCAAAAAATTTCACGTAATCCAAGGAGAAATGAAGAACTAACCGTCTCTGTTGATTTGATATGACGGCAGATAATCGCGTGAGATACCGCCAAGTGATACCTGATAATTAGAGAGATGATCTTTAAATTGATCGGGTTCGAGAAATCCTACTAGGGTTTTTATTTTATTTTCGGGTTTGGGCCAAAAGGGCCGCATAAAAAAAAAAAAACAGCATAAACCTAGCAGGACCAAGCCAAGTTACTTGAGGTTTACGGTAAACCTTATGCAAACCTGTAATATAACTAATTTTCAAAGTTGGAAACTTCATGTCAATAGTTGGTTCTTACTTCCGAAAAGAAACATACATCACCATTTTTTCAAAACTCTATACATAGTTTACAATAAATTATTAATCATAAATTTTAAACATAGTTTAAAACTTCAAGTTTGTAATATTGCTTGTAATAACCCAAATTCAAACTCTTATCAAAGCCGGCTTAAAGAGTCAAATGAGTTTTAAACTGAATCCGCAAAGTAAATAACCGTGAGAAGAATTCTTATTTATCTTTAAACAACAGTCATTATGGATGTAACTTATAAATTCTTATTTCCTACTTCAACGACACTTGTCCATGTTAGAAACTATCGCACAGAACCGATTCATAGAAATTCGATGATGATCCAAAACAATAAAATGCATATATCAATTGGCTTTTAACCATATGAATATTCCATAGTTTAAGAATCCAAAAAGACTGGTGGTATAGGAACCTCGGCTGAGGCACCCGCCACCCGGCTTCGAGTCCCGGCCACTGCGCAATTTACCTACGGGGTGCAGCGTCCCAGACCACCAGATCCGAGGGGCCCTTAAGTGGAGGCTTAAAAATCCAAGGAACGCGGGCTTAAGCCCAGTGGGCTAGTCGGATCACAGTGTGCTCTGGACACTGGGTTATCAAAAAAAAAAAAAGAATCCAAAAAGAAAAATGATCAAAAAGACAATATTATCACCGGAGATTTTAATTCCCAAGTTAAACCTAATACACCCTTGTCTATAAATGCAACTTTCATAACAATAGATAAACCGAGATTAAAGCAAAAAAAAATTGAATAATTTGACCTTTAAGCATTATAAGATCAAAACTTGACACCCACGAGATCGTTTTGTGGATGTAAGAAGCTGCATGTAGATCTCTGACTCTTGGTTGGTCATGGGAGAATCTACTAAACTCAGAGTCAGTTTCTTTAGGACTGCTGAATTCTCAAGAAAGTAGTTCACCAATTTAATTCCAGTTTCCTCCCTCATAGTCAGTTCTTTAATCTCAACATACTCCAGAGTCGATATTAAACACCGAGGCACATTGGTAAAGTCGATTTGCTCTGGCTCCGCTGTAACAGAATAGTCCTGGAAACAAACAAGCTGAGTTTAAGCTATATTTCATCAATGTTCTAAATTGTAGGCAAATCACATATTCAAACACATTCTTACCAATATGAGGTTTTTAAGATTTGGGCAGATTTCAAGGAAGTTGGGCAATAGTTGTAACAATGAGCTGGAGAACGCAGCCTGCAAATGATATAAGTTATGGAATTTTGGAAGCGGTCCGAGTTTGGAATATCGATAAAGCACCTGCAAGAATAATGAAAATGATACATGTGAGAAACTAAAGTACATTTAACTAATGTTAATATATAATGCATTAGAGACTTCAAATATATAGATACCTCCAGAGTAGGATGAGAGATGATCATATGTTTTACACTCGAGATTCCAGTAAGAAAATCTCGGATAATATCTCTCTTGGTCAAGTCCTCCAGTTCCAAAGGACTGCCGAGGCCAAACTTGAGATTAAATTCAGTATCAAGGTCTATCTTGACCAAGGAACTCAAATTCTTTATAATGATTCTATCAGATTGACTATCTCTAAAGCTCATGTACTTAAGTCCTGGAGCATCAATCTCAACCGAAAAATCTGTACTACCCATCCCCCAATCAAATGTTAAACGGAATTTCTTCAAAGTTTGAGACCTCACACACAGAAAGTTTAGAAGATCCTCGTAGTAAATCCTTACGACGGTAAGATCTTCAAGAACAGGACAGCTTGAGATGAGCTTCTCCACAATCAAATGACTATAAAAAATGTCTCCAAGATGCATGATCTTGAGACAAGGTAAAGACACAACAAACTTTGGATTGTCAAGCCCTATATTTACGAGTTTTAAAGACACCAACGTCTTGCTCTTGAAAATGTTGGAAGGCATAAAATCAGTGATCCATGGAGTATTATTCTTAACATCTAGATGCTTAATACCGCGATCAACGACTGTAGCAATCCATGGCGCAAAACTGTCTCTTAGATAATATGATTCATTTTCATAATTTAACTTGAACTTTTCTAGGCGTCCGTTGTTAACCTCAAGAAACTTGTCCATTAAGCTCCCAAATAATTCTCCATGAGCAGGGAAGTCAATTAAATTTAGGTCAAGACCAGGTACCTTAAGCCAGAGGTCTCTCCATCTGCTAGATAAAACGCTTGTCCTAATAGATTCTTCCATGTGAAGGTACATGAGTATAAGATTTAGCAAATCATCCGGTAATTCGCTGATCCTATCGCGCCCCATCACTAAATCATAAACAACAACAACATCAAAATCCAAAATCAAATCCAATGCATTGAGAGTTTCTCAATTTTATATCCCAAAATCTAGGGTTTAATCACTAAGGTAAACGTACATGCGAGGAAGGGAGTGTAGAACTTACCGTGGATTTGGTCTGACGGCAGATTATTGCCAGAGATCTTGCTTCAGGGTTGAGGAAATGTTAAGTGACAATTAAGGAGGAAAATGAATCGACATATGGTGGAACAAATATCTTGGGAATATATGAGCGGATTTTCAGAAACAAATATCTTGGGAAAGGCGTTGAGTTTCTCAGATTTATCCCAAAAGTAGGGTAATAGTAGACTAAACGTGGAAAGAAAGCTGCGAAACAAATATTAGGGTTTTCGGTTGAAGTTTCTCAAACGGGCTTGTTTTGGCCCAAAAGGGCCACTAGAGAAAAGCAAGTAACTTGAGCTTACGATACGACAAGAGACAAAGTCTTTGATCTCTTTATCAATCGGGCTTGTTTTGGCCCCCACTAAAGATATTAGGGCAAAGACAAGTGACTTTTAGTTTAAGTTATGTTATGTATAATAATGTCGGCCAAACAAAATAATGAAAAAGCACCACACAGCTGTCGATAACTAGATGTTGAAGACCAAGATTAATCGTCAGGGATTCGAAGAATAAGTTTAATGTCTACACTGATCTTCCATTAATGCTAATCTGACATTTGTGAGAACGATTTGTGAATGTAAGAAGCTCCTTGGAGATATCTGAAGCTTGGTTGATTGTAGGAGAATCTCTAAAACGCATATTGAGTTTCTTGAGAACTACTGAATTCTCAAGAAAGTATTTCACTAGTTTCTTCCCAGTCTGTTCCTCCAACATCAGTTCTTTAATCTCAACACACTCCAGATTCAACAACAGACACAGAGGTACATATTTAAGTTCAATCTGCTCTGGCCCTATCAAAACAACAAAGTCCTACAAAAAAAAAGGAAAAAAAAAGGCTGAGTTTACAATACAACAATGTTCTTTCTTATTAAGCAAAATAATAGGCTCTTACCAAGATGAGATATTTCAGATTCGGACAGCTCTCAAGAAAGACTGTCAAGAATTGTAACATGGAGCTAGAGACTGAAGCCTCTAAACGATATAAGTTATCGAATTTGGGAAACGGTCCCAATTTGGAATATCGATAGAGGATCTTGCAAGAAGAAAAAGGACAAGTTATCATAATAAAAACTTCTGGATGATGATATATATGTATATCAAAAGAGCATATATACCTTCAGAGTCCGGTAAGAGATGATCATATGTCTTACACTAGATTTCCCCGTTAAAAAATCACGGATAATATCTCTCTTGCTTAAATCCCCGGGTACCAAACGACTGCCATAGTTAACATTAAATATGGTATCAATGTCGATCATGAACAAGGACCTCAAATTCTTCGCCACAATCCTATTAGATTGATTATCTCTGATATTCATATACTTAAGTTGTGGAGTATCAATCTCAACCGCAATAGCTTTACCAAGATCTTGAAACCCATACGTAAAATGAAAGCTCTTCAGAGACTGAGACCTCACACGCAGAAGCTGCAAAACTTCTAGTCTATTATAATAAATAGACTTAATAAAGGTAAGATCTTCAAGGACAGGACAACCGGAGATGAGTTTCTCAATAAACAAAGGATGATTATAACAGTACAAAACATTTTCAAGATACATGGTCTTGAGACAAGGTAGAGAAACAACAAACTCTGGATTCTCAAGCCCTACGGCTACAAGCTTTAAAGACACCAATGTCTTGCTCTTATAGATATTATGAGGCATATTATAAAGTAGCAAGCTCTCAACACTTAGATGTTGAATTCCCCTATCTACCGCGGGACCGATCCACTTCATGAATCCACAGTAATTATAGATGTTTCCGTAATACTTTATCAAGAACTTTTTCATTCGAATGTGTGATTGAACTCCATAAAATTGTCAATGAAGCTCACAAGGCATTTGGTGGCAGGAGGTAATTCATCATTGACGGTGAAGTCAAGTCCAGGAACCCTAAGCCAGAGATTTTCCCATCTCTTCGATAAAACGCTTGTCGTGACGGAAACTTTGGTAGGAAGGTATGAGAGTATTTGAGTTAGCAAAGAATCCGGCAATTGGCTGATTCTATCGCAATCCATCACGACAAACAAAACCCTAGTTTTCCAAAAAACAATAACAACAAAAGTCTTTATTGGATCATAAGCGTATGATACCGTGACATGGCAAAAAAGTTTCATCGAGTAGAGGTGAAGAATGGAGAGACTACATCTTTTTGGTATGATTCATGGAGTAACATGGGATGTCTCATAGAGAAACTTGGAGAACGGGGCTGTATTGATCTGGGAATTCCCCTATCTAGCACGGTGAAAGAAGTAATGAACATGACTCGGAGAAGAAACCATCGACAGCTCACCTTAAACCGTGTAGAAGAAGAAATAAGGGAACTAAGGTTGAACCAGAGGGTGAATGAACATGACACAGCTCTGTGGAAAGGAAAAAATGACTGCTACCATAGGAGGTTCATAACGAGGGATACTTGGTTACAACTGCGCATAGCTAAGCCGCCGATGGAGGGACATAAAGAGATATGGTTCCCAACTGCAACTCCAAAATATGCATTCATTACTTGGTTGGTTTTGAAAAACAGAATCTCAACAGGGGAGAGAATGTTGAAGTGGAATGGTACTGTGAATTCAAGTTGTGTCTTTTGTGATGAGCCGGTAGAGACAAGGGAACATCTCTTTTTCTGTTGTCCCTACTCCAAAACGATATGGAAGAAACTAGCAATGGGAATTCTGTCTACTAGATACTCGGAGAGTTGGACAGACATTTTGAAGTTACTAGCAGAAAACATCCTCGACAAAAAGAAAAGCTATATGCTAAGGTACGTATTCCAGAACTCCATCCACTCGATTTGGAGTGAACGGAACAGAAGGAGGCACGGGGAACAACCCTTACCGTCGGAACTACTCGTGAAAATGATAGACAAGAATATGCGAAATCGCTTGAGCACACTCAAAGGTGGCTGTTTGAAATCTGCAGGTGGAATCCAAGCATGGTTTGAATCAAGGCGATAGAAAACAGATAGTAGCTCTATTTACAAATGTTTCAGAAAAGTTAGCATTTCATATGTAAAAACATTTATTTTCTTTTGAATATAATTTAACATTAAATTCAAAAAAAAAAAAATCGAGAGAGAGAAATCTGAGTCTCTAAATCTCACCGTCAATTTGATTCACCGTCGGATTGTCCGCCGAAGTGACGACTGAAAATTAAGGAGAAATTCCAACTTTGTGAAATGAATCAACACAAAAAGACGTCATTTTGAGGAAAAGGGAAAACCTTTTTTTCTTTCTCATAACGTAATTATCTAATTTCAGTCCTTACAAGAAAGACACATTTGTTCCAAATATTTTCAGAAATTTTAATTACAATATAACTTTATTAAAAAATTTAATTTCAATTTGCAGGTCAATCAAAATCTTCGTTGAAAAGAATACCTTTTTTCTCTTAATTAAATAAAGAGATGATTCAAGCATTACAGCATTAGCCTAAATGCAGTTTTCATATGAGAATAGATAATTCCTACACTAATAAACATGTGCGACACTAATGGCTCAAGATCACCAGCATCATTAGCTGCATGTCAATCAATGATAACTTGACATGTACGAGAAAGCTTTGTGGATGTAAGACGCTTCTTGTAGCTCTCTAGCTCTATAGAAGAAGAATCTGTGAAACTTAGACTCAGTTTCTTGAGGATTGCTGAATTCTCAAGAAAGTAATTCACTAGTCTAATCCCACTTTCTTCCTTCATTAGCAGTCTGTTAATCTTAACACGGAGGCACACTGGTAAGGTAATTTCCGTTTGGATTCGGTTTAACAGAAACCTTCCAAAAATCGATTTGCTTTTGCTTCCTAACGATATCAGGGACGAATTTTCTTCTTACCCCGGGCGACCTGATGTACCTTCCTTTTTCCTTTAAGTCTTCTACTTTACAATTTCTTCCTTATTCTTGGGCTCTCGTTTATGATGTTAATTATGTTGGCTATTTGTTGCTTTGGCCCCAAGTCTCGACTAGGGTTTTATTATTTAGCTAGTATAAATACTCTTAACCTTGTAAGAGATACGGTGGTTGTTTTTGAATAAGAAAACAGAGAAGCTTTCTCTATCTCTAAGTCTTTGAATTCTCCTCTTCTTGATCCATTGATATTAGAGAAGACAGAGAACTCTTAGCTACGGTTTTTTATTTCGTAATCCATTGATACTAGCTCGAGATTTCAAACGTGCTTACTGCTGCATTAGTTTCGAGCTCATGTCTTTCATCAAGCTCGTAACTTGTGGCATAACCATAGCAAGCATTTCTGTGGGAAAAGATTCGTCTCTTTCTGATAGTTGTTACTTTGCTTTACTTTAACTGATCAAAATTTGGTATTTGGCCATTCTTCTGCATTTGGATCTTGTTCAAATCTTAAGCAGAAATTCATGATCCTGTTGTTTTGTAGACTTTCCCGACCGGTACATAACACTCCTTCAATTCCCTACTTATCTTAATTTTATAGATACAAAAGTAGTTCTTGCGCTTATTCATTGCTCAAATTTACAGGACAAACACATGCATATCTGATCACACCAGCAACTTACCCCATTTTGTCATGTAAAAGGTCTGAAACCAATTTCTTCTCATCAAGTTCTTAGGATTATCCTTGTTTTCCTTCATCTTCGACTATATGTGAATATAATCTTTTAGGCATTAGCTTTATATATGTCTGGATTTTAACTCAGAGACGAAGGCAATCTTGCTTTTATAAGAGAGAAGTAAGCAAACCAACAAATCCGTAACGAGAAAGTTGTGAACTTAATAGATAGAATGCCACAAATTGCATCCCTAATGTTTGATAACAAAAAGACCAAACCACTCATAAGCATATTCAACTACTCAAAGAAGACTGTTTAAAGAGAAGAGAGGGTTACTACTAGGATATTTTTCTTCAAATTTCTAAACCTTGGAATTGAGCTGCAATTGCCTTTGCAACCAACTTGTTGGTTTTCTTCTTTTTCTTCTTCGTCTGGATTGTCACCCTCGTACTGACTCTAGATTCTGCATTATTCTTCTTCTTCAGGATTGTGTTCCTTGTACTGACTCTTGATTCTGAATCTGAGTCTGAATCTCCGCGGTTATTTATATTCCGAATAAGCTCAGGTCTCCCTTTCACAAAGTCATCGTCTGCAAATTCCCATAGCTCAGAGTCAACTTTCTTAATGCCCTACAACAGAAAAGTCTTAATCCAAGCAAAAATATTAAAATTGATCTTTGCAAATACATAGATACACACATACTACAGCACAACAACTTACATAATCATTAAGCGTCCGGGTGAATAATGGGAAATGATGGTGTCCGAAGCATCTGTGAAGAAGATCTTTGCAAAACTCCGATGGATTCCAAACGATGAAACTCTTGCCGCTTTGGCTCCAAGAGATGATTGAATCTGTTGAAGGATCATCTACCACCTCATATGTGCGGTCCAGACAAGTAACGAATGGGCGTCTCAATGAAACCGAACTCTTCACCTTAGCAGAACTCTTACCCATAGCAGGAAATTTCGAAGCCCTAAAATCTCTGATTCAGGGTCGCCGCATATTATATAGCCTAATACCAGTTGCGTGATTTGTTGGACTCAATATCAGCCGCAGGATCCTGGGAAAATATTACACGTGTCTTTTATAATGAATATTGTGTTAGGAAATCCATGGACACAACAAGAGGAGCGTAGTATGTTCTTGTTGTGTTTACATATGCTGGGAGAAGGCGATTGGCAAGGTAGGTATCTCCAGGAACTATGTGACAACGACTCAAGTTGCTCAGAAGGACTTCATCAGGCTACTCAAGATGCGATCTACTCTCTTTGATATGGTTCCTTATGAGGTAAGTTCTCATTGATCCAGTTGAGGTTGTGACTTTGCCCGAGTATTTGTGGATATGGCCACTTACACAGTGTAGAAAACTCAGTTTGCTCTGGCCTCGTTGAATCAGGAAAGTCCTGCGGAAAAAAACAAGTTGAGTTTAAACAAAAGATGTTCAGAGTCTACAACGAAGTGTCAAGGTAATTATTGACAATCAAAATGCCTTACAAAGGTTAGATCTTCAAGAAGAGGAGAGGGTGAGATCAACCTCTTTATGATCAAAAGACCCTCTTGATTCATGTAACAAATGTTATTTAGATGCATGATCTTGAGTTTAGGTAGAGAAACAGCAAACTTGGGATTCTCAAGTGCTACGTTTACAAGCTTTAAAGACACCACTGTCTTGCTCACATATACATACTTAGGCATGAGATTTATAGCACGGGGAGGCATATCTACCTCTAGATGTCGGACTCCGCGATGGATCACCTCGGCTATCAACTCCATGACTTCAGAAATCTACGCATCAACTTCGACATGACTTCTCCTCGAAGAGAGAACTTAACGGTGGTTAAGTCCAATCCAGAAACCTTTAGGCAAAGAAATTCCCATCTCTTCGATAAAACACTCGTCTTAAACGAATCGCTGATCGTAAGGTATGAGAGTATGTGAGTTAGCAAAGAATCTGGCAGTGCGCTCATTATATCAATCTCCATTCCTAGGTCAAAATCGAATCCTGAGCGATGTTACTTCTCAATTTTTTTTCTTAAGGTTTAAAGTAGATTATTTGTTTTTTTAATGTGAATGTACAATCGATAGATGAATCAGGTGTGAAGAACTAACCTTTGATTTGATTTACCGGCAATGAAGATTCGTTTAGGGCGTTGAGTTTCTCTGATTCATCCCAAAAGGTCGATTAAACGTTGAAAGAAAGCTACAAAACAAAGCTTAGGTTTTTTTGGTGGGAGTTTCTCAAACGGGCTTGTTTCACCCCAAAAGGCTACTTGAGCTTAACGACACGAGACAAAGTTGTTTTGGCAAAGATATTAGGGCAAAGACAAGTGACTTTTCGTTTAAGTTATGTTATGTGAGCTTTGTTATAAATTTAGGGGTGGGCATTTTAACCAAACTGACCCGAACCAACCAAACTCAAACCGATCCAAACCAAATACGGACTTTAACTCAAACTATTCGTTTAGGTTTCTTCTCAACCGAAATACATTCAAACCGATGACCCAATTTATTTTTTAAAATGGGAATTTATTCATACTAATTGTCAAAGGCATGGGGTAACACCAAGAGATCCAACTATGGTCATCAAACTCATAGACCAAGACTGTTTTCGCTTATGGTTTAGCACGTTTGTAAGCGTTCACTTTCCCCAAGTTTTCTACCAAAGGGTCGCATTTAATGCTTTTTATGAGTAAATTTTACATTCATTGAAAAAAAACCAAAAAAAAATCAGAGTTGTTGTAAAAAATTAAAAATCACACTCTGGTTCTATTGGTTTATATATGTTTCCGTTTATGATAATTTGTCTTTTGTGTTTCCCGGTGCAAATCCTCTGCCTGACCGCAGTAACCCGCTGTTCATCATGAGAGAAAGGAAGAAGAATTGGGCCATGACCCAAATTAATACAATTTCTCCGTTGATGAAGAAGTTATAAGAAAAGGAGTAAAACTCACTTGTATGTATCTTGTTTGAAACTATATATACACAACCACTGAAACTCTTTTTTGAAGTTTCTTTGAGCCATCAACTGATCACACTAATCTGGTCTTCTAAAACTTAGCTCTATAGTTGTGGTTTTTGAAGAATGAAAAGAAAAAAAAGAAATGGGAAACTTTTGCTCGATTCAAACCAAAAGGCCAAAAACTTCAATTGCATGTAAGGGATAATAATCTGAGATATGTAACAAACTTGATTGCTTATAATCAGAATCTTTTTTTTTGCTAAAGGAAGTAACTAGTATTTCTTTTGAGAATTCAGTAGTTCTCAAGAAACTCATTCTGCGTTTCAGATATCTCCAAACATAATCTTTAGAACTTAGAGTGAGTTCCTTGAGAACTGCTGAATTCCCAACAGTATTTCCTCCATAATCAATTCTATAACACACTCAAGATCCAACAACAGACACGAAGCAGAAAGAAGAACAAGCGGAAGAGAAGCATAACCACAACGATTGATGAGGCCGCTCTCTTTTATATGCAGAATAGAAAAAAGAGGCGTTTAGGGTTTTAACAGCCTCACACGTGACACACGTGTTACGTACCAATCCTCATTAGTGTCCCTGAGAGACTCTACTTCAACCCGAGCCTCTGACTTTAACCCTTCTAAGCTGAAATACTCTGCTTCTTCTGGAGGCTTTAAAACACTTCTCTTACACCAGAAGCTCTTTTAGAGTCTGAGAGCTGACACACTAAACTAAACCACCACAAGCTGGTACGATTTCAAGTTTAAAAGAAAACAATGTCTTGCTGTTATAAATGTCACAATAGACCACAAATAATCATACTACAGATACATTTAGGGCTTCAAAGAGTAAAGTTTAATGTCTATAAAATTCTTGGCCTGACTTCAATTTTGAAAAACAAGATTCCTACACTGATCTTCAATGACATTAAGCTCGGATGGTTGTAGGAGAAGCTCGGAAACGTAGAATGATTTTCTTGAGAACCACTGAATTCTCAAGAAAATACTTCATTAGTTTCTTCCCAGTCTCTTCCTCCTTTGTCAGTCCTTTAATCTCAACACATTCAAGAGTCAATGCCAAACATCGAGGCACATACCTAAGTTTAGTTTGCCTCGTCTCTGGCGAAACAGTAAAATCCTGCAAACAAAAACAAGAAAACGAGCTTACAATATCTTTCAATAATTGTATTACTACTTCTTAGCCAAATCATAGGCTAAAACAGATTCTTACCAAGATGAGATTTTTCAGATATGGGAAGCTCTCAAGAAAGATTGGCAATACATGTAACAATGAGCTGGAGAATGCAGCATGCAAACGATGTAAGTTGCGGAATTTGGAAATCGGTCCAAGTTCCATGTAACGACCAAGGACCTGCCAGAAAAAACAAAATGATATAAGTGAGAATTCTATTATAGAGGATGAACGTATACTTAGTTGTTATGTATATACCTCTAGAGTACGCTGAGAGATGATCATATGTCTTGCACTAGAAATACCGATGAGAAAATCACGGATAGTATCTCTCTTTCTCAAGTTCATTGGTGTCAAAGGACTGCCACCAAACTCAACATTAAATTTAGTATCAATGTCGACCATGAACAAAGAACTCAGATTCTTTACCACAATCTTATCAGATTGATTATCTTTAAAACTCATATACTCGAGTCGTGGAGCATCAATCTCAACAGCAAACTTTGTACCACCCATATCATTGGCAAACGTGAAACGCAAGCTTTTCAGACTCTGAGACCTCACACGAAGAAACAGCAGAACTTCTACATTATAACGATCAATAGACCTAACCACTGTAAGATCTTTAAGAACATGACAACTTGAGATGAGGTTCTCCACAGCCAAAGGACCATCGCTACCACAAAAGATGTTTTCTAAATGCATGATCTTGAGACAAGGTAGAGAAACAAAACACTCTGGATTCACAAGCCCTACGCGTACAAGCTTTAAAGACACCAATGTCTTGCTTTTATATAGATGTTGAGGCATGAAATCTCTGATTGTTGGAAACATATCAGCCTCGACATCTAAATGTTCAATTCTGCGATCGACCACTTTACCAATCAACTCTCCGAACCGATCGCCATAGTTATTAAATTCGTTGTACTTTATCTTGAACTTTTGCATTCTTGATCTGTCGTTAATTGATAGGTTCTCCGAAGCATTAAACTCCAGATATTTATCCATGAAGCTAGCAAAGACTTGTCCATTAAGAGGGAAATCATTGACATTTAAGTCAATTCCAAGAACCATAATCCATAAACGTTCCCATCTCTTACACAAAACGCTTGTCTTAACTGAATCTTTGGTCGGAAGGTAAGAGAGTATCTGAGTTAGCAAAGAGTCTGGCAATTCGTTGATATTATAGCAACCCATCATGAAACCCTAATATTTCGGAAAAACAATATTATTTTAATATCTTATTAATAAGATTAAACAAAAAAAAAACCTTAAGTTTCAGAATTATCCCTAAAATCTAGGGAACAAGTCGATTAAAGTCATTTAAGTAAAGATGCAATTGAGAGATTGAACTGGGTGTGAAGAACTAACCGTTGTATAATTTGCCCAAGAGATTATCACTGTTTAGCTGTTTATGCGGTCGATTACTTCCTTTTCGGTCAACATATTGAGTCAATCTTCAAAAATCAAGAACAAAAACAAAAGAAAATGAAATTTCGGGTAGTTGGTGGGACGAAAAACTGGCCAATCACGTCAAGAAAATCTATAGGCGGTTGGTGACACTCCTGGGATACAGTATAAATACGTGAAACAAATGGAAACCTAATCCACGTGTCATAATTTAGAAGTATGGTGATATCCAAAATTACATAGTTGGGCTTTAAATCTTATCTACTAATCTAGAAAAATCTTGGTGAAATTTCTAGTAATTAGAGCTTTTATTTAGCATCGTTGGAGTGCAGTAAGTAACTCTTTGCTAGCCTTTTGGAGTCTTTTTAATAAAGGGACTATTGCGTACCCCGAAGAAAAATTTTGATCGTGACGTAATTTTGTACTTTAAATGCTTTTATGATAACACTGGTGTCACAAATCGTCATCCAAAATCGATTAGCTTTCACAGCAGCCTATCAGTGCTTTTGTCGTTTGTTTCTCTTTTTAAATTTTGTTTTTTTGGTTCGGTTTCTCCTATGGCTTGCTCTATTGGATCTGCCACTTTCATTTTTATTAACTGAAGACGGTTCATGGTGATTATAGATTATTTTCCTATGATGATGTTAATTGCCTTTTTGTTGATGTTCCTTTGTATAGAGAGCTTCAATATGATTCTTCAATTCAATCGATTTCTCTTTACCCGAGTTTACTGGAATTTTTAGCAATTTGTTGGTTAATGATTGGTTTTCCGGCGACGATCAATTAACCGGAATTGGGCTCTTGTACTGCGGAGGTTTGTGGAACAACAAATATCTATCTATCTACTCATCTTTATTCTAAGACACATTTCTTGAAGCTTATCTTCTTCTTCTTTGTAAGTTTTTGTTGCAACTGGGCTGTTTTGTACTTGTAACATTTTATCAACAAAATTCATTTGACGAAGAAAAAAAATTAAAATAGTAAACACACATAAACTGGTTTTAAAGCATATAATAATCTTTTGTCCACGAATCTAAAAAGAACTTAAAGAAATATGTTTGGACTAGGCCTGGACATTCGGGTATCTGTATCTGATCGATTCTTTTTTTCGGGTTTTGGTTCTATTCGGATAGGAGGGTCGAGACCCATTTGGGTATTTTAAAAATTCGGTTTCGGATTCGGTTCGGGTTCGGGTATTTTAATAAAAAGGTAAAATACCCGAAAATAACCAAAAAGTACCCGAAATATTTTCAGGTTCGGGTAGGGTTCAAGTTTTTTACTCATATATACCCAAATCTAACCGAAATACCCGATTTTTGAAAATATATTGGTTACTTTTTACCTACTTAAATATAACCAAAAGTATCTAAAAATACTAAAATTATTCACGGGTATATTTGTATCGGGTATCCACGGGTATTGGATTCGGTTTGGGTTCGGTTCGGATTTTTTCGCGTAGAAAGATCTAGGACTTATTCGGGTATTTTTAAAAATCGTTTCGGTTTGGTTCCGGATATTTTGTCCAGGCTTAGTTTGGACTAATTAAATTTTAATTTGAACTTCAAACGTCGATTTTCTCAAACAACACAACACAACACTCGAAAAATCATGTCTCGTGAAGATGAACTTTTCTATATTCCCGATAAAATATTTACCTCGAAATTCAATTTTCACAAAACTCAATCTCTTCTTCTTCTTCCTCTGATACTGATTACCTCTTTAAGCTCTTTCTTCAACTGAAGAATCATTGAAGACGAAGACGAAGAAGGAATAAAAGATGAAAGAGAAATTAAACCCCAAAATCAGAAAACCCAATAATTCATCTTCAAAGAAGCTCACAGTTTTGTGTCTCTCTGTTTTCTTAGTCTTCGTCTTCTTTAATACTTTTTTCTACCATAGTTTTTACTCTGATTCTGGCTCAGTTCGTCGCAATCTCGTCGATTCTCGAGAAAGGTTCGATTTTCCTGGAAAATTGCGTAAAACGAAGGTTTACATGTACGACTTGCCGGCGAATTTTACTCACGGAGTAGTCGAGAAACACGGCGGAGAGAAATCTGATGACGTAACCGGGTTGAAATATCCGGGTCATCAGCATATGCATGAGTGGTATCTTTACTCGGATCTTACCCGACCCGAAATTGAACGGGTCGGGTCTCCGATTGTCAGGGTTTTTGATCCGGCTGAGGCGGATTTGTTCTATGTTGCGGCTTTCTCTTCTCTAAGTTTGGTTGTGAATTCGGGTCGACCCGGGTTTGGATCCGGGTTTGGGTATAGTGATGAGGTGATGCAGGAGAGTTTGGTGAGTTGGTTGGAAGGTCAAGAGTGGTGGAGGATGAACAATGGGAGGGATCATGTGATTGTTGCTGGTGACCCGAATGCGTTGAAACGGGTCATGGATCGGGTTAAGAATGCGGTTTTGCTTGTGACGGATTTTGGTCGGTTAAGAGGTGACCAAGGGTCGCTTGTGAAAGACGTAATCATACCTTATTCTCATAGGATTGATGCTTATGAAGGAGACCTTGGAGTTAAGCAGAGGAACAACTTGTTGTTCTTCATCGATAATCGATATCGCAAAGATGTTTGACAGGGAGGCAAAGTCCGAGATTTAGTTTTTAAGCTGCTTGAGAATGAAGACGATGTTGTGATCAAACACGGAACACAATCAAGGGAGAATAGGCGTGCGGTTAAACAAGGAATGCATACGTCCAAGTTTTGTCTACATCTAGCTGGTGATACTCCTTCAGCTTTCAGAGTATTTGATGCCATTGCCAGTTTATGTGTCCCGGTGATTGTAAGCGATGGTATTGAGCTACCTTTTGAAGATGTTATAGATTACAGGAAATTCTCTATATTCTTGAGGAGGGATGCCGCTTTGAAACCGGGGTTTGTGGTTAAGAAGCTAAGAAAAGTGAAACCAGAAAAGATTTTAAAGTACCAAAAGACGATGAAAGAGGTAAGAAGAGTTTCTTGATTTGTCTTCTGAAAGTTCCTTTGGATCTATTGAAAATAATATGTGAAGTTTATGGACTTGATTTGTGTAGGTTAGGCGATATTTTGACTATACGCATCCAAATGGAAGTGTGAATGAGATCTGGAGACAAGTTACCAAGAAGATACCACTAATCAAACTGATGATTAATCGGGAGAAGCGCATGATCAGGAGAGAAGGAAGTGACCTTCAATGTTCTTGTTTATGCTTCAACCAAACCGGGATCATTTATGGTGTTTAGTAAGGTTAAAAGCATATGGCAAAACTGAATGTGTGCCTATCAATAAAGAATCAAGAACCAAGTTTGAAGCTTGTACAGTAATTTGTTCAGATCTCAACCCGCAGAGAGTGGATTAGCAAGAGAGAAGCGAGCAAGTTCACGCTAAGCAACAAAATGTATCATTATAACGATGAATCAAAGACTGGAAAGGTAAAGAAATTGTTGTTGAAGACTTTGTTCTTCTTTTTTTCCAAATACATGACTCAGTACGCCTATCTAAGTCTTTCTTCTATATATAGGAACAACAAGAGAAACCACGTCACTCTCTAATTCGGGTCACGGGGTGGATCAAGAATGCGCATTTCCTGGTGGGTTTGACTTTATAGAATGTTAAAGATCAATAGAGATTCAAGCAAAGAGAGGTGCATTTCATCTTTTAATTTGCTTATACTCAAAGATCACACAAGTGATAAATTCACCATTTCCATTAATATCTAACCAATGAAGAAGCAAAAGACTTTTAGGAAAACGAGAATGTCTTGTCAAAGAGCTTACTCAGAGAAGAGAACCAGAGTGATACAAAGCACAATTTTGTTCTTGAAGATAGTAACTGACAATTACAACATAATTATTAACGGAAAGACACAAATGACAAATGTACAAACCAACCAAATGATCTTTAACACCCCATTAAAACAGCACACAAATAAACAGCATAAAGTTGCACAAAAGCCACTTATAAAGGAGGTGGTGCTCTGTTCTGGTAATTTTTGTAGCAAAACCGCAACGCAAGAACCACTGCCAGAGAACCTATGAACCATTCAGGAGTCTGGAAAAACTTCTGATCAGGGAGATACTTAGGGGCAATGAAGAAACTAAAGATAAAGTTGATGGTTATAGCCGAGATAGCAATTCCTATAGCTGACCAACTTTCGTCAGTTGGTATCTTTAGCTGTTTCTTAACCTCCTTAACAATATCTAAAACAAAATTGGTATCGTGTCTGCAAAAAAATAAAATAAAAACGTGAGTTAGATAAAAGAAATCGATAACAACCGATGATGCAAGTAGGCGATCTTGTTTGCGCATAGATCGCTCAGTCATCTAGGCTTTTTCCGGTTAATTTACCCACGGTCGGTTGGTGGGTTTGCGTAAAACTCCTTACCAAAGAGATCTACTAATCCAAAGATTAGTCGGGCATAGATCCAAACATAATCAAGAAAACATGTGTTTTGAAATATTACTCGTATTTTGACCGGGAAAACCCTATTCTTTTTGTCACAGATCTCAGGGCACACTCCCAACCCTCGATCCTCTCAGGCTCTCCTGCATGTTTTTGCTTCAGTTGCTTAAAAGGAAGGGAAAACTCTCCATCAAGACCGCCTTCTCCATCGGGATTGGCTGCTCTTTTCACATCGTCCGATCTTACGTTATAGAAGATTGGAATCACCACGAGTTTCTTTTCCTTCATCTGTTCATTCATCGTCACTAGCTCATCCAAACACCACTTTGACTCACAGTACCTCTTGGAGAAGATAGCAAGCGCGATTTTTGACTTCTTGATCCTTGTGAAGAGATATTGTAGTCTTCTCCCTTTCTGCTCTTTAGTGTCTATGAAGACGTTGATCCCAGCGTTTCTTAATTGCAGCTCTAGATGGTTGACAAAGATTTCGCGCAGCTCATCTCCGCGGTAGTTGATAAACACCTGATCAGAAAGAGGTTCTTGAACCTGCTCATCCATTGGAATGGTGTCTAGGTTCGTCTGAAAAAAATAGAGAATATAGTTGGTGAGAGACTTTGTTGTTCTTAAAATACATTACAGAGAAACCATTCTTTAATTCTTCAGACCAATCGGTGACTCGATGCCAAGTCTGCACCTATCCTCAGTCTTTCTTTAATATTATACACAACACCATTGTCTCAATGGATCCGATCGAATACTCTAAATCCGGGGTCATGGGTCGGGTCAATAATGTTTTGATAAAAAAATTATTAAAGAAAATTTCCGAAAAAGATCCGGCATATTTAATAGGGTTAATTGCGGGCCAGGACATAAGACCATGTTTTATTTTCATGGTTTGGCAAAGTGAACGTCACCTTTGACGTTTTGACAATTAAGTCAAATTCTGACCAAAATACCTCTGCCTGCGTAACGATGTACTGTTACGTGTACGGTTCAGTTACTCGGTTCAGTTATGTACAGTGTTTAGTTAGGTTCAGATATTTTTGTTTTCATTTGTTTTTTTGCGGTTGTACAGTGAAAATGGGGGTTTAATAACATTAAAAAACTATATGTGACATCAGGATTAAATGCCAAAAAGTTTAGACATGACTATTACCCACTTTAATTAATACAAACTCATCATTACTTCTTGTAATATTTGTTTATACGTATATATGAATAATTTTAAGAGATAAACAAGAAAGAAAAAAATAAACAAATTTATATGAACGAATGTGATACTGGAGAAATTTTGATTTTGTTGTTTTATAAAGTTTGGTGACAAAAATAGCATTAAGTAATGAAGTTGTTTAAGAAGTTTTTCTTATAACACACTTAAAATCTTGACTGTGTAGGAAAACAACATTGTTTTGATATAAAAATCCAGAAAATTTTGTTTTATTTTTTGTTTTGTTGTAAATGCTAAATGAGGATAAATTTATATTTATAAAGTGTGTATTTGGAAAAAATTTTGTTTTCGTAGATAAAAATCATGTTTCCAGTCGTGTTTAGTGGGGTTCTAAAGAATTTATGATGCAAGTGGGTAATGGATAGTCCTGTATTTACTGTAGTTGGTGAATGGAGATGCAAAGAAGAAGAATGAAAATTTGAACCAGAGGAAGGCTGTCATACCCGTCTCCCTCAACATTGAGATGGCGTGCGTTCACCTTACTTATCTTTTCTTCTGTTCTACTTTTTCAATTCATCATTTCATACTTTCCCAGAAATTCTTGCTTTTATTAAAAACTCAATTTAAACTTGTCTTAAATAATCTAAAATATAGTTGAAAACTTTTTCTCAAACGTAAATAAAAACGAGTTTAGAAATATAAGAAAATAATGGTAAAGTAAAATAAACTCGAGGTTCCCGAAATACACCACAAGAGAGACGGACTTGCGCGACTACTCGAAATTCTCACCCTGACCTGGAGAAAAATAGTAAAAAGGGGTGAGTAAAGAATTATTCATAGAGAGTATCCTTTACGCCCACTGGAAATACGATACACGAAACTACCTTTACACAACAATCAACAATCACAGAGAAAAATACACTACACTCATATAGTCTGCACCAGTATACAAACTATAACACAAAAATCGTTCTCGCCCTTAGCGAGATCTCCACATAAGTTCCAGGTTCGATCATCTCCCCTGACCTTTGAACCTATCTAGTTCCACTGGACTCGTCAGTCTATTATTGAGCTACAAAGAACCCGTCAATTCAATGTAAACCATTTTCCACTTTTCCATTGTTCCACTTTTCATCATCTCAAAAGATGGTAATTCCACTTTCTCATATAATCACATATAATAACTTGTCATCTCAATGACATTAACTCAATCATCCTATATCACTAAAACAATCATCATATCATCAATCCTAATAAACAAGTCATTACTACTAAGCAAACAGATCTAATCCTATGCAAGTGAATCATGAAGCATAAAAATAGAAACTTGTAAACGCATCTCCGCAGATCACACCCTCACCTTTGCCTTTTGATGACGAAGAATAGCTCACTTAAATATCCAAACAAACGTACCAGTAACTTCAATATTAACCGTTAACTTATTAATCCCACCGTTGGATTTGAAGCTTGATGTACCACGAAGCTCGCCCCAAAATTTCAGTTGATCGGATTAGTTTGGACCTTCAAACACTGCCTCAAAGAAGATACCTCAGATCTGTTATTTTAGGGTTTCAGATTAACCAGTTTCAGGCGTTTCTTGCGCACAAAGCAAACGTCATGGCGGTTAGGATTTACCATTTCTGGTGACTACGACGGCTCCGGTGGCTTCCCTGACACTCCCTCTAAACGTATCCACCGTCGGTTTGCCCTCCACTTCTCCGAGATGACCGGAATCTGCTCTCTAAAAGGCCAACTTGAATCTGAAATCTGATTATTTCTGGGTTCAGAAACTGTGATTTTTTGTCAACTTTAAACACGTTTTCCGGATGGAATATACCTCGTAACGACGAGCCGTTGGTTGCTGTGTCTTTCTTGAAGCGAGACCTATCCAGCGACGCCAAAACCGTGATCTAATTCCTTCAGATAGGACGGGAAATCGATCCTTAAAACACCTACTTGGAACAGTTTTCTCTTCTTCTTCACCACAATAAAAACCCAGAATTATTCTAAGGATCCGACAACAGATCGGACTCGATTTACAGAAGGAGAAGACATAAATAAATTAGGTTTCCTTATCCAACAAATCAATGATAACAAAAGCTCGCTCCGGTGAACAACGGCTCACGGCTTCGGTTGGCTGAGTTGGCTTCTAACTCAGCAGAAACTAAACACATAGGAGCTGACATAGCAGGTTGAAATAGTACTATTCCATTTTTCCCAAGGCTTTCTATGAAGTCAATTTTGGTCCCATTCCCATAAATATATGAAATTCAATCTGTAGCAGATGTTCCGAGACACATTGATGACTAAAAACTCAAATCTCATTTTTACCTTATAGACTGTATGCTGAATTTTGAAAACACAATCTCCTCTGCTTTAACACCTCTCCACTTTACCTCAAGGTCCTCAACAAAGACGAAGATGAATAAGACATTAATTCAAGAAATGGACCAAGGCCCAAGCAACAATGGAGAAAACCAAGCATACCTTAATCAGTCCAAGCCCATGAAAAATCAATCTAACTAAGTCAGCAACACAAGGCATACAAAAGAACATCCTTAGGTCAAATTCCACTACACCTCGAGAGAATTGAGAAGACGAGAGATTATTTTGACTAACAAATTTGATCACTCTCTCTTCCTTCCATTACACCTAGTTACGGTACGACCTTATCTCTATAAATCTCTGAGATTTTGTTGAACAGAGTGTAGAATCTCATAGTCATAGGGATTAAAATTTTCTCTGTTACTAATAAGTTTCCTAAACCCTAAAAGAAAGTTGTAATTTTTCTTTCAGATTTCGATATTGCTGAAATTTATATCAGAACCTGCAACGAAGAAGATGATATCACCATCCAATTTCCCAGACTGGTCTCAGCTCCTTGAAGACCTTCTGCACATTATCATTAAGAAACTGGACAACTGTTTCGATGTTGTCCATGCTCGGTCTGTTTGCACCTCGTGGCGATCCTCATTTCCCTTTCCGTCTTGCCTGTTACGCCCAAGTTACTCTCTTCCCTCATTCAGCGAAGAAAGCAAAGCCTTGTGCATCCTCAAGAAGGTCCCTTTGTTTCTCTTTAGAGTTCGAGCTCCTTCTCCTACTTCTGCTAAGTATTTTCTGGGAGGAATAGGCCGATATGAGTCAAAGGATCATACGGAGCTTTCATCTCCTATTCAGTGCTCAGTGAAACTAAAGATTCCAGGATGTTATCCAACCTTTATCAACATGCTTGACTGCCAAGTCTTCCATCTAGGCCATCAGTATAGAATGATCGGTTGGGATCCTGAGGATTGGAGAAGAAGTTACCGAGGCGTGGCTGTTCTTTTGCTAAACAAGAAGGGAGGAGGAAAAGAATTTGTTGTGCTCCTCAACAACAGTAAAGTTTTGTTGGTGTTAAGAAGTGCTGAAATGAGATGGAAGCCGCTTAAGAAACTCTCAGATGCTTCATGCAAGAGTGTAGTGACTTTTAGAGGCAGATTTTATGCACTCTTTCACAACGGGGACATTTTTGTTATCGATCCTTATTCCCTGGAAGCGACTCGCATGATGCCCTCACAGAGTCTGAGCTCAAAAAATTATCTGGTCCAATCTGGCAATGATGAACTTTTCCTAGTTAGGGATATCATCCCACCTTTTTTTTGTCTGTTAACGTGTAGAGTGAGTAGGCTGGACGAAGAGGCTGGTAAATGGGTCGAGGTCAACGAATTAGGAGATCGTGTACTGTTTATTGGAAAGCATGGAAATGTCGCTTGCTCGGCTAAGGAGTTTCCTTATGGTTGTGGTGTGAGTGGGAACTCAATTTTGTTCACCAATCATGCATGCAATGTAGCTTTCCCCTATAAATATGGATTACATATAGGAGGTGCAGAAGTCCAGCTCTGTTTTTTGAGATCAAGAGAGAACCCTGTCCATATTCTCAACAGATCTCGTCCGGTGCTGACTCTTCGGATTAAGCACTAAGCCATAAAATCTTACTATGGATACATGAGACATCTTTTGGTTTACTTTCTATAAATCAAAAACAACTTTGTTCCTATGATTTTTGGTAACGATGGTTTCATGGCATTCTTTATTCAAGTCTTAATCTTTGTTGCTAATTAAAAACATAGTCGTGTATGGAAATGGTTGTGTCATGAACACTCCAAACCTTGTATGTGTTTGACCAAAATTCTCCAAATTTACCTTAAGGTTTTCTAAAGAAGTCCGTTTCTGTCCTGAATTGCACATAATCAATCTACATCAAACACACAATAAGGGGAGTCAAAATGGGTAAATACACATGGGTTTACAGGATTTTTATAATATGTATCACTATATTCAATATTTTGTTAATGTTAGTTATATCTGTTGTTAATATTCTTTTCAAATCATTTTGATACGATTCAAGGAAGAAGAGAAGAAAGGAAGTGTAGATCATAAGTCAGTAGAAGAGATTAGAACACAGAAAGTCAACATAAGTGTTGACTGAGCTGACTTGGCAAAAGGAGGGCATAGACTCTTTCTCATTTAGAGGCTTTGGCGTTGAAGCTCTTCTCCTTTAAATACAGATTGGATTGGTATTAGGCGATTGTGCTTTTTATGTTGAATGTGTTAGTCGAGCGATGTGCTTGAGCCTAGCGATGTGCTTGAAGAGAGATCAATGTTGATCTCTTTGTATCGTTCTGAGATTGTTACAGAGATTAAGGTATCCCTAACCTTATCACATTTGTAGACAATGCAATAGAAGATAAAGTCAAAGAATCATATGCATCTAAAGAAGATTTAAGTGTTCTATAAATTAAAAATATATATATATCTCTTTTTTGTGTTTTTGGGATTTTTGGGTTCGAGATGGTGGGAAGCTTATAACGGCTTTAATTTGAACAAAGATTCATGTTCGGTGTAAAACAACTAGCATCGCTTAAGAACAGAGCTTCCCAAATCAGCTCCAGAAATATTGAATCTCCTATCTTGACGTCATCAGTGTAGCACAACTCTTTTCAGCCTCCTATATAACAATCTCATTCTCTCTTACATTCCTCCTCAAACAATAGTTTAGCCAGACCACTTCACGTCGTGTTTATCCGACTCGTCTTATTTGCCTTTCTTGTTGTCATTCACCTTCTTGAAAGGTAGTAGAAAGATACTGCTACAAAGTTTAACACAAAGACAGTAAGAAGACAACTAATGACTTGGTGATGAAACTAAATAGTTTAGATAATCTGATTTTGTAAGGTGTGCAAGAGTTACATATATTCTAATTACCATTTAGAGATTATAAAAAAATAGTCTTTCAATTATTTCTCGTTCGGTAAGTTCGGTTTGAAATAATTAATTACCCACCTCAAAATTCAATATATTGCCTATATTCATGAAAAAAGTGAGATTTTATTATATGATAATAATTAGATATTTGAGGAAAGTTTGACTACATAAATAAATTTTTGAATATAGAAAACATTGTAATATTACCTAAAAAAGTCATATGCATGTACTCACCATTGCCACATGTTCATCATTCTATGGTTTCAACTTTATATAAATACCCCCCATTGCTTTGATTGATGATATAAGAAATTTTCTGAACAGTGGATAGTAAATTTGTTTGATTGGTGTTCGGGTTTTGGTTTTCGATAGATGTTTTTATTTTGAAACCCTCTATTCAATTCAATTTTATTCTACTCTTTTTGTTGCAGATGTTTTTTTTTTTAAATTTCGTTTTAGAGGCATCTAGATCTGAAGATCTTAAGATCTATAAACAATATCTTTTTGAAACTTGAATCTGTTTTTAAAAGTTTGTCAGGTTGTTTCTTTAGGTAAGAATCCAGATTTCTTTTCCAACGGATTTTCGCGCGAAATCTGTCTATACAAGCTTAGTGTTTTAATAAACCTTGGCGCTCAAAACGTGTATTCAGTTATATCAATTCCTTTGTAGTTTTCTCGATTTGGCATGCATCCCGACGATTGAGTACGACCATATTATATATTTTCCGTTGGGAATGGTGATAGGAACTCTGGAGGTTGATGGTAGTGGAATGTACATTCCACCGCCAACGCGGGAGTGGCCATGGACGGCGGCGGCTGGTGACGGAGAGGACCTGGCTTGGAAAATGGAGGAACCGGCGGTGGAGATTGAATTGTGGATTGAGGTTTAAGGATGTAAGTTGTATCCCACTTTTGTGGAAATTTAGATTTCTTTTGGAGTTTTTAGGGTTTTAATTGAAACATATTATTGGTACTAAAACAAGTTTCAACTGGAGAATTTGCCTATCATTCTTCAATTCAGGTCAGACCAAATCAATGACCGTCAAAGCAGGTCTGAGAACTTGAATAAAACAGCAAGTTGTGGTGTTGGGTTTGAGCTTTGTGTGAATGATAAGACACAGCTTGAGTGTTTCACGACATGTTGAAATTTTAGACATAAGTTTCTGACTTGGTTAATATTGTCAAGACATTCATTCATGCTAATGAGTCAACCAGCTGGTCAGCCAAAGTTAATGAATCTTCCTTGACAGCATGAATGAATGTTTTCACAACTCCTGAGCCGTTGCTCAACTTATGCTAAACCAAGTCAGAAATTTCTATCTGAAATTGCCCTCAACATGACATGAACACGCAAGTTGTCTTATTTTCTTCACACCATGCTCAGAAAATCACAGCTTGTTGTCTTCTTCACATTCTCAGGTTTATTTTGACCATCATTGATTTGGCCCGGCTTGAATTAAGGAGTGATGGGCAAAATTCTCCGTTACAGCTTCTTTTAAGACCAACTGTTTTTCTCCAGAAAAGGTAAATCTTTTTTATTTTTATTTTTTTGTTTAAGAAAAGGTAAATCTTAAACAGCTGGAAACTTCGAAAACGACAGTCTAGGGGCTGAAAAATGTTAATTCAAGAATGGAAAAACTGCCGTAAACATGTTTAGTGACAAGTGACAACCTTTGATTCAACTTGGATCATTTTTTTTTCTCCAAAACCATGAGTTAGAGATTCAGTATTTAAGACTGCATGGACAAAAAGATGGTGCTTAGCCACTTCGGACGCTTGAAATAAGGAAGATTCTTCATCTAACTGTTTGTCTTTTGTTTAATCTTCAAATGTTAGTTTTGTGTTTTTGTTTTATGGTTGTGACATGTTTGATTTTGAACTAATGTAGATAAGTTTACCTCAACCATTTATGCAACATAGGCTTCATTTTGTTGAACTTCCACAACCAGTGTTCCACCTCGTGTTCCTTCTTTTGCTTCTCTTCGTTTTCTAGATTGTTCATCGAATTTCAATCACTGATCTCTTCTGGTCCTATACGCAAGACAAGGCCGTTGCCGGGCTTTGAACCTGGAATATTACTTCCAGGAGAACCTTAGCCAATCTGCTATATCGAAACTTTTATTAAACTATGAATTATATATATATTATGGAAAGAGTTTATAATATGGAATAACAGACGATATGGCGAACCACCTTCTCCGACGGAAAGGCTGGTAAAACTAATAGACAAAAATATGTGAAATCGGCTGTCCACGATCACAAGAGGAGGAGACCTCGATAGCGGCATCAAAATGTGGTTCACAACAAGGCAATAAGGAAGTTAGACTCTTTTCTTTAGAAGTTATAAAAAGTTTGCATTCAAATGTATAAACGGTTATTTTTTCGTTCAATATAATTTAACATTAGATTCAAAAAAAAAAAAAAGTAAACAATTTATAATAGACTTGAGATGTATTACACATTTTAGGCCTAATACAAATTTGTAAATAGGTTTTTATAGAAACTTTCCAAACGGTTGCCGGCGACGGACGATAATTTTTTTTTTTTTTTTTAATACTTATGGAAATAATTTATGATTAATTGAGTGTTTGTGATTAAACTATTAGATAGTTAAAAAATACCATATCAATTTTTTTTTCTTTTTTTTTATACTGATGGAAATAATTTCTGAATAATTGAGTGTTTGTGATTAACTATGAGATAGTTAAAAATACCAAATCCTAGTCCGTTTCGGTAAGTTCGGTTTGAAGTAATTGCCAACCCCTACCCTTACGTACTCGAGTGTTTTTATAAATATCCTCATTTGGTCTCTAACATCACCTTGGAGCAGAAGTTAAGAACAGAGCTTCCCTCTGCTTCCCAAATCAGTATCAGGCTGATTGACTCTCCTATCTTAATTAACACCATTAGCTTTAGAAGATACTGCAACAAAGAGTCACACAAACGATTAAGAATCGACAAGACTGTAAAAATATGGATTGGTTATAGGAACCACATCACTCTCTTTTATATATAGGAACCACATCACTCTCTAATTCCGGGTCACGGGGTAGATCAAGAATGCGCATATCCTGGTGGGTTTGACTTTAGAGAGTGTTAAAGATCAATAGAGATTTAAGCAAAGAGGTACATTTCATCTTTTAATTCGCTTATACCCAAAGACCACACAAGTGATAAAATCAACCATTTCCATTAATAGCTAACCAATGAAGAAGCAAAAGACTTTTAGGAAAACGAGAATGTCTTGTCAAAGAGCTTACTCAGAGAAGAGAACCAGAGTGATACAAAGCACAATTTTGTTCTTGAAGATAGTAACTGACAATTACAACATAATTATTAACGGAAAGACACAAATGTACAAACCAACCAAATGATCTTTAACACCCCATTAAAACAGCACACAAATAAACAGCATAAAGTTGCACAAAAGCCACTTATAAAGGAGGTGGTGCTCTGTTCTGGTAATTTTTGTAGCAAAACCGCAACGCAAGAACCACTGCCAGAGAACCTATGAACCATTCAGGAGTCTGGAAAAACTTCTGATCAGGGAGATACTTAGGGGCAATGAAGAAACTAAAGATAAAGTTGATGGTTATAGCCGAGATAGCAATTCCTATAGCTGACCAACTTTCGTCAGTTGGTATGTTTAGCTGTTTCTTAACCTCCTTAACAATATCTAAAACAAAAGTGGTATCGTGTCTGCAAAACATAAAATAAAAACATGAGTTAGAGAAAAGAAATCGATGACAACGATGATGCAAGTAGGTTTTTTTTTGGTTATATCCATAATACAAGAATCATCAAGAAAACTCGAGCGTGGCGATCTTGTTTGCGCATAGATCGCTCAGTCATCTAGGCTTTTTCCGGTTAATTTACCCACGGTCAGTTGGTGGGTTTGCGTAAAACTCCTTACCAAAGAGATCTACTAATCGAACGATTAGTCGGGCATAGATCCAAACATAATCAAGAAAACATGTATTTTGAAATATTACCCGTATTTTGACCGGGAAAACCCTATTCTTTTTGTCACAGATTTCAGGGCACACTCCCATTTCTCGACCCTCTCAGGCTCCCCTGCATGTTTTTGCTTCAGTTGCTTAAAAGGAAGGGAAAACTCTCCATCAAGACCGCCTTCTCCATCGGGATTGGCTGCTCTTTTCACATCGTCCGATCTTACGTTATAGAAGATTGGAATCACCACGAGTTTCTTTTTCTTCATCTGTTCATTCATCGTCACAAGCTCATCCAAACACCACTTTGACTCACAGTACCTCTTGGAGAAGATAGCAAGCGCGATTTTTGACTTCTTGATCCTTGTGAAGAGATATTGTAGTCTTCTCCCTTTCTGCTCTTTAGTGTCTATGAAGACGTTGATCCCTGCGTTTCTTAATTGCTGCTCTAGATGGTTGACAAAGATTTCGCGCAGCTCATCTCCGCGGTAGTTGATAAACACCTGATCAGAAAGAGGTTCTTGGACCTGCTCATCCATTGGAATGGTGTCTAGGTTCGTCTGAAAAAAATAGAGAATATAGTTGGTGAGAGACTTTGTTGTCTCACTTTGTCCTTAAAAAACATTACAGAGAAACCATTCTTTAATTCTTCAGACCAATCAGTGACTCGATTCCAAGTCTGCGCCTTTCCTCAGTCTTTCTTTAATATTATACACAACATCATTGTCTCAATCGATCCGAATACTCTAAATCCCGTGTCATGGGTCGGATCAATAATGTTTTTGAAGGTAGACTATAAAGAGAGAAACCCTTAACATGCTCATACCAATATAAATACATGAAACTGTAATTCTCATATAAGCTTGCGGACAAAAGCAGAGTAATACAGGTAAATAACAATTACACAGAGATGTAATGGTGATCAACCAAACAGCGCGAAACCATTCAACCTCGAAATGGTGATCAATCAAGAAGTTATCTGTTCGGATGTTTCCGTAAACAATAAAGCTGGTGCAAGACACCAACCAAAACCGGAAAACCTAGTAAACACTTAACAGATTTGTAAACTTTCACATCAGTGCAAAGTAAACGAGCTACAAAAAGACTAAAGATAAAAACCGCAGCTGAAGCCAAAACAAACACCTGTCCTTTTGTTATCTTTCTTCTTTCTGAAGAGTCCGTTAGCTCGCTATTAACCGCCCTAACGATTGCCATGACAAGACCTAAACCCATTCTGCAAACATATGTGAGGAATAAACCGTTAGATGAGCTAAAATAATTAGTCTTCCTAAAAACAAATTAACAAGAATTGGCATAAATGTTCTTCCACACTCTCTATTTTGGCGTGCAAGCGATATTTAAAACTGATTTATAATGAAAAAATTTCATAGAGAATTCAAAACAATTTGTGTTTCACTACTTAAGAGAATCATCAAGAAAATAATTACCCGTGTTCTTCCGAGGTTAAGCCGGTTCTCTCTGCTATTGAACTCAATGAATCCTCCCAATTCAAGATCTTGAGTGGATCATTTGCATATTTCATCCTCATTTCCTCGAAATGATTACCGAATTCACCCTCGAGGGTCTTTACATCGCTTATGCTCACATCGTAGAAGACAGGTATCACCTTAAGGTTGCTTTGTTCTACATGCTCGTGCATCTTTTGATGCTCGTTCAAACACATCTCTGACTCTGTATACCTCTTGGAGAAGATGACGACCGCGATATTCGACTCCTCGATCTTTGTGGAAATATTTCGTATGTCTCTCCTATTTGCTTCTGCTCTGTCTATGAAAACGTTGACTCTTTCATCTCTCAATCCCCACACAAGATATCTGATGAAATTGTCGCGTAATTCATCTCCATGGAAACTGATGAACACCTGAGGAGGACGTTGGTATGATCTTGGCTCTGTCATGGGAGGCTTAAGACTTTCTTGTTTAAAATTTGCTTCCTGAATTTATGGAGAAGAACATGTGTAGAAGCTGGCATGTTTTGGAAAATTTCATTTCAAATGTCAACGCTTCGTTCTTGGAATTATCATGGCATTTAATATTCAAGCAAGTTTCAAGCCATGTCTCTTCTTTAATGTAAACACATACAGTATATAAAATGACATTATGTATAACAGTTTTATGCAATATATAAAATGACATATTCAAGCATTTGGGTAAATCTTTCTTTAATACATGGTGACATTTTTGTTCTTTTGACCAGGCAAATGGAAACTAATGACAAAATTTTCTTGTAAAAGATGATATATAACGAATGGCAAGAACATTTACTTATCACTAGATAGAAGACTGTAGATAATCATGACTCATCAACATTCAGATAGCACATAATTCTATAAGATTAAATAGAAATCCGAATACCAAAAAGTATATGCAATTATGCATTGTGAAACCAACTCTCAACCACTTAGTGCTTGGCTCTCGTGTGTTGACACGGAGGATGTGAATGCATACTTGGTAGTACAGTTGACTTTTGGTCTATGCAGACCCGGCTCAAACATTACTTAGACCAGTGCTATCATGTAAAAAAAAACCTAACCATATACTATTTAAAAAAAAAAAAATTACATGTAAAATTTTTTTTTGGGTCCCTTGTACCCTGTGCCCTAGCACCCTCAGCACATGTGCTAAGCCGGCACTGGGTCTATGCGATATTTTGCTAAGACTTAATTACAAAACACTTCTAGAACTTCTCCCCACCCACAAAGCTTCCCGGAATTGTCATCAGGCAGCTCGGTAGTCGTGGTCGTGCTGGATCCATTATTGAGCTTTGGTCAAGAGAGGAGACAATGTGTTTCTTTGGGTTTTGGAATTAATTCTGAGTTTGGGATTGAGAAATTCACAAGCGGAGACTTTGGGAACTTTTTGCACAAGAAAAATAAAATAAAAGAGTGGAAAGTGGTTGACAACAAATAAAAAGAAGAAAAAAAACTTGAAAGAAACATTTATCTTTAGATTTATATTTTTCTTCTGTTTCCAGATCATAAGCAAATAAAAAATGTGGAAGTCTCATTGATCTTGTAGTTGACCAAAAGTTTAATGTGTTTTTATACCCAGTCTTAGGTAGTAGGTTATAAAGGAGATAGTTATTAATCACTCTATCAATAATTGATGCAAGGTCAAACTAATCAAAATCAAATTATTTCATAAAAAAATATAGAATGCAACAATGTAACCAAAATGAAACTCTCAGTCTCAGATTCTTTGCGTTTGCGTATTCTCATAGAAACGCAAATGTTACCATTCACCACTCACTTTCCACAGCTCGATTGATTATCAAACGACCCACAAGAAAAGAGAAAAAAGTGAGAAGGCCTAAAACATAAGGACCAAAAACTATTGTAAAAAGAAGAAACAGACTTAGGAAACGGACAACAAATCTAATCAATTCATCTGTTCTTGCCTCCAAATGGTTGCGTTTCGCTTCAACAATTTGTCGTTCCATCTCGGCGATATCGTTTAAAACTTTCTTAACCTCCTCAACGATTGTGCTAACCAAATCATTCTGGCGACTGTCATAACAGAGATCAATATATCTGTGAGTCAACAAGCTTATGTCCTGAACTCAACTAACCAAGAACAGAGTCTTGAACAGAGTCAAGAAACAGAGTATTCCAAGTTTTCAACCAAGAAGAGAAGAAAAGGGACAAAGTCTAGACCTGTATCGTGACGAAGACAAGCCAGTTTTTTTCGAAACAAAAATCAAAGCTTCCTTCCATCTCCGAAAATTTTCTGGCTCGCCGCGATGCGCTGACTTCAGGTCCCGGAAATTGTCTCCAAACTTTCCCTTTAGTTTCTTCACATCGTCTGTTTTCATCTTAAAGAAGATAGGAATGACTGTAAGAGTTTTCTGATCAACGCATTCTTTGATCTTAGCAAGCTCATCTAAGCACCATCTTGACTCGGTGAAGTTCTTGGAGAAGATTGTCAATGCGACTCTCGATTCCTCGATCCTACTGAAGAGATGGTCAAGATCTCTCCCTCTAAGCTCATGATCATCTATAAAGACGTTGACATTCTCTTTTAACAGAGCATCCACAAGAAACCCTAGGAACCCATCACGAAGTTTTTCGCCTCGGAAGTTGATGAACACTTGATACTGAGGCGGGATCGGTCCAACGTCGGTAAAGAGGGAGAAGGAGGAGCCCATGGAAGGTGATAGATAGTCTTTGAGGAAATTATTTGCAGAGGAAAAACAAGAGAATAGTTTTCTGTAAGAACGTTGGATTCAATGGTTTCAATGTATTTTACTTAATCACAATTGATTCCATGATTGATTATTGATCTACAAAGAATATTAAATTAGTTGACTGGATTTGAGTGAGTCTTAAACTAATCCGTATAATCTTAACTACAAATGTGGGTAGTTGTTGAAACAACCAAAAAAACAAATAGACAATGAAACACAGTAATCCATGTCAATACAATTAAATATCATACATATATATTTTTTTTTTATGAATGTAAAATTTATTCACCAAAAAAAATGCTTGTTACAATAAATGCGTCTTCTATTTGAGAGGATTTAAAGGAATTTAAACATAATTAGGTAGAGCTTGAACTGCGGGCATGGAACCAAAACTGCAGGCCGCCAACAAATTTTGAGTTCCCCAACCGTTGGATAGTGCTAAATCTGTTTCGAACATTTTTATCGATGATTTTTGCAAGTTTCGAAGCCGGGATAGCAGTCTCACCATGCCGCCTGCTATTGCGTTCTCTCCATAAGCTATGAATCGATGCTTGGAACACATACCTTAACGAGAAGACGTGGAGGTATGGCTGAGAGGAATCAAGGAGGAGAGGAATGATTGATCCCCAGCTCGAGGTGTTGCCACCATTTAGTATACCACTGGTCAGAGAGAGCCAAATCTGAGAAGAGTAGGGGCAGGAGAAAAAAAGGTGATTCCACGTCTCCAACTCTGCTCCACAGAATACACATCCAACCCGAGCACCCAAGTTCCACTTGCAAAGCCTATCTCCTGTTGCAAGTCGATTATGGAAAGCAAGCCAAGTCACGAATGAGTATTTAGGAGTTGAAAAAGGGAACCAAACTACTTTATACCATCCACAAGTTAGACTTGTTGTTCTGATTTGTTGCCAAGTTTTTTGCGAGGAGAAAGAGTCCTTAAAACAGTCCTCCTTTTGCTTCCACAGTGATCGATCATTCTCATTACTTCTGCCTTGTCTAGCCAAATCAATGTGGTTCTCTATTTGGTTCAGTAGGTTCACTCTATGTCTCTTTCGCCTATGCGTGTCCAGAACCTCTGCAACAGTCGCATGAGTAGCAATACCCATATCTATTGTTCCCCGAGACCCCAAGAGTTGATATAAACTGCCAAGCGGGCAATATCATACATATTTTTTCTTTTGGTATGATAAAAGATCACTTAGCATTCTTGAAATATCAGTGTGATAATAACCAAAAGAGCTATCAAACTTGCTAATCACCGAAGGTCCGAAAATGTATGTGAAGCTCTTTTAACTATCTCCACGATAACACCGAAACCCGTTCTGCAATATGCATCAGGGAGACCAACTAGACATGGCCAACACAAGTATATAGTCTTGTCAGTTATTAGACGAAAAAATAATTTCATGTTCTTATAGCTAGCTGCTTGTTAGACAAAATAATCACATAAATATCAAATATAAAAAATTAAAAATCATCAAAAAATCAATTAATACTCTAATCAATTTCCCATCCTCTTTATCTTGGTTTAAACACTAGTTTTCTTCCTCTACTTTCTCCTATGTTGTGTCCATATCTTCTTTCTCCCCCTCATCTTCTTCTTCATTTTGTGAATTTAATGCTTCGAATCTTTTTTTTTTTTTTTTTGAATAACTGCAGGTCTCCCAAAGGCTTCCTAGGCTCAAGGACTAATCCCACGAGGCTGGCAATTCCCCTATGTAAACCTGCCAGTGGCCGTGCCTCGAACCCTCGTGGCGGAAGTCAATGCTTCGAATCTTGAATGTGAAATTAAACTACCATCTTAGGTTTCTCCAACCTACGTTCTCCACCATGTCCAGCTTTAGCAGAGGAAAAAACAGACCACTCAGCATCCCCTTTTTCAAGACTTACATCTATTCCCAGCTTTGACCTGAAACGGTATGCTTTAAGCAAATCCTTCGTCATATCTGCTGCTACAAAAATCTTAGCTTCTTCAAAATTTGAGCGAAGCTCTGTTTCCGGATGAAGTCAGATAGGTTTCCCCACTGCGCTAGCTATGAAGTGAATCCCATCCCTCAAGTACATCTTATGTGGCACATTTTTCAGAGTAACCCACATCAGGATTGTTTTGATCTCTTGTTCGCCTTTCTCTACAACAGGTGGCCACTTAGAGACCACCATAGGAATATCTGGAATATTCGACATCCCTCGTAGCAGAACCCTACCTCTTGTTTGGTCATCCTTAATATGAACTTCACTGTTGTGTCATTGACTTCAAAAACATCGATCTGAATTGATCAGTTACCCAACGGCCAGATCTTGTTGACAATAACGTGGATTTTGATTACATGAGGAGCCTTGTCCAAAAATTTACCCTCTAGGAAATCTTCCCAAAGAGGCACTGAATTCTGAATTAGGTCATCTGGTATCTCCACCAATGAAGCTCCATCGACCACTTCGACTTGAAAAGTGTGGATTGAGTTTGAAAATATGTTTTCGACTGCTCCAACCCACGATTTAGGTTGTGATTGAACTTGAGATATACTAACAAGATTGATCATATACCGGTGGAGGAAGAGCCTCCTTTTCCGGCGCCGACAGAACCCTTTGAACCAATGCATTGCGGCAGACACCAAAAAACCTAATCGCCTCCTTGATCGCCCTACAAAGCTATTTTTTTGCTCACATTGCCTCTTTAATATTCTTTTAGAGTCAAACTAAGGATGTATCTCCCTTCTAAGACTCAGCTCGTCAAATTTTTAGTCACATATACGGATCAATTAGGAACCCTCAAGTTGAAAGAATACAAATACTATACTTATTAAACCCCAATTTCCATTATTCATGAGTGCCACGAAATAATATTGTGACTTTCTCAGGGGATGGCGATTATGTTTGTAGTCAATCTTCCCAAGCTCCTTCAAGCACCAATCTGACTTTGGGATTCTCTTGGAGAATATCAAACCGCATTTTTCGAACACTCAATATTCTTGACGATGTGTTGTAAGATTTTCCCGTTCCGCTTGAAGTTATCTATAAATACATTGACCCCTCAGGTCAGAGGTACCTTGTGGAAGACGTACACAAAAAGTATGTAATTAAATTCCGTAATATATAATGCATGATATCTTTACTAAAATAGATGTGATTCATATAGCAAAGTTCACAAAAATTACTTTTCATGTTCCAGACTTACGGTTCCTAAAGATGTCCCGCAGTTTCCGCTGTACCATTTCAGGTGCCTTACTACCTTTCGCGCTGGCATAGCCGATAAAACGTGGTCTGCAGAAGACTCAATCCTTCCTGGTTCCGTCAAAGAAGAATAAGAAACGGTGGGAGTTGCTGCATGTCACGGGCATTAACGGAAGATCCCCTTTGGATCTTTGAGGATGGGTTCGCATTAACGGAGAATCCTCATCTGGTGGCACATATATTCTGTAGCTACTACCAACGGCATTACCATTACAAGTTTTTCGTGTTCAATTCGTATTAATATACCAATATAGAAGAATATATAAAATGAATCAAAGACAATCTTGTGAATGAATTTTTATCAATTACAAAACACAAACCAGTTTGAAATCTTTCATCTTTTCAAAGCAAAAGCAAGGATCACAATGCAAATTGATATAACTATGCAAATTGACATATTCATGAGCGTAATATAATCTATATATATTAAGCTACGACCTTTTCTCAAAGAAGTTGCAAGGTTATTTCCTTCAAAAGAGACGTTATGTGGTTCGGCGTATACCAAATGTAAGCCACAATTCACCACTTCACTTTTATACACATCGGTCAGGTAGAACTCCAGAGAAGCCTTTGTAGGTATAGAGTTACCACAGTAGTGTTCCTCCAAACGTTTTGTAATGTGTGAGAAACTGACATAGCCAATAAAAACATGGTCTGCCTCAATCCTTCCGGGTTCGGTCAAACCTCCTACATCACAATCAAAATGGATACTAGACCCATCTTTGTTTTCAAACTGCAGTGTGCAGTTTATTGAGAAACCGTCCATGTTCGGATCTTGGTCCTCGTGAAATGAGACAACTGCGCATAGAGCTATTCCCCGAAGCTTATTGTTACACCAATGAGGTTCCATCCTTGGCTCTAAGACTGATCCAACTACTTGGTGGTGGAACCATGAAGGGACTTCAAATCCAGGATAGCAAGTATTGAACAAAGCTCTTGAAACTATGCCCTACAAAAGCAAATGCAAATAAACAGCAAAGAATGAAAAAAAAAACTAAAGAGGGAAACTTTGTGAGTGAGTGAGTGAGTGAGTGAGTGAGTGAGAGAGAGAGAGAGACCTTATCGTAGCATTCAAGTGCAAGGCGGTGGCATTTCCATTTCACGTAGGATGAGATTGATTCCTTTGCTTCTTGATCCAGATTGTTGCACTCAGTGAAAAAGAAAGTGGAACGGATCTGCTGATTCATCTTAAAAACGGTCAGCGGATTCATAACTGTTTCTAGACTTTCACACCCACATGCGTCGAGGTACTCGAGATTTGCTGGAAGCGTTGGAATATGTCTGAGATATTTGCAATACTTCAAGTCAAGCCATTTCAGTTGATTGAATTGACCAAGATTACCATGCAGATGGATCATTGCAATATTTCTACTCAAACATAAACGCTCTAGCGAGTATATCTTCCGCATCTCTTCTATTCTTGTACCGTCAAGCAGTAAGATCCGTAAATGTTTCATGTTTTCTACACCCTTGGGAATACTCTGCAGCTCTGAACAACCAGAGAGTATTAGTTCTTCCAGAGCCTTTTGTTTTCCGATACATTTGGGAAGACTCTGAAGTTTAGTACATCCTTTCATATTCAATATTGCAAGTCTCTTCAGATCCCCAGTGGCTGGAGGAATTCCCTTTATTGCAGTTCCATCTAAATATAATGCTTCCAGATTTTCAAAAATCACATCAAATTTCTGAAGTTTCGTGCAGTCACTAAGTATGAGAACTTTCAGTGTTCTCAATTCCATCCTTTGAAAAAATTTGAGACTCTTGCAACCTCTCATGTTCAGGAAGACGAGATGTTTCATGTTTTCCATCTCTTGGGGAATGTTAAGCAAACTTGTGCAACTTTCAAGATTCAATCTTTCAAGATTTGGAGCATTTGACAACCCTAAAAGGTTTACCAACTTACATGAATAGCTCAGATCGACCCATTTTAGTTGGTGGGCATCCTGAAAAGAAGAAAAGAATGCAACCCCGAATTTAGTTTTTGTTTTATATAATTAATTAATAGGGAAGAATTGTGGAATACAATGAGAGACACCTTAAATCCCACCCAAAATTGCTTAATTGAGCTGTAAGGAAGCTCGAGACCGACAAGCTTCGTCGTATTGAAGTCTGATGGAAGTTTCTTCAATGGATATTTCAGCCAGTGGAGATACCGCAGCTCATCTAATGGCAACTGAAACTCCCTAGATATGTCAAATTTGAATATACATTTGTCCTCCTTAGGACATGCAGAATTGTATATTTTGAGATATAGAAGATTGCGCATACTGCTAATGATGTCAACATCAAATATCATTCCTTCTGGAACTTCAGACATATCTAAGAAAAAACCCCGCACAAAATTCATTTCCTACAACCAATTATAGACTAACCGTTAGCAAATCGCATAAATTTTAAAAGGTTAGCACCAAGTAATTAAAAATTTGGAGTACTGATCTATCACACAAAAAGAGCAGAAAATTTAGCATGACTAACAAATGTTAAAGGTTCTTTTATGACCAAATAATCATACCCATTTGTGCTCCTCGGCAGAATTTAACACACAAATTATATCTTGATAGTTCCACAACCTGTGTTGAAACCTTGCATAATTAGACAATGTAAGTGAAGGTGAAGCATGTACTTTGGCGAATGTGCATAACATATCATGCATCTCAATTCGACCACCAGAAATACTGACGAGAAACTTATCTTTGAGATCTTTTATATCATCCCAAACCCCAGTAGACTCAGAACCATATGAATTTACTAGGCATCTTACATAACTTGCATTCTCTGATTTGAAGAAACATGCAACGTCAAGAAAAGCATCTTGCTGCCTCTCTGTGAGTTCATCATATCTTCTTCTCAAGACATTTTGGATCATTTTGTTGGAGCTTTGTGTTAGTGTTCCAATCCTTTGTTCCCAATAAGCTTCGTCTTTCCCACGAAGTTCTACACCAAAAGCTTTGAGGGCTAGTGGGTTGCCTTTGGCATATTTCAGAAAATGTCTGGACAGTTTCATGAAGTTTCCTTCAGCATGATCCAAACCAAATGTGTGATTAGTAAACCACTGTAAACTGTCTTTGTCGTTCAATCCGAGGACTACATAAGTATCGTCAACCAGTTCCTTGAGCAGTGACTCATCGCTTGATGTAATAACAATCTTGCTACCTTTCTTAATCCAATCTCGTTTACCAAAAAGAGATTTGATCTGTTTCTTGCAACTAACATCATCTAGAACAACAAAAACTTTCTTTCTAAGAAGATCTTCCTTCCAAAACTCATGTGCATTCTCTATAAACCTTATGCTTGGATGAATATCCTTCAACAAATCTTGTATTAGGCTTGTTTGCAGCCAATCCAATCCGTGTTCACTTGCCATCTTACTAACATCTGGGAAAAACATACTGGTAAAAAACATAATGGTTAAATCTGGTCGCCACTTTCTGTAAAACGTTTCCGCAAGAGTGGTTTTACCAATCCCAGGCATCCCAACAATTCCAACAATTTTAGTTTCGTTACAGTAAAAATCTATTATTTCTTCCAATTGCTTAAGGCGTTTGTCCATTCCATAGTGGGGTGGAGGCGCTTCAAGCTTTTCGATTTTTCTGGATGAACTATTTCCAGGACAACTTACATATGAGATATCCGTAGAGAGCCCGAGGAGATTTTCTACTCCTCTGCTTAACCTTACGGGTGGAATTATGGCTTGGTGATGAGGTGGAGTGATTCCGTAGTCGCCGTCGATGGCTGAGACTACCATGGAAGAAAACGGAATCTGAAATGTGTCGTCAACATTCTCTGCCCCTGAGTCCATCGTGTTGAGATGTTCTGCTACACTTTTTATAGTGGTTTTACCAATCCCAGGCAACTCAACATTTCCAAAAGTTTTAGCTTTGTCACGATAAAAATCTGTTATTTCTTCCAATTTCCGCTGAAGGCTTTCCTCCATATAGTCGGTTGGAGGTGATTCAGGCTGTTCGATTTTTCCAGGTGATATATAACCATGAGAACTTACAAATGAGATATCCGTAGAGAACCCGATGACACGTTCTTCTCCTCTGCTTACCGGTGGCGGTGGAATTATGGCTTGGTACTGAGGAGGAGTGATTCCATAGTCGTCCTTGATGGTTGAGACTGTCCTAGAAGAAAACGGAATTTCTAATGAGCTTAGCGAAAACGAGTGTACATTCTCTGCCCCTGAATCCATCGTGTTGAGATGTTCTGTTACACCACTTTGAGTGGTTTCAGTAATCCCAGGCATTCCAACAACTCCAAGTATATGGTTTTCGTCATGATCAAAGTCTAATTTCTCTTCTGGTTGCTTGAAGCGTTGTTTGACACCAAATATCGTTGTTTCGAGCTCCTCTTTTTCTCCTATGAATGGTTTTCTAGTCAATCTTTCCTTGATATTTTCGATGGTGGAAATCTTGATTAGCACTTCCTCAACGATTGAGTCAACAAATCTGCTATCATCGCTACACACCAATGAAGAAATTAATTCATAAAATTTAGTTGGTTTCATGAGATAAGTTTCTTTCCACCATTAAAAGGAACTGATCACGTGAAGTGACAACTAGGAATGGTTAAACGCATAATCTGAAATGCAACCCCATTATGACAACTAGAAATTTATGGAGAGAAAGATCCTAATGCACAACAATTCTATTTGCATGATAGTTCAGTATCCATAAGCCATGATTCAAAATGCATTTGCAAATCTTGAAATCGCTAAAGCCATATAGGAAATGTGTACTGATCCATAATCCATTAACCATTAAAAAGTCCGAAGTCGAAAATCTTAGGGGGAATCCAATTTTTACCTGAGTGCATTCGACGTCAAAGCAATGTTATTGGAAAAAGATGCCAAAGCTTCCTTCCATTTCTTGATCCTCTCAGGCTCACTCCGATACTCCCACTCCAGAATCCTGAAATTGTTGCCGAAAGGTCCCTCAAGTCTTTTACAGTGGGAGGTCTTTAACTTGTAGAAAACGGGAATCACCACGAGTTTTCCTTGTTCCATCTGCTCTTTCATCTTTACAAGCTCATCTAAGCACCAACGAGACTCTGTGTACCTCATGGAGAAAATCACCACCACGACTCTCGGTTCCTCGATCCTCGTGAAAAGGTTTTGTAGATTTGTACCCTTCAGGTCAACATCATCAGTAAACACGTTGATCTTCCTGAATCTCATGGCCTTTACAAGAAACCCAACGAAGCTGTTTCGAAGCTCGTCTCCCCTGAAATTGATGATCACCTGGTACTGCGGCGGAGTGACTCCTTTGTCGTTGGTGGTTGATCTTAGCTTTTCTACTCTTCGTTGATTTTGAAAAGAACATATGTCTCCATTCTCTGACCATGAGTCACTTGAGAGCATGTTAAGATGTTCTCCTACTCTTCTTACCGGTGGAATTAAGGCAAGCACTCTTTCGATCGAGTCAACGATCTTTTCAACGAGCTCCCTCTCGTTCCTGCAATACAAATGAGGTAACAATTAATCAATGAAACACAAGGATAAGAAAAATTCAATCAAAATGAGATAGTCAAACAATTTCTCTACCTACAGTTCGCGAAATTCAAGCCTATCTTGCTTGGAACAGACCGCAAAGCGTTCTCCCAATTCCGTATATTAGGTCGATTGCTTCTACTTTCTCCGTATAGCTTAAGTCCGAACTCTCCTTTCTGCTCTCTCACCTCCTCAGGCTTCACGTTAAAGAAGACGGGGATGATTCTGAGTTTTTCTTTCTTCACTTGTTCCATGATCTTCACCAGCTCGTCCAAACACCAGTTTGATTCAGCGTACTTGCTCGAGAAGATCGATAGTGCGATTTCAGATTGCTCGATCCTCTCGAAAAGGACACTAAGATCTTCGCTCGGGACTTCTTTTGTGTCGATATAGTATGTGATCCCGGCTAGCGTTAAGGCTCCCTCCAGATGGCTAATGAAACTATTGCGCAATTCTGCTCCCCTGAAATTGATGAACACTTGCCACGACTTGGGAAGTATTTCGGAAGAGGAGGAGGAAGAAGCCGCCATTGGAAAGTTTTGATTTGAGATCGTTTGCAGACGTTCGAATAATAAAGTCAACTACGATATTTTACTTCTGTTATACAAAATGATTACGGCTTAGTACTAGTAGTGCTTAGCCACCATTCAGTATTTATTATTTAATAATATAAAAATATCATGCTGGAATAGTTTAACTAGTAAAATATTTCATGCAAAGCCTAAAAGTCGTTGGTTCAAGTAGAATTTTGGAAAAAACCATATAAAATATTTTGGTTTCTAGTCTGAAAAGATATAATGGTTGAGTCACATATCATTTTTTACTCAAATAAAAAGGTAAAATAAAAAACAAATAAACACATTGACAGCTATGGTAAAATCGGAAAAAATGTCATTAAAAGCTCAATTGTTCAGATAACTATATGGGCTATAAGTTATATAGTTTGATAGTCCGTAATATACTTATCTCAGATTCTAATAACAATCTTATCAAATCTTTAGTTACTATTCACCATTCAGCAGGCCCGGCTTTGGGACAGTGCTAACAGTACAATAGCACTGAGTCCCACATTTTTTTTAGTTTTTTCTTAGGATTTAAGGACCTCAAATTTTAAAAATTTTGTAAAAAAGGCCCTAAATTTTAGTATTATGAACATTTTCAAAAAAAATTTAATTCGGCACAAGGTCTAAAATTTTTTTGAGCCGGCCCTGCCATTCAGGTCCATTGGTCGTTGATTGTTAAACGACCAAGAAGAAAAAAAAATGCAGATAAATCCCAACAAGTAAGGACCAAGAACAATTGTTAGAAGAAGAATTAGACCTTAGTAATTAAAAACACATTTAATCAATTCAGAGTTTCAGACTATTGTCTTTTGCTTCCTCAAGTATTATATTCTCTCTTTGATATATTTGTTAATACTTTCTTTACTTCTTCGACGATTGACTTCACAAAATCTCTCTCGTACCTGAAATGACAACAGAGACATATCACAAATTACTGTTACAAAAAACAAAAAAAAACGATATATCACAAACTATCTACAAGCTTGTCTACTTTTAGTAGCTTTCGTGTTAAGCAAGAAACATGTCTTTCTCCTGACTTCAAACAAAGAACAGAGGAAAGGGACAAGACTAAGAAAAAAACTTTATTCTGAATAAGACAAAGCAACTTTTTTGGAGTAGACTTTTTTTGTAGTTTTGTTGGGGATTTGAGTTTGTTGGAGTTTTTCCATTCTGTGTCATTTCAGGAGAATCATCATAGTAGTTATACTTTAGATCTCTGAATATTATCGCCGAATTTTCCTCTCAATTTCCTCGCATCCTCTATTTGCAGCTTGAAGATAGGGATCACTTGAAGATTGCGAATCAAATAGAAGAAATTTCAGAAGAAAAACAATGGGAGTGTACTCCATGCGAATCTGAAGCGCATGAGGTGGTACTTGTGATATTTTGGCTTGATACTACTACTTGTGTGGACTGGAGATCATAATCTTTCAGGATTGATAGATTCTTTTCCACGGGAAAAAGGCTCCTGATTAGTTAGACATGCCATCGGATAAATGAATTAGTTAGGAAAAAATAGCATGGCACCCAAAAAAGAATTAGGATAATACTTTTCACGCAGTTCGTCTCCATGGAAGTTGATGAACAATTCATACTATGTAGGTATTGGTCCACTGTCGAAAGAGAAGGAAAAGGATTAGTAAAGGGGAAGGAGAAAACCATGCATGAGAGGTGATGGTGTTCTTTGAGAAAATTGTTTGCAGAGAAGAAGGGAAAGTCAACAATAAAAACATAATTGGATACTAATATTTCATGTTTTTGTAATTCTAAAGCAAAATATATTACTTCGTTCCTCTAAATTGTTGTTTTTTGAAATTTTCTTTGTAAACTATTTCCTTCTAAATTGGAGTACTTTTTTTTTGAACACTAAATTGGAGTACTAATCATTGAATTGTAGTTGACAGAAAAAAAAAACAATCGATTTGAGAATGTACATTGATTTGTATTTTTAGGAAGATAGACGATTTTTTTTCCCAAAATCTATATATTAATTATTATTTTTTGACCCTGTTTTTTTTTTGTCGTGTCTTTGATTCTAAGAGCATGATGTTGATAATATATTTATTTTTATTTTTTTTTAAGAGAGAGAGAGATTTGGTTATTAGTGGAGAAAGAGAGAGGAGAGAGAGTGAGAGATAGATTTTGTCACGTGGGACTTACAACCGGGGTGTAAGTTCACACCCTTATTTCGATTCTCGGACAACTTTTGCAATAAAACATGTTATTTTATTACTTACACCTGTGTATCGAGTACGCCATTGCGTATGACCTAAGGGGGGTGTATTGGATCAAGAACTTTGGAAGATTTGGTGGAATTAGAATATTTTAGAGTTTTGAGTGATTTGGGAGAGTTTTAAGGAAATTTATAGGTTGATTTGTTAGATTTTTATTCCATTTTTATTTTGAACAGAAAAAATGACAAGTGATTTTAGTGAAATTCCGGGTGAGTTTGAGATGTTTTTTTTGAACAGAAAAAGGGAAATCTAGGTTTTAGCCCTTCTGCACATGGACGATTAATAAGCTGCAAAAATGTTTTTCAAACAAGAATATTCAGAAGAGGTCATACAATCTTTTAAATAAGAGGTATTATTTTTAATCCCTTCTTCATAATGATTGCTCTGATTGTAGTTTTGGCCAAAGATAGTTGACATCATCATAACCCGAGAAAGGATGTGATAACTATGATCCAAGTTCTACGATTAAAAAAATTCTATTGCCCATGACTTGGACTTTCTCAAGGGAAAACCTGTAAGATTGGATGAAGAACTGTTAAACTTCTCGGCTATCAAGTGGTCTCCTAATGCACGTCTGATTTCTTGAGGTTGATCCATTAGAAAATCGTACAAAAGGCCCAAGTCATCATCATGTATCAGCTGAGAATTCTTAAGCTAAACAATTACTTCAGTCACAGCCCTATCAAAGAGATGACAATACTATATACATTCATAGTAGTTCTATCTAACCTATGCTAGGTATAATTCAAGCTTCATAAAATAGATCAATTAAAGATCATTACACAAACGAATACAAAAACAGAACACAATCAATAGCACCACAAGGTCCACAATAAAAGACTACATAGGAAATAATAATTATCTTAAGGCTGATATCAATATTCACAGACACGTATACATATTTATTTAAATACTTCAAGAACAACTATTTTTAGAGAATCGAGATGGTATGATATGATAAAAGCTCTTCACTGTTGTTCGTGCTGCTCCAAGACACTACACATCATTGGTTAGTGAATCATTTACCATATCGTAGGTTTTGCTCCGAAAAGGCGGAATAGAGTTCAGACCCGCCGTAGATGGCGACGAAACCGTCGGGACAGATTCCCAAATCGATCCCATGCTATCAAATCAAAAATGTAATTGATTCAATTGACTCTGGTACCACCTTCACAACGAGAAGATCAAGTCCGCGATTAGAGAGATCAACACTTCTCATTCTTCGCGAGAGAAACTCCCCACAGAGATGTCGATGGAGACCATCCTTTGCGACACATTTTTTTTTCGAGACTATTTTTAAGAAAAAAAAAATGAATCCTTCAAAGTTCCACCTCAATAGGTGGTATTTTCTCTATCCTCTTTTTCAGCTAAAAAAGTAAAACAAGTCTCCTAAAATCACTTCTACTAAATTTTTTAAAAAGAATTGTTATGTTTTGAGTAACGGTAGATTTGATATGGTATTTACAAATTGTTGATTGAATAACAAGAGATTGTGAATTATTTTAAGTGATTTTACATAAATTCCTAACTTCAACAACATAGGATTTGAGAACAAATTTAAAAATCAACAGTTGAATAAAAGGAGATTTTAATAAAAAACCAAAATCATCTAAATTTCTTCATCCAATACAACTCCATAAATTTAGCATTTTTTTTTGTTTCCAAGAAAGACAGGAATTTTCTTAACCATGAAGTGACCTTCTTCCTTGTCCTCTTTCGTGACCTTCTTCCTTGTCCTTTCTCTCTCTGTTGAGATCTCTCTGAAAAAAATTCCATCAGATCTTCAAAAAAGTCACCTCCTTTAACATTCTTCCTCAATCTCTCCACAAACCCTAATCCCAGCCATGGATCTCGCTGCAGAAGAGCTTCAATTTCTCAACATTCAAGGTATACTACGTGAATCCACAACAATCCCCAAATTTTCCCCAAAAACCTTCTACCTCATAACCCTAACCCTAATTTTCCCTCTTTCCTTCGCAATCCTCGCTCATTCTCTCTTTACCCAACCAATCTTAGCTCAGCTCGATTCAACTCCTCCTTCAGATCAATCTAAAACCAATCATGAATGGACCCTTCTTCTTGTTTACCAATTCATCTATGTTATCTTCCTCTTCGCCTTCTCTCTTCTCTCCACAGCCGCGGTTGTCTTCACCGTCGCTTCGCTTTACACGGGAAAACCAGTTTCTTTCTCTTCCACAATGTCAGCGATTCCTCTGGTTTTGAAGCGTTTGTTTATTACCTTCCTTTGGGTTTCTTTAATGATGCTTGTGTACAACTCTGTTTTCTTGCTGTTTCTTGTGGTTTTGATCGTAGCTATCGATTTACAAAGCGTGGTTCTCGCTGTCTTCTCGATGGTTGTGATCTTTGTTCTGTTTTTGGGTGTTCATGTTTATATGACTGCTTGGTGGCATTTAGCTAGTGTTGTATCTGTTCTTGAACCGATTTACGGGATTGCTGCGATGAAGAAGAGTTATGAGTTGCTTAAAGGAAGAACTAATATGGCGTGTTCGATGGTTTTTATGTATCTTGCTCTTTGTGGAATCACTGCTGGTGTTTTCGGTGGTGTTGTGGTTCATGGAGGTGATGATTTCGGGTTGTTTACGAAGATTGTTGTTGGTGGTTTCTTGGTTGGGATTCTAGTGATTGTGAATCTAGTGGGGTTGCTTGTGCAGAGTGTGTTTTACTATGTTTGTAAGAGTTTTCATCATCAGCCGATTGATAAATCCGCATTGCACGATCATCTTGGTGGGTATCTTGGTGATTATGTGCCTTTAAAGAGCAGCATTCAGATGGAGAACTTTGATATTTAATCGTTTAATGGATCGGATGATGAAGAAGAAGATAAAAAGAATCGGTTTTTGCGGTTTGTCATTGTAAGTTGTAATGTTTGTAATTTTCTATAGTGTTTGTTTTAGCTTTTGCATATCTGAATTAATTTGGGGAATAGACTTATATTGCAGATGTTCTGTTCCTTTGTAATTTCATAGTGTTTTGTTCAATATTGGAAGATTAATGGAATAAATTTTTTACTAGAGAATTGCTTGACTCTATTACTTGACATATTGGTCTTGCTCGTTACAAATTATGTTTGTAACGAGCATCCCACTCTCTCAAGCTCCCTCCTGGCCTACTTATTTTCTTATTTAGCAACAATGGAGGAGAATGAATGGCGCCTTCTTTGCTTTTTCTTCTGAAGTCAAGCGAAGAAGACTAGGCTGCACCAGAGACGGTTTTCGAAGGTAGCCAATTAGTTGTGTAAACTTCCCATCTTTTCTCTTTAGCTCTGTCACACTCGATGGATATTGAGAGCTAGAGAATGCTATGCCCTAACTTGGCTAATTCGAAACTTCTGGATTTAAATTGATGAGTTTCTTGATTTCTAATCTTTTTTTATTTCTTAACTTCCAACTTTTGGTGTAATAACAGCTGCAAGATCATCTGGAGCTACATTTGGAGAACCTCGCCGAGTTCGGCCATTGGAAATGAACTATTTGGACAGAAGCAATCCTCCTTAAGAAACTGAACGGCCATGTGGTTCAACTCAAGTTACAACGACGAACAATCTGGACAGTGGAAAATCGACCTTGTGAAGCTGTTAAAGTAGATATTACAGGATCAAACACATCACCACACGGTCAAATTCTCACTCCTGGGAGAGATGAATACCTGGATCTCTGTGTTTCTCTGTATCAAGCTGCTTTGAAAGGTGAATGGAAAGAGGCCAAGGTAATAATCCGAACAATCAAATTGGCACATCCTCTGTTTTTATAATGCTTTGTTACTTAAAACTTAGCATCTGAAGAGCCTTTGTTCGTACGCTTATTCCTGAATCATCAAGTGAATTTGATGTGTGCTTATATGTGAGACATCTCAATCACTTTCAGAGAGTAGCAAGTTGCAAAAAGTAGATAAACTCGAATGTAGAGACTTGATGTATGCGGCAAAATGGTAATAACAAAGAGAAACAATACAAATTTTCACTTGACTAGCAGCTGAGATGACTGAGAAACTCTAGGAATGAATTCTTATTCCTCGATCACCTTTTGTTTTTCTTCAAGATTGAATGCAGACCTTAAGGAGATTGTTGCTCTTTTTAAACACCTAGATTTAGCTAGGATGTACGTAATGAATTCTTTCTCTTCTACTCTTCCTCCATATTTTGCAATCCACTCAAAGATCTCGAGATGGGAAGACAAGCAACCAGGAACTGAACTCGGTTCGTTCCATGAAAGTGGGAGATCCTCGGGGGTTTCGGTTGGTCCCTGGAAGCAAATGAAGGCTATATATGAAGCGATTTTAATTAGTTGTTAGTAAAAGAGGAGGAAGATACCTACATAATCAACCAAAAGTTTTTTTAGTTTTGGAGAATTTCCAAGTAAAAGTATGAGTGGTTCCAGCCAGTCTGATTCATCCGGACAAATTATTAACTCTGAAAGTCGAGAGACGTTGATAGTGCTACAACGCACAAGCTGTGATAGAAAAAAACAACATTTAGATGCAAAAATGTGATCACAAGCAATGAGAGATATAGAGAGAAAGCTACCATTTCATCAGCCAAAAACAACTCAAGAAACAAGACCGACGAAAGAGATCTTGGCAACTTGTCATCAGCGTAGGTTTGAACACCTATATATGCACTATCAAGACAAGGCATATTCTTGATCAAAAAATAGTGTTTTGAACAATTAAAGATGTGAATGTACTCCAATGCCAGAGTATCTATAACCAAGAACCTGACAGGGTTTCCTACATAATTATGATTATAATCATGATACCATAAGTCCCGTAAAGGAGGCACTATCACATAGAAATTCTTGATATTGTCATTCCTTTCTCGTTTGACTCGTAGTTTCTCAAGAACAGAGCAGCTTGATAAGAACCTAATCAGAGAAGCATCGTCTTTATAGACCACATTGATAAGGTTGAGCTTTTTAAGGGATGGGAGGCGCGTGGGAGAAGAAGGAAAATCTATGAGAACCTTGTGGGAGAGATTCAGTTTCACTAGCGTTTCGCATGTGTAAATGCTTCTTAGGTAAGCTGATTGAATCTGCGGACCAGAGAAGCTTAAACTTTAGCTTACGCACAAAACGATCAACCGCCTTTGCAACCCATCTTCGGACATCAACATTAACAGGACATTGTGGACAGAGTTTGATACACAAGCTGTCTAACACAGGTGCCTTGTGTAGTTGCAATTACTGGTCAAGAAACCACCAAACACTCTTTTTGCTTTTATCATCATCGTTGCTTTCTTTGTACTCAAGTCTAGGCATCAATGTCCAGGCATATAAAACGCCAGCGTTTTGACAAAACCGTGGTGGCCACTGCATCTTTTGTGGAGACAAGCAATAGAATCTGCACAAGCAAATCATCGGACAATTTACTGATCTTGTCTCCTGGCAACAGATCAGACGAAACTTATGAAGCTGAGAGCTTAATGACTTGCGACGGTGTCATGTAAGCAAAAGGAAGCCCTAATTAATTCCGAAACTTTCTTTATTCTTTTTTAAATCTTGTTAATATCTTTTCTTTCAGATAGGATTTTAAATTTAACTAACTGACAATTTTATTTTAATTTGATGGTCAAAATTATAACAAACTAATTAATGTATCTTTTAAAAAAAAATTGTAACATTGTGAATTTTCCGAATGGAAATGATCATGATCCCATCTTCTAGCAGAATTTGTTTTTGGGGCCGATTTGTCTTTTAAAGAAAAAAAAGATTAAAAAAACATCTCTAATGATGCTTGAAGCTACGAGCTTATGGTTAAGCTAGAAGTCCTTTCCTAGGAGAACTAGTGGCTTTTTCTAAATATTTCGGATCGATTAAATACATATATTTGTAACGGCCGCAAGCATTAACTAGGTTGGCTTGTACCCATCGCCGGCTCTGGTCGGATCTCTCCCTCCCTTAATTTTCTCTCTGTTTTCTTCGTCATTTGGGATAACAAAATTGAAAATTCTATAACGCATCATACCACAACTATTCGAAATCGAACCACAATGGGAAAGCCACAGAGGCGGATACTAAAGACATTTTTCCAACAAGATTCAGTTGTTGCTTTTACTTGTTATTTCTTTGCTTTTGAGTCAAAACTCTACCATTCTTCTCCAATAGAAAGTTACGGACTACCATTGTAATGCTATATGTTGATTCAATTATTTGTTATTGTTTTCCAAGTTTTAGTTTTACTGTGGATTTTTTTTAATCTAATTTAAATTTAGAAAACAAAAAGTGAATGAAAAAAAAGCAGACAACATCTAGTGGATAACTTCAAAAAGTGGATAATTTCAAAAAATTATTGTACATCAAACTAATCTTTCAATCTTATAATCATCAATACATTCTTACTAAATTCATGATATCAGATTTTAATTTAAATTACTGTCTATATATTTCAAATTCACTACCAAATAATTAGAACACTAGATGATTTACCCGCACATAGTGCGGGGAGAAATAGTTATATGAAATATATAAACAATTTTTTGGAAACCGATTATATTATCACTTGATATATAAGTGTGAATATTTGAATATTTTAGTGACTGATATATTTCGGAGATTTCATTAGTTAGGAATTAGGATATTCCATATTTGGAATAAGATTTTAAATTAAAATATTGACCAAAGTTTTTTTTTGAAATATCATTCCTATAATTCTGAAATATATTCGAATATTTTTTGTAATTTAATTAAGATTTTATTTTGGAAACAATTCAATATAAAAACTGAAAAGAGTATGAATAATTATTTTTTAAACGTCATAAAATTTTATTATCCTTTATTATTCTTGATAATTCTAGGTAGTTAGGATTGATTTATCGCATATCCCTCATTTTATGAATCAATTTATATTGTTACGATAAGGTATTGGGTTGTAAATAAATTGTAACTAAAATGAGTAAATGACTAATTAAATTGAATAAACCGTGTAAAAGTTTTAATAAAGGGAGACTCACAAAAATGCCCTTTTTTTAATACCCCTTTTCAAAAATGCCCCATTTGGCTGTCCATTTTTAAAAATACCCCTTTTTATGTACAAAATGACTAAATTACCCTTCTTTTAATAAAAGATATCACAAATATATAAGGAAATATAACAAAATTAGGTCCACAAAATACAAAATATTTTTTGGCGGGAAAAGTGATCCCGCAATTTTTCCCGCCAAAACACTTGTAAAACCTTTAAAATACCTTGTAAAATTTTCCCGTTAAATTTTTTCCCGCCAAAAAATTTTCCCGCCAAAAATTTTTTTTGCGGGAAAAGTGATTCCGCAATTTTTTTGGCGTTAAATTTTTGGCGGAAAAATTTTTCCCGCCAAAAATTTACAAGGTATTTTAAAGGTTTTTTACAAGGTATTTATAAGGTTTTACAATGTATTTTAAAAGGTTTTACAACGTATTTACAAGGTATTTATAAGATATTATAAGATTTTACAAGCTATTTTATAAGGTTTTTACAAGTTATAAGGTTTTACAAGTTTTTTATAAGGTTTTACAAGTTATAAATACCTTATAAAACCTTATAAGTACCTTGTAAAACCTTTTAAAATACATTGTAAAACCTTACAAAACACTTGTAAATACTCTGTAAAACCTTTAAAATACCTTGTAAATTTTTCCCGCCAAAAAAATTTCGCAAAAAAAAATTGCGGAATCACTTTTCCTGCAAAAAAAAATTTTTGGCGGAAAAATTTTTTGGCGGGAAAAATTTTTACGGGAAAATTTTACAAGGTTTTTTAAAGGTTTTTACAAGTGTTTTGGCGGGAAAATTGCGGGATCACTTTTCCCGCCAAAAAATATTTTGTATTTTGTGGACCTAATTTTGTTTCAAATAAGGGTAAAATGGTCATTAAAAATTAAAAGAGGGCAAACTTAAAAATGGACTCTCAAAGGGGGCATTTTTGAAAAGGGGTATTGAAAAAGGGGCATTTTTAACAATTTCTCTTTAATAAATTGATAAGGTAAAAATTTGAAAAGAAATAATATTGAAAATAATGAGTAAGCGGATACATTTTTAACATAGATTAATATTGAAATATTGTTCATAGTGAATGTGCAATAAATGAAATGTTACTAACTAATTTATGTAAAACTATGTTCCAAATATATTTAAGAAACATATGGGCTCACATATACATTTAGATGTTTTGTAATTTATAACAAAAAATAGAACGTCATATATGTTAAAATTCTAAATATTTTTTATAAAACATATAAAAATTTAAGTACAAAACATATAATAAACATTTATATTATATATTGTTCATCATGATTTATGCTATATACTTTTTACTTGTTTCGTCAATATATATAGTTTTTATTAATTAATTTCCTTTATTAATTGCTAATCTGTTAAATATAGAGAAAAAATATGCATAAGTACCACTAATGGCATTATATGTAATTAGTCTAGTAAATATTGGACAATTATTAAGTTTGCTAAGAGTTTCTCTGGTTGCGACATGTCAACATGGCAGTCTTGTAAATCACACGTGAAGGTAAGGTTTTTTATTTAAAATGCTTCTCAATTAATATATAGGGGATTAGTTTTGAATGTCAATGACTGTTGTTTTTGGTAGGAGAGGGATGTCAATGGCTCGTATTTGTTAAAATATAAGTTAATAATCCAATGAGATCACAATATGCACCCAAATTTAATTCTATTTTTGTGTTGTACAAAATGCATTTTATTTATTTCCCCTTATTCACGTATTTTTATTTCTCTTTTAACTTGTATTTGTTTACAATTTCTTTTAATTCTATTTTATCTATTTTATATAATGATTTCTTTCTAAATTTTATATAAAAGAGGGATAACATCACTTATATGAAAAAGAATATCCATGATATTAACTAATGACTTTAGGCATAAAATATGTAAAGTTTAAAACTATATCCACGAACCTGTTTTTAAAAGATATACCCATGATTTTGTATGTGTATATTTAAGTGAGCAACATCACATGCATATACACTACATTACATCTGATCATCATCACACAATGGTACATATGAAGTTTAGTAAAGCTTTAATAAAAATTAGTATGTTTTCTTTCTTTCTAACATTGATTTTGGATGTTGTAGGAAATCATACTACGTGGTGTGTTCTTCTTGACTTTACTGCATTCTGTTCTTGTAAACGGCCAAATCTATGATGTGCTTAAATTTGGTGCCAAGGGAAACGGTATTACTGATGATTCCAAGGTATTATATTGGAAAATATTATCTTGTTTTACTCTATAAAAATATCTGAATTTTGTAAGTTTTCAAACCAAACTAGTTTCGTATGATATCATACATTTGAGTATACGTGACTATTACTAGTTTTTATTCATTTTCCTACAACGTAATGATAATCGTTGTCACAAAATTTTAGTTTTTTGAGTTAAGAATTCTTATACATTTGATTTTTTGATAAAATAAATAGGCTTTTGTGACAGCATGGAAAGCTATGTGTGGTAGTGGTGGGAATTCAAAAACATTCCTTATTCCTTCAAACAAAACATTCTTACTACAACCTCTTATGTTCCAAGGCCCTTGTAAATCTCCTTCCGTACAATTTAAGGTAGTTATCGATATTCTTTATAAATCCATTCACAATTTTACGCGATAAAAAAATTACTTTATGTGAATATTAAAGATATATATATATATATATTCATTTGCGCAGTTTAACGGAAAGATTGTTGCGCCTATCAACAAAGCAGCTTGGTCGGAAAATAAGTTATTTAGATGGGTTAGTTTTAAGGAAATAATCGGTTTAACAGTCATTGGTTCGGGAACAATTCATGGACGTGGTTCTTCTTTTTGGAAGGTAAAAAACATTTATATATACAAAAGAGATATAATTTTTTAACTTTATATATTTATACAAAATGGAAATCTAATATATATATTTTTTTTTCATATTCAACATATCCAGCCAAGAATGTCAACTTCTAAACGGCCTACTGTGAGTTTATATTTTCTCACAAAAATATATTCTCAATTCTAAAATAAAAATAGTTTATTTATATATATACACGAATTGATCGTCGTCAGTATATTCGAATGTTCATGATGAATTATTATTTTCCATTTTATTACAGCAATTGCATTTTCAAAGTTGCAATGATCTCAAGATAAGTGGAATAACCTCATTCAACAGTCCAAAAAACCATATATCGATTAGCGAATGCAAAAGAGTTAAAATTACGAAGATAAAACTCGTAGCACCCCACGATAGTCCTAACACTGATGGAATTGATATCTCACGATCAAGTGATGTCGATATATACGACACAATTATTGGAACTGGTACATAGCTAGATATCTCTCTTGCACACTCATTATTTAAAAAGTACTCTGAAATGGTATGATGGTTATTTGAATTTTAATTTTCTAAAAAATATTCTAGGCGATGATTGTGTAGCTATAAACAACGGAAGTATGAATATCAATATCACAAGGATGAATTGTGGACCTGGCCATGGAATAAGGTATATATGTGTGTGATTGATCAATACCATTTTACATATACTATTTTTGTTATATTCTATATATAATTAAAAAATCATTATCTATATAATTAAATTACAGTGTGGGAAGTCTAGGAAGAGATGGAGAAGAATCTATAGTTGAGAATGTCCAAGTGACTAATTGCACTTTCTTTAAGACGGATAATGGAGCTAGAATTAAGACATGGCCGGTAATGATTTTTTAAATAATTTTTTATATTAAAACTATATATATTGTGACAATATTGATATAGTTTCTTTTCGTGATATATATTTTTGTTTAGAATGGAAAGGGATACGCAAAAAATATACTTTTTCAGGATCTTACATTTAAAGAAACCAAAAATCCGATTATAATCGACCAAAATTATGTCGATAAGGGTCGCCTAGACGTGGAGGTAAATCATCTTAATTCTATTAAATAAAAATAATAAAATTTTAAAGCAAAACTAAATTGCAAACAAATTTGTATATTTTGTGTTTAGGAATCAGCAGTGGCAATTAGTAACGTGACATTCACCGATATTCGTGGAACGTCACAAGTCGATGAGATTATAAAGATAGATTGCAGCAAAGTCACATATTGCAAAGACATTGTTCTTGATAAAATCGATATTGCTACGGTCGACGGAAATAAGCCAGTTGTTGAATGCAGTAACGTGTATGGAAAGTCTATCAATGCTAACGAGGCCAATGGTTGTTTCAAAACACAGGATTGATTTTCATAGAAAATAAGAAAAATAGTTATTATTTTATATAACTAATAATCTTATGTAAGAATATATGATCAACTATTTTTGTATGCATGATCAAATAAAATAAATTTATATATTAAATTATTTCGATATACTCATGAATACTAATAATTAATGATATAATCAAAATAACGTTTGTTTGCTTTTCATTTACTTTAGTTTAGCTTACACATGATGTTACTAATTTATGCAAATTAATAAGAACTTGCAATGAATTCGTTCTCCTTTTTTTTTTTTTTTTTGTCAACAGCTTTTAATTAAAAATTCAAAAGAACCATTCCTGAAGAACGTTGTTTACATATGTAATGTGATGCGGTTCGGTGCGAATTTTTCGCGCCAAATTATCCGCTTTTACATTTGCACTTCGAGGGATTAAAAATAAAGAGAAGCTTGAAAATTCCTCTTTGTCTCTCTGTAAATCTTCTAAATACACTGAGAAGGCCGGCCATTCGGTTGGGGAAGACACCATCTTCACCAGGTCTGAACAGTCTGTATAAAAAGCTACTTCTTGATTGTCGGCTCTAATCATACACTTCATCGCCCAAAGAAGAGCTTCCACTTCTGTATGTTCTCCTTATCATTAATCGAATTGCATGATAGAGGTCTCAATCACAACATAAGATAAATCACCACATGAACTGTTTTAGAGAAATACATTTGCAAGTCAAATATTACACACATAATTTTTTAATAACATTGTTGTAATTAATGATTTGAGGAAACTTGCAATATACATCAGATGTGCATATCGAGCTAAAATGGGCATGAATGGTGGTAAAATATTTGCTTTGTTTAAACAACAAAATTGAGTCTTGCCAATTAAGTAATTTTTTCCGATATCTACTTATTTCTTTTTAGTGAATTTATACCTCTTTTTTATATCTGTAAGAAAGTTTTCTCTCAAAAAAGAAAAAAACCATGGTGTTTGGATGTGGCTATCCTGAAACATTAAAGTATTCAGATTTGGATATGAATTTCAACTATCAAGGTATCCATAGCTTCTACATATGATGATTTTGGATATCTGTCCAAATCATCAAAATATCCACGTATATCCAAATCTTTATCCATAAAACTAAAAATAAATAAATAATATGTCATAACAGTTTTTCCTATATGAAATAAACTATAATATATTAAGGGAGATTGACACAAATAGCCCCAAAAAAGTTGTTTTTTCCAAAAATAGCACCTCATTTGAAAAGTTTCACAAATAGCACCATAAACTTCAATTAAACTTAATGAAAATATAAGATAGAAAATAAAAAAGAGAGCAAACACTAATCTAATATTAAATTGAATCAAAATTGTTTTAAATAGTGGAAATATATACCCTAATTTGGAAATAGGGAACCCAAATATAATACCACAAACTAATATTAAAATAAAAATTTTTTTTAAATGGTGAAAATATATACCCTAAATTGGAAATAGGGAACCCAAATATAATACCATAAACTAATATTAAAATGAATCAAAATCTCTTTTAAATAGTAGAAATATATACCCTAAATTGGAAATAGAGAACCCAAATATAATATTTTAAATTTATTTCTAATTTATTTTGTTGAATAGCTTTTATATAAAAGTTGTGGTATTATTAGAAAAAAAAGCTAGTGATAAAATTTTTAGAACAAAAACACTAATAGTAAGTTAACTAGTGCTATTTTTGGAAGTTTATGGAGTGTGTGCTATTATTGTCAATAAAACTTGTTTTAGGGCCATTTTTAGGAATTTCTCATATATTAAAACAAATAATTAATTTTATATAAATCTTTAAACATTATTTAATAGTATTTGATATATATATATATATATATATATATACTTCTTAACTCATATGAATACGAATATCAAAACCTTAAAATTAAGATAAGTTAAAATCAATAGATTTTCTTGTCCTGATTTGGATCTGGACTCTTCAACGACTTGAATTATCGGAAAAAAAAATCTCGAATTGGATCTTGGATTACATCCCTAAATTTTAAATTCTCTAAGATTTATTCTTCAATTTGTAAATACCAATGTAATTTTAACTATATAAAATATATACATATTTAATTAATTAAAATGTTGTAGGTTTATATTTAAATTCCCTTAACTGTGATAAAATTTGAACATTATAGAAAAATCTGAAACATCTGAACACGAAATCTTGAAACTAAAAAACATAAGACAAAAAAGCTTAATAAATTTTTAATTTATTTAGTCCTTTTGGCCAAATTAATATCTAACTATTTTATTAGATAAATAATTATTCAATTTTATCATACTATTTTCATTTCATCTCTATTCAACAATTTAAATCTGTTAGTGTTGCCCAAATACGAGATTAATTGATCAACGTAAAGTTAAAGATTTTTTTATCCAGAGAAACATTATAAGACTATTGGTTAAATCCAATAAGATATAAAAAAATTCTTGGATTTTAATGACGTACGTATGTTGATGTCTAGTTAAAGGAATACAATCTGGTTGAATGAAGCATTCATAAAAAACAATTAACATCTAATTATTTATGTAGATTGGAATATAATAAAAATCACTCATTCGATTCAAAGAAAAAAAAAATTCAACGAAAATTATTCTTTGTAATTATGATGGTGAATTAATGGGGATAAATTTGTTTTTCCATAACTCATTCTATTCACCTATATGGCTATATCTCATTCATTTTTTCCATCTACACTATTATGTTCATTCTTATCATATAGAGCTTAAGTGGAATAGAAATTTTGTCTCATTTAAATTTTCTAACCAATCAAATGGTAACATTTTAATGACATATGGAGGACTACCATATTTAATAAATAAAGACTCTAACATATTGGAGGTCAATGGTCAATTCTTATGAAGTCAATCGTTTTTGCAGAAAAACAAAAAAGGGAAACTGTATGAATGGTTTATATGTGTCCACACATGCACATCATTGCTTATAAATACGTTATTGACAACACATGCATACACACATACTATCTTACTTTTAGTAAACTAATAATAGTCATTTTATAATGGTACACATCAAATATAAAGCTTTTTCAAAAATCTTAATTAAAATTTTCAATTTTAACCTCTTTTTGTTTGGTATTGTAGGAAATTTTATTACATGTTGTTTTCTTCGTAAATTTTCTGTATTTTGGTTTCGTAAGTGGTGAAAGCTATAATGTACTTGATTTTGGTGCTAAAGGTGATGGTAAAACTGATGATTCAAAGGTAAATTATAACATTTTACAAGGGATATTTTTTAGATTTTATACGTACACAGTATCTATTGCTATCATTAGTTTCTTCTCTATATAATAATTGTATTATTTATTTTATTATAACTTTTATTTACAATTTTTAATTATATTTGAATATAAAGGCTTTCATAAAAGCGTGGAAAACTATGTGTGGAGATGAAGGAGACACAAAAACAATTTTAGTACCCTCAAGTCAAACTTTCTTACTTCAACCTCTTCAGTTTCAAGGTCCTTGTGGATCTTCTCCTGTATTTCAGGTAAATTGTCTCGCAAATGTTTTTTTTTTTTTGCATACATGTTTATATTCCCATTACATGTATTTGAATAATATATTTTATTCAAAAAATTAATTATTGAATAATAAAATACTATTGAATAACCCCTCAATTTTTTATTTTTTTTTGCAAACGTGTTTATATTCAGATCTATAAGTATCCGAATAATATATTTTATACAAAATAAAACCACAAAATTTAGTATTTTAATGAATTTTACTTTGTAAATTATAAGTGTTAAGGAGAAAAAACCTTGTATTTAAAATATGTGTTTACAATTTAAAATTTTTTAATAAATATTTTTAATTAGTTTATATAATTTATGATGATGTTTTAATAAAGACACAAACACAAAATTTGAGTTTTATTAAAATATAATCTAAAGTGTAGGTGATAAATAAATAAAGAATGTTATGTATATATAGGTTAATCTCGACATATGCAATTAATATAATCAATTATTAGTCAATAGTTTTGTTGATAGCCTAGCATTAGATAAACAATTAGAATAAAAAAAAATGGTAGAATATTGAAAACAGGTTGAGTTGAGTTTTTTTCTCAAATACACATGAAACACTAAAATGTTAAATTTGTGAAATTTTATTTATTTGTCATGATAAAATTAAATGTTGTTGAAATATAGTATTAAACCCAAAATTCTTAGTGGATTGCCAATGACCCTTATAAATGTGCATTCTATATACTCCATATGTATCATTTTAACTGATGTTTAAGGTTTCTACACACAAATTAAAAACACATAATTTTCATTTAATTTACCTTTTTTACATAAAAATATCATTAAATAAAATGATTTTAACCAATAAAAAATATTAAATATATAATTGGTCAAACAAATTAAATACAGTTAATTTTTACATAAAAAGTTGAAAACATCACTTAAAATGAAACAAAAGTTTTTTCCTAAAACATCACTTATAGTAATACAGAGAGAGTTATAGATTTATTCTATAAAAGGTGAGAGTTTCTTATGAATTATAAAAATAGCGAAACAACCCCGAATATGAATTTCTGCAATGTATTTACTATCAACTAGAGAAACTAAATAAATCAAATGAATTGAAATAACTTTTAAGAATATATTTTATTGATACATATCAACTTTTTAGATGGACGGCGAAATTGTTGCACCTAGTGACGAAAGTTTGTGGTTGAACTTGGGTCCAAAATACAAAAAGTGGATATCTTTTTCAAATGTAAATGATCTAACGGTCGTTGGTTCTGGAAGTATCAATGGATTTGGTTCATCTTTTTGGGAGGTAACGATTAACATGTAATATATATGGTAATTAATGTGCAATATTATATATATATTAAAATAATATTGGGATTTTTTTCTGTAACATATATAAATATGTATTATTTAGTATATATTATTTAATGATATAGATTTTTATTTTCATCATCATACCAACTTATATAACAATTTTTTTTTTGTAGGGAAAAATAGTTAATCGACCTACAGTAAGTAATATATTAATTAATTTTTTATTAATATTATTATGGAATATATCAGTTCATGAAATTACTTTTTTTTGTACAGTCATTAGATTTTAACAATTGTAATAACCTCAACATAAGCGGAATAACTTCTAAAGACAGCCCAAGAAATCATATATCAATCGATAGTTGTAATATAGTTATGATATCGAATTTACAACTCTTTGCACCTGAAACAAGTCCTAACACTGATGGAATTGATATATCCAGTTCGACTAATGTTAACATATCAAAATCTACCATTGGAACTGGTATGTATTTGTACAAAACTCATGCATTTTTACTTAATCATCATGGTATAAAATATAATAATTTCGAAGCAAAACCAATTGCAGGAGATGATTGTATAGCTTTAAACACAGGAAGTGTGAATATTAACATTACAGAGATTGTTTGTGGACCTGGACATGGAATAAGGTACTTGTAATTAATGCCAACACACTCAAGTTTTTATTGTGCAATAAATTAAAGATCATTTATGTAAATTTCTTAAAATAAAAGTTTTGAATGATTTTAGTTATATCAAATATAAATAACCAAATAGTCAGTATATTGAACATATTTAAGTAAATTACTTTGTTGACAAAAATCTAGTTCATACCAAAATTCTCTTGCATAATTATATTATCTTACTAAATTATTTATCATTTAAAAATAAAACTTAATTTCAAAATAAAATAGTATGTCATAAGAACAAAAATATGGTTTTTTCTTATTACACAACCTAAAACTCTTAACCAATTGAAGATACATTTCTAATCTTACTCCAAAATTATTTATCTAATTTAGAAAAAGTTACCAAAGATTATTTTTCTTGATTTCTATACACTTTTGAACGATTAGATTATTTACTATAAATACACAGTATTGGAAGTCTGGGAGCTAATGGACAAGTAGCTAAAGTTGAAAACGTTCAAGTGACTCATTGCATTTTCAACAAGACAACAAATGGAGCTAGGATCAAAACTTGGCAGGTATTACTTTTTTCACTTCTACTGATAATAATATTAGTTATAACCTTTCTTTCAATTTTTTGTGTTAGGGTGGAGAAGGATATGTTAAGCATATATATTTTGAGCACATTACCATCATTGATGCAAAGAATCCGATTATAATCGACCAACACTATGTTGATAAAGGACATAGCATTTTCGAGTCTAACAAGGTATATGTTTTGGTAATATAATATTCTGAAAGTATACATAATTCTTTTAAATATTAAAGATATGTCTTTTTAATAGGATTCAGAAGATGTGGCGATTAGCGATGTAAAATTCATTGATTTTCATGGGACGACGCCAAATGAAAATATTATAACACTAAATTGCAGCAAAATCAAGCCTTGCAAAAACATAGTTTTGAACGATATCAATATTACTACAGAGGAAGGGGGAAAGCCCAAAATTGATTGCAACTATGTGATGGGAAATTCTGAATGTATTAAAAGTCGTCTTTTATTTTTACAAGAGGCAAAATCGAACAGACAAAAAGTTGGATAGCTTTTGGTGTTTTAGATTGTCAAGCAATGTTATCTAAGTGGTGTAATGTTATAAGGGCATTACCTTTAAACTTTAGTACTAAATAAACTTTACATTTTCCATCTTAAGTCTTCTAAGTAATATTGATCTCATCAAACTTATGATTTTTTTAAAAATCTTATTAGTCCAATTAATTATTTTAGTTTGGAAGAACATGCAAATAAACCAAATTTTGATTATGATTAATGGACATGTATCAACGGGTCTAATTAAGAAAGTATATGAATTGTTAAGAAAATAATTATGTGTCAATTATTAATTTATTACAAACGCATAGTTATTTTATAATTTTTGTGTTATTAGTTTTCAATAAATAGAAAATAAAATAGCTGAGATGCGAAAGAAATCATAAGAAGGTGTGAAGCTAAAAAGAATAATACGAGAAAAAAGATTTAAAAGGGAAGTTAAAATCGATGTGAAAATTTCAAGCTCTAAATCATGTTATTCTTCTTCTATTTGTGGTAGAGACTAGGCGGCGAGAGAGGTACCCATCAAACAGAAATGGCGATGTGATGACAGTAGTATTGTCGTTCACAATCGTGGCACTTTCATGGAAGACAAATTTTTTTGACAAAACCAAACTATAAATGTATTTTGTCAAAAGATCGCAAAGACCAGATTAATTTACCAATTGAAGGCATGTCATATCAATCTCTTACTATCATAAAAAGTTACTAAAACCAACAATTTTAAAATTTGTTGCTAAAGTAATGGTGTTTTGAGATTTTCTTACAATATTTACAACTATAAATAATGTAGTTAGTTGAACAAAAAAATAAAATAATAATGTAGTTGAAATAAAGAATACTAGTATTAAAGTAGATTAGATCTACTCACATATCGCACTAGTTAGCTTTGATCAAAATTTAATACAACATAAATAGCCACAAAACAACAAAAGACATCTGCTAAATTCCAAATCTCATCTAAAATGCTACAAGAAAGTTTATAAACTCAATGTTTTTACCAATGTAGTATGTTTAAACTTAGCCGCATATTCTCTCTTGGCTTTTGTATTCTTTGGGGAGAATCCAATAAACTCTTCTACTTTGGTTTAAAGTTACTTTCAGGCTAAATAAATCATATTTTACCCCAAAAACTCAATTAAGACGCATTTTGTCAACTTATTGACTCACAACTTTAGAAAAATAAATAAACGAGGGAAATAAAATAAAGTCTATCATGGCAGCCACAAACATTTGTTTATGAAATTATTAACTAATTACTACTAATAGGAAACGCCCACGCGTTTAGACCCTAGTGGACTAAATCGATCTAGTGATTCTAGTCAAATTATTGTATAGTCTTCTATTAATAATTAATTATAACTATTACAACAAATAAAGCCGTCTTTATGAACTTTCTGGTGACATGAGTCTGAAATTTTGTTTTTGTTTTTGTTGTTTGATACATGTTCTAATTTATTGTAATAAATATTATAATAGTATCTTAATTATAAAATGTATTTTAAAAAAAAATTGAAATTCTAATCAGATTTTTGAAACATATGAGAGTGTCGTAATATTCATAATATAATAACAATGCACACGATTCGACCACTTGTATTAGTTTTGGAATCACACTTTTAATTAAAAAAAAATTATAAACAAAATAATAATATATTGCACATTGCTGTTACAAGAAAACCAATGATGACTTTTGCCTTGCCTCATGTACGTAATTATAAGAACCGACAAAAAAAAACGAAGACTAAAGCTAGAGAGGAAAAAACACATCCAAACAAAATAATGAGTTCTTCGTCTTCCTCCTCTTCTTCTTCTTCTCGGAGTAAACTTATGGATTCAGGATTTGTAATCGGACAAAAGGAAGTAACAAGAATCTTGATACTGTTTCTTGGTTTAACTGCTTCATGTCTGGTTTTATACAAAACAGCTTACCCTCTGCAACGACTTAATGTCAGCAATCTCACCTCTCTTATCGCTTCTCCATCTTCACCATTACCTAATCTCAACTCATCAGAGATTTCTTCAGAAACAGTAAGCTCTCATCATTATTCAGATCTACTACATACTCTGTTTCTACTCTTTATACATATTCTCTGTTTCGTCTTGTTATAGGGTTTGAATCTGTAGTTTTGAGTCCAATTTCGTTGTTGTTTCAGATAAAACCAAAGCTCAATTTCAAGGAGATTTTGGAGAACGCGTCAACGAAGAACAAGACAGTGATTATAACGACATTGAATCAAGCTTGGGCAGAGCCAAACTCTTTGTTTGATCTCTTCTTAGAGAGTTTTCGTATTGGACAAGGAACACAACAACTGCTTAAACATGTAGTAGTGGTTTGCTTGGATCCCAAGGCGTTTCAACGATGCTCACAACTTCATACTAATTGCTACCATATCGAAACATCAGAAACTGATTTCTCCGGCGAGAAAGTTTACAATACTCCCGATTATCTTAAGATGATGTGGCGCAGAATCGAGCTTCTTACTCAAGTTCTTGAGATGGGTTTTAACTTCATCTTCACGGTATTGTCTTAACCCTATAAGATTCTATACCGTATTTTTTTTTGGTATTACACTAAATCGAGGTTTTCGCCTTTAAATTTCGATATTTTATCCCACATTTTTGTAACTAGACCATAAGTCAACATATTTCCGTTTGATTGATGAATTCAACATTTTTATTGTAATTTTCCACGATTTTGCAATGTTCTTCTCAATCTAAGCTAATGGCTTATATTGACAATTCTTGTGTATTTGAATATAGGACGCAGATATAATGTGGCTTAGAGATCCATTTCCTCGGCTATATCCAGATGGAGACTTCCAAATGGCGTGTGATAGATTCTTTGGAAATCCTTATGATTCAGACAATTGGGTCAATGGTGGTTTCACATACGTGAGATCAAACAATCGAAGCATTGAGTTCTACAAATTTTGGCACAAATCTCGTCTGAATTATCCAGACTTGCATGATCAAGATGTGTTCAATAGAATCAAGCATGAGCCTTTTATCTCTGAGATTGGAGTCCAAATGAGATTCTTTGATACAGTTTACTTTGGTGGGTTTTGTCAAACGAGCAGAGACATAAACTTGGTTTGCACAATGCATGCTAATTGTTGTATTGGTTTGGACAAGAAGCTTCATGATCTGAATCTTGTTCTTGATGATTGGAGAAAGTATCTGTCTTTGTCAGAACCAGTGCAGAACACGACGTGGAGTGTTCCTATGAAGTGTTTGGAGGATTGAGATTTCCTTTTTTTTTTTTTTTATTAAGATTTTAATGTTGTTGGTACAAGAATAATATTGTTTTAACTCTCTAATCTCTAATCAAATAATTTTAAGATTTCCAAGTTTGTAAATGTTAGTTTAATCTGTTGGAGAGCCGAATGCTAGAAAGTAAAACTAAACTTCTAGTGTTTTTGGTTTGAAATGTTAATATTGAATAAAATGTGTGTTGTGAAATGTTACGATTTTGATTGGTAATATGAAAAAGAAAAATTTACTCGGATGTTATAGAAAAGTATGTTTATTATTAGAATATCATATATCTTTTAAAAATTACTCATATGTTTTGAGCATTTGTGTAATTACAGTTAACACCCTTCATTAATTTTTTTTTAATTAATAATTTTTAATTCGTTTTTAATTAAAAATAATAAATAAAAATTTGATTATCCATGTCATTAATCCACATCACCAATCTCATACTCCTCAAACTCACGTTATTTCTCTACTTCTCTTTTTTTGTCTCCAAATCCAAGAAAAGCTTTTAGATCTAATAATCTGCAACTAACTTGGGTACAATATTGACAAAGATCTTCAAATTGCAGGATTTGGCTGGATCTTCCTAGACCTCACAGCCACAACGCTTGCCATAGGGTCCCAAATCAAAAGCTTCGACAGATCTACTCGCAACCTCGCTCACGAAAAAAGTCATCAAAAATCAAAATCCAAATCAAAGAGATCTATAGAATTCTACATGATTCGTTACAAGTTTGAGTTGAAATCAAGAATAGCTACTCTTTTACTTTGATTTTACATGTCTCTCGTTTAATCTTCCTCTCAATCGATCTATTTGGAGACATTTCTACTTCTATCTATGTTTTGATTCATACGGTTTAGTCTTCCTCCTATGTATCCCTCAAACATATTTTTACGTTTCTTAATTTGATTGTTGTTATTTGACCAATAAATTTCATATTGTATTCTCCAAAAAAATGTTGCTTTTCGATCTGTATTATAAATCAGCCGTAAAGTGATGTAACTCAGCCGTAACGTGATGTAACTCAGCCGTAACATATAATTTACACAACCTTTCGTCTTTCCTGAATGATAACTCGGCCGTGACAGGTAATTTACCGAACCTTCGTCTTCCCTGAAGCATATAACTCAGCCGTAACATATAATTTACACCCATCTTTCGTCTTCCCTGGAGAATATAACTCAGCCGTGACATGTAAATTTACCGAACCTTTCATCTTCCCTTAAACATATAACTCAGCCGTAATGTAATTTTACCGAACCTTTCGTTTTTCCTGGAACATATAACTCAGCCGTGACATGTAAATTAACCGAACCTTTCATCTTTCCTTAAGCATATAACTCAGCCGTAATGTAATTTTACCGAACCTTTCGTCTTCCCTGGAACATATAACTCAGCCGTGACATGTAAATTGACCGAACCTTTCGTCTTCCCTTAATCATATAACTCAGCCGTGACATGTAAATTTGCCGCGAAACAATAAGAGACGCAACATTTCGTCTTACTTTATCATCGAGCACCAACTTCACAAGTTTTTCGTGCGTTGTTTCCGCATCTATCTGCACAACTCTACACCCTCTTTCATCGGTGTTAAATACGTATTTGTGTTTCTATACCCAATTACCGGAAACAACAATTACCGGAACCGGATCAACCATATCGGGAGAAGGATGAAAGAAATTGAAGAAGAATGAGGAAGACGATGAGGAATTGGAAGTTCCGGTGATGTGAAAAACTCAGGTGAAGGAGACGAGTTGAAAAAATTAGGCCCTATTTTTTTGTCCTTTGATGATGATGACATGGAATGTTGCATCTACGTCATTTTTTAATTGATGAAGTGGCAAGTAAGCCACCAAACGAAAATGTAAATCAGCCTAATTAAACCAGCCATCAAACAAAACTTTAACTCAGTTGCAACATGTTTACTATTACAGTAATTAAAAAATGAAAAAACAGCAGTCAAATTTAGCCGTTTACTGTCGTAACTCAACCAAAAATATTTAACTCAGCCGTGTCGTTAATAAGTCGGCCGTCATTGCATGCTATTCTAGTAATTAATTTTTCGCTTCTAAGTCAGCCGTAATAAGGCCGAGTTTTCCGTTAATCCACCTCATTACGGCTGATTTATGACACTCGAACATAAATCAGCCGTAACGTCATCCCATAACTAAGCCGTCTTTGATAACTCAGCCAGCCGGAGAAAGTTAAGTCAGCCGTGTCGAAGCAATAACTCAGCCAAAAATTTGACAAATCAACCATCGGGTGAAAACTCAGCCGTAGCTTAGGCTGGGTTATGCTCGAAAGTCAGCCATTTTATCATAACTCAGACAGATTTCAGTAAGTCAGCCTTAACTCCTGGCTGGGTTATACTCGTAAGTCAGCCGTTTGCTCATAACTCAGCCATTTTTCTTAAATCAGCCGCAACATACCGTAACTCAGCCGTCACTGCAGCTATATCGCTTTACGGCTGAGTTCATTAATACACGTCAGCGATTTCTGACGTGGCGACGCGGCTTTGCAGACGTGGCAGTGACATTCTTTGTAATTACGTTTTTTCCTGTAACGTTTAACAGGGGCACGCTGGGTATAAAAAATATACCCTAAATATGATAGTAATAAAAAAAAAGATATGTATGTTTCTGGTCATTTCACCTAATTTGTATAACATCTGAGTAAGTTTCCCTATGAAAAATGTTAAATGCAATTTTCATAAGTTCTATCAACCACGAGTATTGTTTTAGTCATTACCCAATTTGTAGATTTAAATAGCTATTAGTTTATATCAGTTACAATTTTGGTTTGGGCCTAGGTTCGTTACACATTTTTAATTTAGAAGAGATGGGCTTGCCAATTTGCCCATCATGTTTTTCGACTAAGTGTATCCGTTTATGATGATATCTACATGGGATTAAAAGTAGGCAAGATTCTAAACAAAGTAATTTATCAATAGCGACATGTTAATTCATTTTACAAATTAAAATATATGAGATATATTGTATCCTAAGATTTTAAAATTTATATTATACATAAATTTTAGAGAGATTTTGTTGGATTATGACTTTTTTTTTTTTCTTTTTTTGTGCAACTTGTTGGATTATGACTAGTTCTTCAAAAATAGAGTTGAGTGTGTTTATAATGATATACTGCCTCTTTAGATGCACATTCCAACCTAGGAGACGTTAACAAAATGGAATCGAAACTCGAATATGGTAGAACACATGATAAAATAGAGAACCCTTGAATGTTAACCAAGTATTGCTTGGTCCAATGGCACAAAAGAATGAGAAGTTGTGCTCCCTTGGATTTGAGTGTTGCTTAAAAGGAGTCTTCAACTGCTAGTCCCAACCCAAAAAGATGTATGAGCCTTCAGATTTGACACTTTTTGCATAATCAATTACTTATCGGTTCATCTTTGTAAGAAAAAAGAACAAATGTGTTATAAATTTATAATCAGGTTCGGCTCAAATATTGGCTAGACCCTACTATGTAAAAAGTCAATAAATTTGTATTAAAAAAAACCCTAGACATGTAAATAAAAAATTTTGGGTTTTTGGACCATGTGCCCCAGCACATCTAGCACATGTCTTAAGCCGACTCTGGTTATAATCACCTAATTTTCATTTAGATCCGATATTGAACGGAAGAAACCTAGTTCAACTTGGTTTGCAAAAACCAAATAACACAACCATCCAATAACACAATCACAATATCTGCTTCCCAACATTTATGCAACTTTATTTCTAGTGGACACTAACTAAACTGAGAACCAATTTCAACTGTTGTGTTACAAAGTCCATTAAAATTACGCGTTATCGATTACAAGACCACAACTGTTAAAAAAAAAACACTTTATTTTCTGTCAGAAAAAAATAAATACATTATGACAGCAATCACTTTCAAAAGGCCTCTCAAATGGGTCCCAAATGTATGATCCTAATGTCAATCACAAGTAACCTAAGTTCGGCCCAAATATCTGATGGTCCACTTTACATTTTTTCATTAAATAAATATGTTGATATATATATATCAGTAAAAAAAAAATGAATTTTCAGTCTGAAGAACAAACATTAAATTAAGGTTATTTACGTCAAAGAAAAGAGAATCAAAAGAAGATAATCATTTTCTATGGCGGCGTTTTAAAACATTAGATTTTGATTTTTGACTTTATTATATAAAACTAAAAAGCTCTCTCGTATCTAAACGAATTTAACTAAAACAAGCTAAAAACAAATAAATAAAAAACTGAAATAGAAAACAGTTTAAACTTTAAAAGATCAAAGTAGAAACTAAGGATCTAAATAAGCTTAGAGTAAGACAAAATTCGAAATCAAGATCCATGGCGGATTTTGTCTCTCTCCGTTGGTTCGCACTTGACACAAAGGGTTCGAGACGAGATAACAGACAAGGGTCCGAACCGAAACGGAGGAAGAAAGCAAAAAGGCAAGACCTTTTGTTGTGTTTGGTGATAGAGAGAGAGAGAGGGGGACACGTGTCGGGGTAAGAGAGGAAGAGAGGTCACTCTCCGTTCCCGGTTCTGTCTCGTGCGGTGCGTAGTAGGGTGCCATGTCAGAGTCCGTTCCCCTATGAGCTCGGCGAATCCGAATCATATGCCTTTCTTTTCGCTATTAACCCAAACCCATCTCTCAAAGACTTGACCTTTATCTTTCTCTCTCTCTAATTTATTTATCGTTTCGCGTGTCGCCTTCTCTCTTTCTCTCATTCTCTCTCTCTCTCTTTCCTTTCGTATCTCTTTCGTTTTGAGGCCGTGCCCTAGAAGAAGAAGAAGAAGCCCCTTTTTCTCCGGGACTTCAATCCCTAACTTCCGTCGCCGGATTTATCGTCCTTGATCATCGGAGGACTGTTTAGCTTCTTTATTCCGATTTCAGATTTCCAGATTTGTAAGCTGCTTTCTCCTTTCTGGGTATTTCTTCTTTTTGTTTGTGATTATGTAATTTCGATGATTTATCTTACTTGGTGAGGGGTTTTGATGCTTGTGTGAGGTTAATGCTGTTTAATTAAGGACTAATTTAGTGTGATTTGGTTTAATTGAGTTTCTCTTGAGGGAATTGGGTTTATATCTCCAATCAAGCTTTATGGTTAGTGCCAATGTGTGTTGTTTTAGCTACATCTCTTAGCTCTTTTCTCTATTGGTTTTGTGTTTCGATTTCATGTTTGTTTCTTTACTTGAGATATCTCAGTTATTTAGTTTCTAATTATGGTTTGCTTGACTAGATTCATGGCTTCTGCAATCTATAGTTGATTTAAGTCGACTTATAATGTTTTATAATGAATCCTACACTAGTGTTCTTTCAGTTATATAGGATCATTGATCTATGTTTCCTTAGAGATAGGTTTAAGGCTAGAAAACACCAGATTTTGAAGTAGAGGAATGTAATAAAGTATGAATTTAATGAAAGTATTCTTAAGGAGTGAGGGAACGAATCGTTTATATTATAAAGGCTGTGTTAAGATTAGATTACTTACTAGGTATGTGTCTCATCTTTAATTAAGTCTTTTGATTACGGATGACAATACTTCTAACGTTGTAAAGTTACCACCATAATTACCGGGGAAATCATTTAGTTTCTTAGCTTCTATAGCTTATAAGATTGGATGACGCTGTTTGATTTCATATCATTGTAAAACTGAATGAAATTGTGGTTGTGGGTCGGTACACTGTGCTTTGTCCGATATCCATGACGTTTTACTAAATCAGGAAAAGGCCCAGTTTCACATTTTCCATTTATCGTGTATATGAATATTGACTTTCACGCCGTTCCTGTCTGTTTGTGCACAGTTAAAGTACCTCCTTGTTGTTTCAGTGTCTCTTGATCTTAGATTATGGTTTACCTTACTCGTTTTTTCTTTTGTAATATAGTGTAGAGACAGAGTTCTTTGAAGGCAGTATTCTTTAGTTACTACTGTAACTGTGGTTCACACATGAAGGTCTATCCGGTTCTCTATCAAGCAAATGGTATGAAAACAGAAATAGAAGATGAAAGATTCAGGAAGTGAAATGATTAATAGAGATTGGGTCATGAAGCAGAAACGAAGAAAACTTCCGTCTATACTGGATTTATTAGACCAAAAAGTGGATAGTTCAGTGGCTTTTGATTCTTCGGAATACACTTCTTCCGCTAAACCAACTAAGCATCGGCTTAAGACTGATTTAACTCCTGAAAGGAACTCCTCTAAGAGGAAGGGAAATGATGGGGTAACTTCATTTTATTTTTTTGGTGTTTTTAAAAGTTTTTCTCCTTATTTTATTATATGGTGTTCTTCTATTAATCATTTCTTTTTTCGTTACAGAATTATTTTGAGTGTGTGATCTGTGATCTTGGTGGTGATTTACTGTGTTGTGATAGTTGTCCTCGGACCTATCATACCGCATGCCTCAATCCACCTCTTAAGGTAAACGATTTTATTTTTCCATGTGTCCTTCGTAGTCGCAGATTCGCAATACCCACATTTGGGAAACTAATTTTTCTCCTTATCTCGTATCCTCCAGAGGATTCCAAATGGTAAGTGGATCTGCCCAAAATGTTCCCCAAACAGTGAAGCACTCAAGCCTGTCAATCGTTTAGATGCGGTTGCTAAGCGAGCAAGAACAAAAACCACGAAAAGAAATTCACAAGCCGGACCAAAGTGCGAGAGAGCTTCTCAGATTTATTGCAGTTCTATAATTTCTGGAGAACAATCTTCAGAGAAAGGGAAATCTATATCGGCCGAAGAGAGCAAATCCATAGGAAAGGAGGTTTATTCTTCCCCGATGGATGGCTGTTCAACTGCTGAGCTTGGCCATGCATCTGCGGATGACCGACCCGATTCATCATCTCATGGAGAAGATGATTTGGGGAAACCTGTCATACCTACTGCAGATCCGCCTTCTGATGCAAGATTAACTTTGCCGTCCTGTGAAGATCTCTCTGAATCTAAACTATCAGATACGGAGAAAAATCATGAAGCACCCGTGGAAAAGTTGGAACACGCTTCCAGCGAGATTGTGGAAAACAAGACAATTGCTGAAGTGGAGACTGGAAAAGGTAAAAGGAAAAAACGGAAGCGTGAACTAAATGATGGGGAAAGTCTTGAAAGGTGCAAGACTGATAAGAAACGTGTGAAGAAAAGTTTGTCCAAAGTGGGTTCTCAGAGTACCAAATCACCGGAGTCTTCGAAAAAAAAGAAAAAGAAAAATCGTGTGACATTAAAATCCTTGTCCAAACCTCAGTCCAAGACAGAAACATCAGAAAAAGTGAAGGTATGTTTTCCTAATTATTATAGATTTTGTAGACATTCTAGTTGCTGATTGTGGGAAAATGTATTGTACGAAATGTTGCATCCACGCCTTTTTCTTAAGTGTGTTGTAGCACTAAATATATATGAAAAAAAAATCAGAGATCAGAGATTTGGTAGAGTTACAAGATTCAGAATCATTTTAAGATTGTTTTTCTGACACTCTGTATTTAATGTTGAGTATCTTCGGCATTAATGTAAAAAGTCTTTGGTCAATATTGCATGTAGTGTTTCTTGTTCTGTCCTGAAGATTGTGGCTATTTTAAGTTCTTATATAACCAGTGCGACATTTTGTTATGCTTAACATTTTGCAACAACTGGTTATTCTCCACAAACTCAATATTGTTTTACCTGTTTATTAATAGAGTGGTTTCTCACAAGTAATTATGATACATGAGACTATATCTCTGTTTCGGCAGATGAATTGTGGATACCTCTTTTAACTGCAGGAGCTCGGAAATAGTTTGATGTTTTTTCTTTAGGAATTTAGTTATATAGAGTTGAAATTTCTTGATGGTCCTATTGATTTTCGTTTTTTATTCGTTGTTGTTCTTGTATCATCTTTCATTTAGTATATGTTCTTATCCATTTATACTTACTAATGCAGAAGCTTTCCAAGGAGGAACGTCGAGCATTACGTGCCACAAATAAATCTTCTAGTTATTTGGATGAGAAAAGCTCTCTTCCGGCTGTAAACCTCCAGGTATCCATCAAAAAATCATTTTTGTTCCTTCAGAATTGTCTATTATGATGCGCCTTCATTTCTGGTGACTCATGTGTTGCTCATGCTTGTTAATATATCTTTTCATTCTTTTGTTTGTGGTTTCCTAACAGGTTGATCGTGTTTTAGGATGCCGAATCCAAGGTCTGACTAAAACCTCGCTGTGTAGTGCTCTTTCAGATGACTTGTGTTCTGATAATTTACAAGCTAATGACCAGCGGGATAGCTCAGTACAAGATACAAATGCTGAATTAGTAGTTGCTGAGGACAGAACAGAATCTTCTTATGAGACGGGTAAAAGTTCCAAGGGTTCACGACTGAAGGATAAAGATATGGATGAATCTGCTTTAGGTACTGAGGGTATGGTTGAAGTGAAAGAAGAGATGCTTTCAGAAGACAATTCTGATGCCACATTGAGTAGACACGTGGATGATGAAGATATGAAAGTTAGTGAAACACCTGTATCTGTTGAGAGGGAGTTACTTGAAGAAGCACATCAGGAAACAGGGGAACAATGCACTGTGGCTGGTGAAGAAGTTGAGGAGCCTGTTGCTGCTAAAACTTCAGATCTGATTGGTGAGACTGTATCATATGAATTTCTTGTTAAATGGGTGGGAAAATCTAATATTCATAATACTTGGATTTCTGAGGCGGAGCTAAAAGGTCTTGCTAAAAGAAAACTAGAGAACTACAAATCAAAGTACGGAACAGCTGTAATAAATATCTGTGAAGATAAATGGAAACAGCCTCAGCGTATAGTTGCTATTCGGGTTTCAAAAGAAGGTAACCAAGAAGCTTACGTAAAATGGACAGGCTTGGCTTATGATGAATGCACGTGGGAGAGCTTGGAGGAGCCTATTCTTAAAAATTCATCGCATTTGATAGATCTTTTTCATCAGTATGAGCAGAAAACATTGGAAAGGAGTAGTAAGGGTAATCCCACTAGGGAAAGGGGTGAAGGTCAGCAAAGTGAAATTGTTACCCTCACAGAACAACCTCGAGAGCTCAGAGGAGGTGCCTTGTTTCCCCATCAGCTTGAGGCCTTGAATTGGCTGCGTAGATGCTGGCATAAATCCAAAAATGTAATACTTGCTGATGAGATGGGGCTTGGAAAAACAGTGTCTGCTAGTGCATTTCTCTCCTCACTGTATTTTGAATTTGGAGTTGCAAGACCTTGTTTAGTTTTGGTTCCTCTTTCAACAATGCCAAACTGGCTATCCGAGTTTTCTCTTTGGGCTCCACTCCTTAATGTTGTGGAGTATCATGGAAGTGCAAAAGGACGAGCCATAATTCGAGACTATGAGTGGCATGCTAAGAATCCTACTGGGACGACCAAGAAGCCGACATCCTACAAATTTAATGTCCTTTTAACTACTTATGAAATGGTCCTGGCTGACTCATCTCATCTGCGCGGAGTTCCATGGGAAGTTCTTGTGGTTGATGAAGGGCACCGTCTAAAGAATTCAGAAAGTAAGCTGTTTAGCTTGCTCAACACATTCTCGTTTCAACACCGTGTGCTTTTGACTGGCACCCCTCTTCAAAATAACATTGGTGAGATGTATAACCTGCTCAACTTCTTGCAACCATCGTCATTCCCTTCTTTGTCTTCTTTTGAGGAGAGGTTCCATGATTTGACAAGTGCTGAGAAAGTAGAGGAACTGAAGAAACTTGTTGCTCCTCATATGCTTCGCCGGCTTAAAAAAGATGCCATGCAGAATATTCCTCCAAAGACAGAGAGGATGGTCCCTGTCGAATTGACATCAATCCAGGCGGAATATTATCGTGCAATGCTAACAAAGAACTATCAGATACTACGAAATATCGGGAAAGGGGTAGCGCAACAATCAATGCTTAACATAGTGATGCAGTTGAGAAAGGTTTGCAATCACCCATATCTCATACCAGGTACTGAGCCGGAGTCTGGGTCATTGGAGTTTCTTCATGATATGAGAATAAAAGCGTCAGCCAAGTTGACCCTGTTGCACTCTATGCTTAAGGTGCTACAGAAGGAAGGCCATAGAGTTCTGATATTTTCACAGATGACAAAGCTTCTAGACATTCTGGAGGACTACCTGAACATAGAATTTGGGCCTAAAACATTTGAAAGGGTGGATGGTTCTGTTGCAGTAGCTGATCGTCAGGCAGCTATAGCACGTTTCAACCAAGACAAAAATCGGTTTGTTTTTCTGTTATCAACACGTGCCTGTGGTCTTGGTATCAATCTGGCAACGGCTGATACTGTCATCATCTATGACTCTGATTTCAACCCTCACGCTGATATTCAAGCAATGAATAGAGCTCATCGAATTGGACAATCCAAACGACTTTTGGTATACAGACTTGTCGTCCGTGCCAGTGTTGAAGAGCGCATTTTGCAGCTGGCCAAGAAGAAGTTGATGCTCGATCAGCTTTTTGTAAACAAGTCCGGATCCCAGAAGGAGTTTGAAGATATTCTACGCTGGGGTACCGAAGAACTGTTCAACGACTCCGCTGGTGAGAACAAGAAAGATACAGCTGAAAGTAATGGAAACTTAGATGTAATCATGGATTTAGAAAGCAAGAGCAGGAAAAAAGGTGGTGGCCTCGGAGATGTTTATCAAGACAAATGTACAGAAGGAAATGGGAAGATTGTTTGGGATGAGATTGCAATTATGAAGTTGCTTGACCGGTCAAATATTCAATCAGCCTCCACTGATGCCGCCGATACTGAGTTGGAGAATGATATGCTCGGCACCGTAAAGGTGGGAAATCATATTCATATGTTTGTCTTGCTAATTGACATTTTAATATGCATGTTTTCTAGTCACAACTGATATGCACTGTCAGGTTTCCAGATGCAAGTTTTTCTTTTAGCTGATTAACAAAGGAACAGTGAGACAAGTCTCACTAGATTTACTCAAATGACCCTTAAATACCTAGACTGCTTTAAACTGCATAGTTAAATTGCCTCCGTTTAATAGTTTATATATATATATATCTTCATAAACAGCCTGTGGAATGGAATGAGGAAACAGCTGATGAACATGTTGGAGCTGAATCACCTGCTCTGGTGACTGATGATACTGATGAACAGAGTTCAGAGAGGAAAGATGATGATGTAGTTAATTCTATTGAAGAAAATGAATGGGACAGGCTTCTGCGTATGAGGTTGGAGTTTCCTCTTTCTCTGAGTTCAGCGAATTGGCTCTGTTATTTCTTTGGTCTTGGCATCATCTGTTCTTGTTTTCACTGCTTATTACTTATTAGCTGATTTTCATACGGATAACTGTATTTGTAGATGGGAGAAATATCAGAGTGAGGAAGAAGCAGCGCTTGGTAGAGGGAAGCGTTTGAGAAAGGCTGTTTCATACAGGGAAGCATATGCCCCACATACCAGTGGACCTGTAACTGAGGTAACTGTATTACTCTACTTCCAAAAGCATCTTTTTGTTGTGGCTATGAATACCTTTTTCGTGTCAGTTTACCAGAATTTCTATTTATAATTATTTCAGAGTGGTGGTGAAGATGAGAAAGAACCAGAACCGGAACTTAAGAAGGAATATACACCTGCAGGGCGAGCCCTAAAAGAAAAGTAGTAAGTTTTAGTTCTAAGTCTATCCATTGTTCGACATTTGCTAGGTTTGATAATAGTGAAGTTGGAAAGTTTTGTACCTTTTGCAAATATTTAGATAAATTTTACTTAGCCTAAAGATTGTGATCTTTCCAGATCAGAAGGCAAAAAAAGATTCTGTAGCAATATCAATTTGTGTATATTTCGTTAGAAGATATCGAATTTATGTCATATTAATTTGCTGGTGAAGTAAAACCTGTAGCTCCTCATCATGCTTAACTTAAGATCTTAAATAACACTATCTTTATTTTCTGCAAAACAGTGCCAAGCTGCGAGAGAGGCAAAAGATCCTGATTGCAAAAAGGAATTCTGTTGAAGATTCTCTTCCTAACTGCAATGTGGATCAGGTAGCTAATCAGGACGAAGAAAGCCCTACATCAATGGACTTGGACGATAGCAAAGCCAGCCACCAATGTGATGCACAAAGAAAAGCCAGCTCGTTAAGGCTAGAAAGTTCTTCAGATCCTAAACCAGATCTTCCAAGCCATCATCATGGTACAGAATGTCTGCCATCTTTACCCCCAAACAACCTGCCAGTACTTGGACTGTGTGCTCCTAATTTTACTCAATCAGAATCCTCCCGGAGAAATTATTCTCGTCCAGGTAGTAGACAGAACAGAACCATAACAGGACCCCATTTTCCCTTCAATCTACCCCAAACATCGAACTTGGTTGAGAGGGAAGCAAATGACCAGGAACCTTCTATGGGCAAACTAAATTCACAGAACGTAAAGGAAGAACCTTTTCAGCAGCCTCTTAGTAATCTGGATGGCTGGCTTCCACATCGTCAGGTATTCCGCTCCCTCCTTTAAATGCAATTTCATCTAACACATGTACTTTCCATACACATTTGTGAAACATATACGTATATATGGGTTAAATCTTGTGCACATTGCAGCTTCCTCCGTCAGGGGATTTTGAGCGTCCCAGAAGTTCTGGTGCTGCTTTTGCTGATTTCCAGGAGAAGTTTCCGCTACTTAATCTTCCATTTGATGATAAGCTGCTTCCTCGATTTCCATTTCAGCCGAGAACCATGGGAACTTCCCATCAAGACATCATGGCCAATCTTTCAATGAGGAAAAGATTTGAAGGTATTGGTCATTCTATGCAAGACCTATTTGGCGTACCATCAATGCCGTTTCTACCCAATATGAAAGTCCCTCCTATGGATCCACCTGTCTTCAGCCAACAAGACAAGGACTTACCGCCTTTGGGTTTGGATCAGTTTCCATCAGCTCTTTCATCTATCCCGGAGAACCATCGAAAGGTGCTTGAGAATATAATGCTAAGAACTGGTTCTGGAATTGGGCACTCACAGAAAAAGAAGACAAGAGTAGATGCATGGTCCGAGGATGAACTAGATTCTCTCTGGATTGGAATTCGCAGACATGGGTATGGAAACTGGGAGACAATTCTCAGAGATCCAAGGCTAAAATTTTCGAAATTTAAAACACCAGAGTACTTGGCAGCAAGGTGGGAAGAAGAGCAACGTAAATTCTTGGATAGTCTTTCATCTCTGCCATCTAAACCAAGCAGGACTGATAAGTCCACCAAATCTTCCTTGTTTCCTGGTCTTCCCCAAGGAATAATGAATCGGGCTTTACATGGAACTAAATATGCCACTCCTCCAAGGTTCCAATCTCACCTCACAGACATAAAACTCGGATTCAGCGATCTAGCATCTCCCCTTCCGTTATATGAACCATCTGATCACCTGGGATTTCGAAGTGAGCCTTTTCCTCCCATGGCAAATCTGTGCACTGACAATCTTCCTGGGGATCCTTCTGCTGGACCATCTGAACGACCAGGGGCATCGACAAATATTCCCAACGAGAAGCCTTTTCCACTCAACTCTCTTGGAATGGGCAACTTAGGTTCATTGGGTTTGGATAGTTTAAGCTCCTTAAACACACTGAGAGCGGATGAAAAACGGGATGCTATTAAGCGCGGGAAATTACCCTTGTTTCTAGATATGCCGTTACCTCCAATGCTTGATTCAAGCAACAATGTGTTCTTGGGAAGATCAGCCAATCCATCTTTCCTTAATCCAAACCGAGGGTTGAATCTCTCCAATCCTATGGGGAGAGACATTTTGGGAATTAGCTCTTCAGAGAACAAGCTACCTCATTGGTTACGCGATGTTGTGACTGTTCCTACCGTGAAGTCACCTGAACCACCCACTCTACCTCCAACTGTGTCAGCTATAGCTCAATCAGTCCGCGTTTTATATGGTGAAGATTCTACCACCATTCCACCGTTTGTGATACCAGACCCGCCGCCTCCTGCTCCTAGAGATCCAAGACACAGTCTGCGTAAGAAAAAGAAACGTAAATTGCATTCATCGAGTCAAAAGACTACAGACATTGGTAGTAGCAGCCATAATGCTTTTGAAAGCAGCTCTCAAGGCCATCCACTAACATCCTCAACTCCTCATTTGCCTCCATCGTCTCTAGCAGGGGAAACTTCAGGGTCTTCTGAACCCAATTTACCTCCTCACAACCTAAACAGCACAGAACCACTGTCCTCTGAAGCAATCAGATTTCGAGCACCTGAAGAAGATTCTGTGATAGCAGCAGCACCATCTGAAGCACCTGGGCCTAGTTTAGAGGGAATCACTGGTACGACGAAGTCAATCTCCCTATATAGCAAAAGCTCTGAACCAAAATCTACCAACCAAGATGGAGACTTAGATCCCGAAAGTGATGAGAAAATTGAGTCTGATCGAGTCCCGCTTCATTCAGATAAGCCTGTAGAAGAGAAACAAGAGGGACAAGAAGCTGAAAATGCATTAAACAAACAGTGTGAGCCCATAGAGGCAGAAAGTCAAAACAACAATGCAGAAGAAGAAGCAGAGGCACAACAAGAAGAAGAATCCATGAAGATGGTGTCTGATAATTCTCCTGGCGACGATTGAAATCTTCGATTAAATTGCATTGAAATTATGTGTTGCTTTTTCTTTAGGTCTTTGCAATCAAAAACTTCACTGCTATTAAGTTTTGTAGGTATGACGCAAATCGATGAAGAAGCAGTATATGTATTGAGACTTCCATTTTTATCTTTGTGGTTAATTTTATTTGATTGTAAAGCAGGCTTGTGTAAGAGAATGAAAGAAAGCTATTTTAGTGATCTAACTGGTTGATTTGGATTGTGTAAAACCAGACACTTTAGATTGTAATGCTTAGTGGAAGAAATCTTAATTCTTGCTGTTGGAAATTCAGTTCCGGTTTAGCAATTTCTCTTAACCGGATTATGTATATCATTTCTTACCTCTAGAGTGGAGGATATATTCATTTTGAAAGAGAAGTTTGAAAGACTCTGAATAGTTTAGAAGGTTCCCTTTTCTCCTGACATTTAATATGCTTAGTGGTTATAATTTTCACAATTTGAGTGTGAATGGAGACATTATTAATAATGGTGAAGATTTTGATGAGTTAGTCAAAAAAAGACCAACTCAAGAAAATTGACACACTAACACTAACCAACTCTCGTTAGCTCAACTAAACATCATTTGTCTCTTAGGTTTTATGAAAATTACTAGATTACCCCTCACAATGTTCAACGACTTCTTGACTTTTGTTTGCATTGTTTGCGTTTAATTTAATGTAACGTATAAACAGATAAGAAATTAACAAACACACTAAATGCATATTTATTTAATTTGTAAGGGAGTTTGGAATAATGGGATTGGCTTTGAAGGCATTAGGCATGGCCATGGACACTATAAAGGTCTTTTTTTTTTTCACTTTTTCTGATTATGGATGCGATATACCTAATACCTAATTTATTTGAAATGATTATACTATTACATTATTTGGATTTGACTTAAGAAAACGTAATACTTTATTGTTTGTTTTTGTACATTAAACTCATTTTTTTAGATATAAAAGATTCACACGAGATTATAAAAGCAATTTGAGTTGAATAATATTAGTTTGGTAGGTGGGTCATGTACCAAATAAAGCTTTTGATGCGTGTTTTGTAATTTTTGGCTTATAAAAATTATTTTGTTGGTTCTTTAACAAAAAAAAAGAAATGTTTTTTGATGTCACCCAAAAAAAAAAAATCTTTTGTTAGTAGATACTTTTTCTTTTTTATTATTCCACGAAACTGCATAGAAACTATGTGAGAATTGCTTTAGAAAAGAGGAAAGTGTAGAAAAGAGGAAAGTGTACAAAACCAAAAGATAATAATGATATATAGGTTTTAAAGATTACATAAAGGTCTTTGGTTACTCAATTTCTACAATTTGTTTTGTTTGTTTATATACTAGATTTTTTTATTTTTTTTGGTACTACACAATTTATGATTACTCCTTTGGGAAGCTCTCTATGTACTATAGAAATTTAACCCTCACTCTTTTGGGAAGCTATATGTACTACACAATTATGTTTTAAGGAATCAGAAATTGTTTTTAAGATTACTTAAAGTCTACGTTTTAGGTCTTGACAAAGAAAAAAAGAAGGAAAAAAAACGATACATTTAGGTCAAAGCTTATCTCTTGACCATTTCTTATAAGTGGAAGGTTCTGTTGTTATCTTTGCCTTTGTTTTTCTTGTATTTTATTAGTTCTTAGAAAGCATAATGATGCAGACAGAGAGAAAGTATATATATTTGGTGTATTAGCTTTTGATTAGTGGAGTGGAAGTCACATTTCCAACAAAAGAAAAAGTAAAATACCTATTTCAAAGTTAAATTCATTTCCATTGTTTCAGAAATTTGGTTCTCTTTCTTTTTTATTTGGAAATTTGGAATCATCTATCCAACTACTAAATTTAGCTAAACCACATTTAAACACACATATTACTGCATTTTTATTTTGCTCAAATTTCAAGGTCATTTATTTAACTTCTAAAAATATAGTAAATAGGTCTCACGAGTCTACCACTCATCGGGATCAGACTATAGGCTACATCCATTGAACCATATTAAATTACTGTGGGAAAAATAGTACAGTTGTAAATTGCTATAAGCCTACAAGAAAAACACAAAGAGCCATGTGTGCCCATAAACATTTACTACTACTCCTATCGTATTTTTTCTTCGTCTACGACTACCACTACGATGTTTAATTGTAGAATCAAATTATTTAGTAGGCGACGACGTCAAACAATAATTATTTAGCAATTAGCATCATGTTTTAAACGGCTATATGATATAATAAAAAAATCAACAAGACTAATCAAAGCCAATAATGAATGCCATTTAACATGTTCCTAATAATATATCTATTGAAAGTACAATAGATCAAAGCTGTAGAAACTCTAGAACGTGGTTTTTAATAACTTTTTATTTTTTAACATGTTCTTATTTTCAATGGTGGTTTTTTTTTTTTAACTCAAACATATCACTCTTAATTACTTTAACTTGAAGAAATACATCAAGTTTCTCCCTCAATCTAGAGTGTTTATTTCATATTTTGAAAAATGCGACATGAAATTTACAAAATGTAGATTTTTTTATAGACAAAAGAAAATCAAGATTTTTGACTAAAAAGACAGGCTTGTGTTTACTCGGTTTAAGGTATTTAAAAAAAATTCTGAAAAATAAAAAGGAGTTTGACACGATTATAAAATTGATAAATAATTAAAAGCGGTAAAAATGGTGATATTAAGATATACCGTCTCAATATTATTTAGCGACTACCATGATACAAATTGTATAATCCATTTAAAAAAATAGCACAGCTATTTTTCATGGATTTATATAAAGTTTTGTGTCATCTATATGTACCATCCAAAAAATTAATTACATATATGATAAAATCTTTACCATTCTTTTTTAAAAAACATACCAATAATACCCTATATTAATAGTATTATCATGGTGAAGAACAAAATCAATTTCGATAAACCGGATCATTATTTAAACTCCTACTTTTTTCGTCAAAAATAATTTCCTTAGTTCTTTACTATCATCTCATAATAATAATATTTTATTTAATTACATAGTAATAATAGGTTTTCTCCTATAAAATACTTTTTTTTTTACTTTGTCTCCTATATAAAAACTAGTTGGATAAATAGATCCTAATCAATAAATAAATAGATTCTGTTGATTTAGTCGTCTAGAAGAATGACGATGGCAAAAACAAGCACACAAATGTAAATTTAACAAAAGTAATCAAGGGTAAAATTGTCATTATCTGATACGTGTTTTAGTTGAAAAATTGCTATCTTCCACCTTCTTCTCTCTCTCTCTTTACGAAAATAATACTCTTTTTGAGTTTCTTTTTCTTTTTTTAATTTTATTTCTTCAAATCCTCCATTGTTACATAAAGGAAACTTTCAAATCACCATCATCGTTGAAGAAGACGAAGAAGAATTCTTCCTCTTTATCTTCTCCGATTCCTCAATCCTCCCGTCTGCTTGACGTCGGAATCTCATAAAAAATGGCGCCGAGTAGACGGGATTTACAGCTTACTCCGGTCACCGGAGAATCTTCTTCAGAGATCGGTGATATGGAAGAAGTTCGTCTTCTCGATTCGTATTACGACGAAGAGAACGCCGATGATATTTTGAGTAAGATCGAAGAAGGAGGAGGAGGAGATGATTCCGGTTTAAGGAAGATTCAGGTCGGAATCACCGGTATGACTTGTGCTGCTTGTTCTAATTCCGTTGAAGGAGCTTTGATGAACGTTAATGGCGTCTTCAAAGCCTCTGTTGCTTTGTTACAAAATAGAGCCGATGTCGTCTTCGATCCAAATTTAGTCAAGGTTTTCATCAATTTTCTTCTTCGATTTTCGACGAATTTTAATTGGATTTTGAGATCTTATAGATACAGTAGTTTTCGCAATTTATTGCTGAAGGATTTGATTTGGAGCATTTATTATTGTGTATGTTTTAGGAAGAGGATATTAAAGAAGCTATAGAAGATGCTGGATTTGAGGCTGAGATTTTGGCTGAGGTTGTTGCTACTGGGACTACTTTGGTGGGTCAATTTACAATTGGAGGTATGACTTGTGCTGCTTGTGTTAACTCTGTTGAAGGAATTCTAAGAGATCTTCCTGGAGTGAAAAGAGCAGTGGTAGCTTTGTCTACATCATTAGGAGAAGTTGAGTATGATCCAAATGTTATTAACAAAGATGATATTGTTACTGCCATTGAAGATGCTGGGTTTGAAGGTTCGCTTGTGCAGAGTAATCAGCAGGATAAGCTTGTTTTAAGGGTTGATGGGATTATGAATGAGCTTGATGCTCAGGTTTTGGAAGGTATACTTACGAGATTGAATGGGGTTAGACAGTTTCGTCTTGACAGGATATCGGGAGAGCTTGAGGTTGTGTTTGATCCGGAAGTTGTTAGTTCGAGATCTTTGGTTGATGGGATTGAAGGAGATGGATATGGGAAGTTTAAGTTGCGTGTTATGAGCCCTTATGAAAGGTTGACTTCGAAAGATACTGGAGAGGCCTCGAATATGTTTCGACGTTTTATCTCTAGTCTTGTTCTCAGTGTGAGTAACTTATCTGCCTTTCACCCTTTATGAAATGCACACACTATTTATGATACAATCATTTGTCTTGAATATGTTATCTAATGTCATTTAATAGAAATGATTTTCTTATCCAGATTCCTCTCTTCTTCATCCAAGTAATCTGCCCCCACATTGCTCTTTTTGATGCCTTACTGGTATGGAGATGTGGACCCTTCATGATGGGTGATTGGTTGAAATGGGCCTTGGTAAGTGTGATTCAGTTTGTTATCGGCAAGCGGTTCTATGTTGCAGCATGGAGAGCTCTACGAAATGGTTCAACTAACATGGATGTGCTAGTCGCTCTGGGCACGTCTGCGTCTTACTTCTACTCTGTCGGGGCTCTTTTATATGGAGCAGTCACTGGCTTTTGGTCTCCAACATACTTTGATGCTAGCGCCATGCTGATAACATTTGTCTTGCTGGGAAAATATTTGGAATCCCTTGCAAAGGGAAAAACCTCAGATGCTATGAAGAAACTAGTACAGCTTACGCCAGCAACAGCAATTTTACTAATCGAAGGCAAAGGTACTTACTTGTCCTATCCTTAAATGATTATGCATCGAAATGCTGGTTATAGGGAAATGCTTCCAGTGAGGATCGTTTATCAATAAACTTGAACTATATCAAAAACTAAAGCTCAACTATTCAACTTTGTTTAAGTTCAGTTCCATTTCTTTCTTCCATTTATAGGAGGAAAGCTTGTAGGGGAAAGAGAGATAGATGCATTATTGATTCAGCCTGGTGATACATTAAAAGTTCATCCCGGTGCAAAGATCCCTGCAGATGGTGTTGTGGTATGGGGTTCAAGTTACGTCAATGAAAGTATGGTGACTGGTGAATCAGTTCCTGTATCAAAAGAGGTTGATTCACCAGTAATTGGGGGTACTATTAATATGCATGGTGCTCTTCACATGAAAGCTACAAAAGTGGGATCTGATGCAGTTCTGAGCCAGATTATTAGTTTGGTCGAGACGGCCCAAATGTCTAAAGCTCCTATTCAGAAATTTGCGGATTATGTAAGTGTACTATATAAACATGTCAATAAGTGTGTCATCCATTTGTGTTATTGCTTTGTTCCTTTGTAATATAGTCATTAAGAGGGAAACACATTTACCCTGGCTTGTCCCAATTTCAGGTTGCAAGTATTTTTGTTCCGGTAGTGATTACTTTGGCATTGTTCACCTTAATAGGCTGGTGAGATCTAGAACCTTAACTTTAACTATTTCTGAGAACAAAGCATATGGAATCAGTTTGTTCTCATTGCTAGAATCAAATGATTTTGTAGGTCAATTGGTGGAGCTGTTGGAGCTTACCCAGACGAATGGCTGCCGGAAAACGGGACTCACTTTGTATTCTCGCTTATGTTCTCAATATCCGTTGTGGTAATTGCTTGTCCTTGTGCACTCGGATTGGCAACACCGACCGCTGTTATGGTGGCAACAGGAGTTGGAGCAACCAATGGTGTATTGATCAAAGGAGGTGATGCATTGGAGAAAGCTCACAAAGTGAAGTATGTCATATTTGACAAAACAGGCACCTTAACTCAAGGAAAAGCTACTGTGACAACCACAAAAGTCTTCTCAGAGATGGACCGTGGAGAATTCCTCACACTTGTTGCGTCTGCTGAGGTCAGATAAATTTTCCTTCCTAGCTTCTTGGATTGATAGTGATATATAAACTGTTACTAAAGCTTTTCATATTGTCTCTTAATTTCCTTAGGCTAGCAGTGAACACCCATTGGCAAAAGCTATAGTTGCGTACGCTCGGCATTTCCACTTCTTTGATGAATCCACTGAAGATGGCGAAACAAATAACAAAGATTTGCAAAACTCTGGATGGTTACTTAATACCTCGGATTTCTCTGCTCTTCCCGGAAAAGGAATTCAGTGCTTAGTCAATGAGAAGATGATTCTGGTTAGTGTTTATTCCATAATATATTATCATTTATTGCTTTTGGTCCTGTTCTCACCAACTGAAAGAAAGTTTTGTTTTATTCTCTGTGATCAGGTGGGAAACCGTAAACTTATGTCAGAAAATACCATAACCATCCCAGACCATGTCGAGAAATTTGTGGAAGATCTTGAAGAAAGCGGAAAGACGGGAGTCATCGTAGCCTATAATGGGAAATTAGTCGGTGTAATGGGAATCGCGGATCCTCTAAAGCGAGAAGCCGCTGTGGTTGTGGAAGGTCTCCTTAGAATGGGTGTTCAACCCATAATGGTTACAGGTGACAACTGGAGAACAGCAAGAGCAGTCGCCAAAGAGGTTAGAATCCCATTTTTTTTTTGTGATTGTTTCGATTAAAGTGGTTCTAGTACAATTATACTCTATTTCGGTTTCAGTTTGGTTCGATTTTGTTTGGTTTGGTTAAAATACTCACCCCTATAAGTGACAAATCAATTGCGATAAACAGACTTGTTTTAGTAAAAATGACAGTTTTTTTGGTGGCATGAGTGCAGGTTGGTATCAAAGATGTGAGAGCGGAAGTAATGCCGGCAGGAAAAGCTGATGTTATCCGTTCACTGCAAAAAGACGGAAGCACAGTAGCAATGGTAGGAGACGGAATAAATGACTCTCCCGCTCTAGCCGCTGCCGACGTGGGAATGGCAATTGGTGCAGGAACAGATGTAGCAATAGAAGCAGCAGATTACGTTCTGATGAGAAACAACTTAGAAGACGTTATAACAGCCATCGATCTCTCCCGCAAAACCCTAACACGAATCCGATTAAATTACGTATTCGCAATGGCCTACAATGTAGTGTCAATCCCTATAGCAGCAGGAGTGTTCTTCCCGGTTCTGCGGGTGCAATTACCGCCTTGGGCAGCCGGAGCATGTATGGCACTCTCTTCGGTTAGTGTTGTTTGCTCTTCTTTGCTTCTTAGAAGATACAAGAAGCCAAGACTTACCACTATTTTGGAAATCACCACGGAGTAAAAAAGTCCTTTTTTCTTACATTGGAGTGACTTGACTACTTTTGTTTTGAAAATAATTTGTATTTACTTCTTTTTTGCTGTTGTTTGTTGTTGTAATCATGTAACAACGATATTGGTCTTGAGAGGTTTCTTTCTCTCTGTAAGGAAATGTGTCCTCTCGGCCTTTGTTGTAAAAAAAAAATGGTTTCGATGCTTGTGCTCGATTATTAATGTAAAATGGTGAAAGTAGTGAATTTTTCTAATGTGATTATAAAATGATATTTTTATCTGAATAATCGATAGTTAAAACAACATAATTTACCTAGAGCAAGTAGAACTTAGAATTGATCTGATTGTGGCAGTAATTATTATGTACGAGTATATAACTTGTAAAAAGTAAACAAACACTAACCGTGAAAATCAAAGAGAACTAGTTAATTACAACTTTATCTTTTCGAAACAAGAACGGGATTATAGAAAATAATATCATTTTTCAATTGTACTAATGTATAGACAAAACATAGACAAAAATATGGTCAATGTAATTATTGATATAGCACATATAAAGGATTTTAAAAATTATGGGGGTCAATTGACCCTTCTATGCTCTACGTACCTCCGCCACTGTTCTCATTCTATATACCATGCATTAGATTCATAATATTGAAGCATTTACATGTGAAAAAAAAAATTATGTGATTGATATCTTCTAACAGTCTCCAAGAATTTGTACACATTTTTAAGCAAGTACATGAGGAAATATATATATATATATATATATATATATATATATATATATTTACATGTCTCTTTACTTAAATTGTGATCTTTTTTTTTTAAAACATCACTCACATGTCTCACATGTAACTTCATAGATCCAGTGACTAACTCTGAATACTCGTTTGTACTTGTCTTTTTTCGTTGATCAATAAATTTCACATTTCAATCAAAAGAAAAAAATGTAAATAAGATTAGCACAAAAAAAAAATGTGAATAAGATTGAACCACAATATGATTTATGAGAAACATCATGTATCATAAACTGGAAGAAATTAGCACAAAATCGTAAGATGTATGTGTAACTAAATAATTTTGTACTAGTGATATGTACTAGAAATTACCAAAGAATTCAGAGATTGAAACTCTAAAATCAAAAATTAAAGAAACGGAAACTGAGACAATATATATAAAAAAAGAACCTAGAATGTTAAGTAAATAACTTAGGCTCATTGGCCTATATATAGAGCAGGTATCCTTTCCCATGCAATGGAAGCCATAAAGGTTAGAACTCTTCATAGTTGACGACGAAAATGAATTATATGGCCAAAGTAAATTTTTTAGGTTTTGAAACAGTTCAAAACTGTTTCAAAACCTAAAAAAATAGATAATGATAACATAGATAATGAAATCAATAAACTACTATATATATTTAGGAAGTGCCAAGTAAAAGCAAAATGAGACAAACATAGATAATGAAATCAATAAACTACTATATATATTTAGGAAGTGCCAAGTAAAAGCAAAATGAGACAAACTACCAGTTTATTTTATACAACATGTCGACTGAGTAACCCGTGTATTAGTTTCGCTGAATTAGCACACCGGGAGACTGGAAGGCTGAACAATTTGCCCAATTGCTTGAAGAATTGATGAGGCCGATTGTATGCTATCACATTAAAGCATATACAAGGACTACAAGAGTATATCATACAAATATGATCTTTGTACTCATGAGGCAATTCAAAGTTACGCGTAGAACTTTTATAAGGTTCCCATGTAACCTGTGATCAAATACAATGCATAATTATAATCAGTACAATGAATAAAATGAATGTGATCAGGTTGTATAAAATAAACTGGTAGTTTGTCTCATTTTACTTTTACTTGGCACTTCAAAACTCGTTAGACTAGATCAATCAATTAAACATTAAAAAAAATAAGTACCTCATTTTAAAACAAATTTCAGTTATATATATATATATATGTATATATATATATATATATATATATATATACGTGATTAATCTCTCAATACAACATAACTACATCTTCCATCATAAGAAATTATATTTAAACCTCACACTTTATATCGATCAATAAATGCCAAAACATTTCATATCAGAATAATATACGTATCATTTCAAATTTTATGTACATATATAGTTAGTATTACACAAAATAATAAAAAAGAAATATAAGAAAATACAATGAGTAAAGAAAATAAAATTTGACATACACAAAAATTAAAAAACAAACATCATCATACATTAATTTTTTGGCACCTCATAATATCATGACTAATAATGATACCACGTGTCATATCAGTAAGAGACATTTAAATATTTTAAGCTTTTCATCTAAGTAGTGGAAAATTTATTCCCATGAACTCATTTTGTACAATGCTAAACTCTTTATATTTAACAACTAGAGAAATTAGGTAGAAGAAACATATTATCGTATTATTTGATTGATCTTTTTGGCTCAAAATATTAAATTTTATGAATGTAAAAGTAAAAGTAAAGTTAATAAAATCCAAACCCTGCGGTCAAAATGCTGTCGGACCAATTCATGAATGTGGAAATTGAATTTAATAAGTCTGACTTGTATAACTATTTTCAGATCTAACAAACTTTGCTTTTCAATTATGATTTTACTCCATTCAATTGTAAAAGATGTACAAGAGAAAGCTTAAATACAAGTGAAGATAATAAAGATTAACCACTATGCTAACTAAACCAAACAAGATACTATAAACCATAACTAAACCAGGTCTATGTACACTCTAATACTCCCCCTCAAGATGAAAGTATCAAGGAACTTTCATCTTGGACTTGAACAACCATGAGAATTGTAGGCTTTGGACTGAAAACGTAAAGAACGTCAGGTGGTCTTGGTAATGAGCCATAAAGGAACTCAAGTAGGGATCAAAACCAACCGGAATGAATCACAATGGTCTGTCGAATAAAATCATAGTCTTGACTCTGTCTTTGTAACGAGAGTGGATGAAAACTCTGTTGCAACAGCACAAGGAAAACTAAGTTGTGCAATGTAAACGTCCTCGATTTTGTATCCTTAGTGGAAGAGTTCAGAAGTTTGCAGATTGGATATGAAGGTGAAAACTCCCCCTGTTTTGGTGTATAACCAAGTGGATAGCTGTGAACTGTGGAACATCTTGCAAATGTTTGACCAAGCAAAACACAGTTGGAACAAAAAAGAAACTCCTCTGCGATTAATTGCAGAATTAGTATAGCAACATCAGTGGCATAGAAGCCATAACCATCAGTATCTATCATTCTCAATCCTTGAGAAACCAACAACATCTTGGGAACAGCTTCACAACCCATGGATACCAAATGTATTAACCCATCAACGCAACATAATGCAGGAACAATCTCAGAGATCACGCCAACTCCATTTAATTCTAAGCATCGTGGAGCAATAACAAGCTGATGATTCTGCATAAGATTGTCTAACCAAATCTCCCCCTGTCTAGAAAGATTGGGATGCCTAAAGCTATCTTCTGAATCTATACAAGGTTCATGAGAGACACAACAATAGACTGTTCTAGAACTTAGTTGGTGGGAGATTGAGTGTATAATCCAAACACATACCATAGGAGATTGTAGATCTGGTGGCCGTGGAAGAGATCCGTATAGGAACACCGACTCGATCATCAATTTCAACCATGGATGTTCACCTAGTAGATTGTCATCGATAATAATCTCTACTGGTGGAGCAATAAGCTCATCAAAACCAGCAAACGATGAATATAAATCCATCACAATAGCAATCACAGATCAAGCTCAATCGATATCAACACATCGTGATAAACCGAAACAACACTTGAAGCAACTCGAATTGCAGAAACCAAAATCAACGGAAGAGCTGATACAAAACGGAGAAATATCTTCACGAATGGAAGATCTCCTAGCAGATCGGCGAAACAACCGTGAGTTGAAACTTGGAAAACTCGATCCAAGCAAAATTCGGCAAAATAACCGAACAAATTGACCAAGATCGGCAAAATTAAGCACGATCTATGAACACCTGAAGCAATGCGAGGAGAATTAAAACCAACAGACTTCTCACAAGACTCCGATGAAGTGATCTCCTGGCAAATCATGAAACCAGAAGAAGAAGCTCGAAGCAACTATAGAAATGGATCGCGAAGTGGAAAATCACTACGAATTCTTGAATCAACAATGAATCAGAAGAAAATCAAGCTTCAAAGAAGCAATTACAACAATCGATTTGATGAAAACCAAGCTTGATCGATGAAATTGAAGCTCGAATCAAGCCGGAGAAGAAGAAAGAACTCGATCGGAATGTAACGCGATCGGAAGAAGAAAAAAAAAAAAAAAAAACGGAGCTGGATTCAGCTGAAAAAATGAGGTTACGCGATTGGAATGAAACGCAATCAGAAAAGCAAGAAAACGAAGAAGAAAGAAAATCTCCGATGAAAACGACGATAATGAATCGGAGAAGAAGAAGATGATGGATTCAAGAGAAACAAACGAAAGATGGAGGATGATTTGATTTTGCGGAAGAAGAATGAAGCTTGAAGAAGAAAAGCTTGAAGAAAAAAAATGCTCTGATACCATTTCAGATCTAACAAACTTTGCTTTTCAATTATGATTTTACTCCATTCAATTGTAAAAGATGTACAAGAGAAAGCTTAAATACAAGTGAAGATAATAAAGATTAACCACTATGCTAACTAAACCAAACAAGATACTATAAACCATAACTAAACCGGGTCTATGTACACTCTAATAACTATCAACTGATGTTAGAGTTCTTTCACATTTAAAATAAAAAAACATATTATCATATCATTTGATTGATCTTCTTGGCTCAAAATGTTAAAATTTTATGAAATTAAAAGTAAAAATAAAATACAAGTTACTTCTGTTACCTGAGCTCGTTATCAGGTTAACTGTGTATAAGTGGATATAACTTCAGATTCTAAGCCTTTAGTATGACGGCCCAATATAATTATTTCGGCCTGTAAATCACTTATTTCCCTTAAACCCTTGGCCCAAAACAAAATTAGGGCTTTTTTCTTATCTTCGCAATTCTCTCATCTCCCTCAAAAATTCTCCGGCAACACAGTTCACCGGAACTCGTAGTATGAAACAATGAATTTGATCTCAAGAACATTGACAAGAGTAGTGTCTTCGTCACTATACCACTCAAGAATAACGAAGCTCCCCACTCAAAAATGGGTAATCTCGCAGCAAATCCGCGTTTTCTCCGCCACCGTCATCGGAACTGGAGGAAGGAAGCCTTGGGCTAAAGCATCAGTGAAACCACCGCTAAATGTTGCGGCGGAGAAAGAATCGACTCCACCGAAGATGATTGAGTACAAACCGGAAATTTCAAATTGGATCAACTTAATCGGATTCGTTGAACAACCAGTTCAATTCGGTCCTTGCTCCGATGGAAAATTCTGGGCTGGAACTGTTATTTCGCAGCGTTCTGGTTCAAAATCATCTAATTTCTGGTACATTTTGCTTTAAGCTTATTGATTTTGAGTGTGTATGTGTAGATTAAACAAAGTTGAAAACTTTTCAGGATTCCGATTATATTCGAAGGAGATTTAGCTCAAATTGCAGTTCAACATGTAAAGAAAGAAGATCGGATTCATGTTTCTGGGAAGCTGTTTATTGATTCGCCTCCTCCGAATGTGACATATTCTCAATCCAATGTTCAGGTGACACAGTTCTTACAATAACCATATTATGATTTTTGTAGTTGATGGAATGAGTTTTAAAGACTAGATTTGTGTAATCTGTTTCATGTTCTTGTTTATCTCTTTTAATCTGTATGTGAATAGTTCATTGGATTCTTTGATAATATAACAGGTTATGGTTCAGAATCTTAACTTTGTACAAGCTGCAACTTCTCTGACTAAAACGATCTCACCACCTGAAAAAGAAGTAATCAGCACCAAGAAACGGCCCGGTATCTCTTTGGCAATATCTCTTGTGTACAAGGATTTGCAACATTTGAGTTAACACATTTATTATATTCTTCTTTCTAGCAAGATCCAAAAAGGTTAAAGTCATAGATGAAGAAACCTCTAATTCTTGGAAGCACCTTATTGAAAATCCTAAAGAGTGGTTGGATCACCGTGGGAATAAAGCTAACGGATTGGTAAACACTTTGATTCGGATTCATTTCTTTCTCAGTCATGTTGCTTGACATGTTCGGCTATAAATCTTTCGGTTATCGATATTACCTTGTGTAGGTAAAGCCAGGACATCCTGATTTCAAGATGAAGGTTGGTGGTTTGTCTTTGTGGCTCAGCGCAGCTCCTGATTGGGCTTTGCTAAAACTCGAAGAGCTTGAGTTAGATGTCTTTGTCCCTAAAGGAAACATCAAACTGAATCAACTTAAAGGTAAGTTCTCCTTTCAGTAAGTATTAGGTAAGTAGTGGCATTTTGTTACTATCTCGTTTTATAACATGAGCTATCCTGCGATATAGGAGAGGAATCTTGGAAGGATTTGGTTCAGAACCCAGATAAATGGTTAGACAACAGATTAGATAAGGTAAAATATTACGCTCCAGGTTATCTTTGAAGAGTGAAGACACTATTCTCTCCTTATATTTCTTCTTTATCGACTTCCCACTAATGTTTTTGACCACGTGTAGACAAACGTGAAATACCCTGACTTCAAGCATAAAGAGACTGGTGAAGCACTGTGGATGACCAATTCTCCTATTTGGGTACTGTCAAAGTTACCACCTCTAAAGAAGAACCAAGAAAGACCTCTCATGTCCAATACAGTCCCGCAGCTTGAGCTTGACGTTGTAGTACCTAATGGAAATCTGACACAGCTTAAAAGTAAGTTCCTCTTTTAGCAAGTATTAGGCCGGTATGTGGCATTTGTAATGGTCTCGTTTTTCTAAAACGAGCTGTTATGAGATGTAGGAGAGGAATCTTGGAAGAACTTGGTTGAGAACCCGAGTAAATGGTGGGATAACAGATTAGACAAGGTACCATATCATCTTTGAAGACACTATTCTCTTTCCATTTCTCCTCTTAAGTTCAATTTCGAATTTCCCAATGATGTTTTTGAACCATGTGTAGAGAAACCCGAAAGCCCCTGACTTCAAGCATAAGGAGACCGGTGAAGTACTGTGGATAAATAACAATTCTCCGACTTGGGCACTGTCAAAGTTACCACCTCTGAAGAAGAACCAAGAAAGACCTGTCATGGCCTAGTTTGTCTCTCGTAGCCTTATGTTGATTTTTGCCACCCACTATGTAAAAAGGCCGTATGACTTTATTTCTCCAGTCTTATACAAAATGAGCATCATATCGATAACTAGTCTTATACACTTCTTGTTATAGTATGCATCAGACTTCATGTTGACTTTTACCGTTCAACAAAGTTGAGAGAGAGAGAGTATTGTTATTCCGATGAGAATTTCTACAATAACTTCACAGTGAGGTCATAAAAAAAAAAGAACACATAAACTGATATAAGTGAACTGAATTTTCATTCGACAAAATTTGGCTCAATGGTAGGTGTATTACCAGAAAAGAAATCTGCTTTCCTTAGAAGCTGCAAGTTTCACAATTCCTGCATTCCTCTCATCTGATCTTCATGTAGAAATTGAAACAAAGGAATCATCTATGTAAACATATATACAGAACAATAAGTGAGAGCGGGAGACTTCTGTTTTCAAAATGCTTTGAGACAACCAAACTGTGTAATCGCTTATGTTCGAGAATTTGGTTTTCTGGTTTCAGTTGGGTCTGCAGGATTATTGTTGCGCAAGTCACCTGCTACATTTCTCTCATCCTCTTGTTGAAATGTTTGACTCTGTCTGTGACCAGGAAACCCTTGTCTAATAAATCCTGGATTTCCTGCTAATTCATGTGGAGGACCATAGTTTCCACCGTTATGCATATTGTAATTCGCTGGGTTCACTGGAAATCCTTGGTTGATGTTAGCAGATGTCCCTTGACCGTAACTGCCTGGTGGTCCTTGATTGTAGTTTCCATGGTATGGAGGAGGCGCCGGTGCTCCCTGGGCTTGATTGTAACTAGCCTGATATGAAGGCATTGCACATCCTTGACCTTGCCATTGTCCATGGATATGAGTTCCTTGGCCTTGATTGTAACTCCCCTGATATGAAGGCATTCCACATCCTGGACATAAACATTGTCCAGGAAATGGAGTTCCTTGGCCTTGATTGTAACTAAGCTGATATTGAGGCCATTGATTTCCTTGACCTTGAGGGGGTCCAGGATACCACTGTCCAAACTGTGCAGGACCATAGTGTCCACCGTTATGTGGACTGTAATTCCATTGACCTCCTTGGTTGTAATTTTGTTGGGGTCCTTGGAGAAAGTTACCATGTGGTGGTCCTTGGTTGTAGTTCACAAATGCCCATTGACCATAATTGCCTGGTGTTACTTGGTTCGGAGGCACCGGAGCTCCTAAGCCTTGGCTGTTACCCATATGATATGAAGGTATTTGACCTTCTTGGCCTTGTCCTGTCAGCGGAGTTCCCTGGCCTTGGTTGTAACTCCCTTGATATACAGACAATAACTGACTTCCTTGACCTTGCCCATGTCCAAATCCTGGACTTCCTGCTCCTTGTGCAGGACCATAGCTTCCACCACTCTGCGGAATGTAATACCCTTGGCCCATTTGGCTGTAATTTTCTTGTGTCCCTTGGATAAAGTTTCCTTGCGGTGGCCCTTGGTTGTATTGCACAAATGCTCCTTGACTGTAATTGTTTGGTAATCCTTGGTACGGAGGCGTCTGAGATCCTTGACCTTGGTTGTAACCCACCTGATTGGAAGGTATTTGACTTCCTTGCCCTTGTCCAGGGATTGGTGTTCCTTGACTTCGGTTGTTACCATTTTGAAATGAAGGAATTTGACTTCCTTGAGCTTGTCCTTGTCTTAGGGTCGGGGTTTCTTGGCGTTGGTTGAAACTCCCCTGAGATGAAGGCATTTGACTTCGTGGACCTTGCCATTGTCCATGGATTGGTATTTCTTTTCCTTGATTAACATTTCCTTGGAATGAAGGCATTTCACTTCTTTGAGTTTGCCCTTGTCCTACAGACAGAGTTCCCTGGCTCTGCTTGAAACCCTCTTGCAATGAAGGCAATTGATTTCCTTGACCTCGACTTTGCCTTTGTACTGGAATTCGCATTCGACTTCCTTCACTTTTCCCTTGTCCTAGAGCAAGGGTTCCTTGCCTTTGCTTGACACTCCTCTGGTCTGGAGGCGTTTGACTTCCTTGACCTTGCACTTGTCCTGAGGTTTTACCCTCATCCGAAGGCGTTTGAATTATTTGAGCTTCCTCTTGTTCTGGCTTACTCTCCTTCTCTAGAGAATCAAAGCCTTCTTTAGTAGGAACAGGAATTGGCCCAGGTGTGATCATTCCATTCTCATATTTATCACCTGACAATCAAACACCAAAAAACATTAAAAAACCCGCAACTTCCTCATATATAACTTCCAACAATGAGATAAAACTTTCACAAATTACCTCCATAAACCTTATTCTCAACATCAACATAAGAATCAGGAATTATGTATTGAACCCCAGGCAAATCTGTTTATAAAAACACCACAAAAATCAAATCAAAATGTCAACAAATAAAGAAAAAATCTAATTCCATTCAACAAATTCTTTCATATATCATTCATTACCTCTAAACTTTTCTACTTCTCCTATAGTCATTGTTGCTTGAAACCCTTGGTAACTTGTTGTACAAATTGCATATATTTTCTTCTTAGCTTCTTCCAAACTGAAAAAAATGCAACAAATACTCACAAAAGAAGAATTCTTTCTACAATAATTCTAAAATTGAAGCAATTTGCAGAAACACCAACCTTATATCAAGTCCTTTAGCACAAGTTTGCTCAAAAATCGAAATCATTTCTTCTCTAGATGGAACATTATCTTTAGGGAAATTCATTGTAATTAACCAATGATTAAAATCGCATCCTTCGTTATCCGGCATGAACGAATCTTCTCCTGTGTACGGATCATACTGATACTGAGTCGTCGAGAACAATCTCGCCGGAGATCGATTAAATTCCGTCGATTGCTTCACCACAGATCTCGGTAATAACGATGACACGGGAGGGAAATCGGAGGGATGAGATAGAGTGAAGGATCGTTGCAAATAGGAAGGTGCGGCGACAAGAACTCGTCGGAGACGGTGTGAGAGCATGGCCATTGATGCCGGAAATTGAGAAAACGCCGGCCGGAGATTTTGTCTTCGATACAGTATTTTCAGGTACTGATGGGTTTAGGGCTTTTCGTGTGGTTTTTAGTATTTGTTATTTATTGTAAAGCCCCTTACGGTTTTCAGTTATTTTAAACATGGCACAAAGTTTCAGAATTGTCAATATTTTCCCCAAGTTTACTTATTGGGCCGATCTTGGGCTATCAATAAAGACGACACCGTTTTTCTATCATTTGGAGTTCGCAATTTGAAATTGTAAATTCAAGACTCACTAATATCAGTCTTTAGCATATTTTGAGAAAAGTAGTCCATTTCTAAATAACTGTAATATTATTTATTAAGATTTATAAAATGAAGAAAACAAAAAAAAAATGTGTGAAATTTAAAGAAAATCACAACATGCTATCAGCTCTTGAAGGCAATCTCCTAAAGAAGTTTTGTGGAACCGAAGGTGTATCAAAAACCCTAAGCCTAGGGTGTCTCATGACGTAGAAAGCAAGCAAAGTCATCAGCAGTTTCATGGAGACTAAGAAGATTACTCCACAAGCAACTAAACAAAACATTGAAAACAAAAACGTTGCCCTAGGATCTCTCCAACTCAACAAATTCTTCACTCTCTCTCCTTGTGTAGCCAAATCACCTAAAACCATCATCATCCTCCCTGCAATTCCTCTTAACCTATCATACCTTTTCTTCACCAAATCCGGAGATTTTGCGCTTGGAAACCCATCAAATTCCTCGTCTAGCTCATCGGGTAAAGCCGAATCTGCTTTAGACATTTTTATATCCATGTGAGGAGGATGTCTTGGTCTCAAGTGATATCGATAGAACCCGATCACCAAACCATACAAAAGTAGACTGGTAACGCAGTGCTTAGGGAGAAAAATAACGAACAAGAAGATTAAGTGAACGAGAATCGTTGTTACCGGGCTCTTCCATTTGCATACCGAATCAAACCAAATCCAAGAATCAATAAACATGGTGAAGAAATTCACAATTCGTTCGAAATTAGCTCTTCCTCTTCGTAAACTCCAAATGTTAGATCCGAAATCGAGCATATACTCAACTACATCTCTTCCTAGAGGCGGCTCAGTCCGGCCTAGCTTCAAACAGAGTATGTGAGTTGCTTGATGCCTAAGACTGTCTAGTTGGTAGATAGACAATGGAGTTAGATAATGCATTTCAGGTAGCAACGGTTCTGAGTATTTCTGAAGCATATCTATAGTCGAAATACATGAGAATCGAATCGCGAGCTGAATCTCTCCCATTTTCTTCACACCGTCCGGTTTTAAAACAATGAGCGGATATGAATGTGTATAGATCCTATCGGTTTCGAGCATGGACAAACGTATCCTGATTTTACCGATTCTTGAATCTTTCGAACCGTTTCCATTTCCGGGGACTAATAGATGCAAATTGTCAAAAACCGCAATGGTTATAACCGTATAAGGATCATAAACCTCCCAAGTATACTGCTCGTTCCATTTTGGGCTTAAACTATCTATGATCGTCCTTGTTCTCACCCATTTTTGCCCATATTTCGCCACACAATAAGCATCAGTCGTTCCTCGACCATCTCGGGACTTCATCGGCATCAAACCGGATGAACTGATGACTCCAAGCTCCAACACACCAATAGCTGGAGTCCATAAAAGCTTAGCAGAAGCTCTGTAATCACTGCTATACTGAATCGACTCGTCGAGGACATGGTATCCTCCGTCCAACGAAACCCGCAAATGAATCCTCCCTGCAAATCCCGAGTCCCCGACTCGCTCTAGGTTGTACCATAGAGCCGGTACAGGTCCGGGCAATACCCGTCTCTCAACCTGAGACAACTTTATCTCACATCTACCTAAACACTCTTCTTTTTGACCTACCTTATCTTCCAAGCTAAGCAACAAACTGTCTTCAAACGGCTCAACCGCAACAAACATCATATCCTCATTCCAAACCGGACTCATTGTCCCCGTCTGCGAAACCCGACTCCTCACAACAACATTTCCTACAAACCCTTTTACTAAAACCTCCGGATTCTTTCTGTTTCCTTGCAACAGAACCAAATCTTGAGCCTCAATAACAGTCACTCGCAAATACCATAACCTCGGAGATAGATACACTTTAGACCGCGTAATCACCGCATTTTCTCCAGTCACCGTAGCGGAATCCGAATGCCAAGCCTCAGGGAAAACTTCATCGGCTTGTGTCCCCATCCATACAGATAACATTACCTCTCCTCCAAATCTGTTCCCATTTCTATCCTCTAATCTATACCATTGTGGAGCCAATGGACTATCCGGTGGGACACGTGTTGGAATCTCAGCTACTTCGAATCTACACTTTCCAATTACCTCTTCTTCGTTCACCTTCATGGCCACTTCCAAGACATTTCCTTGAAGACGATCATTATTAAAGGCGAAAACTTCGTGAAACTCCCGATTAGGGTTAGGGTTTGTGCTACGTTTGGTTCTTCCTTTGTAGCTACCGATTGTGACTTCAACAAACAAGTCGTTGGAAGGTAAAGCTCGAGCCTTAACGATTCGGATGTAGAGAAATGTCATTCGTTCGACGAGATCGAATGATGACGTCAGCATTTCACCGCCGGGAATTGATCTTCCGCCGCCGATTTTGGGACATGTTTCTTTTAGAGAGAAGTCGTTCTCTGCCATATTTTTGTTGTTGTTGTGATTCAAAGTTGCCATTGAAGCGTTTGTGTTACATAGTAGAAAATGTTTTCAAGATTTGTTTGTGGTTTTTGAAATCTTTGTTCTTAAGAGAAAATCGTGGGGGGTTTAAGATAATGATTTACAATTTAAAGTTGAGATTTTCTTGTGAGAGATATATCAAAAGGCAGAAACATATTTACCGTTATTTCGATAATAATACTTTGGAAATTCGAACAAATTCATTTCCTTAATTGACTTAAATGACGTTGGTAATTGTGAGTTTGAATTGTAAATGTTGGATTTTATTTTGCTTCGAAGAGAGAAGACGTTACCAATCACTGATCATTTCATATAGCGTACAAAATATTAGAGATTAGAGAATAAATTATCGTTTTAACAAATAAAGAAAATTCATGAATTGATTAACAACAAGGAACTAGGTAGTAGGTGATATATACAGCTCGTGTCATGGGACGAAATGATTATCAAATTCAGTTACATATATATGTTGCAAAATTCAAACAATGTATTATTTGGTTCTCGTTTTTTTCTATCGGAAAGCAATACTTTTTTATTTTTAAAATAACTAATGAACCAGTGAAATTGGTCTCATATCAATTTTTTTTTCACAATCGATCTTTTATTCAAACATTCGAACGAAGGAAGAGAAACATACGTATGATACAAAGCCGGAGGACACATGTAAGTCTCCGGAAATTTAGCCGGCGGAAACGAGAATTCCCCGGAACTAAAACACAAACCAAAAGTACAATAACATAAGCCAATCACACGCACAAAACCACAATCAAACAAACGAAATCTAATAATTAACCCCTAGATAATTTCTTTGAGAAGCATCTGAAAACACAATCACTTCTTTTCCGAGAACTGAATTTTATTGTTGATGACGGAAATCGCCATAATCACCGGAAAACTATGAACTACTCGTCATCTCTTGTTATTAAATCGACTTAAGAAAATAAAACATCTACTTGCAAATCCAATTTGATGAGGCTTCGATGATGAAGCTTTGGAACCATCAAAAACATGTTGACACCGATAAGCAGAAGTAGACCTTTTAGATCTTGACCCAAATCTGATTGTGAATTCTTGTTGGAGGAAGCTGAAGGAGCCGTCTAACCGCAACATCATCCGTCTCAGAGATGAGAGATTGAGATCAATCGGTTGAAGGCCTTGGGAAGAGAAGCTAAATCTGAAGGATTTGAAGACCCATGAAAGCTAGGGATCAAAATTGATTTCAAGAGTATGTGGTTTGGGCACATCATTGACCACCATAACATAAACTTTATTCGGTCATGAACAACCGAGAGCAAAGCGGCAAGAATCGCCGACGGCCACGCCGATCATGGAGACTATGGAAGTCAAATCGATATCGGATACAAGCCAACCAAACACCACAAAGAATTTGGTGAGTGTTGGAAGAGAGCCCGCTAAACGGGAATTGATAACCGGAAAAGATCCGGACAGTAACAAGTTAGTCGGCCTCTCTCTGGAAAATTCAAGAGAGAGAAGAGAGAGAACCGACGTGGTTGATCTTGTTATAGAAGTTTTTCTTTCTTTTTTGATCAAATATGTCTCATATCAATTAATAATTATAAAAAATAATAGAGTTATTATAATTATTATTAGCGGTAAAAAATATTATAGATATTATAAATATATATATATATATAATAATAATAATAAATTGACATAGATATTATAATTAATATTTCTTCTCTTTCATTTTATATGTTGTTTAAGATTTTGACACATAGATTAAAACCAAAGGATGAAATTATCACGGACTCGTGACATTATTGTAGATATGGTTAAGGAAAATAGTAAAACCTTGTTCAATGTTTGTGGCATCAAGAGCCGATGTCTCAATAAACAAAAGTTGCTCTCTTTCCGCGAACGACTTTCCCTCTTCTATTGATACTTGTCGGCTATCTTCAAGATCAGACTTGTTTCCTACGAGCATGATTACAACATTGTTGGCAACAGTGGACTCACGTATCTTTTTGAGCCAAAGTTCCACGTTCTCGAACGTTGAGTGATTCGTAATATCATACACTAGTAGAACCCCTTTTGCTTCTCTATGATAAAGTCTTGCAAACGCAGCATATCTGTATTTTATTACGGAAAATCTTATTAGTAAGAAAACATCAAGAGTATATTAATTTAAATTTTAGTTTTCAATTTTCAGATGATATGTTAATTAAATAAAAATCGAAAACCATTTGATTTTTTTTTCAATTTCGGTGAAAATATATGTATCTTAAATTTAAAGGGTAATCTATATAAATGATGTTTTAACTGGTTTACTTTTTTTGGTTAGTTTAATTTTAGTAAATTATTTTTTCCTTGTAAGAAAAGAGGACTAGTCCGGTTGGTTTCTTCTTTAGTTTTCGATTATTATTCTTGACTTGACTTTGTATAAAAACTACTCACTATCAAAATGAAAGACGATCGATTATCTACCCAAGAAGATTTCGTCGAAAATCTATTTTACGGTATAGACGCTTATGACCTCCCCCTCTATTGTGTTTTTCGTATTTGGATTCGTTAAGCATATGTGAATAAACACACTTAAAAAATAAAAATAAAGATTTTATAGATCGAACTTTTCTTGACTACCGGCGGTGTCCCAAATTTGAGCTTTAATGATCTTATTATCGATGTGATAGGTACGGGTCGTAAATTCAACACCAATGGTCGACTTTGACTCAACATGGAACTCATTTCTTGTTATACGAGACTGTGAAGATGATAGCTTGAAGCACAAGCCAATATTAAGTGTAAAACTCACAACCGTTGAAGACTAACCAAAGGTGATATAAATCAAACCTTGGTTGAGTTACTTTTGGACCAAAGTCATGGGAAGACGGCTATGAAGGAAATTGCTTGGAAGTAGCCTCATTTCAGCCATAAGGACATTTTGTCTGTTTGTGTTCAAAGAGAGTTGTGGTTTGCTTTAACTCAAGGAAGCCCTAGTTAGCTTTGTCTATATATAGGTGCTTATGTTCATTGAGAGAGGCTAAGGGAGAAGTGAGAGAGAGAGAGCAGTAGCACATTATAGATCTAAGAAGAAGAGTTAGAAAGGTGTAGAGATGAGAGAAAACAAGTATTAGTATAAGCTTGTCATTGTTGTTCTCTGAGTGATACATGAAGTGGTACAGAGTGAGTCTAAGTACTAGTGAAGGGTATTAGACGGGTCACTTCTAGCTTCTTGTTGTAATCACCTTCTTCTTCATAGTAAAGGATGTGGATCGAAAGATCCTAACCGGACGTAGCGGTTCGTTAACACCGTGAACCGGGTGAACAAATGCTTGTGTGCTCCTCTTCTTCCTTCATATTACTCTGTTTTATCTTCCTCTTCTTCTCCATACTTTACTTGTTTTATTCCGTGTTCTGGTGTTGATGACAAATGAGATAAAGCTTGAGCCTTTGAGGGTTACAAAACCTTAACAGATTGGTATCAGAGCCTTGGTTGGCGAAGAAAGGTGAAAGCTTTGTAAGCAAGCTCTAAAGCTTTTGTCAAGAAAAATCACACCTTTATCAAGCGACGGCTTCAGGTGGTGCAGCTCTAAAGAAGAACGATGGTTTGGAGATTATATCTCATAGAAGACGGCGTGTCTTGTTCATCTAAGAAGAACTAGATCTGCTAGAAGCGTTGAGAGATGAAGATGGAGGAAGATAGAGATTTCAACAGAAATCTCGGATCTTGGCAGAGGAAGTTTGTCACGAGCTCAAGTGATTCTCAAAGAGTTCGGTGACATGGACGACGCGATGATTCTCACCGAAGCAGGCTGAGATTCCGGCGGAGTGGCTCGTGTTTCCGACGACGTCGTGAAAGAGCAGACGGCGCCGTCACTAGCAGAACGAGTCGGAGAAGAAGCCTTGGGTTTTGTTGTCGAGGAAAAGACACATGATGAGAGAAAATCGTGGAGATATGGTGACCATAAAGTCACCGGATTTCGGATGTTGGCCGGAAAACTGTGTTACGGTGGTCACGGGTGAGGAGAAGAAAAGTCAAGGTGCGACATTTTTTTTCTTTTCTACAAGTTGGGCCTAGATTGGCCTTTGTTTCTCATTAGTGAATATTTTAAGTGGGCTAAGATCTCTTAATGCCCAAAAGTCAAAAGAGAAACAAGGCACGTCTCTCTTGTTACTTCTCTTTCGTTGAAGCATCGAGGTTGAAGCTTGAAAGGATAGTCAACTACGACAGATGCGTCGCCAAATTTTTTAGAGATTTCGGTTGATGGTGCATCAGATCCTGTCTATGTTGATATCAGAAAGAGGAGCTTCAGTATGTGAAAGAGATGTGAAGATTAGAGCTTAAGTTAGAGCTGCAAGGGTTGGAGATTTTTTGGCAAACTCAGAAATTTCGTAAGTTGCACTGACAGTAAAGGCAGTCACAAGACGGTGTCTTCGGTGTGCAGTTTTAAGCTCAGTAAAAGGAAGCTTCATTGACTGTTGTTTTGAAGCGGAAGCGAGATAGAGTAAAAGCATCGGGTGAAGTTTGATTAAGGTTCTGGAAATGTGTTAGTCGGATTCTTTGACTAAATTCATCGGATCATAATCATTCTTCTTTCTCAAGACTCAAAATTTGGAGGCTTCAAGCCTTGTTCCACTGTTATGGCAAGAGATTGAAAAGATTCAGCTTTGGGTTTTAAGCTGGCCTTTTCTGGATGTTTGAATCAGGTTGGTAATGTCTTTTACAGTTGGTGTTTGATTGTTGTTGAATTCACAGCCTCGGAAACTGTAAAAATTTTATGGGACTAAGGGACGCCTTAGAAGCTTGAAATTTTATGAGTATTGAGCTGTGGAGTATTTGTAAAAGGGTGTTCTGGATTCAAATTTAAATACAAGACTTCAGTGGTTGGTTGAGTTTTGAAGAGGATTGGTTGTGTGGTTCTGTCTCAGTGTTAAAGGTTAGATTCCTGTGAATCTAAGGTTCTACAGTTGGTGGATCGTCAGAGAAAGCATCTACCAGGTCATTTCAGCAAAGATGAAACAAGGTTTCTGAGTCAGTAGCTGTTCATGAGGCAGTGTACTGGTACAGAAAAATGTTTCTGTAGAAAGACACTTCTAGTGTAAACCTAGGTGTGAGCTGAAGAGTGTTTGGATTCTTATTCAAGAACATAAACTCTTGAAAAGATGGCAGCGACAAAGATTCATGTTTTGTGCAGATTTGTGTTTGATATAACACATGGTGATTCTGTTGGAATGAATCTAAGAGAGCATAGAGTTCTCATCTCGGGTGGAGCAATATTTTTTTCTCAGAGTGTATCTTGTGTTTTGAGTCGGATCTTCAAACGAAAAAAAGGAAGTATCTGATGGTATGCAATTGGCTATACTATTTTCTTGTGTCGAAAGTCTTCTTAGCCGAGAGGGTGTTAGGCACCGGGAGGGTGTTTGGCATCAAGGGGTGTTAGGCTGCGTGTTCTGTTCTTTTGAACAGCGGTACAAGGTAAGTATATGGTGGTTTTGCAATTGGAAAGTACAAGATTTGATTTCTGGGACTGAGGTATGGTTTGATGGTGTATCAGCCTAAGTTGTTTCATTATTAGATCATGAAGAAGGCTCTAAATAAAGAGAGGACAAGGCTGCGGGAATGAAAGAATAGTTCTTGGTGGTTCTTCTGGTTAAAGTTGATCAGTTGGAGTGGCTGCAGGAAGAAAGAGGATATGTCACAGGTTTGGACAAACTTTCTCAAGCAATAAGCCATGGTTTATATTCTGATACAGAAGAACATGTGAGTTGTTCGAAGCAATAGTGAAGAGTGGCGTAACTCAGAGAAGTGAAGCTGAACTTACAGAGACAGAGTAATATCAAAATGGTTATAGTTCCTGGTGGAGCTATGTTCTTTTATGTTGTCTTGGGTGTTTAGCTCGAAAGGAAAGAGTTAAAGGCTGCAGAATTCACTATTGAACAGGGCTCTTGAAAGTTTAGTTTGCTAAGGAAAAGAGCATGTCAAGGACAGGTGGTTATCAACGGGTATTCAGCTCAAAGAAGGTTAAAATCTGAGGGTAAATTATTCTTATAGATTTGGTTTGGAGCTGATTGTTGGTAAGGTCATTTAGAAGCAAATTGCAGGGTTTCAGAAATGAATCGCAAGTTTCTAGATAAGAGTTGCTGGTTTCTGAAAATTTCTGAGAAAAAACACTAAGATGTAAACAGAGATGAAGTTAGTGAAGTGGTTCAGTGAATTTGCTAAAGAAGTTGGTGAAAGAGACAACTGCAGGTGTTGTAGGAATTGTCTCAAGGCTGTTCACTTAAAGACTATGAAAGTGTTGTGTATCAAGTTTGATAAACAACCCATCTCAAAGCTGGTGTTGCAACTGAAAATAGTATCATAAAGGATGTCTTCTCAGTGATTGATATTTGCAGAGTAGTCAACTGTAAGATATGATTTGAGAAGTGTTATGATGCAAGTACCAAGAGTTTTGGTGGAGCATGCACATTGATGAATGTGTTGCAGGGCTATTTACAGCTGGATAATCACATCATGAGCTCAAGAAAAGGATGTGAATGGAGCTGTAAAGTATTGTCTCAGGAGCATCGCAAGTGTGTGATTGTGAGACACGTTTTGAAAACAACTAGCAGTGGCGCTAAGCTGTTAGTGTGTTGAATCTGCCAGTGCAGAGTAATTGAACGAAAAGGTTCAAGTCTAGTCTGTTTAAACAGGCTGGTGAAACAGGAATCTCAGGAAATGCAGTAGGGTTAACTGTTGATGAGATTGTTTACAGAGATGAATCAAGTCTGTTTCAGAGTTTTGAAATGAAAGTGGTTCTAATGTTTTGCTTTGATCTAAGGAAAGGACTAAGTTTTTGTACTCACTGCAGGAGTAAGTCTTAGTGACAACGTTGGGGATCAGGTTTGCAAAAGGAGAAGTTTGTTTATTCACTGTAACAGTGTCTATGATTTTAACAGAAAGCATAGAGAGAAGCTGTGTGACTAATAGGTTCATAAGTGGTGACTTATGAGGTTCTGTTATGGTAACAGGTCTGAGGTTGTATCAGCTTGTTATTGGTTTGCTGCTGAGTGGTAATTTAATGCTTTCAGGCTATAAAGATTCAAGAAAATCAGTGGCAGTTGAGCCGAAACACATGTTTGTGTTACTGGCTGGTTTCACAACTCGGTTGAGGGGTGGAATGTTGAAGATTCATGAAAATGTTCTGGTCTTTCACAGAGGAAGCTTACACATCTAGATTGTCAAGTCAGAGATGTTTATGAAGGTTACGTGAATGAATCAGTATGCTGAGTGGTTACATCAGAGTTCAAGTGTTGGATGCATCATGAAGTGATCATTGAAGAGTTGAGCTTCATACAAGTCTGTATTGAAGCTGGTTTTCACAGCTCTGGTAAACTAAAGATGTATTCATGGCTCAGGTTCAGATATGTGAACAGTCACATATGAAGGGCATTAAACATAAGTTAAATGCAAGAAGGATCAAGCAAGTTTATGGTGTTTTAAACTGCTAAGTATCAAGGATAAGTGATGATTCTAAGGATCCTAGACTGAATCCAAGAAGTAGAATCAGGTACTCTCTATCTCTCAAACCATATGCTGGTGATTGTTTGTTGCTTATGCTATCAGGTGGAGATTTGTGAAGATGATAGCTTGAAGCACAAGCCAATATTAAGTGTAAAACTCACAACCGTTGAAGACTAACCAAAGGTGATATAAATCAAACCTTGGTTGAGTTACTTTTGGACCAAAGTCATGGGAAGACGGCTATGAAGGAAATTGCTTGGAAGTAGCCTCATTTCAGCCATAAGGACATTTTGTCTGTTTGTGTTCAAAGAGAGTTGTGGTTTGCTTTAACTCAAGGAAGCCCTAGTTAGCTTTGTCTATATATAGGTGCTTATGTTCATTGAGAGAGGCTAAGGGAGAAGTGAGAGAGAGAGAGCAGTAGCACATTATAGATCTAAGAAGAAGAGTTAGAAAGGTGTAGAGATGAGAGAAAACAAGTATTAGTATAAGCTTGTCATTGTTGTTCTCTGAGTGATACATGAAGTGGTACAGAGTGAGTCTAAGTACTAGTGAAGGGTATTAGACGGGTCACTTCTAGCTTCTTGTTGTAATCACCTTCTTCTTCATAGTAAAGGATGTGGATCGAAAGATCCTAACCGGACGTAGCGGTTCGTTAACACCGTGAACCGGGTGAACAAATGCTTGTGTGCTCCTCTTCTTCCTTCATATTACTCTGTTTTATCTTCCTCTTCTTCTCCATACTTTACTTGTTTTATTCCGTGTTCTGGTGTTGATGACAAATGAGATAAAGCTTGAGCCTTTGAGGGTTACAAAACCTTAACAGAGACAAAATATTTGATTTTCCCACACCGAAATCTCCTGACATAACCACTTTAAATAAATAATCGTAATCATTGTTGGGTATGTTCGCTCCCATGCTTCAAAAATCCAAAACCCAAAACACTTAAATATGAAATTTTCAATTTTTGCTTGAAAGTCTGATTTTTGTGTGAGATATAGAGGTGATTTAAGTCATATATATAGTACAATGAAGAAATTTTACATTTATATCATATACATACAAATTTATTGAAAGTATCTCCTATACAAAAAATTAAGTTGTTGATATCCAAATTTTTAATATTTTTTCTATTGCTGTATAAAAAAAATCATGTTAGATATTATTATTTTAATTTATAACCATACACTAAATTTTTTAGTTAAAACTTTATTTTCTTCCTATATTACATTCCCCTTCTTAACACGTGTATGCTTTTACTAACAAAACTATCTTGTCAAAAAAAAAGAATAATTGTGATATCCAAATTTCTAGTATTTTTGAATTTTTCTATTCCTGTAAAAAAAAACCCAATTCTATTAGATAAAAAAACCAATTCTATTAGATATTATTATTTTTAATTTATTATTATACAATATAATTTTTAATTTATTATTATACAATATAATTTTTAATTATTTTTTTTTCTTCCTATTTTACATTCTCGTTCTTAACATATGTATGCTTTTGTTAATAAAATATATTGGTTCTTCTAATTATTTTGTTAAGAAAATTACATTATTTCCTCGGAAAGTTTTTTCCTTTTAGCTGACTTTATCTTCTTTTGACATTGTGATATGTAGGGCTGATTAGAAAATTAAACCCAAAATCTGAATGCGACCAAAAAAAAATCTATCTTGATCTCAACCGGTTCTAAAAAATACCAGAATGTGTCTTAGAGATAGGTATTTCAGATATAGGATAATAGTCAATCCTAATCCAAATCCGAACTAGTAACCGAAAAAACTGAAGCTAAGTAAACTCATTAATTCCCTTTTTCCTAGCTTCGAGTATTTCTGATACTTTCGAGTATTTTTGGTTAGTTTTTTACAGGGTTTTTGGATAATTCAGATATTTTCGAGTACTTTCAAATATTTTAACAGTAGTTTCAAGTTTGGTTATTTTTGTTGCTATCGAGTTTTTTGGGTATTTCGGATATTTTTGAGTATTTCAGGATAATTTTAGTTTTTTTTTTTCTTTTTGGGGTAATTTTGGATCCTCGGAAGGAATCGAACCTCAAAGATAAAGCCGATCCAAACTACAACCGACCCAAAAATTAAAAAAATGCATGTATTGATATTATGGTTTTACTTAGCTAGGGAGATAACCTGATTTACTATTTTTGTTCTTATTAGTGTATAAGAAAACATCATGATTATCTTAATTTGAATTTTAGTTTTCAATTTTCAGATGATATATCAATTAAAAAAAATCGAAAACCATTTGATTTCGTTTTTATAATGCTTTGATTTTAGTTCAATTCCGTTATTATTTTATAGTGTTTATTAATTTATTGAGTATTAGTTTATAGAGATTTCACTATATTTGTGAAATCCACCCACCAACTTTTATATATACTCCAAATTAAACAAAAAGATTATTATTTTGGCTACAGAAAACATAATTATTAAAAAGAGATATGAAACCATTACGGGCTCGTAAAATTTGTGGAGCCTTCTTCAACGTTGGTGGCATCAAGAGCTGATGTCTCAATAAACAAAAGCATCTCTCTCTCTCCGCAAACGACTTTGCCTCCTCCATTGATACTTGTCGGCGATGATCAAGATCAAACTTATTGCCAACAAGCATGATTGTGAAGTTGTTGCAATCAGTGTAGTCACGAAGCTCTTTGAGCCACCATTCCACGTTTTTGAACGTTGAGTAATTCGTAATGTCATACATTATTATACCTCCCATGGCTTATCTATACGTAAATAGAGGAAAAATCTAACGTATAAACAAAATGAAAATTTTCAATAATTTTCTAATAATTCTGCTAAGAAATTTACTATACAGTATAATACTATATGATTTTCTTTGAAAGTTTTTCCTTTTCACTTTACTTTATCTTTCCTTTGACATGTGTATGTTTTAAGTTTAATTTTTCTTCCATCCATATAATTGGTTTTAGTTAAATTCTCATTGTTTAAAAACCATAGCTAAATGTCTTTAACCAAAACAACAAAAAAGTTTAAAGAATGTTTTGATGTGGATTTTCGTAACAAGAGATTCGATATGCATTTTTTGTAAAAAGAATGTTTCTCTCTTTTTTTCTTTTGCAAATATATAAAGGAGTGTGGTCACAATTAACAAAAGAAACAAGCTGCCAAAAAAAAAGGAATGAAAACAATGTACATGTAATTTGTACTATTATATGCAGAGTGTAGTGTTTGTTTCTTCTATATACATTCCTATGAACAGAGAAAAGCAGTGGCTCCTAATGGCTCTGCACTTTGAGATTTGAATCATTCCCATATCTCATTGTGCAAATGCCACAATGGGTGCTTTCAAGACTCCATTTCACACGCGAATTTGCAGCAATTATATCTAGCTAGCCTTCAATTGCCACAAGAATCTTCCAAAGTTTGGTTTGCTTAAGCTGCTTCGTGCATTCACCATGATGGCCTTCAGGATCCACATTGTCCTACAAAGTCAAATCCCAAGTTTAGTTCTATTCACAGCTCTTGTTGGTAAGGACCAAAACAATGTTTCACCGTCTAACACTTACAATGAATCTTAACCGATCAGAAGGGACGAAGGCGAATGTACCTGCAAGTATACATTCTTTTATAGCATTCAGAGCAGACTTCAGTCCAACCTCAGTAAAGACCTTTCAAGGTATACTAAAGCTTCCTCCATAGTGTTCACTGATCGAGGCCTATGTAAAGAAAGAAATCTGATTACTTTGCCAATTTTCCGGATTTCCCAAATGATTCAATTCATGATGTAGCTTATCCATGGTTAAAACTTATGACTCTCTTTTTTTCCTAGTGATTTGTAATGTCGATGGAAACCATTGCACTGACCTGAATAAAGGGAGACAATATCTCATAGACTTGTAGGAAAAGTTGGCTCCTTGCTGCTAATCTGAAGGTAAAAGTATAATCATAACCAAAAGTGGTAATAATCTAAGATGAACTTAAAGACATCTTTAAATCAAATGTTCTAGTCAAATGTGTCATAACTATGATCAAATACAGGTGCAAGAAAGATCTCTGTAATACCTTTTCAGAAGGCGGAAGCATAGATATATCTCTTCAATATCACCTTCTACCTTGAGCTTAATGTACTGTTTAAGAAGTTCACATACATCGTAAATAGCTTTGTCCAAATCATTCACACTTCCATCATAAAAACTCTCAATTTCTGATATAGCGTGTTGCAGGACCGGGGATAATATAGGCCTTGACTGAGCAACCTTGTAGTATATCTCTGAAAGTTTTTCCAAAGTACAATTGCCACTAACTTTGAACTTCTCTGGCCAAAGAGGAGGATTCCCAAACCAAAGAGAGCTACATGAGAATCCAATCTCATTCTCAGTACCCTTTATATCTATCAGCTCCTCATCTTGTTTCTTACAAGTCTCCATGGGAACATCTGATGATGACTGTTGTCTCCTGGGGGCAGGAAATGCTCCCAATACGTCAGCTCTCAACTCTTCAGGTAATTCTTGTAACACAGAGACGTCGACTTGACTAAGGGACGAAGGCATCAAATCAGTCATTTCTATTGTACGCTGATTAGACGTTCTGGCAATGGAAGGATGCGGCACATACGATTCTTTATATTCCTAGTTTCGGGAATATAACGAAAACTCTTAGAAGTCTATATTACTCGCCCCATTTTCAGGGTTCTATTGTTGAGGATGTCCAAACATATGTGAGATGATTCATTCCAAGAAGGAATTGCAAGAGCTTTACCTTTTCTCCAGAGGTGCTCAAGCCATGTATCTTAACTGAGAGAGATTTTAATTCTTTAATGCTAGCAACAGTGCCTAAGGGAAGAAAAAGTAATCATCTCAGATGCACTGCACTGGGGAAAAAACAGTTATTTCATCAGGCTATACAGCTGACATAACTAACCATCCAAGGAGACATGTGGAGAATTGCTGTTGATTTTTCTTTTGCCTCGTTTTTTCTCAATCAACTCAAACAACTTCCCACCGTAGGTTCCATCTAATTCTGAAAGGAGCTCTGGAGGAAGGTTCTCTAGAACTTCCATGTCGAGATGACACATGGGCGGTAACGATGAATTTGTATCACCTGACTGAATTGAAGATTCTGCTGAATTAAACTCTCGGAGTCTAGAAACTCCACCAGTAACATGCCTATTACAATCTGTCACAAAACAACAATTAAGTCAGTAGTTTTTCACATCTAAAGCTTAACTAAGAGTTCTTCGTTTCTAGACCCATAACAACAAAAAAAGGAAAGAAAAAGAAAACCGACTTTGGGTCAGAATATTTTCTTCTCACAAACATACTAATATTCACGAACAGAACGCCGGGGTTGTTATTAAAGACATGTATAGCAAATAAGCGTGTCTTTCTGGGCATCACCTGTAAAGCTTTTAACATAGTAAGCACTAACAGAACATTTATTTACCTGAGTTTTCCCTAACTTTTGCAGCAAAAACATAATCATCTTGTTCTATTTGGACAGAGGCAGATGCAGAGCTGAGCCATGATTTCAGAGTCCTTGAAGCTTGAATGAAAACCAAGGAAACAAGTATAAATGAATAGGGAGAGACTACAATGTTTGAATGCCTTTTTTCCAATAATGTTTATCAGAAATGCATAAGAAATTACATAAAGCAGAATGATCTGCAATTTAATATGTAACAAATCCTAGTGAACCCTAGAGTTTAATTTCCTTAGAACTAACCTTTATTAGAAGGATCTGCACTGTCAAGCTTAGAGACCTGAAGCCCAACCCCACGAACTTCCTTAACATCTATCTCAAGAGAAAAAAAAGAGTTGAAATTAAATCATGGAAGCTGCATGCAAGAGTTAGATGTTATCCAGGAGTCAATAGCAAAGAATAGATTCCTACAGGACGTTCAGTCTCAAGGACCAACTTTCTCACTTTCCTGCAGAGTAAGATAGAACACTCTGCAATATTATGCTTAAATTGGTCTCACAGGTTCATATAATCTTTCAAACTAGTCTCATCCATCTTTCATAAAATTTGAAAATTCAACTAAGCTGCTTCTTGCATGTGAGGAAGGACTCGATAGATGCTCAGTAAATAGCAACAGAAAAAACATCTTATCAAAGCAGCTGAGACGCACTTACCCAAGCAAAATGACCCAAACAACTTCTTTGAAATCCTCTGCAGAACTTCTACGTCATCTGTAGCAGTAGGCACCTATAGCATCAATGATAAAAATCATCAGCCAGGATTTAAGGATTATACAGGAAAAAATACTGCACATGGTGTCTGTGAGAGAAAATAATACTATCATCCTAATTACAACTCACAGTGATGGAACGACTCAGATTGTCACAGTCTCCACAACCCATATACTTTGTAGGTTCTTCAGCATCTTTTTTTCTCTTTTTTATCTGAAGTAACACCAGATCGCAAACATTCACTATAGTTTCTTTTCGTGATGAATGATGTCACTCGAACATGGCATATACTACCCAATGCGATGAATACTATCAAAGCAAAAACCTAAATATTTTACAACAATGAAACTAAGAGAAGGCATAAAACCTTAAGAGTAAAATTGCGTCCTATCATTTCACATCCTTGCAGACGCAAAGAAACTTCTTTGCATAGGCATTGGAGAAAGTGTTGAACCTGCAACCATCAACAACCACACATTCTTTAGCTAACATCAAGTGAATAATGTTTGAAAAAAAGACATTATTCACTAGAATACAGACATCTTGCTGATCTCTGAACCGCACACCCCAATTCACTTCAGCCCCTATGGACTTACTCTCCTGTACATATAAAAATCTTAAAGTTACTGGTTGAGCATATATATATCAAAAGAAAATATCACCTACAGAGAGGAAAACGATGAAATGTGAAACAAGTGAGCGAGTCAAAAGTTAAGCAAACCTGCACTGCTGTAACTGACCGTAGGTCTAGTCCCCTGCTATAACTCCAAAGCATCTCGCCGGTTTTCACCCCAAAATCCTTTTGAAGAGAATCCTGCAAAACTCGATAGGATATTTCTGGTATAGCTTAACGAAGTTGTCTGTCGATAACAATTATTTAACAGATGAAAACTAATAAGAAAAAGTAGTCTTCAAAGGCAAATATCATATTAAATAAAATTACCTATGGTGTTTTGCTTAACTTCAGAACCAATTTCAACATAAAGCTTAATTAGAGAAAAAATTGGTGCCAAATTGTTTCATAGAGAATTTCTTCTTAACAGCGATTGATAATGTCTACATATTATACAAGAACCACATGCTTTTTAAAGACTGAATCGATTAAAAATGTTTTGGATTCAGAGGTGGCCCAACAATTACTAGTCAACAAAACGATACTGTTAACAATTGAATAGCAACCAGACATGACCATAACCACAAAAATGGTTTTTACCTTGGAAATCAAACGTAACTGCCCACAGGTTTGAATATTTTGCTTCACCAGCTTCTCCTTCAACACAGAACCTACACCAGGTAGTGTCCCGACTGGAAGCCCATCCAAGAACTCCTCAACCTGCAGAAATGGCAGACACTATCAGTTAACCAAAATTAATACAAAATGGCTTCTGCAATCAAGAAACTAACCAGTAACCACAGCTCATATACCTTTTTCCACTGATTACGAGTCAGAAACAAACACATATACCCAAAAGATAGAAAGCTGTTTATAGAAATCACCTTCTCAGCAGAGATATAAAGTTGGCCGGCTGGTTTAGCAACTCTAGTAGCAAGACGGGCCACTAGCATAGTACCGCCTATCCCAGCACTTGCGCTGCATCCAGTAGTCTCAAGGATCTCATTCCTTATTGTCGAGGCTAAAAATTCGGGTTCTACATCCCTCAAATCTGAGACATCTAAAAACGCTTCATCGCAGCTTAGTGCCTAAACTCCAAAAAATAAACATAAATGTTAACAATAAACAAACACCAGTAACTGAAAATATATCTTTTTGGAGGCTAACCTGGACTTTTCTGCAATGCCTATGCAAGATGTCATAAAACTGATCAGCTACCTGCAATTGATTTACAATATCAAACAAGCTGGACAGACGTGACAATATACAGTAGACACTCAACTCTAAAAAGTACCTCTTCGTAGGCTTCAAAGTTGTAAGGAACAATAACAAGCTGAGGACAAAGCTCTTTTGCATGTCTTACAAACATACCTGCCTTCACTCCTAGATAAAGAAAATGACATCAAATTAGTAAAAAAAAACAGAAAGGTCAGGACCCCGAGTACAACCAAGCTTAAGAGAGATTACTTTCGTATAAGACAGACCATAAGCCCGAGCTGGATAATTTGCAGATGAAATTTCAGCCGTTCCTTTCGGGTTATCTGAGTGACATACAGCTACCGGCTTGTCGTGTAATTCAAGACGGTTCTTGATTACCACTGACACAAAGAAGCAATCCTGGAAATATTTCACAGATTCAAATAACTAGAATGCAACAAATGAAAGTCAAAACAAAAAAAATGCAATCCTAGAATCACTAACTTCAAGCATTAAACGCCTAGTTATTGTGCTGCGGGAAAATGCCGAATTGAAGAATTGGCCATGGCTTTCTTTTATTTCCATTACTTTTAGAAAGCAGAAGATAAAGAAAACAGCCTAGATTGAAGAAATTACCAAATCAATGTGGATAATGGTTGACTTCTTGTCCATTTCAGCTGTATTCTGGCCTGAATCTGCCCATTTAAGTCCATTGGAAGGGCCATGAAATCTTTTACGGTACCTGTTTCTCCATGTTCCAATAAAATGCAGCCTTGAATTCTGCAGAACAAAAAAAATACATAAAGAGAAAGCATCTTCAGAATCTTCATTGGAACGATACTATACATCCAATTATTTCTAGTTATATAAACTGACAATGAGACTCTCTTACTTTCAGCTGAAAGGACTTTTTAATACAGGCATATTATCTCAGGCAGAGATCATTATTTATTTTTCGGAAGAAACCAGCAGATAAATGAATCTCTTGTAAGAGATACCAAAACGTGTGGTAATAAATCAGACGAACAATTTTTTCCATGAGTTTTACCTTAAAGTAGTTTTCCACGAAATTGGGATCCTCGAGAGTTGAATGACGCCTTACAGAAGATCCAGCAGCAGTTGCAATCGATTTGCCATCATTCTTCCCATTTGCATGAACGGACTTGTTGTCTGAAGCGGAATGAAGTTTGGTAGTTGATTGAAGTTCACTACTCACTTCTTTTTTTTCTATGTCATAATTAGCAGGTCTTTCTGCACTCATTTCAGAAGATTTCAGATCACCAGTTCCTGTTTCTTCTGTCAGTTCTGGAGTACTGTTCCCGATATAAACGCCGTCAAATTCGTCATCAACATGGTCTCTTGCTTCCTCTGAATGCTCTGCCCTAATTGAACTTCCTTCTTCAGCTTCACTGTATCCAGTATCAGGCTGACAAGATGTAACCGGCAAAGCCATCTGAGGGGTCAAATGGCTTCTGGGTGTAAAAAAGGCAGACAACTTCGGCTGGGTATCATTCAGTTGATCTAGCTGGTAAGGAACCCCTGGGATGTGATAATCACAACACAAAGCATTGAATCAGATGAACAAATAAATTGCGTACAATGATAAATGAATGCATACGAAGATGAAAGTAGACGAATGATCAAATCCAAACATTTCAACTTATGTTTACATGATTTAACTGAAACAAAATCATCTTGTATTGACTTACAGCCCAGAAGTCTGTTGGCAGAGATAGAGTCCACTATCCATGTGGGTTTTACAACAGGTAACCCTCTGCTGAATGCCCTGATTGGAAACAAAATTCCATTATAAGACGCGAACTTGCACGAAATTAGCCAAGACTTTAAAGAAACTAAGAACAACTAACCTTAGATTCTTGACTTTACTATCCGGAAGGTTGCTGCAGATGATATGTGTTACAGAACGCCTAGAAAAGTAGTTCTCAAATCTTCCACCATACTTTATCATGTAACCTCGTAATTCCTACACAGATCTAGACACTGTTAAACCACAGATGACCCACCAGTAATACTGTACTACACAAGGAAATTCTAAGGTTGATTCAACTGCTATAATTTATACAATATACGATATCATAAGGGTTAAGTCATTTCACATCAGCAAAAAAAACTAGAAACCGAAGAAAATTATGGATTGATATAAACACCAAAGCAATAGAGCTAAACCTGATGGGAAGGAATGGTGAAACCATCCACAAAGATTGAAACCCCTTGGAAAATAAGTTTCTCAGAACCCGAAATACCACGAGAAGAAGCAGAAGCCTCAGTCTCAAATTGGTTCTGAAGTTTTCGATTTTTCACTTCCATGTAACTAACAACAAAAACATAGAAAATCACAGAACATCAACACCACAATATTATAACACTACCTACCCATCATAATGCATCTTACTTCCTTCTAACTTCATGAATTTTCCAAAAATTCAATCGTTATCAGCACACCACATTTCAGAAACAAAGTTCCAACTTTTATATCGAAATTTCAAAATCTAAACACTAACCAACACTAAAATGGCAGAGAATGAGAGAAAGACCTTCCGAAATCGGAGAAAGGAGAAGACCGGAAAGAGGAACGAGAAGAAGCAGCGCCCCATGCGGCACCTAGGGTTTTCTGATTGCTCGGATTATTCTTCTTTTTAGTCTTTTTGTTACTTCCACTGCCACTATTGTTTGAAGAATTGGAACCCAAGCTTCGCTTCATTGTTGTTGTTGGGGGTGAATCTCAGAGCGAGACGGAGAAGAAGAAGAAGCTTTCAACGGAATTTAATTTGTAAAGTCACACCCACTGGGGGGTTTAAAAAAAACACAAACGTTTTCAGATTAGTACTCAAACTTGTATATACTTTCTAAAAAGCCTCATAAGTTTTAAAATTTTCAACAATTATAACTGGTTTAAGGGCTTGATTAGTTCTTCTGCTACTATAAGCAAACGTTTGTGATTGCTAACATTTAAAACCAATCGTAGAAATCGCTTCAAACCGTTTCAGACCTCTTTTAAATAAATCAGATTAGAGGTTAATGCTTTTTTAATTACCAATGTAAAATATAAGCAATTACTTCATAATTATGATAAGATTTTTTCCTGTTTCAATTTAAAATTTAATGTCTTAGAAAAAAATAAAAGTGATTTTAGTTTAATTTTCAAATTAAAAATAACCAACGCAAGTATCATTTGATTAAATATATATACAATATCATTATGTTGAATGTGTTTGGCAATCGAATTTATAATAATTCAGATAAGTTGTATGAGAAAATAAGAATATTTAGTAATAAATATAAAATAATTAAAACTAAAAAAGGTAAGAATAGTTGTGGATTTGGCACAGGCAGCAATGACCCTCCCTTAATATGTAGAAGATTTCCTAGAATTAGACATGTACTAATTAACTCTTTATAGTCATGACTTATTAATACTTTAGACTCTTTTTCTAGGATTAATGCATATATCTTTCATATTTTATTGTTATTGTAAGCTTGAGAGACGAATCTCTGACTCTTATACCATTGAAAAATATTTATGGACCTATACTTTTAGATTTATTTATTTAATTATTAGATTTTCTTCATCAATTGGTTTCATGTATGTTTTGCTTATTGAATGTTAAAGAACGAGTCGTGCAGTTTGTGGGATTGTCGTCTTTGTCGGACGGTCGCAGTTTTGTAGAGCCACAATCATAATCTTATCTACACCAACTAAGAACAAACTCATGAAACAATAATTCGCTTGATTATCGATCGTCTAATCAATCCCCCAAGTTTATCAGTCGTTTAATTAATCCACAACTCGACAATTCTGGGATTCAAAATTTACAAGGACATTGCCCAAGCAATTTTTGTACCTCCTACTTAACAGCAAAATGTTGTAAACCACATAACGGATGGACTCCATAACCGTGACCCATGTCCATGTTCTAGAAGGCCCATGTCTATCTTCTAGAAGACTCGCCCAACCGACCAAGGCCAAAGACGGTTTATGTTAGTCTTAGTGGGTTTTAGTGTTTCCTAGTCCAATTGGGATTTGTCTCCCCTATTGTGTATATATATAAGTTGTAACCTCATTCATTAATCAATAAGAATACACGAGATTCATAACACAAAATCTATTTTTTACAAAACTGACATTGTAATCAAAATCATTATAAAAATGAGAAAATAATGATATATCAAATGTTAAAAATATAACATTGTATTTCTCACATAATTGAGAATATTCCATCAACATGATCTCATACATATGATTGAGCATAAGAACTAAAGATGCATCCGATTTTCAAAAATCTAAAGCCGTATGGGTCTAAAAGATTCAAAAAACACTTCTAATATTTCGTCCTAAATTCGTCCCCACCCACAAACGTTTTTTCAAACAATACGTCACTTGGTTAGTATTGTTGGGGTTAATGTGATTCAATTTCGTGCATATGATTGAGTATATGAACTAGATATGCATCCAGATTTAGATTTTCAAAACAAAATTTATTTAGAAATTATTATAAATTTATTATGCTTTGAAATTAGGGGTTTATTCAAGCATAATTTCACATAAGTTTATTTAACTCAGATGATCTAAACTAATAATTGTAGTGAATATACATTGAATGTATCTACCAAAATATCAAACATTACATTTTAATATTAGAAAAATGTATTTTGATATCCACAGATTCCAACCACAATACATTTCTAACAAAAAAAATACTGATCTCCAACCTATTTCCACAACTAATTTGTCAGTTCATGTTTTGTTGTCAAATTACTTTGTTTTTAGAGATGTATTTGCGGTTTTTTATAGATTAAAATAATGGTTTGTTTTGCAAAGTTTAGATTCTTTGAGGGTTCGTTTTGAAAATTTCTCATTTTATTAATCTGTCCCGATTTATCTCCTAATTATTATTTTCGCGCGCTATTCGTCAAGGAAAAAAAAAAACCTCTTTCGGTGGAAAGAACACTTTTTCCCTAATCCGTTCCCTCTCTCACACTGATTTCTGCGAAGATTTTTGAAATTAGCAGTTTGAATTTAGTGAAGAAATGCCGGTAGCGAGACCGGAGACATCGGATGCTAGGGTTATCGCTCATGTTGACATGGATTGCTTCTACGTTCAAGGTCTCTCTCTCTAACCCAAGTTGTATTCAGTCACTACACGCTTTAGTGAGAAAAAGCAAAGCTTTTTAGCTCGTCCAAATCGAATTTAAACTGTTCGAATTCTGGGTTTTTTTCAATCTCTGTAAAAATGTTTTTTTTTTCTCTTTGTTTTAGGGATTTGGGGAATTACCAAATTTCGAACTTGAATTAGAAAAGTGTGATTTTGTTTCTATTTTGTTAATTTGTCTCCTTTTCTTACCTGATTGAATGATTATTAGTGGAGCAAAGGAAGCAACCGGAGTTGCGAGGACTTCCTACTGCTGTTGTACAGTACAATGAATGGCAAGGTGGTGGTTTGATTGCTGTTAGTTATGAAGCACGTAAATGTGGCGTTAAGCGGTTAGTTTTTAATTAGAGAATGTTTTTTTGCCGATTGTATCAATCGTTTTTCGGGTGGCTAAAAACTGTGAGTTTTCAGGTCGATGAGAGGTGATGAGGCTAAAGCTGCTTGTCCTCAGATTCAATTGGTTCAAGTTCCTGTTGCTCGTGGTAAAGCTGATCTTAATTTATATCGTGGTGCCGGTTCTGAGGTTGATGGAAGTGGAAGTTATTATTATACTGTTTGTGTTTGTCTAAACAATGACATTTGCTAAAGTCATCTTCTTTTTATATGTTGTGAAGGTGGTTTCGATTCTAGCAAAAAGTGGAAAATGTGAGAGGGCTTCGATTGATGAAGTGTATCTTGACCTCACTGATGCAGCAGAAAGCATGCTTGCTGATGCACCTCCAGAGAGTTTGGAATTGATAGATGAAGAAGTTCTTAAATCACATATTCTTGGAATGAGCAGAGAGGTCTGTTTTGGAGTCTTCTAATCTTCATCAAGAATTTAGTCGATTCGAGATTATGATCTGAACTTGTTTTTTACTTGCATACTACTTTTTTTGGGTTTGATTCAGGATGGGGATGATTTCAAGGAGAATGTCCGCGATTGGATATGTCAAAAAGATGCTGATCGCCGTGATAAGTTATTAAGTTGTGGAATTATTATTGTTGCAGAACTCCGGAAACAGGTGCTTAAGGAGACTGAGTTTACTTGTTCTGCTGGCATAGCCCATAACAAGGTAAGATGAAAAAGCTTTTATTTCTCTTTTTCTTTTGTCGTTTTATGGCGAGTAATAACACATAACTTAACAAACAGATGCTAGCTAAACTTGCTAGTGGGATGAATAAACCTGCCCAACAAACCGTTGTACCATATTCAGCTGTGCAGGAATTACTCAGTTCCTTGCCAATAAAGAAAATGTAAGTAAGCCTGACCAATTTTACTGATCCCAGAGCACAATTTCCTAAGAATAAAAGAATTTGTGTTATACACATGTTACTTTATCTGTAAACCGGCGAAAATTTTGATATTTGTTTCATTATCAATATCACTGTCTTCGAAAAGGTGTAAGACGGTCCTAAATTGTGCATTGCGTATTTGCATCTTACATCTCTGTCCCAGGATCATACAATCGTCGGTTGCTGTTGACAATTATTTAGAGTTTATTATGCGTCTTGCAGGAAACAGCTGGGAGGAAAGCTGGGCACTAGCTTGCAAACTGATCTGGGAATTGAGACTGTTGGGGACTTGTTGCAATTTTCTGAAACAAAGCTGCAAGAACATTATGGAGTAAATACTGGGTAATAGCTTTGGGAAAGACAGAAACTTGTTCTTCTGTAATGTTAGGCTATTACAGATTTCTGGAGATTTTAAATCATTTTTCCATTAGTACCTTCTAGCCTGCTAAGATTTGTAATGCCACTTGTGCTTTTTTTTCTGATTCCTTTTTTTCCAGTAAATTTTTTAATTAATACTTCTTTTCCTCTGACTTGTAGTACTTGGTTATGGAATATTGCAAGAGGGATCAGTGGAGAAGAAGTGCAAGGTCGCCTTCTCCCCAAAAGTCATGGTTCTGGAAAGACATTTCCCGGACCTCGTGCTTTGAAGTCACTCTCAACTGTAAGACTAGAATCTCAAGCAGATTATGCACTTTCCTTTTTTATCAGTTGGTTTAGATTATATGTCGTAAGAGAAAGTGCATATAAGATTGAAATTCTTGGAAAGGTACTAGAAAATGTCGTTTTTCTCTTCGGTCATATCATATAACTAATTTGTAGTATAATTGTGTGTTTTCTGTTTTAGGTTCAGCATTGGCTGAATCAGCTTTCCGAAGAACTAAGCGAGCGCCTCAGTTCTGACTTGGAGCAGAATAAGCGGATTGCGAGTACCCTTACCCTTCATGCTAGTGCTTTCAAAGTACCTATTTTTCTCTTGGTTATGTAGTTTTTCATAAATAAATGTACTTGGCTATTTTATTATTTTTCACTGCTAAAGACTTCTAACTTAAAACATATTTTGTAATGCAGTCAAGGGATTCAGATTCTCATAAGAAATTTCCTTCAAAATCATGTCCTCTGAGATATGGAGTAACCAAGGTCCAAGAAGATGCCTTTAATCTGTTCCAAGCTGCCTTGCGTGAGTACATGGGACCTTTCAGGAGCAAACCTCAAGGAAATAAGCAAGAGACATGGAGGATAACAGGCCTTTCTGTTTCCGCAAGTAAAATTGTTGATATACCATCTGTAAGTCCTTGTAGCTTCTAAATCTCTGCTAATTACTGCTCACTTTCATGCATTAGCTGGTTTCTTCACTGATTTGTTAGGAGTGATATCTTATAACCATAGGGAACAAGCTCGATAATGAGATATTTCCAGAGTGAATCTACTGTTCCTTCTCGTTCAGCAGATGGTTGTGTTCAAGATCATGTAGAGATGGCTCCTTCAGGTATACTTAAGTTTTTCAGTATATTTTCAGAACTTTCTACTTCTCTTGATTCTGGCAACTGAAATGTCCTGAATTTACCTGCAACTGGTGCAGCTAGTGAAGGTTGTTCAGAACAGAGGTCAACAGAAACCCAAGCAGCAATGCCTGAAGAAGACACCGGTGTAACTTATACTTTGCCTGATTTTGAAAACCCAGATAAAGGCATTGATCCAGTCTCCGAAAAGGTATCAGCTCTCATTTCTGTTTATTCCAAAGCATATTTTAAGCCTTTCTGTGATCTAGCAAAAAGACCAAACATATTTTAGGCTCAATTACGTTCTCAGTTTCAACTTTCAAGGGAATGGAAATGTGACGAGATTCTTTAGTAATTATAACTGGTAAAGAAGTGATTGGTTAGGGCTCAAGAGCTTATGTATATGTTCCCAAATTGTCTCATCAAATAATGGTGTATCCTTGAAGAACCAATTCCACACATCCCTTTTCAGGATGTTGTCTCTTGTCCATCAAACGAAGCAACGGATGTTTCTACCCAATCAGAATCAAACAAAGGCACACAGACAAAGAGAATTGGGCGTAAGATGAACAACTCGAAAGAAAAGAATCGGGTACTCGATTTATCGCTTTGTTTGGTGCACAAAAATCTTCTACCTTAACTGAGATTTGTTTGCTTATTTGTTCTTAGGGAATGCCTTCAATTGTCGATATCTTTAAGAATTACAATGCAACTCCTCCATCAAAGCAAGAGACTCAAGAAGATTCCACAGTGTCATCAACTAGTAAAAGAGCCAAATTTAGTAGCAGCAGCCATAATAGTCAAGTGAATCAAGAGGTACAAGAGAGAAGAGAAACAGATTGGGGATATAAGACTGACGAAATCGACAAGTCGGTTTTCGATGAATTACCGGTTGAGATTCAACAAGAACTCAGGAGTTTCCTACGCCCTAATAGGCAGTTTAACACCGGTAAAAGCAAAGGTGATGGTTCTACTTCAAGCATTGCTCATTATTTTCCACCATTGAATAGATAGATCCAAGCTCCTTTGTCTCTGTTGTTGACTGTATATAGTTTAGTCTTTGTCTTTACCTGAGATTTGGTCTTGTATTATTAAGTTCTATATATAGAAACTGGTTGGAGATTTATGTTCGGTAACTGACCCGACCCGATTAACCGAACGGTTATCCGATATATATATTTAAAAAAAAAAAATACCGAAATTATATAAATTACCAAAATTTAACCGATTTTAACCGAATCTAACCTAATTTAACTGAATTTACTCGAAAACCCCAGAAAATCGGTTCAATTTGGCAGAAAGTCAATAACCAAAACCCGACCCGACTATTTTTTTTGGTTGATTTCGGGTGAAATTTTGATAACCGAATAAACCGATAACCGAAAGACCCGACCCGATTATCCGAACTCGCAGGACTAGTACTATGGACAATGTGAGTTGAGATACCCGAGTGGCCATGGAAGGTTCAAGACTTCAAGGTTCATTAGAAGTTTGTATATCTTTGCTCAACCATAGAATCTCATGAAAGATTCAAACATCCTACCTAATTACTCTAGTTTCTAGTATGGATTCTTTTTGGATCAATTCTAGCTTTACCAAACGAAAGATTATTACATGTTAATTTCAAAAGTCAAATGAATCGAAATGTTAATCATAACTTCGCCTAAAAATATGACATTTTCTTAACTAACTTTTTTTCATCCTACTTTCTAGAATACACTTCTCTGCAGATACTATTAATTTAACTATCGTAAGTTTTAATGTTTGCTATCAAAACATTTTTACTTCATTGCGAGCGGATTTTAATCGATTCGAATTTTATCATATACGAAAAACGGATGATATATTATTATATCATTTGCATTGACAGTCTAATAAAACAAAATATCAAAATCTTATATACTTTTTAAATGTAAACACATACATAAAACACAGTAAAGCAATCAAATTTTCGGTGAACATTTTCTTAATTAGATACACATGGTTCTAAAGTTTCTTGGAGAACAATAAGAAACTTTTATATGAATCTGATTCCCCACTGTAATTTTGCATTTAGTACAATTAAATCATTAAAAATTTGGAAAATGATGGTAAAAAAAAAAAGACACAAAAATCGAAAACCTGAAACCGTTTTTGGGTTTAGGACAATACAGCAGGCCACTGTCATGCCACCATCCAATGGGTTTACTCTTTCCTTCATTTCTTCCTTATATGAAATTACACAAATACCCTCGAACTTGCTCTCCAAAACTGCAATTAATTTACCTTTAAAGCTTTAAGAGTGTCCGATTTCTCAAGAAATCTACCTCACACCAAGATTAAAAATTTCTATTAGCTGCCTAAACTTCTCTGTGTGCCCAATAATCAACACGTAAACACGCATATAAAGTACAAAGAGAGTCTTCTTCTTGATCTCTCATTTTAGTGTTAGCTTAAAAGCTTTTAGAAGCAAACCCAAAGATAAGACGAAACAAACAATGGCGATTTCTTCCATGTAGAGATATTTTCCTCGATTCTCAGCTTCTGGGTACTTCAAATTTCTCTCTCTCCTTCACGGGTTCTTCCAAATTTCCGTCCTTTTTTGCAAGAAAAAGTTCTCTTTTTTATGTGACCCTACATTGATATGATTCAACTGCTGAAAAGATCGATACTTTGCCTAGATTCCATCATTTATTGGTTCTTGGTTTAATCAATCACCACTTTTGAGCCAAAACCCTGAAATCGAAATCAGTTTTCCTCTGTAAATTTGATCCCTTTTCTCTATTGGTGGGTGAAGAAATTAGAGCTCAATTTGGTATCTGTATCAATAAATTGATCATCTTTTGTGTATTTGTGTGCAGATTTTGGTGAAAGAATCTGAAATGGCGGTGTCGCTTTTATCGAAATTACGGTGTATAACAGTAGATGTTACTGGTACACTTATAGCTTACAAAGGAGAGCTTGGTGATTACTATTGTATGGCTGCTAAAGCCATTGGTTTGCCTTGTCCTGATTATAAACGAGTTCATGAAGGTTTTAAACTAGCTTATACAGATATGGCACAAAAGTATCCTTGTTTCGGTTTTCATGCGAAAATGCCGAATATTGTTTGGTGGAAAACTTGTGTGAGAGATTCATTTGTCAAGGTATTTGATTTGAATGTTATCTTCTTCGATATTCGGCGTGTGTATATGTGTATGTGTGTTACTTAATTTGATGTTATGGCGGGTGATTGATTAGGCTGGATATGAGTATGATGAGGAGACGTTTGAGAAGATATTTAGGCGAATCTATTCGACGTTTGGTTCTGCTGCACCTTACTCTGTGTTTGAAGATTCTCGACCGTTTTTAAGATGGGCACGCAGTAAAGGTCTTATAGTCGGACTTGTTAGCAATGCAGAATACCGATATCAAGAAGTTATTTTACCTGCCTTAGGTTTGACCAAGGTAGTGAAGAGTCTCTAAGAACTCATTGTGAATGTGTGTGAGAGTCTTAGGTTCTTAATACTTGACTCAATAGTTGCCATATGGTTCATTTCAGGCAGAGTGGGATTTTGGTGTATTCTCTGGAATTGAAGGGATAGAGAAACCAGATCCGAGGATTTACAAGCTCGCCTTAGAGAGAGCGGGGAATATTGCGCCTGAAGAGGTTTTGCATATTGGAGACAGTATGCGTATAGATTATGCTCCGGCAAAGAGTATTGGGATGCATGCTTTGTTGCTTGATAGGTTTAAGACGGAAGCTGCTAAAGACTGGACAGAAGCTGGAGCTATTGTGCTTCCAGATTTGGTTGCTGTTCAACAACTTTTGGAGTCTGATAAGTTGAAATGTTAAAAATGAGACCTCTGTCGAGTATGAAATCTAATGTATTGTAATATTGCGCATCTAGGCTCTTTCTTCCTTGTTTCGAGTAAAAATAAGTTTCAACGGCATCTTTGATGGCTACTGAGGAAAATATAATCCAAGACCTCTGATTTCAAAGTTTCAAAGCTCAAAGATCAGTGAAAACTATTCAAACCAAACAAAATCACAGTTTCAACAAGATGAAACTCAGAATAAGTGAAGTTTACACGAGCAAGAAAGTATCTCTCTTTACTTCATTTAGAGATAACAACACAACAGAAGAAGAAGAAGATGCAAAATGTTTATACATGTGACTTAAACAGCTGCTTCAGCTCTGGAAGGGATCTTCCTTAGGACAGAGATGGTATCACCAACTTTGATTGTCTTCTTGCCTTTGTCTTCAGTGTTGGTTAAGTTCCAATTCCAAACCATCTCCTTGCCAAAGAAAACCTGTCATAAACCAAAATCAATATCAATTTATTGAATAGGTTTAGCATCATACTGATACAACAAGTCTTCTCAAAACCAAACAAGACCTTATATCTAACCTTTCCACGCGGTTTCTTGTCTGGCATTAAAACATTGTCTGATCTGAACTTCATCAGAGTTTCAGTTGGTTCTGCTGCACCCGGAACCCCGGTTTCTTGATTCACAGTTGGTACCTGTAAGAACAAAATGGTTAAAACCTCAACTTGAGAATCTGAGTGTACTTAACTTTCACATCATATTCACCTTGCAGCGGCTACATAGCCTAACTCCTTGGAAGACTAAATCGTTTATCTTGATTTCATCCCAAAGATCTTCACCGAAAGGATCACAATTATCAACAAGAATGCTACACAGAAACAACAAACTACGGATTATGAACAGAACAACCATCATTGAAGGTATTAAGACCTCGGGATGAATGATAGTTTACTTGGGTCTAAAACGGTTTATAGGCACCGGTTCTGGCAGAAGTGTATTCAGTTGGTCTAAAGAAGCCTAAGAACCAAAAGCAAAAAGAAGATCAAATGTGCACTCTCATTAACCGATATTGAAAATACAGATATTGTCTCACTTGAGATGCAACCAAAAACGGAAACATATCCGCAAATGTTGTAGAGTAACCCGCTGCAAACTCAGGAGGTGAAGGTCTAGTTTCAGTATCTGTAGAAAATAACTTGATCAACTCGTTGCATCAATATTCATTGCAAACGAAAAGATTCACAAGAAAGTAAACTAAAACCTTTATTAAACCGAACCAAACGGCTTTGTTTCCCAAGATAATCTGAAAACCATTTTGCAGCTTCTTCTCCTTCATCAAACGCAGAGCCAGACCATTCCCACATGGACACACCTTCTGCCACCGAGCTTGGCTTAGTCAACGGGATCTTCAACGGACTCATACCGGGAGCTCTTACCACTGCAAAATGAATAATCAAGAACGTAAATTCGAGTCTCGATTCAGAGACAACTTTCGTAGAGAAATTTACCCAAAAATGAGTCCTTTTTTGGCTCCCAATCTTCCAAGAAAGCTTCCTTAGGCAACTCTGACTCAACAAGAGCAAGCTTTGGCTCAACTCTTTGAGTGTATGCTCTTCCTTTATAGTTCACAACTAACCAATACCGGTCCCATTGAAATCCTACATCAGTTTCCACAGATTCATGACTTATCCATTAGATCCACACCAAGACAACTTCATAGTCAACATCAAGCAAGACCCTTTATGGTATCATGAAATGTATCAAACCCATGACTTTCCCTCAAATCAAACAAGACCCTTTTCAGGTATCATTCAAACCCATAACTTATAACAGAAACAGAACAAAATCCTAGAAATCAAGAATGATCTAAAGGGAATCTTTTTTCTCATACCAATTATAAAAAAAAAGGAACTTTACCAGTATGAGTAACGGTAGCCTGAGGAACAGAGATTCCACGGCAAGATTTGATCGGATAAATGACCAAAGATTGTATCTTTAGAGCTTCCTCCATTTCTCCCTTTCACAAACAAGTTGATGAAATCTCTTTTAGTTTTGGTGGATGATAAAAGAAGGATAATTCAAGAATTTGTCATCGACTATTTCAAACTGTTGTCGTTTGAGTTTATTGCATTTTACACACGTGGACTATATTACTAGACAGGTTACACCAACCTTCTTTAAATATTTGGTTCTTTTTAACTTTTTTTATGGACTAAATACATCTATATTGGAGATTTTTTTTGTTTTGCAATATAAGATATTTTAAGTTTTTTTATGCAAATTATGATTAAGTTAGTATTTTAAAATTATTTATATTATATAATTTCTTTTATGATTGGTTGAATTTTTTTAAAAATGCATAACTTTAGATAAAATATCTTATATTTTGAAACGGATGAAGTATTATATGAACTATTAAATATTTATCACGCGAGCCACAACCATTTTGAGGTCTGATTGGTAACACAAAGTTGTATAAATTTTTTAGTTGTAAATTGGAATGGTAAACTGTTACGAAATATTGCAAAACTGTAAGAAAAGCTGAAAGTAATGGTTTTAGTAACGTTTTGATATTGTTTCTGTGATTGGTAGTTATCAAAGCGGTATAAAGTTACCATTCAGAACCTTTAAATATTAAATAAGTTATTCTTATATATATATATATATATATAATCACTATAGCAAATACTAAAAATCATCATATTTTAATTCGATAAAAAATGTGATAGTAATCAAAGCTAGTAGCCATATCTTATTGATAACGTTTTGAGTACATGTCTTTAATTCAATAATTTTTAAAGTCTTAAGTAGAAAGAGGACAAGGCTTCGTGCAAATGCATTTGCGAATAAATCCTTTGCATCGACCGTCACGAAAACCTTCGCTCATACATACTCGTTGGCAATTCCTCCATTTCGTACACATTCCCTTAAAGTTTATGCTTTGAGTTTCGAAAATTTGTAGTGATGGTAGAAATTAGTATTTTGACTATCATCAAAGTTTAAATTATATATTTAATGCATTAAAACAATTTAAATAATTTGTTTATGGAGTTAAAGTATAGGGAGACTCACAAAAATGCCCCTTTTTTAATACCCCTTTTCAAAAATACCCCCTTTGGCTGTCCATTTTTAAAAATACCCCTTTTTATGTACAAAATGACTAAATTACCCTTCTTTTAATAAAAGATATCACAAATATATAAGGAAATATAACAAAATTAGGTCCACAAAATACAAAATATTTTTTGGCGGGAAAAGTGATCCCGCAATTTTTCCCGCCAAAACACTTGTAAAAACTTGTAAAAAACCTTTAAAATACCTTGTAAAATTTTCCCGTAAAATTTTTTCCCGCCAAAAATTTTTTTTTGCGGGAAAAGTGATTCCGCAATTTTTTTGGCGTTAAATTTTTGGCGGGAAAATTTTTCCCGCCAAAAATTTACAAGGTATTTTAAAGGTTTTTTACAAGGTATTTATAAGGTTTTACAATGTATTTTAAAAGGTTTTACAACGTATTTACAAGGTATTTATAAGATATTATAAGATTTTACAAGCTATTTTATAAGGTTTTTACAAGTTATAAGGTTTTACAAGTTTTTTATAAGGTTTTACAAGTTATAAATACCTTATAAGTACCTTGTAAAACCTTTTAAAATACATTGTAAAACCTTACAAAACACTTGTAAATACTCTGTAAAACCTTTAAAATTCCTTGTAAATTTTTCGCGCCAAAAATTTTCCCGCCAAAAAAAAAAATTGCGGAATCACTTTTCCCGCAAAAAAAAAATTTTGACGGGAAAATTTTTTGGCGGGAAAAATTTTTACGGGAAAATTTTACAAGGTATTTTAAAGGTTTTTTACAAGTGTTTTGGCGGGAAAATTGCGGGATCACTTTTCCCGCCAAAAAATATTTTGTATTTTGTGGACCTAATTTTGTTTCAAATAAGGGTAAAATGGTCATTAAAAATTAAAAGAGGGCAAACTTAAAAATGGACTCTCAAAGGGGGCATTTTTGAAAAGGGGTATTGAAAAAGGGGCATTTTTAACAATTTCTCTAAAGTATAAGTGTATAACATAGATTTTAGTAGAGTTATAATTTGTTTATAACTTGTGGGAAGTTAGAATTGTATACCTGGTGCGAGAACAAGTATAACTAAGAAGAAAAGCGTAGAGATTAACTGGATAGAGCTCTTCATTTTATTTTATTTATAACTAATCAAGCGAAATAAATTAGAGAAAACTAATATTGGAATTAACTTGTAAAAATTAATGTGAAGAGGTTGCATTTTATAGTAAACATAAGTGTAAAAACTTAGTTGGTAAAATATCAACAGATATATTATTTATGAATGTGAAAATGAAGAACAATAAAAACATGTGGAAATAAAATCTGATATTTTTAAAAATATCTGCGAACATATATATGCGAGATTGTCTTCTTTATATATCTCTTGAACTAGTAGTACTTGAGAATTAGAATTGTCGACCTTACAAGTCAAGTCACCTTAACATCTAAATTTCACTTTAAATCCAACATCAAAGAGGATCTAAAATAGATCACAAGATAAGAACTGGATCAATGATATTAAGTACAAAAATCTCACCAAGATTTTATACTCATACGATGAATAATCTATTATCTGCTAACCAAGATTTTCATTAGGATTGTCATCTTACCTACTGTCAATTGAAAGTATTGGACCAATAGTTTGAACTTTGAAGTATTGAAACTTTCTTAAGGCATGCTCTAGGCTTAGAGCCAGACGTCACCGTTTATTCTTCTAAGGTCATGAAGTTGGACTTGAAGCTTCTTTATTCTTATCTAAGCAGTGTCTAAATTTGCACTATGCAGGTAGATGGAGACTCACTGACTGGACATGTTAATGGTTTCAAACCATGTAAATGCTTATATGTCAGTACTCTTTTATGCTTCCTGGTTTAGTATGTTGAGTTCGATGTTTCCTCACATACAACATTTGGTTGTGGCGAGCATTCTCAAGCACTACCCTCGTAAGAAGCCTAACTTAGTACGAGTAATACGAATATACACAAAATCGAAATTTATCTTAAAGCATCTAAAGATTTAAAGAAAAGCAGTAAGAGAAGAGAAACAAAGCCATTGACATTTAGTCAAAAGGGAAGCAATTTCAACTATGTCTCAACATAGTAACATCACTAGAAACCAATGCAGTTTTAAGTAGGAGAAATTTTTACTTGTTCTATCTGATCCAACCAGAAGAGCTGATTCTAAAAGTGCAGAGTTTTTTGTAGCTATGGTTATTACTTCTACTTGTTACGCTTTGCAGCACGTTTTCCATGACCCTTCTTTGGTGGTCCTTTGTTACGACGCTTCAACATCTCAAGCTTCGATATCCGCCTACAACAACACACAAACTTAAGTTAAAATGCCCCTCGACAGATTATGACAAAACAATGATACTATAAAGTATAAACAGTGGACAAAACCAAGTGTAAGTAAATTTCAAAGACAGTACAATCCTTAAAGCTCTCCTTGCCAAATAAGCTTATATCGTGACTTTGTTGCATTTTACACCAGAAACAAAAGAACAGGACTCTGCATAAGCGCTTCACAAATCACAACCACAACCACAACCACGTACAATACCCATACAATCTACATCGAGTTTCTTTCTCATGTCTAGGATTTCTGATACTAACACCGAATTTGCAGTTGAACTAGAGCTTGTGGAAACATTACAGCTCAATCCCACTCAAAGAATTTCTATAGCAATTTATTGAAAAGTAAACAAAAAAAAAGAGAGGGTTAGGAAAGTACTCTTGTTCTTCTCTAGCCAAGACATTAGGATCCTCATTCTTAATGTCGTATGGATACCATTCTGCAACCTTATCACCAATAAGCTTCTTCCTTAATATCTTATGAGGAGATCTCTGTCCCGTTGGGTTAAGCATATGTCCGAAAATCCTCGCTCTTGCTTCGGTCACACCACGACCCACTGCTGAAGATATAAGGCTTTTCAGGCTACCACTAGCCATCTTCCTTGAAACTATACCAGCTTAACATAAGCAACACAATGAAACATAAACAACTTAACAAATCACACATTGTAATCTGATAGATTTAACAAACAGACGCAACCATCATTTCAACCGCAAAATTAAGATATATTCTTCAAAGCCAAAATGGTAAATGCCTCATAAAAAGGTACAAACTTTACGAGAATGTGCAAACTATGAGAATGTACAGAGTCCCTAAAATTAAGGTTTCTATGTCACTGCGATAAACTCTAAGCAACGATTCTCCAAAACTAGGTTCCGTTTCCTTAACATTAGCTTCTAAAGACGCGAAATTTCGATTCCAAAACTAAAACATGAGCATTAGATCTAGACGAATCTGGGTAACTTTTTTACAATTCGAAAGCATACCCAGATCATATTAGTGTTAGAAACGCAGTACAAAAGCAAAGAGATAAAGCAGTTTCGTTATCAGTCCAAATGATTTTCTTTGAGACATTTAATCGAACACGTTTGGTGCGCGAGTAAAAAACTGGAAAAAGAAAAGGATTTTTCACCATGGGCAGTGAGATTACATGTCAAAGAAGAAGGAAATGATAGAGAGGAACTTACCGACGAGAGACAGTAGCGACGGCGATGAAATAAGAAGGAGAATCGGAGATTGCGAGAGACTGTGAAAAAAGAAGAAGACTTTAAAAACAAAAACAAAAAAAAGCTTTCGACTATATATCGATTCAATAAAAAATAAAAAAATAAAAAAAATAAGGAGACAATGCTTTCATTGAGAGTTGAACTCAAGACCTCCCGCTTACTAAACGGGTGCTCTAACCAACTGAGCTATGAAAGCGATGATGTTACAGTTCGTACGATAAACTATTTATACACTACAATATCAGTTTACGATAAACTATTTATACACTACAATATCAGTTTGTCTTTATTTTAACTATTTATTACTTAGGATTTAGGAACAATGAAAACATTAATGTACCTTTTTTAAAAAAATAAAAGGAATAAAGCTTTTTTGGGGCTAATAAAATCTAAATATTACACAACGGTGGTGGTTTTAGATTTGAAGAAACTATAATGTCAACAACAAAAAATTGTTAAGTTTTTTTTGAACTGTAATCTAAATATATCCATTATGTTGTCAAGGTGCTACAATAAGTAAAAAGTAAGAAAAAGATGATTATTAATTTTAAGAAATAACTTTTATAATTAATACTTTAAAATTATTAGTCACATCTTTTTCAATCTTTTAGCAAAAAGACGTATTTAATGTTACGAAGATTTTTTGATGAATGTAATTTTACATTTATTCAAAAAAATATAAAAATTATTAGTCTATAATCTATATATATTGTGGAACGTAACAGAAAGAGGTTGCTTCAATGATACACGTAAAAGTAGCCAAAGGCCCAATACTTTGAGATGGACTGAACTGATTACCTATATTGTGTCTTATATGTGGCTAAGTTTGATCAGTAGGAGCCAAAAGAAGAAAGAAGATGAATTATTAGCAATTGGGTTTCATTAAGAGGCACAACCACAAGTTAAGAAGACAATTAATTAACTATGCAATTTGAGACTGATCATATTTAAGGGATAACATCACATTCATACAAAAGGAGAATGTTTTCCATAAGATAAGAGTTGTACACTTTAACGTTTCACAAAAATAAACTATAATGAATACGACGTATCACCATCTTCACATTAGATTGTTACTTACATTAATTGATTTTAGACTAATGAATTTACGATTTCTTACAAAGTTAAACTAGTCTCACATCAAGAAGTTTTGGACTTTAACAAAGGTTCATAATATTATTTTTTTTGGATCGGAGATAAGAACAAGTTAAACTAGTCTCACATCTACTCTTAAAACTCGAACTCGTAATCTTGAGGTCACATGTCGACGTCGTGCGTATTTTTTAAAAAATATATATTTATGATCAAAATGTTCTGTATTTATCATTTAAGCAAAAGAAAAATTAAAGCATTTGAAATCCATTGTTGTCTCTTTCATGGTAGTATTATAGAATCCACAATTGAATGTCTATAGTGTATGAACACGGTGTGATTCAACTTCAGCAGCTAGATACTTCGACCTTTATTTCAAAGATGACATCTACAAAATCTTTTTTTTTTTAAATCGGGAAAATATCAAAGAGAATCGAGTTAGAACTAACCAATATGTTGCCGAGTTTGGTGGTGATGACAAAAAATATGGATGAGAGAACGCGTTTGACCTAGCAATTATTTATAGGGATGATTGAACAATATTCTTTTTAAAGATAATATAAATTTATAAGATAGGTTAGATCTTGTAAAAATTAAGGAAAAATATACCATTTTTTAAGATTTGAGGGTTTAAATTCTATGGTTTAGATTATAGACTATTTTGTCAATCTATAATATTAAGACTCTCTTGTTCATTTTTGTATGAAATTTACTCTCTTTTATACTCCATCTGTTTCACAAAGAGTGTCGTTTTGTGTTTTCAATGCAGTTTTTAAGACTAATTCTCTTTTTTTATCCATATGATTTCAACTTATTAATCAAAGAGAGGGTATTATCTAGTGTATTAATAAGGGGTATAAATAAAATTTGATTATTTTTCTTAATAGAATGATATTTTTTGTGAAATAGAAGAAGTATTTATTAATATAATAAATATGTTTATCATAAAAATCATAGTATATACTTAAGAATATATGTAATATTTAACATATATGTGAATGTTTCTATGAATCTAAAAATAGAAATACAACTGCCCTCTTTTTTGATGAAAGGACTTAAGTAATGAGAAGCTAACTCATTTCACAACAAAAGCAGAAATTAAAGAAATATCCTTCAACCAAGTCATCATCTCTCATCTCAACTACTCTCTTTCCTTGGCCAAGGTCAAACCCATATAAATTTATATATGTATTGCCATTACCATAGAACTTATTTATCTCATTGTGATAAATCTCTTTTCTCATTACCATTACTTACACAACTTAAACTCTCATCAAACTGAATGTTTGTAAACAAATGGAGAGATTAGGGTTGAAAAGGATAAATTGAAGACTACACAACATCTATAGAATTCACATCTTTTTAGTTTTTACTGTATTTTAACCAGTAAAATTTTAAGGATTGGAGGCAAATTCATCGAATCTACAAGATCGCAAAAATCACAAATATATTATTGAGTGAAATAGCAAAATAATTAAACTATTTTAAGAGATTGATCACTTAAAGTCTTAAACACACAAAATACTGAAAATAAATCGTTATTTCGAAAAACTATATGTTTAATAAAATTTTGCAGCTTAGCATATAATCATTTCACCATTCCGCAATATTATCGAAATTTTTGGTGTCGATAGATGAACCAATGTATTATCACTCTATCGAAAAAGAGTTTCAAGATTCCGAAGTTCGATCATTAACAACGGAAAAACAAAATTATATGCTTTTTTTTTAATAAACAACAAAATTATTTGTTTTGGTCTCTAGTTCGAAGAGATTATGAGGAGGAATCTAAACTTCTTTACAAAACTAAAATCCAAAACAATTTAAGTGCTACTAGAAAAGAACATAAATACACATTGGCATAGCCGCAACATAAATGGACACATGCAATTGCATTTTCCAATGTCTCTTCTCTGACCATATTTGACCTTATTCTTCTCTTTCTCATTAATCTCATTCCTTCTCAATGAAAGATCCGAAAACAGTAGAGAGAACAAAAAAAAAAAAAAAACTCTATATATAGTTTTAGCCTTTATAGCAGATCCCAAAAAAGCTTTATCCTCTGCATTTACTTCTCCTCCTACTCACCACATCAAACACACACACAAACTTATACGCGTATACAGAGAGACAGAGATAGTCCCCATGCACCGTTCTTATAACCAATCGTCTTACTTCATCAAAAACCAAACAAGTGTCTTAACTTCTCTATGTTTCCAACACTAGTCGTCTCACTATCACAAGAACTCGAAGAAGCTTCTTTCATTCACTACTACTCTCACAGATCTCTTGTTTCTTGAAGAAGAAAAAAATGCAGCAAAACTCTGTTCTTCTTGCTCTGTTTCTCCTCTGTTTCTCAATTGGGTCGGGCTCGGGTCAACCGGGTCAAAGAGACGATCTTGAAACTCTTCTCGAACTGAAGAACTCATTTATCACAAACCCAAAAGAAGAAAACCTTCTCCGAGATTGGAATTCCGGTGAACCCAATTTCTGCAACTGGACCGGCGTCACATGCGGTGGTGGTCGTGAAATCATCGGTTTAAATCTCTCCGGTTTAGGTTTAACCGGGTCAATTTCACCTTCAATTGGCCGGTTTAATAACCTAATCCACATCGATTTGTCTTCGAACCGTCTCGTTGGTCCCATCCCAACGACTCTCTCTAACCTCTCTTCTTCATTGGAATCGTTGCATCTCTTCTCTAACCAACTCAGTGGCGAGTTACCGAGTCAACTCGGCTCACTCGTGAATCTCAAGTCGTTAAAACTCGGTGACAACGAGCTCAACGGAACAATCCCGGAGACGTTTGGAAACCTCGTCAACCTCCAGGTGCTGGCTTTGGCCTCGTGTAGACTCACCGGTTTTATACCGAGTCAACTCGGTAGACTCGTGCAGATCCAGGTTTTGATACTACAAGACAACGAGCTCGAAGGACCGATTCCGGCGGAGATCGGAAACTGCACCAGCCTTGTTATGTTTGCCGCGGCGATGAATCGTCTCAACGGTTCGTTACCGGCGGAGCTGAGTCGACTTAAGAACCTCCAGACACTAAATTTGGGGAAAAACAGTTTCTCCGGTGAGATACCGAGTCAACTCGGTGATTTGGTTAATCTTAATTACCTTAATTTGATTAATAATCAATTACAAGGTTTGGTTCCAAAGAGATTAACAGAGTTAAGGAATCTTCAAATACTTGATTTGTCTTCGAATAATCTCACCGGGGAGATACACGAAGAGTTCTGGAGAATGAATCAGCTTGTTGCTTTGGTTTTAGCGAAAAATCGTCTCTCTGGTTCGTTACCAAAGACTATATGTTCTAACAACACAAGCTTGAAGCAACTGGTTCTGTCTGAAACTCAGCTTTCCGGCGAAATTCCGGTGGAAATCAGTAAATGTCAGTTACTAGAAGAGCTTGATTTGTCGAACAATACGCTCACAGGTCGAATCCCGGATTCTTTGTTTCAGCTCGTTGAACTCACGAATCTTTATCTTAACAACAATAGCTTGGTGGGTACGTTATCTTCCTCAATATCAAACCTCACGAATCTACAAGAGTTTACTCTGTATCACAATAACTTGGAAGGCAAGGTACCGAAGGAAATTGGATTTCTTGGTAAATTGGAGATTATGTATCTATATGAGAATCGGTTTTCGGGTGAAATGCCGGTTGAGATTGGGAATTGCACGAAATTGAAGGAGATTGATTGGTATGGGAATCGTTTGAGTGGAGAGATTCCTTCTTCAATAGGAAAATTGAAAGAGCTTACTCGTCTTCACTTGAGAGAGAACGAGCTTACGGGTAATATTCCCGCCACTTTGGGTAACTGTCATCAAATGACGGTTTTGGATTTAGCGGATAACAAGCTCTCGGGTTCAATTCCTTCCTCGTTCGGGTTCTTAACGGCGTTAGAACTGTTTATGATTTACAACAATTTTCTTCAAGGAAATCTTCCGCATTCGCTTATCAACCTGAAGAATCTCACAAGAACAAATTTTTCCAGCAACAAGTTTAACGGTACTATCAGTCAGTTGTGCGGTTCAAGCTCTTATCTCTCGTTTGATGTCACGGACAACGGATTCGAGGGAGACATTCCTCTTGAGCTAGGTAAGTCTCAGAATCTTGATCGTTTAAGGCTAGGGAAGAATCAATTCACAGGAAGAATCCCTTGGACATTTGGGAAGATCCGTGAGCTGTCTTTGTTGGATATCTCGAGGAATTCTCTCACGGGAATCATACCGGTAGAGCTCGGTTTGTGCAAGAAGCTGACACACTTTGATCTCAACGATAACTTTCTTTCAGGGGTGATACCTCCATGGCTTGGAAAGCTTCCATTGTTGGGAGAGCTAAAGCTTTCTTCTAATCAGTTTGTTGGGTCTCTCCCTACTGAGATTTTCAATTTAACCCGTCTTCTTACGCTATCTCTAGATGGCAATTCACTTAATGGATCGATCCCGCAAGAGATTGGAAACTTGGAAGCTCTCAATGCGTTAAACCTCGAAAAGAATCAGCTTTCAGGTCCTCTTCCTTCAGAGATAGGCAAGCTGAGCAAACTTTTCGAGCTTCGGTTATCAAGAAACGCTTTTACCGGAGAGATCCCAGTTGAGATTGGACAGCTACAAGATCTTCAAAGTGCTTTAGATCTCAGCTACAACAACTTTACGGGACGTATACCATCGACGATTTCGACTTTACATAAGCTTGAATCCCTTGATCTGTCTCACAATCAGCTTGTAGGAGAAGTTCCGGGCCAAATCGGTGACATGAAAAGCTTGGGATATCTTAACCTCTCTTACAACAACCTCGAGGGAAAGTTAAAGAAACAGTTCTCTAGATGGCAAGCTGATGCATTTGTAGGCAATGCAGGTCTTTGTGGAAGCCCTCTTAGTCACTGCAACAGAGCTGGATCAAACAAGAATCAACGAAGTCTTAGTCCGAAAACCGTGGTGATAATCTCTGCGATTTCGTCATTAGCAGCAATTGCTTTGATGGTACTTGTAATCATCCTTTTCTTCAAGCAAAATCATGATCTTTTCAAGAAAGTGCGAGGCGGAAACAGCGCATTCTCATCGAACTCTTCTTCTTCACAAGCTCCTCTCTTTAGAAATGGAGGTGCAAAGTCAGATATAAAGTGGGATGACATTATGGAAGCAACACATTATCTTAACGACGAGTTCATGATTGGAGCAGGAGGTTCAGGAAAAGTTTACAAAGCGGATTTGAAGAATGGCGAGACGATTGCTGTGAAGAAGATTCTTTGGAAAGATGATTTGATGTCAAACAAGAGCTTTAACAGAGAGGTTAAGACACTTGGAACAATCAGACATAGACATTTGGTTAAGCTAATGGGTTATTGCAGCAGTAAAGCAGATGGCTTGAATCTGTTGATTTACGAGTATATGGCGAATGGAAGCGTTTGGGATTGGATTCATGCGAACGAGAAGACGAAAAAGAAGGAGATTCTTGATTGGGAAACAAGATTGAAAATAGCAGTTGGGTTGGCTCAAGGAGTGGAGTATCTTCATCATGATTGTGTTCCACCGATTGTTCATCGCGATATCAAGTCCAGTAATGTGCTTCTTGATTCAAACATGGAAGCACATTTAGGAGATTTCGGACTTGCCAAGATCCTAACCGGGAATTATGACACCAACACAGAATCAAACATTATGTTTGCAGGCTCTTATGGTTACATCGCGCCAGGTACATGTCTTTCTCGGGTTTCTTTACTTCGATTCCATTGTTGAACCTAACGTTTTTGAAACCGTTCTTTTTTCACAGAGTATGCTTACTCGTTGAAGGCGACTGAGAAGAGCGATGTCTACAGTATGGGGATAGTCTTGATGGAGATAGTGACTGGTAAAATGCCAACCGAAACAATGTTTGATGAAGAGACGGATATGGTTAGATGGGTAGAGATGGTTCTTGAGACGCCACCGGGTTCTGAAGCAAGAGAGAAGCTGATTGATTCAGAGCTTAAACCGCTTTTACCCCGCGAAAAAGAAGCAGCTTACCAGGTTCTTGAAATAGCAATTCAGTGCACTAAAACTTATCCTCAAGAGAGACCATCTTCAAGACAAGCTAGTGACTACCTTCTTAATGTCTTCAACAATAGAGCTTCAAGTTACAGGGAGGCGCAATCTAACACCGATAAATGATGTTCGAGACGCGAAAGCTGAGTAAACTCGACATATTTCTTCTTTTGAAAACTCTGTTTTGGTTGAGAGTAGATTGATGCATCATTTGCGTAGTAAACATATTTGTATTGCTTTCTTATGATTCTTGAGACTTTTAATTTAGAGACAAGTACTATTCGTACCTAATCATGTACCCAGTCTTTAGTTCTTAGATAGTGTACTATATTTTAACATAGAAGATCTCATTACAAAATATACTAACTTGTTATAAAATCCTATAAAAAAAACATAAATCTAACTTTCTTAAGTATACACACAATTATCCTTATCCCTTAAATAATATATTGAGTAAGAGCAAGTCCTAAAACTCAGCTTCTTCTCTAGATATTATTCTTTTCATTCTCTCCTTGCCTCGCTACTAGTCCTCTGTTTTCAGAAACGGAGGACTAAAGAAGAGCAAAAGGAACATATTTTTTTTCATTCTGTTCTGTTCTTTTTTTCCCCTGTTCTAATCAATTTTGTTTGTTCTCGGCGTTCGTTATAAGCGAAATCATTTCCTCGTAATCGCTTTTGATTATAGTTATTTTCTTTCATTGTTCTTGAGTGTGACAAAACAAAGCAATTTAAAAACAGAGCATAGGATTTGTTTTGATCTTTATTTTTTTTGCAAATGGCGTCTATAGAAATGGCTTCGAGGGATCGTAACAAGAAAGAAAAGAATCTCAAAGTTTTTGTTGGAGATCGTTTCAACAGCTGTCGTGGTTTTCCTGTCGATGATTCTGGAAGTAACGAAGATGGGAAGCGTAAAGATGTTCTTGAATGTTTTTCAAGATCCTCTGTTTTTGAAACAGGGGAATCTCTGCAGATTCCTTCTTCTTATCCACTAGAGACCAATTCCAATCCATTTTATAATCCGGGTCAACCTGAGACCTCGTCAAGAAATGGTGTCATCATGGGAGCTATTCAGATTTGGGAAGCTCGGTCGCAGCAGTCAAGCTCGAGTCTAAGTCAATCGCTAATTGATAGCAGGACAAGTTCTGGACTAAGTCTCTCCGACATTTCGAATTCGAGTTCATTTTCTGAATTTCTCAATGACAAGGCGAGAAAAAATAACGAAAGCAGTGGTGAAGAAATAGATTCAGACATGAGTAATGTTTCAAATTCTTATGAGAATGATGGAGAAGGAAGATGTTTTCTTGAGCTTGCTAGTTGTAGTACCCCTAGGATAAGAGGGCGGCAAGCAAATGAAGATGTTTGTAAGATGATTTTGGGTAACCGAGAAAACGAGCTAGAATGGCTCGTTGGTCGCTACGCGGTTTCAAAGTTCTCGCCTCGTGGATGTGGGCGTCTTCAGGTACATTTCTTTTATCTAAATTTGTAATTTGATACATTACAATTTAGACGATGTTACTTAATATGACCACTTCCTTGTTATTTAGTATATGCTTAGAATCCGAAGTTTGGAAAGGTGCATTGGGATTCAAGAAAGATATCGGTGGAATATGAGGTTATTAATAGTTTTCTTCAATTATTTGAACTTCTAGAAGAGTTTTGAACAAAACTATATTGATTTTCATCAATTGAATCAAAATGTAGGGATAGATATAGGACTAATACTGAGAAGGGATCTGGCAGCAATTCGAATAGCGCAGTAGAAACTAACAATTTGTCTAGACTAGTATCTTTTCGGGTGGAGAATGGTTTGCAAGAAACAATGGAGACAAGTAACACAATGGAGAATCAGGACGCGGCTTATAAGCCAGAAATTGCCAATAAACCCGTCTTGACTGAAGCGGCAAGCAATGAGAACGGTTCAAAGAAACCTGAAATTGAGAGGAAAGCTATTGTGAAGGAAGGAGAAGAAACGAACAAGTCTTCATCGAGTATTGCAGAGAAGGTGAATCTTTGGGATCCTAAGGAGAGAGTTGATAGGAGAAGAACTATGGGGAAAGCTAAAGACGAGGGAAAAGATGCAAGAAGAGTCATTGATGTGAAGACTATTGGGAGAAACGACGAAATGCGAAAGAAAGAAGAAGTTAGTATTTTTCAAGAAGGCAAAACCATGGAGATTGAGGAATATAGAAGCAACCCTCAAGAAGTTACATCAATGGTTTGTTTGGATAGTAGAAAGGAAGAAGAAACTGTAAGTCACATATTAAGAGAGTGCGGCAAAGACGACATATTTTCACAAAACGATGAAGACACATCAAAAGCCGAGAAGCAAGAAGCTTCAGAACCGTTGTGCCTGATTCTTGAATCACCAATATATCTAAATGATTGGGATGAAAATGAAACGGAATATGAAGAAAGTGAAGATTACAATGGCGAGAGCATGTATCATGATTGGATTAGCGATATATCGCGGCCACGAAGTTATTGGGAAGATCTCAAGAAAGAACGGGAGCTCGAGGTTATGAACAAGAATTCAGAGAAAGATGATATGTGGAACTTGATCAAGTGGTATGTTATGTGATCAATTCTTCTTTTTTAAGATTAGCTTTAGTAACTTTTCGATGTTTAATTACGGATGTGATTGCTTGTGTAGGAGGACTGTTTCTAGCTTCCTCGAAGGTGGTTTTCGGGAAAAGATTGATAAAATCATGATCTCATATATGCAAAAGAGGTTAGAAGTAGAAAGCAATCTTGTAGAAGAAGAAGAAGAAGATAATGAGGAGAGTTTGGTTGATTGTTCAGCAAGGTACCAAGAGAACCTAGAAGAAAATGAAACAGAGAAGGAAAATCTAGAACCAGTAACTGTAAGTGATGGTTTTAGCCACTATCTCTTGATTGCGGCAACAATTTCTTTGAATACTAAGGATCATGCTTTTTCTTAGGTCAATAGGGTTGCGTGTTGGTAAAGTAATAGATTTATGGTTAAAACAGGACACGCAGATGATATGTGATCTTAGAGAACAAATCAAACAGCTTCAAAGAGAAATGCTCGAACTAAAACTTTTGGTCAAATCTTGCGTCGATTTCCAAAAATCCATGCAATTCGAATCACTTTCTGGTGAGTAACATTGAAAACTATTCGCGATTCAATTAGAATCCTCCATTGATGATGTAACTATAACTATGAACTATGCCAAACTCAGTTTCAGATTCTCTGGAAAGAAATTGTTCTGTTGCTTGGAGATGCCTATAGACTCGGTTCTATATAGGTACGTATGTCTGCTTGTAAAGCCTAGAAAGCGATTGCGGTTAAAACGCAAAGGCTGTAACCAAATTGCGGTTTTGTTTCGCAGGTGTGGACATATGTGAACTTGTCTGAAATGTGCTCATGAGTTTCAATGGAGTAGTAGGAAATGTCGGATCTGTATGGCTCCAATTGTAAATGTTGTGAGGGCATTTCTTGATTCTTAGGGCACAAGAAACAGACGGAAAAAAAAAAAACTTTAACCTATTTCAGAAATTTAACTTGGTAAGGTGAAACAATCTGATTATATATACTACGTAAAGTTTTTCTTTTATATTTTATAAAATTTTACATGTATATATAATAAGAATGTAATTTGTAAATATGGGTTTCTCTAATTGATGATTTTATGTAATCAAATTTAGGGAATTTATTAATGTGTTGGCCAAAATCGTTGCAGCAAAAAACATGAAAATGATATAGTATTCAAATAATTAAGGGACCCTTTGTAACGACTACAGATATAAATTGGCTAAAGACAAAGTTTTTAGATTGCCCAACATTGGTTGGACATATCTTTTGAACAGTTTCTTTCATCCTACTTAATATATACTATAATTTATTTATTTTGGTCCATTATACGGATTTAGATTTGGAATACAATATATCGATAATACTAATACTATGCTACATATATACCATAACCACTAATATATAAATATATTAAACAATATAGATAAACATTTTATATAATCATATGATACAAAACAAAAAAAAAAAACTCAAATAGAAAAACAATTTATAATTTAAGAATGAACAGAAAATAAAGCCCATGTGAAATTATTTATATAGGTGTACATATACGGCAAATTAGGACAAAATTATTAAACAGTATCAACATATTACATTATGATTAATTCAACTGATTAAAAACTAGTATACCAATTTATATTGATTAAAGCTTGAATATGCTAAAAAGAAACGTTACAGTTTTCATGGGATCACTATGTATTATCAACAAGTAATTTTAATATTACTGAAATATGCTAATTAATATTTGATAATTATCATTAAAAATATGATCATTCATAAACCAAAACAAGACCAGCCACATGACATGAAAGTGTTCTTCACATCTTTCTACAATATAGTTTATAATCTACAATCATGCATGCATGTCTATAAGTATCATTATCATTTATCAATATATTGAAGAAAACACCATGATATAAGTATAAGAGCAACAAAAGTTGTTTGCCCGAAGAAAGAAAAAGAGAAAACTATTTAAAGCTCGTTTTAAAGAAAATGAAAAGCTTTAAGAAAACTTTCATATTTTGTTAAATGTTAAAATCAAGTCACAAAAATTTATTTTATGTGGTTTATTCATTAACACATGGGATGTCTCCTCCTCGTGATTCCATTTAAAGAATCACATCCCATCATTTTCATTTTCTTCTTTTTTTTCTCAACCTTTTTGTAATATTATCTTCTTATAAAACATCAAACATTTTCATGTCCTTTGATTAATGATTATAAAAGGAGAGATTTCGGTCTATTAAGAAGAAGAAGAAAGAGTTGACGTTTGAAGAGACTTTGGTTGTTCGGTTGTCATCCTACAAAGCTTTATCTTACTTTTAAATGATTACCTTTTTCTAGACCACTTAATTTCTTAATTAACCAATTAATTTGTTAATTCATGTGATGTGTTTTGCTAATTTTTCCTAATAATTATTATGCGGATTTCGAATTAAAACATGAAGTAATTTTTAGGTTTTGTGGAAGAACTGGATAACATATGTTTGAGTATATAATTAGTGTTTTGTCTATTTGCTAAAATATTTTAGCGGAAGTGGCGATGTTACCTCTGCAAAATTTTAAGTATGAAAATTTGATTTTACCTCTCTGTAAAAACAATTAAGAAATATATGTTTCAAAAAAAAAAATTAATAATTGCATGGGTCAGATCCTGTTATTAATTTTTTTTTGATGTGTTTATCCTTAAAGCTTTTAATTATTAGTATATAAGTTTGAAGGACCATATATGTAGATAAAGGCTTAAATGTAAGCTTTAGTTAGCTAAAAGATGAGATTCCACACAAAAAAAGCTGGAAGATGGTCCATTGTTACACAGCTTGAATCTTGGGACCAATTTCATATTTATATTCGTATGCCAATCTTTTTCTTTCTCTCATTTATATGTATTATTATCATTTCAGTATTGTACTAGTTTCTTATTCTAGGTAAGTATTTGTCATAATTAAAGGTCTTGTATCTTAATAATGAGAATCGCAAAAATCCATTTTTCTTAAATGTTAATTTATGATATTCTCTCTGTTTCACCAAAAGTATCATCATTTTTGTATAAATTAAAAAATATATAATTTTTATTTATATCATTTGCAAGAACAAGTTTTTTGGGTACTATATAATATAATTAATTTATACTCGAGGTTAAATTCTGTATTTAATATCAAATTTTACATTAAAAACAAAAACGACATATATTTTGAAACTTAAAACGACATTTGATTTGAAACAGATGGAGCTTTTTCTTTAATAAGTTAATAAAAATTATTATTTTACTTGAAGCCATAGCTATGATTTCGTCTAAACTTTAAAATTATAGGGACGATTAGCTACATAATTTTATTGAAAATTTAATTTGTGACTCTTTCACAAACTTCTTATTTTTTTTTTTAATGGCAATATTCTTGAACTGACAGAAATATACTGTTCATAATCACACGCAGCTACTATTTTACTTGTCGATTAATATTGTTTGGTTAATTTCGAAAATCTATCCGAACAGAGGTGTAATAAATAGCAAAAAAATAAAAGATTTGATTGTGAAGCAAATTGTCAAGCTGGATCTTAAATGAAAGGTCTCTCTCAAAATTAAAATAACTCGGCACTTGCAATATTAACAGTAATGGCAAAAGTGAGAGAAGGACCCTTCTTTCTTCTCGCTGACAAATTGCTATTTGCCAATAACCTAAAAAAAAAAAAGGTTCCGAACATAATTGCATAATAACATAAGTCGTATATCAAAAACTCGTATAACAAAAGTTTGTAAAATAAAATTATATTGATTAGATATATTTGCGTGTTACCAATCAGAACTCATACACATTCACAAACGGAAACTATGAGTCCAAATACCACATAATTAACAACTTCTATTGATAATCAATACTTCTTCTGTTTCAAATTATAAGATGTTTAAGATAAAATCACACATATTTAGGTAGTTTATTTTTTTTAGAAAATATGATTTGTATTTAATAAAAACAAATCCTACCAAATTACCAATCATAAAAAATACTGCAGAATATAAATGGTCACAAATTATCAAATGCATTTAAATTTACATAAAAACTTGCAAAACATCCTATAATATGAAATAAAATAAAATATCTAAAACATCTTATATTTTGAAACAAAGAGAGTATTACATTGAAACAAATATTTCTCAAACTATAAAAGAAGAACATATATGTAAAGTCTTTAGATAATTAACTTTTAACTATCAATACTTTTATTTATTGAAAAAAATCTATCGATATTTCATAGCTTAAGATGTGTATTTAGCATACAAATGATCAAAAAAAAAATATGGCATGTATATATCCCAAATTCTTATGTAGAGAGATAAGATAATCAAGCAATTAGATAGAAAATGCTATGGAAATATATAATATCAGAAAAGGTAAGAAAGAAAAAAAGAATGTGGTGTCCTTGTCCTACATTGTGACCCAAGATAGCACTTCCCTAAGCCATAGGCTATTCTGGAATTGCATTACATGTCTCACCCCACCATGTTCCTAAAGAAACCCACTTCCTTGTCACTCCCAAACACTAATTAATTTAAAACCCTAATTAAAACCCACAAACCTCATTAAACACAATCCAAGACTCTTGTATCAAAAACCTTAACTAATTAGTTTGCATATATTAAATATGAGTTGCCAACTAGCAACTATTAAATTTGATACCTACCCCACAAAGACATCATCCTCTTTTCCCACATATAAAAACCCTTTTAGAGATCTCAACTTTGTTTCATCTCATTTATCATCATCCTTCAAGAACACAAAGCTAGACAGAAAAAAAAAAAAATGTGTTCCTCAAAATTGAAAAACCTGACCCAAGAAAACATTTCTCAGATCAACGGTCGTCCGGTTCTTCAACCGAAATCGAACCAAGTTCCAACATTAGACCGACGTAACTCACTCAAGAAATCTCCTCCTAAGCCTTTGAATCCTATTGCATCAAAGATACCCTCACCAAGACCAATTTCTCTAAACTCTCCTCCTTTGTCTCCCAACTCAAAATCCTTAAGAAAACCGGCTGGTTCTTGCAAGGAGCTACTTAGGTCTAGCTCTGTAAAATCAAAACCAGAGAATAGTGATGGTGGCTACAAAGAGGTTGTCTCAATGGTGATTGTTCAGAAGCAGCCTGGAAGTATAGCAGCTGCAAGAAGAGAAGAGGTGGCAATGAAACAAGAAGAGAGAAAGAAGAAAATTTCTCATTACGGTAGAATCAAATCCGTAAAATCGAACGAAAAGAACTTAAACGTTGAGCATGAAAAGAAAAAGAGGTGCAGTTTCATCACTACAAGTTCAGGTCTGTAAAAGTTACTTGTTAAGCAAGAAAACATATTTTCCTTTTCTATTACAAGTCAACTTTAATTAATTGGATTCAAAATTTTAATTTGTTTTCACAGATCCAATATATGTCGCTTACCATGACAAAGAATGGGGAGTTCCAGTTCATGATGACAAGTAAATCAAATTTTCATTTCTTTAATCAATCAAACCAATTTTTATAAGATTTGAAACTCATTGTAATTAATGTTGTTCAGGCTACTGTTTGAGCTTCTGGTGTTAACCGGTGCTCAGGTCGGATCAGATTGGACTTCGGTTTTAAAGAAAAGAAACACTTTTAGGTAAGGACTTTCAAGAAACCCCTAAATCAAAGTAAAATTTTCGTATAATTTTTGCTACTTTTTTTTTTGTTTTCTGGTATTTTTTTGGTCTTAACCTCTTAACCTTTGGTTTCACAGAGAGGCTTTCTCTGGTTTCGAAGCAGAGTTGGTCGCAGACTTCAACGAGAAGAAGATACAATCAATAGTCAACGACTATGGCATTAACCTTAGCCAAGTCCTTGCAATTGTTGACAACTCTAAACAAATTCTCAAGGTATATTTTAGTTTGGTATCAACAATATACATATAATTAAACTGCCATATTTATCTTATAATTGTTAGTAAAAATTATCTTGGATTTGTGTTACAGGTGAAAAGAGATTTCGGGTCATTCAACAAATACATTTGGGAGTTTACAAAACACAAACCGGTAACCACAAAATACACATCATGCCAAAAGATACCGGTTAAGACATCGAAATCAGAGACTATAAGCAAAGACATGGTTCGTCGTGGGTTTAGATTCGTTGGTCCGACGGTTATACATTCGTTAATGCAAGCCGCCGGTTTAACCAACGACCACTTGATCACATGTCCGAGGCATCTTGAGTGTACGGCCATGGCGGCTTTATAGGCAAAAAGATTATTGTTGTTATTGTCACATTGGCTTTAATTTATATGTAAATAAATAATATTTATGTGTTATTATTTTTTAGTACTATATATTTTCTTTTTGTCAACATTGTAGTACTATATTCACCATGTGATATTTAGGTTTGAGGTCCTAACTTTAGGTATTGATATTTCTACAAAAGCTTTTTGTGTGTGTGTGATTCTGCTTTGAATTTAATATATATATATATGAGTGGTATTTATTTTAGTTTGTTTAATTTGTTTTTGAGGTTAATAGTTTGTGGGATAGGGGGAATAATGTAAAGAAGAGATAGATCCCACAAAGCATGTGCTAAAGTTGGGAAGCAATGCCATGTGGTAGATGATTGATTATCAATGAAACTTTTTTTATGTTTTGTTATGTTTTTTTTAGCTGATAATAAATTTTATTAGCTTTTGAGTTGGAAAAAACATTGGGTCTGATTGGTAACATAAAGCTGTATAAAAATTTTAGCTATAAGAGGGAACGGTAATTTTTTTACGGAATAATGCAAAACTGTGAAAAAGTGGTATATGAAAACTGTATAAAAAACTTAGAATAACGTTTTTGGTAACGCTTATATAATTGGTAATTGTCAAAGCAGTATATCATATACCACAGCGGTACATGTTCCCAATCAAAGCCATTATGAAAAGAAGCTTTGTTTGTTAGACCCCATCTGCTACAAAATATGATGCAATTCTTATGGCATTTTTTAAAAGAAAAACTAGAGTCATGGGGGATAATAATGACACATAATTACGTATTTCATCATTTATATAATTATAATTTATATCCATGAAAGTAAGTTAAAATCAACATTAATCATTGGAGATCTAATCGATTACAGAGGTTTTATTTATTGTGTATATAGAAGTTAGATAGAACCAGGGCCGGCTCAAATGTTGGCGAGACCCGGTGCCAGACCCGTCTCAAAAAAATTAAGGATCTTTAGATAAAAAAAGAAAGGTTTGGCCTATTATTATTACTAAACAAAAATTTGTGATTTTTAATTATAGAAATATTAGTTAAATTTTTTTGGATTTTTTCATACTGTTTTTAATAAAAGTTAGAATTTTTAAGGTATATTTCTTGAATTTGTGGCTATTTTTAGGAAAATAAGATTTTTTGTATATAAAAAAAAAGAGAAGAATTTTTTTTTGGACCCTGTGCCCTAGCACCCCTAGGCCCTAGCACATGTGGTAAGCCGGGCCTGGATAGAACACATGTTCACTTTGCGGTTTCTGTGTTTTCCTTGTGGAATTAATCATGTATATCCTCGATCTGTCCATTTTAAATCGTATAAATTATAAGCTTAACTTTGTAATAATATTTTTTAACTACATTTTACGCTTTTGAGAATCATCTTGTACACAAAATAGAAAAACTGGTTTTGTTGTGTATTTCTCCTATTTTTAAGAAATAGACCCCATGGTCCACACATGAAATTTTACAAAGCAAATACAATATAGTGAGGCTAAAGCCCATAATGGCTTTGAATGATATTATGAAGAGCCTCAAGGCCCATTATTTACATCAGTACACTTAGGCCCTGATCTTTTGTTTTTTCAATCACACAGGCCCTAATTACTCCTTGCGATCTTGAGCGTTTCGATTATTGGACAACCGACATAAAAATTCGGTTCTATTAGTTAAAAGTGTGCGAATGACAAAAAAAAAAAAAAAAGTCTAAATTTGACCTTTTAGTATTAAAATGGTGAAAAACGAGTTAATTTTTCTTGTCAAATGTGCAAAATAGTGGAATGACTAAAACCATCCAAATAAACTTTACATTTTCCAATTAACAGATTTATATTTAAATAAAAATATCAACCATTTATTTTTAAACTGCTAATTCGATGACATAAATAAAAAAATCGCATCTAAACGAAAAGAAAATCATTAAAAGTAATATTTTATCTGTTTCATAATATAAGACGTTTTGGATAAAGTTTTTTGTTTCACAATATAAGTCGTTTTTGAGTTTCGATACAAATTATATATTATTTTAATATTTTATAATTATTTATATTATGTAGTCTCTTTTATGATTGGTTAAGTTTTTAAAAAGTATTTCTTTTTAATCGGTGGGCTTTTAGCGATGAAACGGAGGGTGTAATATTTTTAGCATATGTTAGAAAATTAGACGGCAAAATAAACGGTAAAGTTGGAATTCGTCTGGTAACCAAAACCGGAATAAACCGGACGGTTAAATAAAAACTCCGCGTATCAAAAAAGATAATGATGAGTCCTCGATATTCTGAAAACAGTAGCCTGCTTTTTTCGACCGTTTGCTATGCTTCTACGCGAAAAGTAAAAACAAGAAGAAGCAATAATTCTTTTTTTTTTTTTTGGACAAAAAACAATAATTCATAACGTTGAAGAGAATGATAATTTACATGGCAGGCCACAAAACCGACACGTGTCGTACACATGTTAGTAGGTGATGACGTGTTATATTATTTTGGCAGAGAGCGAAGTCCCATGCGTCGGTAAAGGAAACCAAAAAGCATCAGTCGTTTTAAAAGTCTTCTAATCGTCAGACTTTTTTATTTTTTTATTTTATTTAAATATCAAAAACTCAATATTTTAATTTTTGCTGTGCATTTTTTCTTGTGACTTCAAAACAGTAATCTGTGAAAAAAACATGATTCAGTGTTACACGAAAAAAAAAAACAGTCAGAGTTATAAATTCTACTAATTAAATTTTGTTTTAAAAAAATTTGCATAAAAGGCTGAGTTGTTAAATTAAAGAAATTAGAGGACCTATATTGTAAATAACTTAAAATAAAAGGAAAGCAGTGGGAAGAGCAAATAAAACGACAAAATCTGTTATGAAAAAGCTAAAACCTTTTTTATTCTCTCTCAATCCAACTCATTTCGGCTGCTAATTATATTATACTTTAAATTCTCTTTATAAATACATAACATGCTGTTTAGCACATGTATAGTTTTCTTCAAAACATTTTAAAATGTGATAAAAGTTTCTTCAAAAGAATTATTTTTGAAGCTTTTCATTATTAATTGAAAAATGACAAGAAATATGAATTAAATAAATTGGTTTCTAATAATGGAATATATATAAAAATGGAGAATTCTAACAGCAACAAAGAGTCTCTTTGTACAATTTCCGTTTATTGAACAACAATTCATATATATTTAAATGTTATTTTATGTAAAAAAATAGAAATTTTGAACAACTGTACAATTTTATTTTATTTCATGATATTACCACCAAAACTATTGACCTAAATGCTTTTTTTTTTTTTTTTTTCACTGAAAGATTTTCATTATATAATACAAGAGTGGAATACAAGGGTGGAATACAAGGGTGGAATACATTTTTGGAATGCGTTTTTGAAATACAATGCCGGCGGAAAACAAAGAAATCCCCGGAAGCTAAAGCCCGATACACGGGAAACATAAGAAAAGATGCTAAAGTCAAGAAGTGAAGCTCTCGAAATCATCGAAAAAGTCGGAGGAGAACTGAAACCGCGGAACTAAGAGCTCAAATATTGACCTAAATGCTTTATGATTATACTAATTATAGGAACAAAAAGATTATTTTCCATTTTACGTATTCATAAAAATTAAAAGATGATAAATTGAGACTCTTATTTCTTCTTCTTCTCTCTTCCTCTTTATCTCTCTTTCCTCTGTCGCTTCACTTTCTCTCTGCTTCGTAACGATTTGATTCATCTTCTTCAATCAGTGAAGAAGAAGAAGAACCTCGAAAAATGGCTAAAGAGAGAGACCAAAACACTAAAGACCACAAAAACTTCCTCATCTGTTTCTTATGGAACTTCTCCGCCGAGCTTAAACTCGCTTTAATGGCGTTACTCGTTCTCTGCACTTTAGCCACTCTTCTCCCATTTTTACCTTCTTCTTTCTCCATCTCCGCCTCCGACCTCCGTTTCTGCATCTCACGTATCGCCGTTAACTCCACCTCCGTCAACTCCACCGCCGTCGAAAAGCCAGTCTTAGATAACGCCGTTATGACTGAGAAGCCGGTGCTGGATAAACCTCCGTTAAGTGAAGAGACGGTGTTAAGTAACGGCGTTATTAAACGGACGTTTACTGGTTACGGCTGGGCAGCTTATAACTTCGTGTTAATGAACGCATACAGAGGCGGCGTTAACACATTCGCCGTTATCGGTTTATCATCTAAACCACTTCATGTCTACGCTCATCCAACTTACCGTTGTGAATGGATTCCACTAAACCAATCCGATAACCGGATTTTAACCGACGGTACCAAAATCTTAACCGATTGGGGATACGGTAGAGTTTACACAACCGTCGTCGTAAACTGTACTTTCCCGTCAACCACCGTCATAAACCCTAATAACACCGGAGGTACTCTTCTCCTCCACGCAACCACCGGAGATTTAGATCGGAACATCACCGATTCAATCCCAGTCCTCACCGAAACTCCAAACACCGTCGATTTTACCCTCTACGAATCCCATCGCCGCCGCGAAAAGTACGATTACCTCTATTGTGGATCGTCTCTCTACGGAAACTTATCTCCACAGAGAATCAGAGAATGGATCGCTTACCATGTTAGATTCTTCGGAGAAAGATCTCATTTTGTTCTTCACGACGCCGGAGGGATTTCAGAGGAAGTGTTTGAGGTTTTAAAGCCATGGATTGAGCTTGGGAGAGTGACGATACATGATATAAGAGATCAAGAACGATTCGATGGTTATTATCATAATCAGTTCATGGTGGTGAATGATTGTTTGCATAGGTATAGATTCATGACGAAGTGGATGTTCTTCTTTGATGTTGATGAGTTTTTATATGTTCCGGTGAAGGAGACGATTTCGTCGGTGATGGAATCTTTGGAGGAATATTCTCAGTTTACTATTGAACAGATGCCTATGAGTAGTCAGCTTTGTTACGACGGTGATGGTCCGGCGAGGACTTACAGGTAAAGTTTTGAGTTTTAAAGTTTTGGTTTTTATTTAGAATCTGATTCATTTACATGTAAAAACACTTTTTTTTGTTAGTGTTTCAATGGTGGTCCATGTGGGTGAGAGTTGTTTTCAAAGATTCTAGCTTTTTGAGATTTCTATATTTAGGTAAACCAATTTGGGATTGGGTTGGATTTGATTTTGATGGGTTTGTGTTATTGTCAATGTAAATTTGAGTCAGGATTTGTAGGATTGTGTTTTCAGGTTAGTGAGATTTGTGTCAAAGATTCTAGTAAAACTAGCTTGATTTTGTTGGGTATGTGTTATTGTCTCCAAAAAAGTTGCGATATTGTAGGTTTTTACCGCGGTTTTACTATATAGTTGGATGATAGTTCTTGATTTGTGATTGTGTGTTTTATTCAGGAAATGGGGGTTTGAGAAATTGGCGTATAGAGATGTGAAGAAAGTACCACGACGGGATAGGAAATACGCGGTTCAACCGCGGAATGTATTTGCGACAGGAGTTCACATGTCTCAGAATCTACAAGGGAAAACATATCATAGAGCGGAAGGGAAGATCCGGTATTTTCACTACCACGGTTCAATCTCGCAGCGTCGTGAGCCTTGTCGTCATCTTTATAATGGTACCCGTATCGTTCATGAAAACAATCCTTACGTTCTTGATACCACAATGCGCGATATTGGTCTTGCGGTGAAGACGTTTGAGATTAGGACGATTGGAGATCGCTTGCTTAGGACAAGGCAGTGAAGATAGGAGAAGAATGGTTTAAGAGATGTTATCATTATGCATTTGTAACGTAAATCTTTAGAGTATTATTTAGGTGAATGTAACAATTTTTATGGTTTTTCTAAGTATATTCTTTTATTGTATTATAAAATGTGTTCATAGAATCGTAGATATCATCATAATACAGCTCAGATTCTTGGTATATAAGCATCTTTTTTTATGGGCTTTATAATATTTTATTTATTTATTATATTTGGGAAAAGTGCTTTATATGAATTAGTGAAAGTTGTGGTCTTCGATGGATCTTTGTCGTGTTAAATGTTAATTAACCAGAAGTTTCCACATTTTCTTCCTTATAATGAAGTCACTAAATACTCGAATATTTGCAATGACAAATGATCATATTTGTTTAACTATGGTCATTGTGAAAATTGTATAGTAAACATTGTGGGAAGCATAATTTATTCCTTGAGAGATTTTGATTCTTTGAAAACTATCCTATTGAATTTTGTTTGAAAAATACACTTTTCTCTATTTTTTTTTAGTGAAAACTACAATTTTTAATATCTAAAAGGATAATTTTGTCCACATTTAAAATAAAAGCTGTATTTTTTTGTAATCAAAACTAAATTCAATATTTACAAGAAAAAAAAGAATAAACTAATTTCGAAATAATCTTAGTTATCCTTTTAACTATTTTTGAGATAAAAGTTTTTTGTTTATTTTGTATATATTAAATTTAATAAGATAATATCTAACAATATTATAAAGTTTATCACTTAATATTTGCCATATTATATAAAGAAAACAATCTCTAACGTTTGAAGCACATTTTTCAAACTCTTCATACATATCATCAAAATCTGCTCTAACTGCAAGGTAAACTACTTTATGTGTTTTCACCAAAATCTGCACCTTGTTTATAATGTTTTCAACGATAACTTCTGCTTTTATATGTATATGATTTCAATTATAGAAAGAACATTGTAATAAAATTCTGCATGGTGATAGAATGTTGTAATATACATGTGTCATTATTTTTTTAGATAAAGATATTTTGTTTATTATATATATATATATTAAATTTAACAAGATAATATCTAAAAATATTATAAAGTTTATCACTTAATATTTGTCATATTATATAAAGAAAACAGTCTCTAACGATTGAATCACATTCTTCCACTCTACATACATATCATCAAAGTATGCTCTAAATGCAAGGTAAACTACTCTATGTGTTTTCACCAAAATCTGCACCTTGTTTATAAAGTTTTCAACGATAACTTCTGCTTTTATATGTATGTGATTTCAATTATAAAAATAACATTGTAATGAAATTCTGAATGGTGATAAAATGTTGTAATATACATGTGTCATTGATCAGATCAACGTACGACTAATAACTCTAACATAATATTATTTGTTTAATTTATATAAGTTATTGATTAGCTAGAAGTGGAGTACAAAAAACCAATGGAAAACGTAAAGCAGAAAATCACAGAGATTATGAGAGCTTGAAACAGAAGACAAAACTTGTTTCATGCATGGAAGTATTGACAGATATGAAAGCCAAGTTAAACCATCTTGAAAATAATTTTAAAAGCTTCCCAAAAACAAACAAAGTAAAAATACATAATACTTTCAAGGTTGTTTAACTTGGCATTCATATATGATATGTCAGAACTAAGTCTTGTGACATATAATATTTTTTAGCTAGTGTGATAGACCTTATAATAATATTTGATATTATCTTGTTAAATTTAATATATAAAATAAATAAACTATCTTTATCTCAATAAATAGTTAAAAGGATAACTAAATTATTTCAAATTTAGGTTATTCTTTTTATTTTATTTTTTGTAAATTTGAATTTAGTTGTGATTTACTAAAAATACAGCTTTTCTTTTAAATCTAGATAAAATTGTCATTTTACATATTAAAAATTGTAGTTTTCATTAAAATTAGCGAAATGTATATTTTTCAAACGAAAACCAATAAATATGGTAGTTTTCAATATCTCCATTATTTTTAAGTATGTAAAAATAGTATTTTAATGTAGAAAAAATAAAAATAAATAATTTTTTAATTTATGAACAAAAATCTTAAACATTATTTAAAATGAAACCCAAAGAGTATTAAATTTTTCTATCTTTATCTACAAGAATGTTTTATCTAATTTTTTTTATTGTACCGTTAATAAAACATCAGATTAGGATTTCATTTCTAACTACTTTTAAGATTTTCTGTCATTTGGTAATAGTAATTTCATAAATTATCATTAATAATTTTAAATTTTCCATTTATCAAATTATCTCTAAAGTATTTTGTTTTGCTTACCAAATTTTTTTTTTTTTTTTTTTTGTAATAACTATTACTCCAAAGAAGAAAGTTATTTACTTGTTCTTTTTTTTTTTTTTTGATTAAAACATAAGTGTAGTAGATATACCCCACAAAAAGTGTCCTTCCAAGTTTCGTGGTTGTTAATTGTCGCAAACGCTGGAAAGTCCTCATTGGTGCCAAATGCTCAATAATCATACAAATTATTCCCAATCAACAAAACTCCTAATAACGACAACAATTATTCATTTAATCATTTAACAAAAAATAATCCCTAAGTAATGATGAAAAATAAAAATAGAAACAAGAGATTGATAAAGAAAGAAAAACATAAATAGCGAATGTACACCGACGGTTCAGCATTTAATTCTAATGCAAACAGGTTACGTAAAAACAAATTCTAGCACATTCACGAACCCTACATTAAATATCGATATCGATTCACAAATTTTCTAATTTTGATTTTTGACAAGTGATTGAAATTTGCCCATAATGATTTTTGTAATGGACGGACTTAAATCATTTAATATATTTATGAATTTTGTCGGAGACAACACATTTAATAGAACTAGTCGAAACTACATGATCTTTGCAGCTGTGATATTCTCTGCAAATCTACAGTTTCCATTTAAAACCACTAATAATTTGTATTAAATGGTTTCCTATAATATTCGTCGTCCACCAAATAAAGAAAGCAACCACCTAAGACCATACACATTGCAGCACTCGACCAGCGGGTGTATGTAATTAAAGAAAAGGAAAAAATAAGGGAAAGTTACTAGATTGACCCAAATAATGACTTTAATTACTAGAATGTCTCATAAAATTTGGGGGTTAGATGGGTTATTTTCATGACGATAATACCCTTTCTCTCTTTGTTAGGAAAAAAAAAAGTCAAATTTACCCTTCCATTTTTTCGAAAAACGTGTGAAAAAACTTCAGAAATTTTTTTGGTTTTTTAAAAGTCTGTTGGATTCGTTATGACAGGTTTATTTTCAATGGCAGACTTATTTATCAACGACAGATTTTCTGTGACAGATTTTTTATCTCTCACAGACTTAATTTAACAGGTTACGACAAATATTTATTTTGTTGTAGTTTTTTACCCCACTACAGATTTATTTTTTGATGACACCACAGACTTTCATCACTTTGACAGATTTATTAAAATTAGTGGCAGATTTATGTTTCTAGTGGCCTCAGACTTTTTATTTTCAAAAAAATATCTGTCATCAAGTGACAGATTTGTTTTTGGAAAAATAATTACTAGATTGACTTTGTAGTGATAACAGATTTTTTTAATGTTATGACAGTTTTTATTTTTAAAACAAAAAAACTGTCGAGTGATAGCAGATTTGTCATACAAAAATAAAAATTGCTAGATTGACATACAATCGCAAATGAAATATTTCTGTGATGACAGATTTTATTTACATTACGACAGATTTAGGATTAGTTCAAAAAAAACTGTCACACTACAACAGATTTAGTGATGAAAAAAGAAATTGCTGGAATGACTTTATATAGTGATGACAGATATGTTTTAAGCAATGACAGATTTTAATTTTTATTCATATTATGACAGAGTTTTTATACCTATTTGATGACAGATTTTTCATGATGGACTACATATTTTAAGAATGACAGACTTTTTTAAACATGACAGACTTTTTTAAACACGACAGACTTTTTTGTTTTGAAAAACCATAACTGAAAACTAATAAATGACGAGAAAATCTAACTTACCTTATTTTCCTAGGGTTTTGGGCTATCCTAACCATTTCATCTCTATCTTCCACGACAGCCACAACACGTCGGAGACAAATTGCGCCGGATTTTTTTCTTCGTCGGAATCGGGGAAAACAAAGTTAGGGATTGTGTTTGTCGGGTGAAACAGAGAAAAAAATAGCTTAAGTCTATGATTAATATAAAATTAAGGTTAAAATGTTTTTCTGTTTTTTTTTGTTTTTTGTTTGAGTTTTTTTTTTTTTTCCAAGACTAAAAAAATTGAAATGGGTTTTTGGTCATTTTACACAAAATTTGTGTTAGTCTAGTAAACTAGAAAATTAGAGTGTTAATCTAGTTATTAATCTCCAGATTTGTGTCAATCTGGGTAATTTTCAGAAAAAATAATGCAAAAGTTAAAGTGAGAGAGAGAGAGATAAGAGAGACGTAGAGACAGGAAATTTTTTTCCTTTTTTAATGTTTTATACCCGGGTGTACTGCTACACTCGAGTCTCAACTTTTTTTCACTTTTTGTATTTGTTTTGAGTTTTTTAATACATACACTCGGCCAAAGGGTTCGCCGTTGTGTATGCCCTAACTCAACGAGTTAAAATTGGAATAATATTTTAGACAAAATCTATTTCTTGTGTAATTAAGGCAAATATACCTCTCCTAGGAAGATTTGTACATATTAAAAAGTACTTGTCTTTGATTCTGTGTGTATTTAAATCGTCCAACTCTAATTTATAGAGTTCTGAATTTTGGGACCAATTTAAAACGTTGCAAGGTAGGACCAAACTAGGTTGGCCAAACATGTGTCGTTGTAAATTTCGATAGATAATTCATAGGGCCAGATTCTAGCCAGACCCGAACCTAATGAAATTTAAACGTATTTTGAAACTGATCTTTATTAGTCCGGTCCTGGCTAAGATCTAGATTACTTTGCATTTGCGTTTAGGCTACCTATTAAAAAAGAAAACAAATACAAAAACTTCGGAATTTTGAAATATTGAATCAATATTTATGTTTGGGAACTACATCAATCAATACTGAAAAAAAAAAAAAAATCAATCAATATTGAACCAGGATTAAATAATGTTCTAAAAATATTTTTAGTTTAAACCAAGTGGTAGTGGGCTAGTGGTTCTCACTTGTGAATGAATTGCGCCGTAAATTTAAGATCACGGGTTAATTTCACTTAAATGTAATCATTCTCATTTAAGAGTCGAAGTGGTGCAATGATTTAGCGCTATTAGAAATTTTGGTGAATGGGATGCTGGACGATTTTATTTATTTTGAAGAGATTAGTTGGATGGTAATATCCCGAAATCCTAAATGGTAAAAGAAAATTTTATTTGTTTTTGACGTCTACTTTTACAAATAACAAAGAAATTTTACTAAAACTAATCGAGGACTAAATCAAACTAGAAAAGTATACCACATCCATTATTGAAAAGTATTTAACAATATGGAGTAAAAATGTTAGTTTTCTTAGAGGTGAAAAACGATATTTAATTTCCCAAAGAAAAATATTTAACAGGACTTTGGGATAATACAGCTTATATTTTATATTGTAGTTAAGACTCCATCATCATTTAATCGGCTTGAGCTTCCAAGAAAGCATTGAAATTCTTGGTGGCTTCTAACAACCGTGGAGAGATTACCGGAGACGTTGGGTATGAAACCGGCGATGACGTGGAGAATCGAACCTGACGCAGTGAAGAAGACTCCATCGATTTTCTGTTTCTCGAACCAGAAACCTTTAAAACCCCTTTGATCTCTTTCTCAACAGGTTCCTTGTCGAACACGAAAGCCGCTGAAACTGGTTCATCATGGTCGTTATCACCTGAACCGCTTTTGATTAGTTCGGATGGTAAGTCAAAGAAGTGATTTCCTCCTTCTTCTCCGACGGATTCCGAAGTATATGAGCCGCAATCGAATTTCTCCATTGAAGCCCGAGCTGAGATCACTGTGGTAGTGGTGGTGGATTCTCTGACGGAGACTGTTCTTGAAACGGTAATGGTCGATGACGATGATCTTGTCATCGTGGTGGTTCGGGTGAAGGAAGAAGAATCATCTTTCCGTGATGATCTGATCGGTTTTTCTTTACTGAAACCGGGGAGGAATAAACATAGAGCGTTGCATTTGAATCTGTCTTCTAATATATTATTATTGCTGATGCTCTTGTTCGATTCGGTTTTAATGAAGAAAGAGTTTCTGATTCCGCTGCTCTTAAGAGATAGTCTCTTGTTAGTAGACCCACAAGATTTGCTTCTCTTGTATGACGCCGAAGAGGAGTCTTGTTCCTTGTTTTTGAGCGCCCGCATGAGACCTGAACGTTGTTTAGGAGAAGCAGAGGTTGAGTTTGGGAGGCTGTCTTGTTCCTTGTTTCTGAGTGCCCGCATGAGACCTGAACGTTGTTTAGGAGAAGCAGAGGTTGAGTTTGGGAGGCTGTCTTGTTCCTTGTTTCTGAGCGCCCGCATGAGACCTGAACGTTTTTTAGGAGAAGCAGAGGTTGAGTTTGAGAGGCTGTCTTGTTCCTTGTTTCTGAGCGCCCGCATGAGACCTGAACGTTTTTTAGGAGATGCAGAGGTTGAGTTTGGGAGGCTACGGCTCACAAACTTAGTCTGCACTGGCTGCAAAGGAATAGCCATAGGCGCATCTAAGTCTCTAGGGGGTGACATCGCCGGTAAACGAATCATATCGAAGCTATCATTCCTTCTCAACGAACCTGAAAAAGACAACGACCTGATTGATTTTGGATCCATCGATATCTCTCTCTCGGATTGCATCATACTCGTTTGCTTGACCAGAATCTTCTTCTTCGAATCGTTTCTGCTTAGAACTTGCCAATCTTCACGAGAACTTTCGTCTCTGAAGCTAACCGTTGGCATAAGAATTGCAGCCACCATTTTATTTTCCGACCTGAAATGTCGATTAGTAAGAAGAGAAAATGACAAATGGCTAAGTCTTAATGCAAAGAGATGATGAATACTTATACAGAGTCACAGAGAGTAAGCATGGACCGCACGTTTGGTAGCTTATGGTAGCTACACTGAGTCATGATTTGCACGTCCAGCTTTTTTTTCGTTTCCTGTGTATTAGTCTCAGCCAAAGGTTATTGACTTCATTACTATAAAGAAAAAAAAATAATATAACCTTTAGAATATTTAACATCGTTGACATGAGACTATGCCCAAGATTGAGACAAGATCTGATCATGATAGATATGCTCGCACGAACCACACTTATTATAATATTACCAAAGGTTTTGGAATACTTTACCTGGAATTTGTGCAGACCACAAGCCGTTGTATATGGAAGAAGATGATTAAATAATTGAAAAATTCATTTCATGTTCTTAAGTTACAAAACATCAATGATGGGTCATTGGTGTGTATAACAACTAAATGGATTTGACTCTACTGTAGGGAATTGTAAAACAAAATCAATACAACAGAGATACCGATGATAACTGGTAAAGCCGAGACAAAGTACAACGCTCCATAACCCTGAAAACAGATTAAGAAACAGAGGCATGAGAAATATCAATCAGATTTCGAAAAGTCAAATAGGAACGCTGAAAATGTTATGAAAGAGTAATGATTTCCAGGTAAAAGCAGGAGTTTGTGAAAGCGCTGAGAGAGGTTGGGGAACAAACCGCGACTTTGGTTACTACTCCTTGTTCATCATCGACATCGGCTTCTTCAATTGCAGCAGCTGAATCCCATTCTATGTTGAGTCTCTTGGCTGCTTCTTTTGGATCTATTCCAGTGTCTGTGGATTTAGCGTACATTGATTTTCCTCGTTGCTTCTTTGAAACCTCAACCTTACAAGATAAATAAGATAAGGCTTTAAAACAGAGTTCTGCTTAGCTAACTAACTAAATGTATATAGCCATCACCAGAGTTACACAAAAGAAAAGAGATATCTTCCATTATATTTTCTAGCATCAATAGGAACCATTATGGATTATGGATTTAAAGTGCCTAAGGAGAGATTTCATTATGGATTTATACTGCCTAACGCGAAATGGTGGTAGTTTCTCTCTATCAGTCCCACCAATAGACAGCAAAAAACAATGTGAACAAAGAGGAGGTACCTCTAAATTTGGCCAACGGATCATTTCCTCATGCAGCATCCGAAGAGTTGCACGATCTTTAGGGATTTTCCCATCATTTACCTGCGTAAAGAAATCAATTCATTTTAAGGATCTTCCTTGTAATGCTACTTAATCACCCCTTGTAGCTACACAGCAACTGCTCAACTTGGTGTTGTGAAGTGACATCTTGACATCACCATGGGTAATAGGATTTCTATCACAAGCACATATATGCCTTGGAAGTTGAAAGAGTTTTGTAAACTAAGATCAGGTGTTATAAAGGCCAGCACAATGTTATGTTAAAACCAGAAATGTAACACATCAAGCATGAATGAAATTCAAGAAAGGTTGATTTTAGCTGAGTGAAATTAGTTATTCATCAACATTTGTGTACAACAACAACAACAACAAAAACTACGCTCCACACAGTCACTGACCAAACCGACTGGTTCACAATAGCATCATATTAGTCTATGAACACTAGAACTGAGCCGTACATTTGTTCCCTTTCGCTCTCTACAGAAAATTGATGTCTTACACTCAAATTAAGTTTACTACTCAATGCATTATTATTAAGGTACATGTTTGAGGAAGGATTCTATTTCACTTGTGATAATATCAAAGACACGAAAGGTCACCTGCTCCAAGGCTTCAGCCAAATCTTCTCTACTTGGAGTATCTGCATCTTCTATCCCAAGCAGCCTCCTTCTTTCCACTTCCCTTGGATCCTCAATCATAATTGTCAACTTGACCTATGATTATCAACACACACTAAACTCTGACTTAATCAAATCAATACTAAAAACCAACACAGAACCATGAAAATGCAGCTTACCTCACTGAAGATCATATCTCTATTCCTCCTAAGAAGCTCCAATACCTAATTACACACAAAATTCTTCAGGATAATCTGACAACTATCTACAATTTCACTCAGCTACTAAAATCTGCAAACGGAATCACGAACCCGTTTGATTTCATTGACGTATTTGAGATCTTCAGGATCTACTTCTCCTTCTTCGTCATCATCTTCTTCATCATCTCGATTTTGTTTCTCCTTCTCTTGTTGCTCCAATGTTAACGGAACCGGAACTCGAATCTCCGTCACGTCTCCTTTCTCCTGCTTAACTATCAAACTACCGAATCTCTGATTCTTCTTCCTCCGCTTAACCCAAAGATCATCGGAAATTCCATTACTCTTACAAATAACAACCGGAGACGGCGACAGCGACGAAGAAACACCGTAATTCCGCTGGCCGGCGGAAGAAAAACTCGAAACACAGTACTGTAACGGCAACTGAAATATCTGCGTCACCATTTCTTCACAAAATATTAAAATTCGTCTTTACAATTTCACAGATTATGCATCTCTGAAGATATAGTTTCGATTGAAATTTCCAGAGGAAGAAGACGATTCAAATCATTTAATATTAAAACTCAATTTTGTCACTTTGAATCTAAAAACTTTATAGATTGGAGAATAATACGAGTGGCTGATACATGTAGATAGCCTCGAAACAACTGCTAATCGGATAATACTAGAAAATTACTATTTCGTTTCCAAATTTTTTACTTTATAGTGCTATAAATTTAATTAAGTTATCAAAATATGTTATTCTTGCAAATCACCCGAAATGAACTGATTTTAAAAATTTAAATATATAGAATTCAACATTTTTAATCTTCTAAAAAGTTATAATATTACAGTTTCAAAGAAATAAAAGAATTTTAAGAACTATTTTGAATTGTTGGTGGATTCGATGAGTTGATGATAATCATACCGAAATTAGAATTGATTGAGTTTACAACAAATATAATTGTTGATTGTGGACCTAAATCACGACAGGAAAAGAAGATGTTGAATGTGAGAAGAGTTACAATCTTCATTTGCTTTCACCATTCTATATCTCTTATGGTTTCTTTTTGAAATACACTTTGAACTGAGATCTAAATATGCACTACTCGAAAATGATCTTGTACATTATCAACAACAATTCTGGGAACCGAAAAGCAAAATAACTATTAAATCCATCTAGCATGTCTCCCATAATTGTCTAAGAAACCATAATGAAAAATCAATCAGATTATGCTCGTGAAAAACAATTTTTGAAAGATTTGTTTATGAGGACAAACCTTAGTAGAAACTATAAACTCCTACTCGATTTTCGAGTAGTGAGCTCGACAATTCCTGAAGAATTGTAACAACTCCCCAAATTTGATGTTCTTGTAAGATATTTTCATTGACCCTAAGACTTTTTTTTTTATCTATCTGTTTGTCATTCCTTAGTGCTTAGTCAATGCATTTGTCACCATTGTTTCATTGGCTATAAGATTATTCAGAATTTGAGGTTCAACACTAAAAAGGTAACTAGCCTCAACAATGAATAGATTTTTCTTAGTTGTGACATTGGATGTTTAAGCACATAAGATGCACTAGGACTACATCAATGAAGATAAGATACATTATAGATTAGCCTTGTTGAAAGGATTTTGAATCAAACAAGAAAATGATGTTATCGTAAACTAGGATTATATTCCAGCAAACTGCTGATGAGTTGCCTAGCTTCGGACAAATGATTTACTTTTGAAGCAATGTTTTTAACATGATTTTTCTCATCTCCAAATGGATGAAGACCACCCGTGAATATTCACTTAAAGAAATAAAAGATTAATACAATCAACTTAAGATTTTTATTTAAGAAAAACCCATTGGAAGGGTCACACTCTTTTTGTGAAATTATATAAAAAAAATTGAAAATGTTAAAACATTATAATCCATCTTCTAAAAAAAAATCAACGATCATATTATTCATGAGTTGTGCAACCAAATATACAAAAAGTTATATGTAAGCCGTTAAAAAAATGTAATATGTAATTTGTCTAACATATCTCATGAGAAAGCTTTATTCTCAAGTGGAACTACAAAATTCATTAAGCCGTTAAAGAATTTGGTTCAAATGATAAAATCTCAAATTATGTTATAGAGTTACATATGCACTTGGTCACATTGAGTTGGTAACCAACTTGGCCTTCTTCTTTCAAACACAAAAACCTCAAAAATCTTATTTTGGTGGTACAAAACATGACAACTTGCTGGAAAGTCATATACGGAATGATAATAGAAGATCAGATATTGTAAAGTCTAGTGAGGACAATATAATTTCACTTGTTAGTAGTAAAGTTGTGTCTGAAGTTCAGAGGAATCATGGCAGCTGGTTTGGTGATATGAAAATGTCTCCATATTGGAATGATAGAGTTAAACCTTTGTTTGTTACTGTATCACAAATAAGCAACAACCACGCATAACAAGTGCCAGTTCCTAACAATTTGGTCTCATTAGCTGGAAACCAAGACTTCATCTAAGGAAATCCAGGCGGGAGAAAGACTGGATAAGAAGAAGAAACATAAAAGTGTTGAATCCTCCTCACTTCGTTGGGATACATGTTATTCAAGCTCAGTTGGGGAAATCGAAGATGTCTCCAATACTCATTTTTGTATCTCAGACTCAGACAAAGAAGCTGTCTATCATAGTGACTAACGATCCTAAATCCGACTTGGAAGACAATGATGAGGAGCTAAAAGGGAAGAAAGATATTAATGAAAATTTTATGGTTGTCCCTAGTAGGTCTCTCATATTAGAGAGACTCCCATTTGCCTTGCGTATGCGTTTGAAACATCATATGATAGATGTTATTTTCCATGAATTTGCAAAGATTGATTTGAGGGAAGAAACATACAATCTCTTATTGGCAACGAAGCTACCAGAGCAGTTGGGCACCCATGATTCCTAATCTAGGACTTTTTTTTTTTTTGAGGATAGGAAAACTACAGGCTGATTTTTTACTGTATGAAACAGTTAGGAAAATGCCGAAAGGTGCTGCTGGTTTTATTTTTGATCAAACCGGCCATGTACTTTGTTGGGCATATTCAGTATGTGACTTGATTAGTATTTGTAGGGTGTTGTATGGATGAGACGAAGAATTCAAACCATTATCCCCTATGTACATGTGCAGAATGTTAACCCAGAGGCATATGAAAGAGAAATAGATCCCGAAGATAAACATCGTTGCTATGGTCATATACATGGATTATTTTATGTTTAGAAAAACGGTATACCTATAGATCGACCAGATTAGGAAGAGGAGAAGCTTTATTGATGTGAAAAACAAGGTAGTCAGCTCTTATTTTTTAAACACACTAAAATAAATTTTGTGATATTCATTGCTAATTTGAGTAGAAGCACTACATGCGATCAGATATTGCTATTAATCAACATTTTATTATGGCACAAAACATTTAGATATATTTTTTAAAAAACGTTACTACGTAATAAAAGGATAATCTTGTGTTATTCATCCTAATTTTGGGCTAGGTTTTTTTTGTGTGACTCAATTGAATTAAAGAACTACCACATATCTTTTTTTCTTCAGTCAAGAGCTAGCATATACATATCTAGACCACCAAAAATGAAAACACTGAAAAGCCATTTTATTTGGTACATAATATATTAGCATTAAAATTTGAAGATATATTTCAGCCTATATAATTTAAAATAAGTCTTACAAACAAAAGAAACAACCTCATACAAAATTATCTAGTTTTGAATTGGGCATTTAGTGTTTTTAAAAGCTTTTGAAATTTCTTTTAGGAACATGCAAGTAAAATTAGTTTTCAACCAGCTACACAGAGAATACAAAATCATGTTTGCTGCATTTGCTTTTCCGATAAGCGAAATTCTCGAAGACCACAATATCTTTTAGTTTGTGACCTTTGTGATCAAAGTTTGCAAATTTATCAGTCCAAATTTATATTAAAAAATAATAAGCAAAATATGAGCAAAACATGCACAAAACATTAGAATTTTTTTTAACAAAAAATAATTATAGGTTTTGATTAAAAACACTAAAATAATTATTACAAGTAACCGACTACACTAAGTTTAAAAGAGTCAATTTTTATAAGTCAATTCCAAATTTGTGTTTTTTTTACATCAACTAAATCTACAATATAAGATGATGTAGCTATGTTTCAATTTTGCAAGTCTAGGAGGGGACATGGAAACATGATAACTGCTCACTCTTGCATAGACTCGCGCAAAAACTCGGGTTTCTCACTCCAAAAATGTAATATAACGACAAGTTTGGATTTAACTCCGATCAAATAAACAATGAAAACATTTCTAGGACGTCCATGGTAAATGTATTAAGAGGTTGCAGTGATACATTTTCTATTAATGATTTAATTGACTCAAAATGTTGGATTCCTTAGAAAGGCAAAATTGGATTATCCACTTTGTTCTACAGTGAATATCAGAAATAAATGACCAAGAACGAATACTAGCAAAAAAGTCAATAAAAAAATGTAAAGTGATTACTGGCCCAAAAAATGTCAATTTCATGGTAGCCAAATTTTTAGAACGCTACTGAAGTTCCCTACAAAATAGGACCGATGATATTTTGCATTTGTGATGTTAATTAACTATTTACTCCCTATGTATCAAAAATATTGATTTCATAGAATTTTCATACCAATTAAGGAAAATATTTAATGTTTAGTTATAAATGCACTATTTATTCATACTAAACCATTTCTCATAACTATTAACCAATAGTAATTCATCAAAATTTTAAAATTCTCAACTAATGATTCTTGAAATTCACAAGTTATCTACATTAATTGATAAAAATTTAGAGAAAATCAATTTTTTTAATACAAAAATAAAATCTTAGAAAATCATTCTTTATGAGACAGAAAGAGTATTAGTTAGCATAAATATAAACATATTATCTCAGATACGATAAAAATTATTATCTAGGAATTCCTAAGGAGAAATAGTTGTTGCTTCAATAAATCAATTTTTATCCACCTTAGAAACTCCCCTATCTTAATGCATTGTTTTCGCCCCATCTCTTATATGTTTGATTAACCCCTTAATCAAACCATATTATGAAACAAAGATAATGGTTATTTAAACAAACTACCCATCGTGCATATATTAACCTAGTTAGTTAATATAATGGAATGATGCATGTCTCATCAATTCCTTTTCTTTCCGCTCAACAATTTTCTGAACCATTTTGCTGATTTCTTAGGATATCTCTTGCGTCCATCGTTGAAATCCACGTAAACTAGTCCAAATCGGACCGCGTACCCTGTTGCCCATTCAAAGTTATCTAGCAAAGACCATGCAAAGAATCCCTTCACGTTGGCTCCAATTGAGATAGCGTCTTGAACCATCTTCAAATGTCGAGCGTAGTAATCGATCCTCTCACTATCTTTAAGGTCGATTTTACCGGTACTAGCTTCATCTCTCCCGTTCTCGGTTATGTACATGACAGGATCCTTGAACTTGTATTTTGCATAGAGGAGGAGATCACGAATTCCCTTTGGATATATCAAAAGCCAATCCGATGCTGCCTTTGGACCGATGAGAACTCCTTCTCTTTCACCTGTGACGCTAGCACAAGGATCAGAGAATTGTGTAACGTTTTCGCTTGAGCAAGGAACATCCTTAGCGTAAGACGATGAGTAATAATTGATGCCAATGAAATCATATGATCCCTTTAGCATTTTAGATTGTTTAGCAGTAAATGTAGGTAAGCGACCGCCTTTTACGTTGTTGACCATGTCAACCGGGTATTTACCGGTCACAAGCGGCTCCATGAAATAGTCGAATGTGAAGGCCATGGCTCGTGCCGCAGCTAACCTATCTTCGGCTGATTCTGTATAAGGTAAGTTCCAACCCGCGTTCAAAGCGATACCAACTTGACCATTTTGAGATGCTTTATATTTTTCTCTATATACTTTGACTGCTTCTCCATGGGCAAGAATGAGGTTGTGACCAACAATATAAGGCTCGGTAGCTCCATCTCCCGCGGTGCAATTAGGATTTGTGAACTTTGAACACCTTCCTGGAGCCATTACACCTGCAACATATCCTTGTTGCACAACTGTTAATGGCTCGTTCAATGTCATCCAATGCTTAACTCGATCTCCAAAATTCTTGAAGCAAATATCCGCATAATCACGGAAATCATTCACAATCTCCGCGCCAAGGAATCCTCCGTAAGCATCTTCAAGGGCTTGTGGTGTGTCCCAATGGAAAATGGTGGCGAAAGGCTTAATTCCTTTAGACAAAAGCTCATTGATCAATTTGTTGTAATAGTCAATACCAGCTTGGTTGATTCCTCCTTTCAAATTCCCTCGTGGCAAAATCCTCGACCACGAGATGGAGAATCTATAGGCACCGAAACCAATTTGATGTAGTAAACCCACATCTTCCTTATAAAGGTGGTAAGAATCACTTGCAATAGATCCATTGCTACCATCTTTTATCCTTTCCGGATACTTTTCAGAGAATGTATCCCAAATACTTGGTCCTCTACCATCTTCATGAGCAGCTCCTTCGACTTGGTAAGCAGATGTTGCAGCTCCAAAAATAAAATCTTTTGGGAAATCACTTCTTCTTAATTTAGGTGTTGAAGAGTGTTTCTTGGCAATAACTTCATTCGAAGCCAAAACAATAAGGACTAGTAAAGAAAGATATTTAGTTCTCATTCTTAATTTTCTTTTGGTAAATGAATCTTTGTTTTTGTTGTAAGAAGATGAATAAAGCTCAGATTTATATATAGGCAATAGATTTTTTTGTTTTGCATCTATAAATAGAGAAATATAAGATAGAGATAGGACAACAATTTTTTTAAGGTTTTACTTGTTCATAATTAGTAAGCAGAACATTCAAATGATCTTATCTAGTTGTTTTTCTAATGAGGAAAAAAATAGTAAAACATTCGTGAAGGTTCATTTTTTTTTAGATTTCTTTTGCCTAAGCATGATTTTCTTAATTAATAGTATGTTTCCTGCCTTGGTATGTGTAGTATTTGTTTCATGCTTTTTCTTATTATCTTTCGATTAGTTATACATAAACGGAATATAGACGATAAATTTCTTACCGTAATAGTAATAATTAAGAAAGAGCATCGTATAAAAACATAGAGGTCAAACTTTTATAATCTCAAGAGTTGAACATAAATCTAAATGTTGAAGATTTGACTAACATCTATGTTTTCTCTCATCTGCAAATTAAATATACATTTTGATATCTTTTTTTGAAAAAAAAAATATTTTGAATATTGCCTCAAAATATTATAATTTTTGTTTTTTCACAACACTTGAACAATTACATAAATAAATTTTTACTCTACCATGCATTTAAATTTCACTTCCATTCTAAAACTCACTAACACATTTTTTAAGTATAATCATTTTTTAATCTTTTTGGTTTTTTTGGTAGGCTTTTTAATATTTTTGTGTTAAAAAATAAATGATACTATTATTACTAACAAGTTTTTCAAGTATTGTTTTTACTATAATAAAATTTCTTTTACTTTTTTTTTTTACGGCAAGCTACTTATATTAAATCATAAGAGTTTACATGATACATTAAACCATTCTTTTACTTTACTATAATAAAATTTCTTTTACTTTATTTAAATCATTTTTTGTTTAATTAAATTTTCTATTAATTTTAAGTAACTTAATTAAGTATGTACTAAATGAACATTTGAAATATACTTTAATGTATAAAAACAATAGTGTTGCTTATATGAATGTTTCTTAACCATTTTGCTGATTTTTACAAGTTAAAATAACAAAAACAAAATCTTTTTACAAAACAATTGTTCAGAAAATTAAGAAAGTGTATAACTAATAGAAAAATAGTCTCTCTCTAAGACTATAACAATAAACTTTTTTTTTTTTTTTTGGTAGGAACTATAAACTTTGTTTTGATTGTAAACAAATATAACAAATTTTCTTAAGAAAATACTTAATAATAAATTTGTTGTGCCAAATGAATTAGAGTAGTTTTAGTTTGGATTAAACTCATTAATTTTAAATTTTAAAATAAATTCTAATTATTTAAGTATAGTGTTCAATATAGAGTGTTATTTCATCAACTATTTGTCAATATTTGATTCTTAAAGTACAAATAATAAATTAATTTTGGAATGCTGAAAAAATTAACTTGAACATAATACATTCGAAATGTTTCATTTCATATAGTGTCCACAAATTTTTACAATGGAATCACTATTTAAATATTCAAGTTTGATATAATATTATAAAACCAAACCATATTATGAAACAAAGATAATGGTTATGTAAACAAACTACCCATCGTGCATATATTAACCTAGTTAGTTAATATAATGGAATGATGCATGTCTCATCAATTCCTTTTCTTTTCGCTCAACAATTTTGTGAACCATTTTGCTGATTTCTTAGGATATCTCTTACGTCCATCGTTGAAATCCACGTAAACTAATCCGAATCGGACCGCGTAACCTGTTGCCCATTCAAAGTTATCTAGCAAAGACCATGCAAAGAATCCCTTCACATTGGCTCCAATTGAGATAGCGTCTTGAACCATCTTCAAATGTCGAGCGTAGTAATCGATCCTCTCACTATCTTTAAGATCGATTTTACCAGTACTAGCTTCATCTCTCCCATTCTCGGTTATGTACATGACAGGATCCTTGAACTTGTATTTTGCATAGAGGAGGAGATCACGAATTCCCTTTGGATATATCAAAAGCCAATCTGATGCAGCCTTTGGACCGATGGGAACTCCTTCTCTTTCACCTGTGACGCTAGCACAAGGATCAGAGAATTGTGTAACGTTTTCGCTTGAGCAAGGAACATCCTTAGCGTAAGACGATGAGTAATAATTGATGCCAATGAAATCATATGATCCCTTTAGCATTTTAGATTGTTTTGCAGTAAATGTAGGTAAGCGACCGCCTTTTACGTTGTTGACCATGTCAACCGGGTATTTACCGGTCACAAGCGGCTCCATGAAATAGTCGAATGTGAAGGCCATGGCTCGTGCCGCAGCTAACCTATCTTCGGCTGATTCTGTATAAGGTAAGTTCCAACCCGCGTTCAAAGCGATACCAACTCGACCATTTTGAGATGCTTTATATTTTTCTCTGTATACTTTGACTGCTTCTCCATGGGCAAGAATGAGATTGTGACCAACAATATAAGGCTCGGTAGCTCCATCTCCCGCGGTGCAATTAGGATTTGTGAACTTTGAACACCTTCCTGGAGCCATTACACCAGCAACATATCCTTGTTGCACCACAGTTAATGGCTCGTTCAATGTCATCCAATGCTTAACTCGATCTCCAAAATTCTTGAAGCAAATATCCGCATAATCACGGAAATCATTAACAATCTCCGCTCCACGAAATCCTCCATAAGCATCTTCAAGGGCTTGTGGTGTGTCCCAATGGAAAATGGTGGCGAAAGGCTTAATTCCTTTAGACAAAAGCTCATTGATCAAGTTGTTGTAATAGTCAATACCAGCTTGGTTGATTCCTCCTTTTAGATTTCCACGTGGCAAAATCCTCGACCACGAGATGGAGAATCTATAGGCACCGAAACCAATTTGATGTAGTAAACCCACATCTTCCTTGTAAAGATGGTAAGAATCACTTGCAATAGATCCATTGCTACCATCTTTTATCTTTTCCGGATATTTTTCAGAGAATGTATCCCAAATACTTGGTCCTCTACCATCTTCATGAGCAGCTCCTTCGACTTGGTAAGCAGATGTTGCAGCTCCAAAAATAAAATCTTTTGGAAAATCACTTCTTTTTATTTTAGGTGTTGAAGAGTGTTTCTTGGCAATAACTTCATTAGAAGCCAAAACAATAAGGACTAGTAAAGAAAGATATTTAGTTCTCATTTTCTTATGATTGATTGTTGAAACTTGTTTTGTTGTAAGAAGATGAATAAAACTCAGATTTATATAGGCAAGAGAATTGTTATCGTAATTGACTAATTGGTTATGGTAAATCTATATATAGAGAAATATAAGATAGAGATAGTAAAACAACAAATCTTTTATGTTTTACTTGTTCATAATTAGTAAACAGAACATTCAAATGATCTTATCTAGTTGTTTTTCTAATTGCAAAAAAATAGCAAAACATTCGTGAAGGTTCGATTTTCTTAACAACCAGAATCGATTATATTTTGGGTAATAATCATTGATTATCTTAATCAATATATTTGAAAAAGTCAATTTACTTAAGGCCCAATTAATAAACCCAATTTGTAGGCCCAATAACAAGGCTTAAAAGCCCAATGTCTATGCCCAATTCACGTATCGCTATGCTTTCAGCGGGAAAATGTTCGTGGACCCCACCTCAAATTCCCGCCACAACAGGCTCGCCATTTCTTTTGCCCATAGTGAGAAAACGTTTCCTTTCTGTTCAAACGAATTTAGGGTTTTTCGCGAACACTTTTTTGAAGAGAAGAGTAAAATTTCAGTGAGGTAGAATTTGAAAAATGGAAGCTTTTGGTGGATTTGTTATGGATGAACAAGCAATTCAAGTAGAGAATGTCTTCCTCGAGTTCCTCAAAAGGTTCGTCTTTCTGATTTTTTCTTTTTGCCCAATTTCATTCACTTTTTGGGTGAAATCAGCGTTTGATTTGGTTTCCGAATTACTTTCAGTTTCCGATTAGACGCGAACAAGCCGGAGTTGTATTACGAAGCAGAGATCGAAGCGATTCGAGGCGGTGAATCAACAATGATGTATATCGATTTCTCACATGTTATGGGTTTTAATGACGCTCTTCAGAAAGCAATAGCTGATGAGTATTTAAGGTTTGGTTTTATTTTTCTCTAGTTGCCGATTATTATCTAAACCCTAGTTTTTGTTTTTTGGGGTTTTTTGATTTTGTGTGTGAAATTTTGTTTAGGTTTGAGCCATATTTGAGGAATGCGTGTAAGAGATTTGTGATTGAACTGAATCCTTCTTTCATTTCTGATGATACTCCGAACAAAGATATCAATGTTTCATTCTACAATCTTCCTTTCACTAAAAGGTAATGCCTTTATCTTCAGATTTTGATTTTTAATTGATGATTTTGAATTTTAGTGTTTGTGATTGTGATGATGATAATTTTTGTAGGTTGAGGGAGTTAACGACTGCAGAAATTGGGAAGTTAGTGTCAGTGACTGGTGTGGTTACTCGAACAAGTGAAGTGAGACCTGAGCTTCTTTATGGGACTTTCAAGTGTTTAGATTGTGGTAGTGTTATAAAGAATGTTGAACAACAGTTTAAGTACACTCAGCCTACAATCTGTGTGAGCCCGACTTGTTTGAACAGAGCAAGATGGGCATTGCTTAGACAAGAGAGCAAGTTTACGGATTGGCAAAGAGTTAGAATGCAGGAGACTTCAAAAGAGATACCTGCAGGTTCCTTGCCACGGTCTTTGGATGTCATTTTGCGTCATGAGATTGTGGAACAGGCCAGAGCGGGTGATACGTAAGATCTCTCTTGTGACATTTCTCTAAGTTATTTCTTCCATCTTTATAATAATCAAGAGTTGCATTTGATTGTGACTCCTTTTGGGATTGTTCTCGCAGGGTTATTTTTACGGGGACTGTAGTTGTTATACCTGACATATCGGCACTGGCAGCACCTGGAGAGAGAGCAGAATGTCGTCGAGACTCATCACAACAGAAAAGCTCTACAGCTGGACATGAAGGTGTTCAAGGTCTCAAGGCTCTGGGAGTTAGAGATCTTTCGTATCGGCTTGCCTTTATCGCTAACTCAGTGCAGGTTTGTCAACTTTTTAGTATCTGTCAAACCATAACTTAAGTGAGACCAGTTGATCAATCTCAATGTTTTTTTTCTTTCTAGATTGCTGATGGTAGTAGGAACACTGACATGAGGAACCGCCAAAATGATTCTAACGAAGATGATCAGCAGCAGTTCACCGTGAGGCTTGGAATAAACTACCTATAAGTCTTAAGAGTTATTATTCCACAGCGTCCTGGTTTTTCTCTTACATATTATTTAAACTTGGCAGGCAGAAGAGTTAGATGAAATTCAGCAGATGAGAAATACTCCTGATTACTTTAATAAGTTAGTCGGAAGCATGGCCCCAACCGTTTTTGGTCATCAAGATATCAAACGTGCAGTTCTACTTATGCTTCTAGGCGGTGTGCACAAGACAACTCATGAAGGCATCAACCTTAGAGGAGACATCAATGTTTGTATAGTTGGGGATCCCAGCTGTGCTAAATCCCAGTTCCTCAAGTACTGATTCTCATAGAAAATCAAAGCTGTCTTTCTTTTTTATTTCCTTTTCCTGATATCTGATCCCTCAGTTTTGGTTTGTTATTTGCAGGTATACCGCGGGCATAGTACCAAGATCTGTGTATACATCTGGGAAGTCCTCTTCCGCAGCTGGGTTGACTGCAACTGTGGCTAAAGAACCAGAAACTGGTGAATTCTGCATTGAGGTAATTCTATGTTGACACTTGACAGTTATTAAATGTACAAAAACTTGATGAATAATTCCTGGCAACAAAACTTTCACTTAACCTAAAAGCCTTCAAGAATGCTAGTCTCCCTTGATAATGTAATTCTAAGTATGCCATCTGACCCTTCAACAGGCTGGTGCTCTAATGCTTGCTGATAATGGAATATGTTGCATTGACGAGTTTGACAAGATGGATATCAAAGATCAGGTAAGTTAGCATTATTGCTTGTTATAATACAGATGATTAAGTTTCCTAGAGTGTGTTTGATGAAAATTATTGTTACATTTGGGCACAAAGGTTGCTATTCATGAAGCGATGGAGCAGCAGACGATAAGCATTACAAAAGCTGGTATACAAGCAACCTTGAATGCTAGGACATCAATCCTTGCAGCTGCTAATCCTGTTGGTGGGCGATATGATAAATCTAAACCACTTAAGGTAATGTCATCCCCAAAAATGAATCCAAACAGATATATATTTGTATTCCTTTCTTTGCTTGAGAACTTTCATGGAAGTTTTTTTTATATCTAATTGTGGTTTGATAATGCTCTTTTCAGTATAACGTTAATCTTCCACCTGCCATTCTTTCTCGGTTTGATCTTGTGTACGTTATGATTGATGACCCTGATGAGGTGACGGATTACCACATTGCCCATCATATCGTTCGAGTTCACCAGAAGCATGAAGCAGCGCTGTCTCCTGAATTCACTACTGTACAACTCAAGCGATACATTGCATATGCCAAAACGTTAAAGCCAAAGGTTGTAGAATAACCAAAAAAATGTTTTTGATTGCAAAAGACTTTTCTGCTGGAGATGCTAACATCTCTTTGTTATCCTCATCTGTTGTGTTGCAGCTAAGCCCAGAAGCAAGAAAGCTACTTGTCGAGTCTTATGTTGCTCTTCGTAGAGGTGATACAACTCCAGGTACAAGAGTCGCATATCGAATGACAGTTAGGCAGCTAGAGGCACTGATCAGGCTCTCCGAAGCCATTGCTAGGAGTCATTTGGAAATTCTGGTGAGATTATCCACAAACATTTTCCCGTTCCTTTCTTTTATTCTACCAGTAGTTAATTTGATTTATCTGGGAACTTGTTATTTTTCTTTCAGGTTAAACCAAGTCATGTTCTTTTAGCTGTCAGACTTTTGAAGACTTCAGTCATCAGGTAACTTCGAACACTTCTTTTTTTCTAAAATTTATCTTTTGATATTCTCTCAAATGTTAACCCATAACAACCAAACTTGCTTTTCTTATCCAGTGTTGAATCAGGCGATATCGATCTTTCTGAGTACCAAGATGCTAATGGTGACAACATGGACGACACAGATGACATTGAAAACCCCGATAATGGAGATGAAGATCAACAGAATGGTGCAGCTGAGCCAGCTTCTGCAACTGCAGGTACTTCACACAGTTTGTGCTCTTCTTTTTTTCTCTGACTCACTTAAGAACCATAAGTAACATCGTATTACGTAGCAACAGATAACGGAGCAGCAGCTCAAAAGCTGGTGATTAGCGAGGAAGAATATGATAGAATCACACAGGCCTTAGTCATTCGCCTCAGACAACACGAAGAAACTGTAAACAAAGACAGTAAGCAGCAACACTCTTCAATTTTCCATACTGTTCATTTCTCTCTTCAACTATTGAAACTCACAACACTATTTTCTTTTAGGTTCTGAATTGCCTGGAATTAGACAAAAGGAACTTATTCGATGGTACATTGATCAACAGAACGAGAAAAAGAAGTACAGTTCCCAAGAGCAAGTAAAACTCGATATCAAGAAACTCAGAGCCATCATTGAGGTAATAATTTAAAACAATCATATAAGTTATGATTATTTCAAATGATGTTTCTATCTAACACAAGCTATGCATTGCGCAGAGTTTGGTATGCAAAGAAGGTCATCTTATCGTGTTAGCTAATGAGCAAGAAGAAGCCACAGAAGCAGAAGAAACAAGGAAAAAATCTTCACAAAGAGACGAGAGGATCTTAGCTGTTGCTCCAAACTATGTTATTGAGTGATGTGATTAAATGTGTAAGACACTAAGACATTTGTAGAACTCTTAAGTAAAAGCCTAAATCCCTCATCATTTTGTACTAATTTTATTGGATTTTCAATTTTTGTTAACTTCATTGAAACCTAGAAAGGAAGATAATGATATTCCCAAATCACTAAGCTCTTATGTATTGGATCTACGGGCAAAGTGAAGATACAATCTTTGAATTTTCCCTCGTGCATGGTGGTTGAAGGCACCGTCTTTTGAAGCTGCCAATAGATCTTCACCTGAAATGGCACACAATGATTCATAGACTCGATAAAAGTATTGTTAGGAAGACCGGAGATCTACCAAAATCGATGGTCGAGATGATTGCCCAAAAATATATCGAAGAAGATCATGATATTTACCAATATCTTAGTTTATGAATATTTACATTTATCAACAAAGTATTTTTTATATTTATATTTATGTTAGAATAAGAAACTTGGGTTTATTATATATTCGATATAAGGCTCTATATAAGAGAATGCCTATTGTAACATTTCGATCATGAGAGTCATATACTTCTTCCTAAACGCATTTGTGTTCTACTCTCATCAATTCATCAAACACAAAATAAAGTAAGAAACAAAGACTCCACCCCAATAAAAAACACAAAATAAAGTAAGAAACAAAGACTCCACCCCAATAAAAAAAAAAAACACCACATCTTAGCCAAAATCATTTCTCATTTTGAACTAAATTTTATTGGACTTATGTTAAGTTCATAAAAACAACCCAATAACACATTACAGCAAAACCCAAAAGAAAGAAGATGATATTATACCAAGTCACCAAAATCTAAAGATGTATGGGATCTATGAGCAAAGTAGAGATATATTCCATCGCGATGGTTGAAGACATCATCTGCTGTATAGAGAACGTCTAACAAGCGTCCAAAACCGATGAACTGGTTAAGAAGAATTGGACGAGAAATGTTGGTCATTTTGAAGTACTCTTCGTTTACTATCTTGTTGATATTTCCAATCAGCTTCTTCTTTGGTAATTCCATGTTGCTTCATGTAATAGTTGATTGCGTTTGCAGTATATCCTTTCTTCATGTCGTCCTAATTAGACCGGAGTAACTTAGGTAATAAACAAAATCAGTGATTAAGTTATAAATGTTATTTGGGTGGCTTGTTTGATAACAAAACGGAATGACTTAAAAACAAAAACTTAGTTTAATCTTTTGGTACTCTTTGACAATTTGAAAATATATTATGAAAAAAAAACAAAATTATTAAACGGAAAGCAATAATTTTAATTCATCATGTTAAAATAACAAATCGCAACATTAATAATTTACTAGTAAAACTTTGGTAAATTGATACTCGATAAACTAATGAATTTCTCCTATTGAGATCCAGTTTCTGTATTTGGACCGGTCAGCGTGTTTTCATTTTTGTAACTGTTTCTATTGTAACTTTCAAGGCTAAAACCCATTTGGGAAGACCCATATTAATATAATTGGTTTGGAACAAAATAAAATCATAAAAAAAATGTATGGCTTATATGTGTATATTTACAAGATGCTCACATATGCAATGTCACCCAAATTGGAAAAGGCTTCATAAACTGTTCGTTTTCTTTTTATAAACGCGTCATATAATAGTTCTTTTCTTTTGTCAAATACTCTTTTTTTTAATATATGAAAATCAAACACGTCAACATTTCATTGTAGGGATAATATATGATCAATCACACAACCCTTATGATCAAATAGAACCGCAAATCACTTAACACGATTTTCTTACTGGAGATTGAAAACCAAAAGTAACAAACATAATGCATCCCAAGCTCTCTCTAAAGAAGTATGGGATCTACGAGCAAAAGGCTCATATATTCCTTGAGTTTTCCTTCGCGGTGGTTGTAGACATCATCCGCGGTATAGAGAACATCCAATGAACGTCCATAATTGACGGATTGCATAAGAATTCGGCGTGGCATGGTAGTTATCTTCAAGCACTCTTCGTTTACAATCTTGTTCATATCTCCATTCATCTTTTCAAGTTCTCTATTGGCTTCTTCTTTTGTAACTCCATGTTCGTTCATGTAATAGTTGACAGCATTTGCATTATAACCTTTTTCCATATCCTCCTGATGATATATACCAAAACTTTCAACACAAATAAACTATGCGAAGAGAACTATGAAATTGACTAAAACAAAGTCCATATATTTTATAAATTTATGGGCCACATTGGTTGAAATTTCGTGGTCTAACTGGTATAGTCTTCTTTTATGTAATATACCTCAAAGTCGGCTATGTCATCCATGAGACGGGTCTTTGCACCTAAAGTCCGGCCGAACGAGCTTTGGTCTAGATATTAGCTAGCCACTCAAAAGCTTCCTTCTTACCAATCTCTCCAAGTCCCATGATGGAACATGCTATGGTGGCATATGTACCAATCTCGGCTCCACCAGACTCTATATACTCATCAAAGCTAGGCACATTACCTCCCCGTGCCCATTTGACAAGTTCGAGGTTTTTCCTAGCAATTATCTTGAACTGCTTACCAAAAAAAATTAAACATGTTACAAGTTATTACCATCCAATGAATAATAAAGTTTTGTAAGTAATCACCTCTTCTATCATCTTCTCCAACACAAAGGATCTTCCTTGTGACCTCAATATTTCTTCATACTCTTTAAAAAGATACATCACAAATTTGAAGGCAGTCTTCATGTGACCTTGAAGATTTTTCATGTAATCCGGATCCCATCTGTTCATATATCACAAAACATTGGTTACCAAATACTTCACTCATAATTAATTGTTTGTTGTGATTCAATCCGGAAACCATTGCAATATATATAGTTAATAAGGTACCTTTCCAGACAATCGACCAGGCTCTCAACATCAGAAATTGAACCATGTTTATCACAAGCGTCGTCTAGAAATGTAATTACTAAGTATAACTTAGCCGACATAATTCTCCCAAGTGAAAACTGTGGCTCAAAGTACATCATCAATGCTGCAAACCATGTCTCTACAGTTCTCTCTCTGAAGTTAGGTGGAAAGTTTGATGTATGGTCTAATTCCCTCCACCACCTACCAAAATATTAAAAGATTAAGAATATGCAGTCAGAAAGAACCCTAGCTATCTTGAAGAAAACTAGATCATTCCCATATACATTGTGATGGTTTTTAATTCTTGGAAGTAATGAAGCTGCAAGAACTTGAAATTGAGCTTGGCTAACTTGAGAAGTATTTCGTCGCGGTCCTCTTCGTGTTCATAGAACGAGATATACTCCCTTGCTACCAGAGCTTGGATGTTCCGGTGCTGAGGTATGTGAAGAGCATTTTGAATTAGCTTTGAAAGATGCGGTGGGATCGCTGTGTGACCTGTAGCTAGTGACTCCAAGTGGTTCAATGTGAAGCTCAAAGCTTCATCCAATATATGATCTGTCGTTGTCCCAAAGTGCACTGCTTCGTAGAAGCTTAGCATACCCTTGACATCTTCTATTAAAATCTCCTTGAATTTACCATCGTCTCCTTTGAATTTGTTGAAAACATCTACATGGAAATAAAATTTAAATTCAATATAGTAATTACGCACACATCTGAAATAAAATTATGGGAACTCATATAAAAGATTACTTACCGGACAACAATAGTAACCACTTGGATATGTAATAAAATATTTATGTTTTAAAGTTCTTACCCGAAGACATGTAGTAACCGTATGTTCTGAAAACTCGAAAGATGGTGGAGATTGTGTACAATTCATTTTCATCAGCGATCAAATCCTCTATCTTCTCGAAAGCATGTTTGAGGCTCTCTTCGATTTCTTTCTCAAAATGATAAGAGAGACCAAGACTGTCCAGTAAATGAATAGAAAGAATTGTCCGTTTCATTGCGTCTTTGTCTCTGGAAGACGACATGAATATGTTCTCTCTTACTTTAGGCTTTAGTACTTCAATCTCCCTTTCAAGGACATCAAAATCCTGGAAGTTGATATAAGTCAAAGATCTTTATATTAGCCATCTAACATATATGTATAACATATAAGGAATACACACACACATGAGCATTGATATAGTCAGAAAGATATAAATGGACTCACCGAATCAGCGATGGAAAACTTGAGGAACTGATCACCCCATTGAGAGGATGGCAATTTTGTAAAATTGGTGGAGCTTTCGTGATCAAAGTTTCCTACTGCTTCCATAGATAGATAGGTAGATAGATAGATAGATAGATAGATAGAGAGAGAGATGTGGTGGTGGTGGAGAACTTGCAAGAAGGTAGTCATATATATAGGATTCTGTACCACTTCAATCGGCAAAGACGATCGAGGAGTTTTCGTGTGTAATTAAGGGATCTCCACTAGAAAAAAGAACTAATATAGTGATTTAAATGAGGATTATCATATCACTATAAGGTAAAAACGATATCATCATTAGATTCTTTGATTTTCTTCAATTGTTTTAACGGATTAGTTGTATATGCATAGTTTTAGCAATTGATTTTGCATTTCTACGCAAATTAAATTACATTTGTTTAGTCGCTTTATTTTTAACAGAAAAAAGTTTCCATGTTCTGATTTCATTACATTTTGTTAGCCTATTTGATTTTTTATCGTCATCTCTAAAATTCTTCTCAACCATTACTTTAGTAACTATGTGTGAACGATTTCTTCTACTTTATCACAAGCAATGGTAAACACTCACACTAAAAAAAACATAGGCTTTTCCTACCTAATTTTTTACCAAATATTTGGTAGGAACCATTTCTTACTAAACTTCTACGCATTTGTTACGAAATATATTTCGTAGAAAATTCGAATAAAATTTCCTGCGACAATCGTCAGAAGTTCGTAGGAAATTTCCTACGAAAATCCTACGAAAAAATATCGTAGAAAATTTTGTAAGAAAGTGGAAGGAAAGCCATAAGAAATAATAGGTAGGAAATTCGAAGATATATTTCCTTCCAATTTCCTACGAACAGACCTTCGTAGGAAATCACATAGGAAATGCGAAAGAAAGTTATGGGGAAATAATTGGTAGGAAAAAATTTTATTAACACGTTTGTAGTTCGACAGGTGGTGTAACAAGTAGGTAAATAACTTTTCTCAACCATTACTTTAATATGTGTGAACGATTTCTTCTACTCTATCGCAAGCAATGGCAAACACTCCGGCTTTAGATTTGGGTTTCTTAATACTAAGTCCAAAGTACTAGCCCAGCAAAAATTTGAAAATAGCTAGTTACTCTAGTTTTCCGTGTATATGTAATATTCCTATGTTGCTGAATGTTACCTAAGAGAAAGGTTATGAAAAATATGCAGGGTGCAAAAAAATGCTGAAAACAAGTGCATGTAATAAGTGTAAATAATGGTTCAGACTTATAAACTCAAGTTAGGTTTACATTGGAAGGAGTGAAATAGACATGGAGAGAGATAAAGAAGAGTTTGATGTAGAAGATTCCATGAATAAGGTAAATAGGGTTTTTGGCGGGAGCCGCACTTTAAATATGGCCTCATCTTGGGTTTTCACGATAATCATGATGCTACAATTGAACCTAAGAATAACAAATGCTACAATTGTGCGATTTCAAAACGAAACTAAAAAACACTTACCAAATTGTATGATTTGCTTTTCGTAGCATTTTGTTCAATATTATTCCGGTAGCGAATCAAAGATCTTATCAATCTAATTTTCTTATATTCGCTGAAAATTAGATATTTAAGTAATTTCATACGTACCATATAAAATTGTTTCAACTAATATTAACTCATCAGTCATATGTATCCTCGGTCACGGGTGGATTTGTTACACAACAAAACACTCGTTAACTTTTTTTGTTTAAAGGAATGATTTGTGTCCATGAGACCATGACTGCCAAATTTTTAAATAGATTCGGTAAATAGTAAAAACGAGAAGTCAAAAATGGTAAAAGAAGAGAATCTACATAGTAATGAATTTGAATTCTATGCACCTCTATAAATAAAGGCAAATTGAATTCTCTACACCTTCACAAATGAAGAAATTTTAACATTTACAGTTTTTAAATTAAATTTTGCCAGTTTGAATAAAACTTTATGGGGGATTTAATGATTATGGTCCCTGAACCCATTTCCAGGTTTCTTAGCTCTTTAACATAAATTTCTCTCTTGTTATCCCTATAACCAAAGTGTGTCCTTATAGTGAAATAGAGAAATTAGAAATTTTGTGAAGAGTCCTTGACTGTACTAAATGTTAGGTAATATACCATTTTTGAAACAACCTCTTCAAGCCTCTAGTCTAGTTGCTTCATCTATTTAACGTAAGAACTCTTATAAAGCGAAGCTCCATTGTTGCCCCTAGACCCAATTATCAAAGCTTGTTGCTTTCTTTTTTGGGATTATTGTTGATTTTGCCCTTTTTTACCAAAAACTTTTGAAAATGCCATTTTTACAAAAATCTTATGGATTTGCCATTTTTTAACACTTAAAAATGTACGTATTTACGATTTTTTTTTGCAAAAATAAGTATTTTATACCAAATACTAAACCCTAAGAACAAATAGAACCGACTAAACCCAAACATAACGGATATAACGCATGTTAAATCACCCTGAAAAGGGCAAAATCCACAAACTATTCAAAAAAGGGCAAAATCCACAAATGCCATTCAAAAAAATGGCAAATCCGTAATTGATTCTTCTTTTTTTCTTGTTTTTTTGTGTGAAGAGTCCGTGACTATACCAGATATTAGGTAGTATACCATTTGTGGAATAACCTCTTTAAGCCTATCGTCTAGTCGCTTCATCTGTTTAACGTAAGAACTCTTATAAAGCGAAGTTCCATTGTTGGTCCTAGACGACCCAAGTATTAAAGCTTGTTGCTTTCTTTTACTTTTTTGAAGAGTCCGTGAGAGTCTATTGATAGATGTTAGGTAGCTATTTTAATCTCTGAGGCTGTCCTACTGTTTTTCAAATGAGTGGAATAGTATTCAAGAGAACCATATACATAGATAGAGACGTATGCGTTTGTGTGTGATACTTTTAATACTTGGATTCTAGTTTAGCTGATTTTCTCTGTATCAATTATGATTCCTCAATACTCTAATTAATATATATATATATATATATATATATATATATATATATATATATATATATATATAATTATTTTATTTTAAAATTAAACATAAAAATTAGCAGAAAATCAAAAATATTAAAAATAGTCATTTGTACAATCTTATTCCGTCTTTGCAATGTCAAAGACACGTTTCCTCTTCGATTCTAATTTTTTCGATTAATATCTACGAGAATTACCGGTAAACAATCTCCGTCATCCTCTTTTGCAACCATCAAATTCGATAACCGTTCACTATCTCCTTTTAATCCTATCCAAAATCTTCATCGCCAATAAAACTAATTTGATTTGATTCGTCGTGATGCATATGATATCAACGAGCATCAATATGAACTTTTTATTCGTCGTGAGAAACTCTCTATTCGAATATAAATCCTTCACTAATGAAACTATTTTCGACAAAATCTCAATCCGAATCTCATCGTCTCTCTCAAGATTTATCAATTCATTAAAATGGCTAATTTTTTTTTTTACTTTTTCTTAATTTTTTGCTAATTAATTTTATTTTTAATTTTTAAAATTAAATATTTGTAAAATAAACTACAAATTATTTTGAAATTTTATTTGAATTTTTTTTGGGATAACAAAGAAATGAAATATTAATAAAATTAATTTTTATTTAAATAAAAAACTATTGTCACGTAATCTAAAAGTTAATAATTAATTGAAATAGTAAGGGTAAAATTGGAATTTTATTTTTGTTGTGAGATCGTCAGTATGAAAATAACAACATTTAATTGTTTGGATATTAAATCGCACAGTTTTATTAATATGTGTATTTTTCTTCCAACCGAAAACAATTGGGTATTAAATGTCCAAATAAAAAATAATTGAGGTTTTTTTGGGGAATTTTCCCTATAATCTTCACAGTTGTTTATCAAAACCTTTTTAAATCTTTCGATTAATCAATTCAATAACAACCGAATACAATAGGAGGTCTTAGAAGGAAAATAATAAAACATAAAAAACCTAAATCTTAGAATATTTTAGAATAATTATAATTAATAAATTAAAAGGTAATAGACATAAATATTTAGAAATATTCGAAATATCTCGCTACATCACGTCTAGCCGGCCAAGAAAAGATTCGTCCTCGAATCTTGTATCTTCGCTGCGTCATTGGTACATCTTGTCTAGTTTCTTCACTTTTTCATTATTAACTATACCCAACTATTAAATCTTGTTGCTTTCTTTTTCTTTTGGTGATGAGTAGTCCGTGACTGTACTAGATGTTAGGTAATTATGTTAAGCTCAAAAGCTGTCTTATACCTTTGTCAAATGAGTGGAATAGTAAGACCATTCAATAGAACCATATACACAGGTATAGACACATGTGTGTTTGAGTGTGGGCCACTTTTAATTTTTGGATTCTAGTTGAACTGATTTGCTTTTGTGACAGTTATAATTCCTAAATAATCTTTCTCGTGTTTTATATATGATAGCTTATGAGTACAACTATGAGTACCCTATGTTATATGTAGGGGTGTCAAAATGGGTAACCCGACCCGACCCGACCCAAACTCATATGGGTTCGAGTGTTTAATGGACGGGTTTGACCCGACCCATATATTTATATGGGTTGAATTTACATACCCAAACCCATTATTGTAAAAATCCATTGGCTTAATGGGTTATATGGGTACCCATATATATGTATAATAAAATATATAAATAATAAAAATCCAAAAAAATAACATAAAATTGTAAACCAACAAAAGTTTTTAAATAATAAATTAAAAAAATCTAGATATTACACATATATTTTACTTTTTACTTTTATTTTTAGGTAAAATGTAAACTTTAATAGTTATTTTAGATATTTTACATATATAGTTGTAAAAAAAAGAAGTTATTTTACATATATTTATATAAATTTTACATAATATATTAATATAGATATATATAAATTTTACTTTTTAGTTTTGGTTATGAAACCCATGGGTAACCCATGACCCTAATGGGTTTTACCCATTAAACCCATAACCCTAATAGGGTAACCCACTAAAACCCATTTATATATATGGGTAAAAAAATTCTACTCAAACCCACTAAAATCATGGGCGGGTTCGGGTAACCCATGGGTATTAACCCATTTTGACACCCCTAGTTATATGCATACATCTCTCCTTTGTGACCAAATGTGAAACTGAAAAACGTGATGGACACACAAACAAGAGAATTCTCCAAACCTCGGCGCACCGAGTTTCAACTTTATTAAAAATATTTTAAGATGATTACACATTTTTAATTGGACTTACACACAGTTTAAAAACACCCTTTTATTTTGCAACCAAACAATTCTAATCTAAACAAAGCAGAGACAATACAGGATTTTTACTTTCGGTATCTCTCTCTTTCCTTCTCACCATATAGAGTAAACACATACTCTCTAAGACTAGAAGATGATTTGAGCTAGACTTTTTTCTCTTATAAACGACTAACCCTAGGAAGCACCTCTTCAATCTTTTTTATATTCGTGGAATGAAAGACCTCCTAGGGTTGCCTTTTCCGAGCAAGTCAGGGTTTTTTTTTCTTTTCTTGATTTGATCATATTGCTTTCAAATATTGTGATCTTCGATTGCACGAATCTTCTACATCAACTACTAGCTTCAACATTATACTGTATTCAGTGACTCACACGGTCCACATCATTAATAATTGCCTTTTTAATATGTCGCCTCATTAAAACAGTTTATTTCTTGTTCTAACAATTTTAAGATCTGAACACTTTTATCTTCTGTTCAATCTCTACTCAAACTTGCACTTACAATCTTCAGTTCGAAACCTTCAAACCCAACCCCCTTAACAATCTTTCCCTGCCTGATTGACATTATTAAGTAAAAATATATATATAAAGTCTTTGAGAGTTGATAGAGAATTTATTTTGGTTTCAAAACACAAGTTTTAAATCCATGTTAAACCATGCCCAAGTGCAAGCACATCTTTATAGTATTATAGGATATCGATCCACGATGAATAGAGTTTGCACACTAAGAATACAAGAATTAAACTAAACTAAGACAATTCAAAAGTTTGGTTTTAGACTAAAAACCTATAATGCAAATGAAATAGATAAACAAAAGGCGAATGACCAACCTAAACAAGTTTCTAAGCTAAAAACTTTCCCACAAGCATAAAACAATAGCAAAATGAATGATAAAAATACAATTTATAAAAGTCAATTAAAAATCAACGAAAAGTCAAAGACAAAAATTCAAAGATAAAATGCATATGAGTCTCTTTAGCTAGGTAGATTGTCATTAGGGAGATCATCAGTTTGGTTTTGGTTCCTATGGGTGAGGTTAAGACATTAATCTAGTGGCATAAGCCCCTAATTATAAACTCATCCACTTCCGTCGTACTAATTCATTCACTAATTACTCTTAATCATGCTAAGATTCCTCAATTGCATTTAAGAAACATAGTGATCATTAACTTCATGCGTAAGGTTTATAAGGTTTGGTAACTACTATCGAAGACTCGATCCAAGTATTTGAAATTTTTATCAAGTAATTTATAAGGTTTTACATGTATTTATAAGGTCTTAAAAGATATTTATAATTAAGGTATTTCTAGATATATATAAGAGCTTTTTTACATACATATATATATATATATATATATATATATTCTGTATGCTTTTTATAAGGTTACTCACGTATTTGAATAGATCTTAAATTTTTAGGAGCGTTTTTATGAAGGTTTTTTTTTCTTTTGATAACGCAGGTGATCGATCCTAAAGGCTTTTTAGGTCTATAGATTAATCATGGAGCTCGAAAAAACCATGTTAGAATTCGAATCCTAGTGGTCAATGCTATTTGAACTCAAGTGGCGGAGATTTAGGAATAAAAGAGAAAGAAAATTAGCATTTCACGGTTAAATATTATTAACATATGTTTAGGTTTTTTTTGGGCGAAAGAGATTTATGTTTAGGTCTAATGATATTAAAAAAATGATTTTTGACTGATTTACGACCAAATATTTTTGATAGAGGTGAGTGGTGGGATGGTCAAAATAACTTAAATTTAATAGATTATTTTACAACATATATTCTATACCATTTTGCAACAAACACTGCATCGAAATGTTTTTGACTAAGTATTGACCAAAATTTTGTCGAAAACTTTTGAATATTTTTTTACCATTCTAAAATGGCTACAAACACTTGCAAATGGTTACATAAGTTGTCGTAATTGGTCAATATGTTTTGACCAATGTACGTTGGATATTTTTCGTCATATATTATTAACTACTTTTCGAAGAAAATTTGAATGGGTCGAGAATAGTTTAAAACTATTCTCGACCATTTATCAACCAAATATATTGATCTAAAATACTCGACTAATATATGAAAATTTCAAATTTTAATCGTAATTTGGTCAAAATTTTGCGGATAAACGTTTAATTAGAAAATTGGTCAAAATGCGATATGTTTTCTTGTAGTGCGCGATCTAAAATTTCTTACACATTTTTGTGTCCTCGCAAGAAACCTAATTTTAATAAAATATCATATTAAAAATAGGAAAACAAAATTCTTATCATTGAACATAGCAAAATTATACTCTTAAGAGTATTATCTTGACATATTTCACATAAAATTATGAAAATTATGTAAATTTCTATTTCTAGTTAATGAGCTGAAATAATAAAGAAAAAAAAAAGATTTAGTCATTAAAAATACAAAACAAGGTTTGTAAAATAAAAGTAAAGTCTTATTAAATGGAGAGAATAATAAAACTCATCAAGTCCTACTTGATGACCAATTATAAAAGAAGATCAAAGCTGCTCCTCAGTTCTCTACATCAAATCTATGAAAAAAATGACAGACATTTCCAGTCTCTTGAAGAACCTAAGTCACAGGGACCAACTTGACTATGGTTTAGCTGTGATAGTTTTATCCTCTGTTTGTTGGTTTCTTTGGCTTTACGCCAAAAACAAACGGCCGTCTCCACCGTTGCCGCCGGGACCTTGGGGCCTTCCCATTATCGGAAACCTTCCATTCATCCAACCGGAGCTTCACACCTACTTCCAAGGGCTGGCTAAAAAGCACGGTCCCATTTTCAAACTCTGGTTCGGGGCCAGGCTGACAATTGTGGTCACATCTTCTGAAGTAGCCCAAGAGATTTTTAAAACAAATGATGTCATCTTCGCAAACCACGATGTCCCAACCGTGGCTCCGGCCAATACGTATGGTGGTAAGGAGATCATTTGGTCGCCGTATGGACCAAAGTGGCGGATGCTGAGGAAACTATGTGTTAATAGGGTACTGAGCAAAGCCATGTTGGATTCCTCCACTGAACTCCGTCGCCAAGAGACTCGGCAAACCGTCCGGTATTTGGCGGACCAGGCTCGAGTTGGTTCGCCGGTTAACCTGGGAGAACAAATATTCTTGATGATGTTGAATGTTATTACGCAGATGCTATGGGGCACAACGGTTAAGGAAGAAGAGAGGGATGTTGTTGGGGCCGAGTTCTTAGAGGTGATTAGAGAGATGAACGACCTCCTGCTAGTGCCCAATATCTCCGACTTTTTTCCGGTATTGAGCCGGTTTGATCTTCAGGGTTTGGTTAAGCGTATGCAAAGACCGGCTCAAAGGATGGATCATTTGTTTGACCGGATCATTAACCAACGGCTGGAGAAGGATAGGGACAGTAGTGATGGGAGAGCTGTAGATTTCCTCGACGTCTTGTTGAAAGTCAAGGATGAAGAAAATGAAAAGACGAATTTCACCATGAATGATGTCAAGGCCGTGCTCATGGTAAGTTAAAAGAATTGTCTCTGGTAACACAAATAGATTTGTTAAATATGGCTTGTTTTTTTATAGGACATGGTGCTCGGTGGTACAGACACATCACTGCACGTCATAGAATTCGCGATGGCCGAGCTATTACACAACCCGGATATCATGAAGAGAGCTCAACAAGAGCTAGACAAAGTTGTGGGCAAAGAAAAAGTTGTGGAAGAATCTCACATCTCTAAACTTCCATACATTCTCGCCATTATGAAAGAAACTCTAAGGCTTCACACGATTGTTCCACTCCTTGTTCCTCGCCGCCCGTCAGAAACCACAGTTGTGGGTGGCTTCACCATCCCTAAAGATTCAAAGATTTTCATCAATGTGTGGGCGATCCATAGGAACCCCAATGTATGGGAGAATCCACTAAAGTTTGATCCCGACAGGTTTCTTGATAAGTCTTATGACTTCAAGGGAAATGACTTCAACTATTTACCGTTTGGGTCTGGTCGTAGAATATGTGTGGGAATGGCCATGGGCGAGAGGGTTGTTCTTTACAATCTTGCTACGTTTTTGCATTCTTTTGATTGGAAAATTCCCCAAGGAGAGATAGTGGAGGTCGAGGAGAAGTTTGGAATCGTGTTGGAGCTAAAGAATCCCCTTGTTGCCACGCCCGTACTAAGGTTGTCCGATCCAAATCTTTATCTCTAGGGATTTAAGTTCAACACAAAGGACTTTTTTGAATAAATTTTACATTGATTCAAAAAAAAAAAGTTCAACACAAAGAAATACTGAATGTTCTACTGCGGGCTTATTTGTGTATCTTGTATGATTTAATAAAATCCGTACAATGTCTTTAGTACGTGAATAAAATCTCCATATCTTATATGTGTTGTATTTTGTATGATTTTAATAAAAAGTGTGCAATATCTTTACTAATTTAGGCACATCGTTAAGTTGGAACAAATAAATGGAATTGTGTTACCGACTTAACGATGTGCCTAATAGAAAATCAACAAAAAAAATTGATATATATTTCTCTAGATGCAAAATTGAAGCTTTTTCAACAAAAAGGATAGTTGAAGTTTTTAATGACATTTTTCCCATTTGAGGTTGCTTGTATTCCAGCTTTTGTTACGCTTATCGTTAGCTGCTCCATCACTTCATGAACCTTTGTGCCCAAACGACGTTGTATGAAAACAGATATAAGATTTCATTTGGAAATATTAGGAGAATATAAATCGATTTGGGTACTTTGTTTTGTTTTCAAACGATATCATTTTGCCCATATAAATGATAGCTCATTAATTGAATCGTAACTTCATCTGTTTCATTTGTTTCATGACTTAACGTTGTGCTAGCTTAAATTGGTAAAGTCAGCAAGAGTTTACGATTTATTAAACTCAAGCTTGCAAGAAAATTACAACAGAAGAATTATCGGTTAGAAGCTGAAAACCGTTTGTTAATTGAGTCTTTTTACTGAGTCAAGTAGACATTGTTTTAAGATTGATATTTATCTTGATTTGTTGAAGAGACAAGTTCTTAGTACATATACAAAAGAAAAATATAGAAGCTTTTTTATGATTCTTCACGTAATGTTAGAAGATCCAAGGAATGAAGCATTGTCGATTTTCCATGTTTTTTTTTTCTTCTGTGGATGATGATGGTTGAATTTTGTAATAGATGAAGAATAGTGACTTAGATTTGTTGAAAGTCACTTGATGGGCTTGGTTGGATTCAGAAGAGAAAAGTAATTCGAATTTGGATTCTTGTCAATTGATTGGTACGATACAATTCTGGTTTAAGTTGACACTGACCGGGTTAATGAATAGTATTCAAGATTTTGTCCATGTCCTGACAAGTTATGGGAAAAAACGTGTTTGCGGAGTATCAGGTTCTGACATTAGAGCATGATTATTGGTAGGCTCTTAAGACACCTCTTAACTTAAGAGACTTTTGTTAGTTGTAAGACATATCTCTTAAGTTAAGAGGTGTCTTAAGAGCCTACCAATAATCATGCTCTTAGGAACTGAAATCCATCCATGGAGAATGATTGAATGTTGCATGCTACATTATACTAAAGATGTAGGGATATGCATCAATGGAGTTTTGTACTAGCTATCAATAAGTGTATATATAGAAATTTAAATAGGAGTTTGCTTTGACGTTAAATCTGAGAAGTTCAGCTATATTAAAGTCATATAAACTTTGTTTGGAATGATAAAATACAATGGTAATTAATTATGTGTAGTTCATTATGATGAAGAGCTTCACTACACTTATGAAATAACTAATAAGTAAAAGAATTGAGTTGAGGATTTTAGAAGAGCTCCAAAAGCAGGAATGGTCCAAACATATATTTGGAGCAACATGAACATGCTTGGAAATGGCTCTTTTAGGGTGACTCCGACAAATGATATCTGTGTTGCCACGGTGCTACCCATCCAACCCTTTTTACCTTTACTACTTTAATCTTGAAAGGCACAATGCTGTTGCCGTAAGAGATGAAATCCGAGGACTGCCTTAGTCTAAGTTTAATAGACTTTAAACCAATCTAGATTGAGAATGTGAAGCTTGTATCATAAGTGTTTTTGGTACTAATAACTAGAGACTGTTTTTGGCTTTAGGTACTCATGACACATATATCCTCTCCATGTAGTACCCATTTTGGGTAAGAACTTTAAAACCCAAAGCAAATCAAATCACCATCGATATCTTCTCTTACCCTAGTTTTGACCCTTGTTCTAAAAATCTCCGCCTAGCTCCAATTACTTCCCGCTTAATCGCTAGACCCACCCTATCTGTCACGATTAATGACTAATTTCTTGAAGAAATCAGTTACCCAATTACTCTCCGCTTAATCCGATTTTTTACCGCCTAATCCGAATACTCTCCGCCTAATCTTGCATACCCTAATTATTTTTAGATTGTAGTATAAAATAACTTTTCTTTTTGTTATTTAGATATTTAGATTGAGGGTTTGTTATGTTTTACAATAACTTATGTTCAAAATTTTAATAAAAATCATAAAATTTTGTCTTAAAAATATATATTTATGTGTTTATTACAATTTTGAAAACAAGATTGGATTAATAAATTTAAAACATTAAAATAACCCTTAAACTAGTCCCCGATTTTAATCCAATTTTCTGATTAATCGCTAGGCCCATACTAAGCGCCCGACTAACGCCTAGCGATTTTTCGAACAAGGGTTTTGACTAGAGAACAACGATTACATCAATATTTTATCATGTATATGTAATCTTGAGATAAAGGTGGTTTGTTTATCCATGACTGATCCATCAAAACCTAGAAAAAAACGATTTGTACAATCTGTCAGCTTTAGATGATATTCACAAATTAAAACTTTTAGAATCAAAAAATAAATCTGTGGACCATGCGAACCAATAGTCTAGTTAAGAACCAACACATACTAAACTAAAATGTGGTTTGTTTAGACATCATCCCAGCATAAAGAACATCCAATGAGCGACCAAAATTGATGATTTGCATAAGAACTCGTCGCGGCATGATGGTTATCTTCAGACACTCTTCGTTTACAATCTTTGTTGATATCTCCAATCATTCTCTCAAATCCTTTACTTGCTTTTTCTCTGGTAACTCCATGTTCTTTCATATAGTATTTAACTGCATTTGCATAAAAACTTGATATAGCATGGCGGTTGTCTTCAAGCATTCCTTGTTTAAGGCTTTGCTTATATATATTTTTAAAAAAAGTTAATTTGGTGTAACGCGTGCGGGTCAAAGAATAAAAGAAGTTACATTTTTTGACGTCAATAGTTTAATTATTTTTACAGTTTTGGATTAGCAGCAGATATCTGATTGTAGAGTTTTCAAAATTAGAGTTAGGATCTAGTACTTGAGTACTCCAAGGAATGAGCAGTTTCCTTGCCTCCTTTGTAGAAGTTTCTTCGGCAATGACTTCTTAGAAAGAAAGTGTATCTTAACTACTTGGTTTAAGTATTTTTTTTTTCCCTGCATATTTGATTATCTGTTGGTTTAAATATTGGGCACAAATGTTAGTGATTTGGGCTCATGGGCCATTGTAACACAAAATTAATTTTTCTCTCTTCAATGGGTATAACACATTAAGGTGTGTATTACATCATATATCTCTCCTTGATTTTGAGTTTTGGTGAGTTTTTGGATGAATTTAAAGAAGTTTTTATTATTTATTATAAAATTCTCTCAAGTTCCACTTAAACCAAAATCAAAGGGACACGACTACTAATCATCCATGACAAGCAGAAAGATGGAAGAAACCCATGTGCATGTACACGGTCATCACTCATCATGACCATATATCTCGTTATATAATTCACAAATTCAAAAACCTTGCTAAGTTTAAGTAATAAACTTTTTTGAGAAAAAAAAAAACAAAATTTAATAACTTCCCTAATAGATTAAATCTGATTAGTTATTATACCAAGTAACTACTATTTATAGGTTACTAAATTACTTGCATACAGGATGGTTCTCTGGTACAGGATGGTTCTGTACATCATCAAGTGGAGAGCCGCCAACCTCCGTAGAAGTCTATCTCCATTACATACAGAAGTCGAGGCCCTTCTCTGGGCGATGAAGTGTATGATTGGTGCAGATAACCAAGAGGTAGCGTTCTTTACAGACTGTTCAGACCTGGTGAAGATGGTGTCTTCTCCAACCGAATGGCCGGCGTTTTCAGTGTATTTGAAAGAATTTTAGAGCGACAAGGAAGAATTCTCAACCTTTTCTTTATCTTTAATTTCTCGTAGTACTAATGTAAAAGCGGATAATCTGGCACGAAAAGTTCGTGCAGAACCGCTTTATATCACATATGTAAACAACATTCCCCAAGAATGGCTCTTTTCAGCGTTAATTAATTTCGGATGACAAAAAAAAAAAATTCACTTGCATACATTAACTCACCAGTTGCTAGTTACTAATGTAGTTAGTGAAATTTGTGATAGCTAGTTTTTTTTCCTGATAACCAATTATGCATATGATTTGAGTTTTTTCTTTAATATATATGTTTTGTATGCTTTTCTAATAAAATTAATATTTAAAGAGAGTTAAATTTATAAGCTGTGTATTAAAAAAATTATTTGTATGTAAGGCTTCCGTTTGAAAAGCAGGGTCACTTCCACTTCTTCATCGAAATTGTGTTCAATTTTCTCTATTTGGTTCATTGGTTGTTTTCTATGGTTTTATGTATCATGCATCATGTAACATATTTATGATATAATTAATACAATTGATTTGCCGTTAAAAAAATTATAAAATGTGAATCTCTTAAATAATTTAGTGTTTGTTCAATTTGTTATTTTTAATCAAACAATAATTAGAATTTGTTTGTACATAAAGAGGAGTGTAAACCATGTTGTGATGAAGATTTCATACTTTTATGATCCTTAGATATTGAGGGAGGGATGTCTGTTTTGCAAAACAATTATTTATACAAAATTAAAATAATCTATAATCATTCTAAATTTCCTTTAAATAGCCAGAGTATATGGATAATCATCTACTATATTTGGTTGTCATTTGAATTTCTAAAATCAAGATTAAGACACAAATCTTAGATAACAGCTAATGAGTTGACCAATTTTTTTAAATAACTATTAATTATTTTAGTTATTTCTAATTAAATTAGATATAAATCAAATATAGTTTAAACAGACTAATCTACCTTATAAAAAGAATCCGTATATTCTAGATTTGTCAACTGTAATGCCAGCTGGCATAATTAAACTAAAATTACGTATGTACCCTTTTCATCGCTGTCTTTTCTTAGAACCTGAACCGGTTTTTTAAGAAAACCGAAAATTCATAATCACAATTATACAAAACTCCGGTTTATGTTCCTTACAAAATTACTCAATCAAAATGTATAATGATTAATGAATCAAGTATACAATTAAAGAAAAAAACATGTATTGGTTTCTCTTTTCATGTAACCGGTTTCGGGTTTACTAATGTGAACCGGACTTGTTGAACCAGCCAACAGAATCTGTTCTGGCGGCAACGGGAAAAAGGTAGACAACGACAGAAAAAGAAAAGGGTAGTAACGTAATTTAGTTAAAAACCAAACGGTGATTAGAAGCTAATCTCTTCTATAATACGAGAAGGGTTTCTTAAAAATCAGAGAGACAAAAAAAGTAGCTTGGAGAATTAAGAAGAACAGAGTCTATTCGAGACGAAGAAGAGCCTCAAGAAAATCATCATCTCAGGTAAAACTTCATCATAAGCAAAGATTTATACAAATTAATATACGTTAATAACCATTCATACACTCGTTGTAAAAAAATATAAACAGGTTAGTTTTTGATAATTTAGGTGTGATAATTCGATTTTTTCTTGCGATTCTAGAGATTATACATAACACGTATAAATTCAAAAAGACAAAGGTTGGTAATTAAAAATGTTTTAACTTATGACCTATAGTCTTGGTCTTTTAGGTTAAGAGTTAAGATCGTTTGTTTTCGTTATGTTTATGTAAACTAATTACCGCAAACTATATGATCTATGTTGAAAACTTCTAATAATGATTTTGTTTTTGGTGGCAGGTTAATAAAAAATAAGATGGGTTATTGGAAATCGAAGGTTGTTCCAAGAATGAAGAGATTGTTCGAGAAGAGTCCAGCAAAAAAGGAAGTTGTTGAGGAGGAGAAGCCACGAGAGGTGGAAGTTGTGGAGGAGGTAGTCGTGAAAACCGAAGAACCGGCCAAGGTAGAAGAAACCAAACCGGAGGAAATTGTAACCGGAGAGAAAGAGATAGAAATAGTTGAAGAGAAGAAAGAAGAGGCTAAACCCGTGGAGGTTCCGGTTCCGGTCGCGGAGGAGAAGAAGCCAGCCGTAGAAGAGGAGAAGAAGACTGCACCGGTGGAAGAGAAGAAGCCAGCTGTGGAAGAGGAGAAGAAGCCTGCCGTGGAAGAGAAGAAACCTGTGGTGGAGGAGAAAAAAGAAGTTGTTGCCGCGGTTCCGGTGGCTGAAACTCCTTCGACCAAGGCTCCCGAAACTCCCGTGGTTGAAACTCCGGCCAAGGCTCCGGAAACTCCGGTGGCTGCGCCACAAAAGGCTTGAATTTTCTTCATGGTACATTTTTCTAAAAAAATATTGATTGTCTTTGTGTGGATAATTTATTTTCTTTGTTTATTTGTTTTATTATCCATGTGAAATTTCTCTATACATTAATTTGCTTGCTTGAATTATATATTTTATGATCCAAATCTTATTCTCCAAAATTCTATTTCTATTCATGTTTAAATTCAGTTTTACTTACTAAAAATTAATTCATGTTACAAATTCTTGTTTTTAAGTGGTTTAGTTTTAACATTTTTTGTAAATTATATATCCAAATGATGTGATTAATTCTGAATTTGTGTTACGAAATCGAGTTTAGTCCAATGACTCTCAGTCTAACAAAAGATTTGTTATACATTAAATATAAAATTAAACTATACTATACAAACCATAAAAATTTTAATAGAAAAAAATTACAAAACTCAGCCTTATCTATGGATTGAATTGATCAAGTCGTTTCAATATTAATAATTAGGGTGTTTTCTCCAAAACAAGCTTATAAGTCAATTTTTTTTTGTAATTGTTTACCCTTTAAATCTGAATTATGCAAGTCAACCCCACAATCTCAAAAGTTACTCGCAATACAGTCTTTCCGTATAGCGATGACGTGGCACTCGATAACTTCGATTGAAAACGTAAGAATTTTGTGAAAAAAAACTTTCCATGTAATTTTTTTTGTAAGACAGACCTCCAGGTCAAATAAATAGAGAGTTTTTTTTTGCACAAAACCCTTATGTTTTCAAATGGAGTTATCGAGTGCCACGTCATCGATACACGGAAAAGCTGTATTGCGAGTGATTTTTGAGATTGTAGGGTTTACTTGCATAATTCGGATTTAGAAAGTAAACTTGCAAAAAAAATTGACTTAGAGGGTTGTTTTGCAGAAAACTCTAATAATTAATATAACATATATTTATGCTATATTATTATTCAATACGTGCAAGCAAGAACGAAATAAGATTAGGATGCAATTATATGCAACCAATTTTATTTTATTTTTATCAAATGACGTGGTACGCACTCTTCTGCTCCACTGGAACTTCGTTTTCTCTCTTAACACATTGGCTGCGTAATCTTCCATGATAAGATTATTAGGATATAAAATATTTTTCAATATTTTTGGATTCTGCGCACTTGTCTTAATGTATTCATGGGTTCAAGGTCATCGTTTTGACTATTGACTAATTCAATCCATTTTCGTTCAATATAATAAATTAGGTTAAACCGAGATCACATGTAGATAATTGGATGCAGAACCACGAAATTAGCTAATGAGTAAATGACTAGTCGCACGAGAAAACTGTCAGTTACAGCATAAACTATGTCCAACGTTGAAATTCACACACTATCCAAAAGAGGTTACATCAAAGATTCATAAATTGTTGTGAAAATTCTAAGGCATCTCGCAATTCTTTAAAACTCACCAAACTGTTGGGCTTTTTATTAGCCCAATCGATGAAAGACTAACTATTCGATGAAAACATCAACACAACTACATATCTATGATCTTCATATATCAGCTAATTTTTTTTTTAAAAAAGCTCAACACTCGCAGTTCTACTAGTTGATGTGAGTGTTATAAGAGTTTGAGAAAACTTTGAAAAAATGTTGAAGAAGATGGTTAACACTCATATTTTCATTTTTTAACATTCACGTTACACATTCATTGTATTTATAGATTCTACCATTTTTTCATAAAGTGACAAGTGTCTTAATCTTCTACTGAAAGCGTTAAAAACGGTTTTGTAGAGAAACCTTTGGATATAAAGACTGTTTTACTCTGCTTTATATTTTGGGCAGGTACTTGTTCTTTCAAGTACGGGTCACTCTTTTGTGATACTTGTACGGGGTGGATCGGATATCAAGTATACCCAATTTATATTTAAATTGAAATTAATTAGTTATTTATCACGCTTGATAAAAAATGACAAAAAAACTTCCGCTTCTTCGTCTACTCGCAAAGCTTCCATTGTTTCACTACTTTGCTCAAACGGACCAGAACTTTACTAGACCAGCCACTAAGATTAGGTAAGCATCCAGTTAAGGCAAGAAAGTTGAGACCTTGTGCTGGAATCTAAACAGAACTATCATATTTTTTACCGTTAGGCATTAGTCTACTAGATTAAACTATCATAATTTTTAGATAGTTTTTACTAGCCCAATCTATTAATTGACTTTTCCATTGGATTAAACATTGAGGTTACTATTCTCATGATTTACTAGATAGAGTCATATTCAACTATCATATAATGTTAATGAAATTTAATTTAAAAAGGTAAAAAAAATATTAACATAAAAATTCTAATCTCCTATCCAAACCATTGCTTCCCATAATCTTGGGTTTATTATTCTTTACTGATATGAATTTTCAATGATTATCACCCCAAAATCGGCTATTAGCCAACTGAAAGAAAAATTCTTCATATCATATCTCTAAAAAGATTGGACCGAGAAGTACCGTTTATGCACTAGGACTGCAATAAGCAAACAGTTTCCCGTTGATTGCGTCAAGTTGTTCTCTTAGAATCATAATTACTGAAAATGGGGGAATGTCAGGCATCCGACCAGGCATTATCTCTGTGTTCTCATCATTGGAAATCTTTTCCAGATTGCTTTTCACTCTTGAAACAAGCTGGTCAACCAATTTTATGAGTAGAGGGTCACACTCATTAGATGACTTCCTCGCCTTGGTTAGACGAGACAACCCATAGTTCTACCTTGCAGCTTTGCCGGAAGTATTCTTCTCCTCATGCCTTACGAAGGCTTCGGAGAAAAGAGCAGCTTTGAGCTGTACATCGGTCTTCCACCTTTTGTCAAAGTGATCCTTGAGAAAGAGTGAATTCAGAGCTTAGAAGGCTTCCTCATAGTATACAGTAACCTACTAACAACAAGAAAAACACACCTCAGTTTCAAAACATAGACAAAAATATCAAATTCATCGCACTAGACTCATAAGTCCTGATCAGGTATAGGTAAGAACAACCTCATATGAAAACTACAGTTTCTACTTGTTATGAACAAGGAATAAACAAGGAGACACATGACTGGACACTAACCTGACTAGTAATTCTGGCACAGACAACATTTGTCGTGGTTGGGTTGACAAATTTTTTTTCGCAAACACATTCCTGCGCCTGTACGAGCAACATCTATTCCAACAGGCCCGCGCACTCAACTGTCACATCCACACTGCTCCCCTCAATCGATGCCTTAGAAGATTCGTTGTCCCTCAAGTATGCAAAAAAACTTGCTCCGGAGATAAACTCTTGGCAAGAGTCACGACGGCCAATAATAGTGTTACGGTCGAAGCCGAGTCCAATCTCAAGGCACATAGCACCAAGATTGAACAATATAGCAGATTTCTCTAAATGTATGTTCTCCTAGGAAACCTGCTGCTATGGTTGAAATGCATCATGCCATGAGAAAGAGGCAATGTTGCAAAACAGTGGAAACCGATTCTTCACCAAACAAAGACACCTGTAATATGTGAGGAGCAACTTACGGTCTTTGGAAGTATGTTCTTGTGGACTAGTGCAAACCCTTCGAAGTAGTTTCAGAGCACGAACATGTTTTTTTAATTCTCGAGCATGTATCATGTAAGTCTCTACGCAAAACAACGAATAATCCTCACGCACTGTTAAGAAGAAGCGCTGAAAGTTAGACACACTTTGATCAACCTGGCCTTACGATTTGGTGTGGTTTATATTGTGTTTACTAATTACGTATTTTTTTACTTTTGACAAGTAGGGTTAAATAAAACCGGATCATGTTTATCTATCTGCAGTGCTAGTCTCCTACTTTTGTATGTGAAAATCAATCTGGTCCATTAAATATATTCTCGGTGAACCCTTGAATCTAGATGAAAGCCCTAAACTGTGAATAATTTTATTTTTGTTCGAGAAACCAAAACGATGACCGAGCTAGTGCTGATTATTATTATTATTATTATTTTTTTTTTTTTTTTGTGCTGATTATTATTATTATGCTCACTGATCTGAATTACATAACAAATAATCGATCTAGTTATTAAAATAAAAATATTTAGAGGTTAAAATTATTTAAACACTTTTTTTAGGTTTTAAAATAAAATACAAGTAGAAACATGAAAAACTTTGGTTTATTAGTTTATGCTTTTTGCATTTGGGAATAGTTTTTTAGTTACAAATTATTGTTTTCTAATATTAATATACTTAATAAATGCTTGTGAGGGTTTTCTTTTTCATAATTTTTGTAAAATATATATTGATTTGTTATTTAAAAAATTCAAAATTATTACAATTCATTATGATTTTTTCGTTTGATATTTTTTTAAATGATTTTTGAAATATATTCCCCCGCGACATCGCGGGGGTCCTGAGTCCTAGTAATAATAATAACAATATTGTTTAATTTGTGCCAAAAATTAATAACAGAGAAATACCCTACAATACAAATATTTTTATATATTTTTAAACATCAGTATAAATTTAAAAATTTTAGATTTGGATTTAGAATTTAGAATTTGATTTTTAGGATTTAAAGTTCATTCTATAAGTATTTTTAAAATCACTATTAATAAAATTATTTAAACTTTCGTAGACCGTATTTTTAAGTATAAAATTACCATTTAAATCTATGTAAATAAATAAAATAACTTCTAAAATTGATAGAAAATCTCATAAGTGCTAACTAGATCCTGACCCGCACATACGTGCGGGATTTCATATTTTAAAAAATGTGTTGTAGTAAATTTTTATTAAATATATGATTATTTTGTTGTTTTAGTGATATATATTGTATTGAATAAATTATAATGTACACAGAAAAGTATAAAATGTTATTTATGTTTACTTATAACACAATAGCAACCATAAGTCATTTTTTGGAGTTTGAAACTGAAGAGTAGATTAGAAAAAAATCTTAGATTGAAATATAATATAAGTTAGATTCATGTAAAAAATATATTATATAGTTATAGTATCTATAACCTAAACTCATATCAGTTGGTTGAAATATTTGAAATAATAATGATTTTAATAGTATTTTAAAATTCGTAACAATCAAACGGTCGGACCAAGATCAAACTGAATCGAATTAATGGTGAGGTAGATTTTTATTAAACTTGTGAACATTAAACTTGTAAACTATCAAACTGTAGATAAAACCGTTAAAATGATTAAATACGTTTGCGAGAAATAGAAATATTTAGAGATAGGCGTAATTCCCATTCAATTTTATCATGTTCCATTATATCTTACCCGTTCTCCAATTTATATCTCATAAGAGAATGCATTTCTAATATAAGACAAATTTTGTATTCCCGATTAGAAACAGGACGTGACGGAAACAAAAATTCTCGATATCTTGTTTGGGACAAACACAAATTTAATTCATTGTATATTTTATATGATGATATAATAAAAATATTACAAATTTAATTGACTTCTTTATTCTTATTTTTTTATATTTTGTTTATAAATATTAAATTACATGTGTTTCTTTTTTAAATTTTAACTATTATAGAACATACTATAATAACATTTATTATTTTGAACATTTTTATGCTATAAAAATTGAAAACACATGTTACATATTTGATTGCAAACGTTAATTTGTTTGAATTGTAACTTGTTCTAGTCTAAAATCTATGTTTTTATCCCGTCATGTCTCCTTCCATGTCGTTCCTATTTCGTAATTCCTATTCTCGTTATATTACATTAAATATCATTTTCCGAGTTCATTTTTGCTTATCTTTAAACACCATACAATATACGGTTGTAAGTTTTGGGGATTAACATATGTTCTGTTAAAATTTGTAAACATACCGTAAATTAAAACATGAAAACAAATTGAAAAAATAAATGATCTATCAACTAATCTTAACAAAATCATAAAACTAAGAGATAGTTTAATGTGAATAAATTTTGAGAATCATTTTGAATTAATTGTAAAAACTGTGTAAATTAAAAAGTAGTTTGTAATTAGTTAAATTAGTCATCTTGATTTAAATTCAATAGTTCCTTAAATTTAATATTTCTCATTTTGAAATATTTGCATTAAAAATTAAAACATTTGTATTTAAATTTATTTTAATGTTATTTGAAAAAGAAATAATCAACTCTAGAAGAATGTGTATTCCAAAATCTTGTAACAATTTGATACAAAATAATATAATTTATTTGATTTGAAATTGAATAATTTATTTGGAGATATAGTAACTATTATAGTACGTTTTAAAAATATATTAAAAATTTAGGTTAGTTATATATATTTAAAATAATAAAAACTACCCATTTTAAAAAAAATATATTCTTAAATTTTATATCATTTAAACTCTAATTAAATGTTAAATATTTTAATCTATCTTGGAAATATTTTCTAGATATTTACAAATCTAATCTAAACAAAATACTTCCATCCTTTAAAATACAGTTTATTCAAAAACTAATTTTTTGGATTCTAAATACGACAAATATAATAAATGTTTTTTTCATATTTGGAAAATCAAAATTGAAAAATCTTTTTTCCATGTGTACCAATCAGAATTAATTAGCAATTTAGAATAGTATTGTTAAGGAAATTTTTAAAAATCTAAACGAAATGATAATTTGTTATTAAGATTAGATTGTCATTTTCGAAAATATCTAATAATATCTTACGAAAATAATTTAGTTTACATATATGCAATTTCAAATTAAATATACACAATTACCCGTTTCGGTTTATTAATTTTCCTTCTTCAAATTTAAAAATATCAATGGCATTCTTTGTAATTATTTACCTTTTATAAGGTTATATTTTATCCAATGCTTCCCAATTAATAATATAAATCTACACTATTAATATCATAAACTTTTATAGATTGGTAACATCGTTGATAAATATTTCTCGTTGCAAAATTGATAATATCGTTGATAAATATTTATAATTTTAGTATTTACCAACCTGCAAATATTTAATTTTATTTAAAAACATATTATTTCTATTATTAATTTAGTTTAGTTGCTAATAATTTAGTTTAGATTTTCTTGTTAAAAATTATTGTATTTTTCAATTAATGACATTCGATTTATGTTGAATTTTTTTTTTTATCTCTAACAAATTGAAAAATACAAAATATTTCGATTTATATTCGAAATAAATATATTGATGCTGAATATTCAGTTATTATTTAATATTTAATGTTGTTTCCTTTTTTGTTTTTGTAGATAAATCATACCAAAAATATTGATGCAGCAAATCTCAGAATATATTGGATCATTTAATCTCGTTATTTGTTTTTGCAAAAAATTAATGAATGATCCGAATCAAATATATTTATTTAGTTGTAGTAGTTGTTTATTTACTAAATTACCCATGTAAAAATTCATTTAGTTAGTCTTAAACTACCCTCACAATGTTGTAGTTCACAAAATGCTTCCCAATTAATAGTATAGATTTGCATAATTTTTTTTTTCCACTTACCAAACCAAACCAGATAACAACAGTTTTTTTACCTTTTTACTTTTTTACAATCGCTAATAAGGACGTTACGGAAACGTAAAAACGACTACGTTTAATCATTTTCCAATTTTACCCCTAAGTTTAACACCAAGAACCTTCTCCATCTTCGCAAGCACAGCTTGATTTGGAACAGCTTTACCATTCTCATTAACTCCTGAACCACCTGAGTCCGTTCGTTGATCTGTTTCGCTAAATCAGCTTGTGTCATCTTCTTCTCCAATCTCGCCTTCTGTATCATCAACCTCACCTCTGCTTTCACACGATCCATCGCGGCAGGCTCTGTTTCTTCTTCAAGCTTCTTCGTGTTTAATGTTTATCACCGGAACCGCCGTAGATTTCCCCTTTTTGTTCGAACCGGCGTCGAATTTCTTCACCGTTTGAACCGCGATTCCGGTTCTAAGCGCTGCGTTAACCGCTTTCGGATCTCGTAAGTCTTGACTCTTTTGTTTTAATTTGTGGAGAACCACTGGTTCCCAGTCTTGTGTTACTGTTCCTGGGTATCTGCTCGGCATCTTTGTCGCTGATTGAAAATAATAATATTTGAGTTTTCGAAAACGAGAACGATGGAGACGATGATGATGAAATGTTGAGAGGATTGTGAGATTTATATACAGAGAGATTGGTTTCTGGAGAATTCGATCATTTTTTTCCCTCCATTTTCGTCTCTGGAACGTTTTTAAAGTTGGGATGATGTGTCATCGTCTTATTTGTTGTCAATTCTCTTACGTGGCATTAAGAAAAAGTTTAGTTAACTTGAGCTTGAGGCTTGAGTGAAAGCTTTTGGGCAAATTATCCAAATTGAACCAAACCGATTTGAAATACGCTTTTTGGGATTAGTTTAGATATGTTTTAATAATTTGGCTTTTGGTTTGGGTTCAGATAAATACATTTCAGTGACCAATGAATGATAACTAGATAGTCACCCGCGGTGCACCGCGGGGTCATGAATGCTTCATTTTTGTGAAGATGTGTGCATTAAAAAAGTTTTTTTTTATATTTGTTACTCGATTGGTTTTTATTTTTGAAAATTTCCGGTTTTTGGGAATTTGCGGTCCCGTCCCGTCCAATCTCGTTCCCATCCCGAATTTTAAATGGGACATAAAATAAGACCTCTTTCTCGATCCCCAAATTTCAGTCCCGTTTCCGTTCCCGCAAATTCCGTTCTAAACTCCCGTTTATCCACCGAAAGATTTTAATTTGTTTTAATTTTATTATGACTATATGGTTTATATTTAATAAATTATCTAGATTGATTTGTCTTTGACTTTTAAATCTATAAATTTTAAGTAGCAAAAAAAGTTTTTTACATTTGTTACTCGGTTAATTTTTATTTTTGGGAATTTCCGGTCCGGTCCGGTCTCATCATATTCCGTCCCGTCACGTCCCATTCCATTCCCGTTCCGAATTTTAAATGGGTCATAAATGGGACCTTTTTCTCGATTTCCAAATTTTCTTCATGTTTCCGTTCTCGAAAAATCTCGTTCCAAATTTTCGTTTACCCACTCCTAGTTTCTATACTATTATAGTCATATAGTTCTTTTTCAGCAAGATAATTTTTTAAGTCACGTCTACAAATTCTAATTTTATTTATTAGATAATAATAATTGTCATATTTTAATTTTTTATCAATTGAAATTTTAACTTTATAACCAACTCTTTTATTAAAAGGTTCCTCTTGTTAAAATGAGGAAAATACAACTAACATGATTTGAGAAACTATATGGAACAGGGCCAAAAATTCATAGAATAACATTAACAAACAAATACATAGTATCCTAAATATACCTGTTTTTAATTGTAACTTAACAATAAGTGCATCGTTTGGCATAAGTAGATCAAAGTTTCCCCAAATTTAATGAAAAACAAATAGATTTAGTTTTAGTACATAAATAATAGAAGTATTTGATTTTAATCTATTATATTATTGAGAAGTCTAAATTGAGTTTTGCATAAATTAGGTGTCTAGCATTTAAAATATAAGAATGGGTTTTATAACAAATATATTTATATTAACAAATACATTTATATGTAAACTATTTTTTTATAGTAAATCGAGAATATCTTGGCCATAAAAACAGATTTGCTAGATATTTACCACATTTTATGGAATCCGAAATAAATGGTAGATTAGGAAATTAACAATCTCCGGATATGTTAAAGGAATATTCTTGAAATTAGTTTTTTTTTTGCTTTTTTTTTAACAGTTTAAAAAAATATTTTACTTTAACAAAAAAATTAATAAAAAAATATTTTATTTATACAATTACAATTTTATTTAGTAATATATCTTTTAAAAATATGATAATAACCCGCTTTTTCAAAAATAATTATTCCAAACTTTGTTTTATTTCAATTCTAATTAAATTTTAAAATATTTTAGTCTACTACTATAATATTTTTTTAATATAATAAAATATAGATAAAATAGAGTTTTAACATCTCAGTTTTTAATTAACAATCAATTAGGTAGTTTTGTTATTTTAAAAGAATTCGTTAGCATAAGAGTGCAATGATTTCTAATTATTCAATTTAAATTAATAGTTTTTGAACGTCTATTATCTAAATTGATATTTCTGTTATATTTTATTGTTTCAAATTTTTAATATTTAAATTAATTAAGAAAAAAGTTCTGAATTTTGGGATTATTATGTATTATATATAGATATATATATATATATATTTGTATATTTATATATGATTTTTTCAAAAATTTGTTTTAAAAAAAAAAAATAGAAAACTATGTCGATATATATTGCTAATATGGGGAGTAAATTTTGGGATATTGCTAATATGGGGGAGTAAATTTTTGGGATATATATAATGAAATAATAATGCTTCTAATGACTTCTCTAGTGAAACGAAATCTAACACGTTCAAAATGTTGTAATACTTCTCAAATAATAGTGTAGGGATTGACTATACAGTAATTTGGAAAAATTGCCAAAGTTTTATCAAAACTAAACTAAATTTTCGTAAAATCGAATAGGAATTTTATAGAATTAGCCAAAATAACCCGAAATGCCAATTATCCTGAAAAATGAATCGAAATAAAATGATTTCGGTTATAATTCGGTTTTCTTTACAATACCCGAGTCCTAACCGAACTTTCACCTATTTGAATCGAACCGAACCAAACTGAATTTATTTTCGGTTTAGTCGAACCGAACTTACCCGAATAGCCATGCATTTGACTCTTGCCTCGATATATCCAACGGTACACAGTAATAGAAGAGAATCGGACGGTCAATCAAAAGTGATAGCCCTGAGGACTTGAGGAGTGACGTTCCGCCATTTCTACGACGCGAGCCGAAACTTTTGGCGCCAATCTTTCCCCCCTTTTGATTTCTCTAATATCAAAAACATCGCTTCTCTCTTTCTCTCTCACAGTTCCGAAATGCAGCGCCAGAGATCGATTCTGTCTTTCTTCCAGAAACCCTCGCCGGCGACACAGGGTTTGGTTTCCGGCGATGCTACCAACGGCGGAGGAGGATCACGATTTACTGGGGATGCTAACGGCGACGCTTCGGTACGCTCTGCTGTATCTAAATCTATGGATGAGGTTAGAGGAACGGATACACCGCCGGAGAAAGTTCCGCGTCGTGTCTTGCCGTCCGGATTGCCGGAGGTGGTGCTTCGTCTCTGCTCTCCAATACTTATGCATAAGTTTGTAAAGGTCGATGATCGAGAATGTTCTGGAGAGAGGTACTAATCTTCGTCGTTTTCTCTTATTTTTGAACTATTAGCTGGAGAGAGAGATCTTTCCTTCAGTAAACATTAGGTCTAGGCTCGAATTTTACATGGAAGAAGGAGATTCATGTAATGTATTGTTCATGGTGGAGATTCTGATTACTTCCTTATATCATTGTTTGTAAATTTTCAGGAGCCGAGAAGATGTTGTTCCGCTTAATGATTCCTCCGTTTGTATGAAAGCTGATGATGTTATTCCTGAATTTCGTCCCAATAATGGTCAGTCACAAGAAAGAGACCATGGTTTTAGCTTCAGTGGGAGAGCTGATGTAAGATCAGTAGAAGATGACGATGTTCTTGGCCCAGAAACACCAGGGATGCGTCCAAGTGTTTCTCGTTTGAAGCGAGTTTTGGAGGATGGAATGAAATTTAAGGAGAATAAGGTCCCTGTATTGGATTCTAACAAAAGGCTTAAAATGCTCCAGGATCCGGTTTGTGTAGAGAAGAAAGAAGTAAACGAAGGAACCAAATTTGAATGGCTTGAGCCTTCTAGAATCAGGGACGCCAATAGAAGACGTCCTGATGATCCTCTTTACGACAGAAAGACCCTATACCTACCAGCTGATGTTTTCAAGAAAATGTCTGCGTCGCAAAAGCAATATTGGAGTGTCAAGAGTGAATATATGGATATTGTGCTTTTTCTTTAAAGTGGTTTGTGACTATCAATCTAGTGTTCAATCCATTTCCTCTCAATGCGATTGGTTCACTTACATCTGCATATGTTATGCTCTCCCCTGGGGAAATTTTATGAGCTGTATGAGCTAGATGCGGAGTTAGGTCACAAGGAGCTTGACTGGAAGATGACCATGAGCGGTGTGGGAAATGCAGACAGGTAAATTAGTTGAATCAACTGGCCTGCTTGAATTATTGAGTCTATAAATTTGATGTCCCATTTTTTATCAGGTCGGTAACTCTGAAAGTGGGATTGATGAGACAGTGCAAAAGCTATTAGCTCGTGGGTAAGGGAATTATCGTACTTTGTAGAATTCTTTTGCTCTGACTTTGTTTAGGATTTTAAAAATGGAAATCACTTCAGCCATCATCAGCTAGATTTCTAAGTACCTAGGATGTTTTTCTTCTTCTTTATCATTTATTTGTGTGCTCTCACTGGCAAGGCATATACCCAGACCTTTGCTAGTTCACTGTAGCAACAGTTACGGATAGTAAATGTTTACTTACGGATAGTAAACATTTACTTATATAAGGTACACTCATTTGTATTATGCTTCCAACAGAAACTAACATGCAGGTTCATTACCTATTCCACTAATTATGTATTGACACACTCGTTGTTTCTTTTGGAAGATTTAAAGTTGGACGGATCGAGCAGCTAGAAACACCTGATCAAGCAAAAGCCAGAGGTGCTAATACTGTAAGTTGTCTTGGGACAGGTCAAGGAGACTGTTCTTGATAGTTTATTTTTCTGTACACTAGTTTCATGCTGTGATTAACTCAATGACTGTTCTGGTCTGATTATCATTTATCAGATAATTCCAAGGAAGCTAGTTCAGGTATTAACTCCATGGCATCAACAGCAAGCGAGGGTAACATTGGGCCTGATGCCGTCCATCTCCTTGCTATAAAAGAGGTTTGTTATTTATATTATCAAGTTAAGTTCATTCGGGTCCTGGAAAATACACTCTTCTTTTGCAATCTTCCATCAAGCAGTGTAAGGATTTGGGATTAGAAAGTCAAGATTTGCTGGGTTTTTTTTTTTTTTTTTTTTTTTTTTTTTTTATGTGCAAAAGATTCCCTTGAAAAAAATTTGTAACCTGCAGACTAAAAGCTCTGTTAAGATTCTTTGAATTTGAAAGAGTCAGTCTTTTAACTGGATCACCTACTTTCTTACAATGATCATAGTCTGCAATTGCATGTCAAGTAGTTTAATTCCTTGTTACTGCATCTCTTCTTTCTACAATGACCATTGTCTGTGTTGTGTTTGTCTAGCGTGCTGGAGAAAATGATAGCTGATCCAAGCCCTGCATAGTCATGATAAAGTAGCTGTTAAGGAATTGCTTCTGGTTACATTGCCTAATGGTTTGATGTCAATTTTTCTTCTGAATCTTGATTTTAGATAAAAATGGAGCTAGAAAAGTGTTCAACTGTGTATGGATTTGCTTTTGTTGACTGTGCTGCCTTGAGGTTTTGGGTCGGGTCCATCAGCGACGATGCATCATGTGCTGCTCTTGGAGCTTTATTGATGCAGGTAAGAAAGTGTGTTCTGTATCTTATGTGTACCATGTGACATCGTGTCATATATTTGGTTTGCAGAAACTAGTTCTGAATCAACATTTGGCTTTTTTTTTTTTTTTTTTCCCAGGTTTCTCCAAAGGAAGTGGTATATGACACAGTAAAGGTAAACTGCCAGTTGTTTGTCAAACAGAATTTAAGGTAAATGACACTGGTTAAGTTTAAATATTGCAGGACTATCAAGAGGAGCCCAAAAGGCTCTAAGGAAATATACATTGACAGGTACTACTTCAGTAGGCAGGCAACCTAACTGAAAATTTAGGAAAGCATGCTCTTACTTGATCATCATGAAGACTCGATGTGCATGAAAATCTGGCTTCTTTTAGCTGCTCACCCAATGATTGATCTCTTAAATATTTCTACTGTAGATGATGTTTATGTTTCAATTTAATAGGGTCTACGGTGGTACAGTTGGGTCCAGTACCACAAGCAATGGGGGATACGGATGCTGCTGGAGTTAGAAATATGATAGAATCTAACAGATACTTTAGAGGTTCTTCTGAATCATGGAACTGTGCTGTTGATGGTCTAAGTGAATCTGATGTTGCCCTTAGTGCTCTTGGAGAGCTAATTAATCATCTGTCTAGGCTGAAGGTGTGTTGGCTTGGTTAGTTTTTTGCTGTTCACAAGTTAAGCAAAGGAACTCTTCATAACTTACAGTTTCTATCTGCTTGCAGCTAGAAGATGTACTTAGGCATTTCCATACCAAGTTTACAGAGGTTGTCTCAGAATTGATGGCCAGACGATGGTAAATCTTGAGATATTTAACAATAGCTGGGATGGTGGATGGTGGTCCTTCAGGCAAGTGCATATTTCTTTTTCTTAATAGCTTATATAGAGGGTAGACACATGAGGAAGCATTCTAATACTTGGTATGGATCTCTAGCAAGTAATAGCCGATTTTTCTTTACCTCTGCAGGGACCTTGTACAAATATCTTGATAACTGTGTTAGTCCAACTGGTAAGCGGCTCTTAAGGAATTGGATCTGCCATCCACTCAAAGATGTAGCAAGCGTCAATAAAAGGCTTGATATAGTTGAAGAATTCACGGCAAACTCAGAAATCGTGCAAATCACTGGCCAGTATCTCCATAAACTTCCAGACTTAGAACGACTGCTCGGACGCATTAAGTCCAGCGTTCAATCATCAGCCTCTGTCTTGCCTGCTCTTCTGGGGGAAAAAGTGCTGAAACAACGAGTTTGCATTTTTATAGGTGAATGTTTTTTTTCTTTCTTGTTTTTTTTCCCTGTCAAGACAGCTGTTTCAGAGTACACTATTTTGTTGCTGTAGTTAATTGGTTTTGTATTGGATATTTGGATATTGAACCGTATGTGAGGTTAGCTATCTGTTCTTGGAAAATAATGATACTGAAAGGAATAAATCATGAATTTTCCCTTAATAAACATGTTTTCAGACCTAAGATAAAGTTCTTCGTGTGTAAGATGACATTAAGGTGTACACTGTAACTAAAGTCCACATTAACCTCCTTTTTGAAACAAGTTCTTCAACTCGACCAGTGTGGGCGTTGTATGCCAGATTATGTATCACCCTTCACCTTAGCAAGGTCACCAAAACAGTTGCCGATGCTATCTTCTTTATCTTTAAGTGGTGCATGCCGGCTTTCCGATGTGGGGCTACGGGCACTTGTTTCCGCTGCTCCTGCGATTACATCTATTAATCTCAGCCAATGCTCTCTTCTAACATCATCTAGCATTGATATGTTATCTAATTCATTGGGGTCAGTTTTAAGGGAACTGTATATCAACGAGTGCCAAAACATCGATATGAAGGTTTAAAAAAAGTTTGAGAAGTTGGAAGTATTGTCCTTCGGTCAAGGGTCGGTTCTTGAAGGGGTTTGTTACTGCTAGAGGACAAACCCTGAAGCAGCTAATTCTGAAGGGTCAGGTCATGTTGTGACAAGTCAGCCCATTTAAACATCGCTACTTCTATCACTAATTAAGTAGGCACCACTTCTATCAACTTTGGTCGGGTCCTTTCCAGAAAACGCGCCAGCTCCGTGAGCTCCCCAACCACCGTATGTCCCAGTGGGTCTCGCATCACCGTGTGGTCCACCAATCACAAAACGACCAGGCGGTTTTCTCATCAAGGTATACTTCTCAGGGATCATAGGCTTGATCACATGCTCCTTAGACCTTAAGATCAGCTGCAATCTCATCATGTTGCGTCGAGATGAGAACCATAGCTCCAGGCCCGGCCCACCCATAAGGCAGCCAAAGCATTTGCTTTGGGCCAAAAAATATAAGTAAAACGTTAGGGCCACATATCTGAGAAGTTTCCTTTAGTCTGTTGGTTATTTACCCCATTTTTGTGTCACCTGTGGGTGGGTTCGAGTCTTAACTTCTACACTTTTTGTTTCTCTTTTTTTTTTTCCTTTGTTTTGTTCGGTTCTCTTTTTTTTTTTTTCTGATTACCACGTGTTTTATTCTTTCTATTTTGTGAAGTGGGAGAAAATTGTTATTTATTTATTATAATTTGGCTACTAATTCTTATAATATTCTTAACAAAACTGAACTTTTATATATATTTTAGTATTTAAATGACAAATTTTTAACTATAATTTTTATATAAAAAATATATTATTTAAGTATGCTTTAGGCCACCAAAACCCGAGGACCGGCCCTGCATAGCTCCATTCTCATTGACATATATATTTAACAGTCACTTGAGAGTTGAGTCTTCGAGGAAAAAAAAAAAAGAGAGTTGAGTCTTACCATCACGTCTAAGCCAAGGACAAGTCGAGTTCTTGCCAACTTCAGTGAGTTTTAGCACCAAGCTTAGTAGCTAAAACATGACTAAGAGGCATAAGCTCAGGAGTGTTTCATCAGTCGCGTAACCAAAACATATATGACCTTCTTTGATATGATAATATCTTCGTAAGATGACCATGAACCCCTTGAGCCGTTAGATTTTCCCATGCTTGGAAATCTAACGGCTCAAATTAAATCATAGATATTGCTGATCTTGGCCGTTGGATTTGCATCAAGGCGTGCAACTTTACGCCGGATTAAAGCTGATTAACAAAAAGATTAACGATAATAACAAAAAAACATTTCACTTCTCTGCGCTCTTCTTCTTCTCCTCCTTTGTAATTACTACATTTCAGATCTACTCCAGTTTCTCTCTCAGAAACTCGCGCCGTTCCTGTTAACCATGGTGGCTTCGAAACCCTCATTGGAAAACATCGACAACG